>JAGQAX010000013.1:6578648-7214038 GCA_019142605.1 Cephalopholis sonnerati | reverse complement strand
AAAAAAAAGTCATGGTACAGTTTGCCATTAAAAGATGTCATCTTATTTCAGTGTGATGTGTGGAAAATCCTCTCCCCTTTCAAACCTCTCTCAACCTGGTCCCGATCCCTGCTCTTTGGATAGGCGGAGCCTCAGAGCCTTAAACCTTTGAACACTAAGCAACTCTAAGTGGTTTCTTTCATAAAGAAAAAAGCTAGGGAAATTTTTATTTATAATTATTATTATAAAACATTTTGAAATTATGTCACAAATTCTAATTTTTAAGCACTTTTTCTTGGTCATTTACTTTTTGGTTTCAACTTTTTATTTATTAAGTGCACTGCTTATTGTATTTATTTATTTATCATATTTATTTTTAATTATTTAAATGTTCTTGTTTTTATTTTTCTTTTTATTTATTTTTTGCTAATGTTTTGGGGTCATTTTGTCTTTCGTTGCTCATTGCCTTCTTCCCATGTTTTTAAAAGAAATCTAGCCCATTAAACTCAGATTTCAAAGGTAAAAGGGCAGTCAGATCACCCATGAACAAACCCTCTGACAGCCAACACCTGTGCTGCATGTAGATGCTTCTTTCCTCCTATTGATTTGAAGTGTAATGTATGAAATGTAATTTTTGTTTTGTGTTAAAATGCACTTTATGTCAGCTTTAATAGTTCATGTTTCATTTGCTGTATAGATGTGTTTCATTGGTTGAAAATATTTGTCTTCATGTTTAAGTTAACACTGTGTTTTGCTAGTTAAAATTGTGGACGATAATTGCTTTTGTTATTTATTTATTTATTGAAATAAGTAAATATGATGCCTAGATGATTGTCCTTTATTATTCCTTTCCTCTGTTATCAGATCAACCAGTCAAACTGTCCGCACATTAAAGATTGAACTGGAACCTCAGCTTTGCTTTTTTGTCCTAACCAAAACTGAGATGCATGTAGGCCGGAATTAGTATGTTAAAAAAAACAAAGTCATAGTATAATATGTTGAAAAAGTCGAGTATAGCATGTCGAAAGAAAATGAGTATAGTATGTAAAAAATTTAAAAAAAGTCATTGTATATTAGTTGGAAAAGTCATAGTATAGTATGACGAAAAAAGTGATTGTATATCAATGTGAAAAAAGTCACAAGTATAGTATGCCTGAAAAAGCCATAGAGTAGCATGAAAAAAAAAAAGTCATAGTAGTGCTGTCGAAAAGTCACAGTGTAGGATGTCGAAAAAAGTCTATAGTATAGCTTGTGAAAAAGTCATAGTATAGTATGTTAAAAAAGTCATAGTATAGCATGTAGAAAAAGTCATAGTATAGTATGTCGAAAAAGTCATAGTATAGCTATGTCGAAAAAGTCATAGTATAGTATGTCGAAAAAGTCATAGTATAGTATGTTGAAAAAAGTCATAGTATAGTATGTCGAAAAAGTCATAGTATAGCATGTTGAAAAAGTCATAGTATAGTATGTCGAAAAAAGTCATAGTATAGCATGTTGAAAAAAGTCATAGTATAGTATGTGAAAAAAGTCATAGTATAGCATGTTGAAAAAAGTCATAGTATAGCATGTCGAAAAAGTCATAGTATAGTATGTTGAAAAAAGTCATAGTATAATAGGTTGAAAAAGTCATAGTATAGTATGTCAAAAAAGTCATAGTATAGTATGTTCGAAAAAAGTCATAGTATAGCATGTTGAAAAAGTCATAGTATAGCATGTTGAAAAAAGTCATAGTATAGAGTGTCAACAAAAGTCATAGTATAGCATGTCCAAAAAAGTCATAGTATAGTATGTCGAAAAAAGTCATAGTATAGTATGTTGAAAAAAGTCATAGTATAGCATGTTGAAAAAGTCATAGTATAGTATGTCGAAAAAAGTCATAGTATAGATGGTTGAAAAAGTCATAGTATAGTATGTCGAAAAAAGTCATAGTATAGTATGTTGAAAAAAGTCATAGTATAGTATGTCGAAAAAAGTCATAGTATAGCATGTTGAAAAAAGTCATAGTATAGTATGTCGAAAAAAGTCATAGTATAGTATGTCGAAAAAAGTCATAGTATAGCATGTTGAAAAAAGTCATAGTATAGTATGTCGAAAAAAGTCATAGTATAATAGGTTGAAAAAGTCATAGTATAGTATGTCGAAAAAAGTCATAGTATAGTATGTCGAAAAAAGTCATAGTATAGCATGTCGAAAAAAGTCATAGTATAGCATGTCGAAAAAAGTCATAGTATAGTAGGTTGAAAAAAGTCATAGTATAGTATGTTGAAAAAAGTCATGTACAGCATGTTGAAAAAAGTCATAGTATAGTATGTTGAAAAAGTGAAAGTATAGTATTTGAAAAAAAAAAAAAAAAAAGTCATATTATAGCATGTTGAAAAAGTCATAGTATAGCATGTCGGAAAAAGTCATAGTATAGTAGGTTGAAAAAAGTCTAAGTATAGTATGTCAAAAAAGTCATAGTATAGCATGTTGAAAAAAATCATAGTAGTATGTTGAAAAAGTCATAGTATAATATGTCGAAAAAAAAAGTCATAGTATAGCATGTCGAAAAAAGTCAAAGTATAGTATGTTGAAAAAAGTCATAGTATAAGCATGTTGAAAAAAGTCATAGTATAGTATGTTGAAAAAAAGTCATAGTATAGTATGTCGAAAACAAGTCATAGTATAGTATGTCGAAAAAAGTCAAGTATAGTATGTCGAAAAAAGTCATAGATAGCATGTCGAAAAAAGTCATAGTATAGCATGTTGAAAAAAAGTCATAGTATAGTATGTTGAAAAAAGTCATAGTATAGTATGTTGAAAAAAAGTCATAGTATAGTATGTTGAAAAAAGTCATAGTATAGTATGTCGAAAAAAGTCATAGTATAGCTAGTCTGAAAAAAGTCATAGTATAGCATGTTGAAAAAAGTCATAGTATAGTATGTCGAAAAAAGTGCATAGTATATATGTTGAAAAAAGTCATAGTATAGTATGTCGAAAAAAGTCATAGTATAGTATGTTAAAAAAGTCATAGTATAGCATGTTGAAAAAAGTCATAGTATAGTATGTCGAAAAAAGTCATAGTATAGCATGTTGAAAAAAGTCATAGTATAGCATGTTGAAAAAGTCATAGTATAGTAGGTTGAAAAAAGTCATAGTATAGTATGTCGAAAAAAGTCATAGTATAGTATGTTGAAAAAGTCATAGTATAGTATGTCGAAAAAAGTCATAGTATAGTATGTCAAAAAAGTCATACTTTAGTATGTCGAAAAAAGTCATAGTATAGCATGTTGATAAAAATCATAGTATAGCATGTTGAAAAAAGTGATAGTATAGTATGTTGAAAAAAGTGATAGTATAGTATGTTGAAAAAAGTCATAGTATAGTAGGTTGAAAAAGTCATAGTATAGTATGTCGAAAAAAGTCATAGTATAGTATGTTGAAAAAAGTCATAGTATAGCATGTTGGAAAAAAGTCATAGTATAATAGGTTGAAAAAGTCATAGTATAGCATGTTGAAAAAAGTCATAGTATAACATGTCGAAAAAGTCATAGTATAGTAGGTTGAAAAAACTCATCGTATAGCATGTTGAAAAAAGTCATAGTATAGTATGTCAAAAAAGTCAAGGTATAGCATGTTGAAAAATGTCATAGTATAGCATGTTGAAAAAAGTCATAGTATAGTATGTCAAAAAAGTCAAGGTATAGCATGTCGAAAAAAGTCATAGTATAGCATGTTGGAAAAAAGTCATGGTATAGTATGTTGAAAAAAGTCATAGTATAGTATGTCGAAAAAAGTCATAGTATAGCATGTCGAAAAAAGTCATAGTATAGCATGTTGGAAAAAAGTCATAGTATAGTAGGTTGAAAAAAGTCATAGTATAGTATGTCAAAAAAGTCATAGTATAGTATGTCCAAAAACTCCTAGTATAGTATTTTGAAATAAGTCATAGCATAGTATGTTGAAAAAGTCATAGTATAGTGTGTCAAAAAAGTCATAGTATAGTATGTCGAAAAAAGTCATATTATAGTATGTCGAAATAAGTCATAGTATAGCATGTCGAAAAAAGTCATAGTATAGCATGTTGGACAAAAGTCATAGTATAGTAGGTTGAAAAAGTCATAGTATAGTATGTCAAAAAAGTCATAGTATAGTATGTTGAAAAAAGTCAAAGTATAGCATGTTGAAAAAAGTCATAGTATAGTATGTCAAAAAAGTCATAGTATAGCATGTCGAAAAAAGTCATAGTGTAGCATGTTTAAAAAGTCATAGTATAGTATGTTGAAAAAGTGAAAGTATAGTATGTTAAAAAAAAGTCATAGTATAGTATGTCGACAAAAAGTCATAGTATAGTATGTCGAAAAAAGTCACAGTATGATATGTCTAAAAAGTCATAGTTTAGTATGTCGAAGAAAGTCATAGTATAGCATGTTGAAAAAACTCATAGTATAGTATGTCAAAAAAGTCATAGTATAGCATGTTGAAAAAAGTCATAGTATAGTATGTTGAAAAAAGTCATAGTATAGCATGTTCAAAAAAGTGAAAGTATAGCATACTGAAAAAGTGAAAATATAGTATGTTAAAAAAGTCATAGTATAACATGTCGAAAAAAGGGACAGTATGATATGTCAAAAAAGTCATAGTTTAGTATGTCGAAAAAAGTCAAAGTATAGCATGTTTAAAAAGTCATAGTACAGCATGTTGAAAAAAGTCATAGTATAATGGGTTGAAAAAGTCATAGTATAGTATGTCAAAAAAGTCATAGTATAGTATGTCGAAAAAAGTCATAGTATAGCATGTTGAAAAAAGTCATAGTATAGCATGTTGAAAAAAGTCATAGTATAGTAGGTTGAAAAAAGTCATAGTATAGTATGTCGAAAAAAGTGATAGTATAGCATGTTGAAAAAAGTCATAGTATAGTAGGTTGAAAAAGTCATAGTATAGCTTTGAAAAAGTTAAAGTATAGTGTGTCGAAAAAAGTCACAGTGTAGGATGTCGAAAAAAGTCATAGTATAACATGTCGAAAAAGTCATAGTATAGTAGGTTGAAAAAACTCATCGTATAGCATGTTGAAAAAAGTCATAGTATAGTATGTCAAAAAAGTCAAGGTATAGCATGTTGAAAAAGTCATAGTATAGCATGTTGAAAAAAGTCATAGTATAGTATGTCGAAAAAAGTCACAGTGTAGGATGTCGAAAAAAGTCATAGTATAACATGTCGAAAAAGTCATAGTATAGTAGGTTGAAAAAACTCATCGTATAGCATGTTGAAAAAAGTCATAGTATAGTATGTCAAAAAAGTCAAGGTATAGCATGTTGAAAAATGTCATAGTATAGCATGTTGAAAAAAGTCATAGTATAGTATGTCAAAAAAGTCAAGGTATAGCATGTCGAAAAAAGTCATAGTATAGCATGTTGGAAAAAAGTCATGGTATAGTATGTTGAAAAAAGTCATAGTATAGTATGTCGAAAAAAGTCATAGTATAGCATGTCGAAAAAAGTCATAGTATAGCATGTTGGAAAAAAGTCATAGTATAGTAGGTTGAAAAAAGTCATAGTATAGTATGTCAAAAAAGTCATAGTATAGTATGTCCAAAAACTCCTAGTATAGTATTTTGAAATAAGTCATAGCATAGTATGTTGAAAAAGTCATAGTATAGCATGTCGAAAAAGTCAAAGTATAGTATGTCAAAAAAATCATAGTATAACATGTTTAAAAAGTCATTGTACAGCATGTTGAAAAAAGTCATAGTATAGTATGTCGAAAAAAGTCATAGTATAGCATGTTGGAAAAAAGTCATAGTATAATAGGTTGAAAAAGTCATAGTATAGTAGGTTGAAAAAAGTCATAGTATAGTATGTTGGAAAAAAGTCATAGTATAGTAGGTTGAAAAAAGTCATAGTATAGCATGTTGAAAAAAGTCATAGTATGGTTTGTTGAAAAAAGTGCATAGTATAGTATGTTAAAAAAAGTCATAGTATAGGATATTGAAAAAATCATAGTATAGTATGTCGAAAAAAGTCATAGTATAGTATGTCAAAAAAGTCATAGTATAGTATGTCGAAAAAAGTCATAGTATAGCATGTTGAAAAAAGTCATAGTATAGCATGTTGAAAAAAGTCATAGTATAGTATGTTGAAAAAAGTCATAGTATAGTATGTTGAAAAAAGTCATAGTATAGTATGTTGAAAAAAGTCATAGTATAGTATGTTAAAAAAAAGTCACAGTATAGGATATTGAAAAAATCATAGTATAGTATGTTGAAAAAAGTCATAGTATAGTAGGTTGAAAAAGTCATAGTATAGCATGTTGAAAAAAGTCATAGTATAGTATGTCAAAAAAGTCATAGTATAGTAGGTTGAAAAAGTCATAGTATAGTATGTCGAAAAAAGTCATAGTATAGTATGTCGAAAAAAGTCATAGTATAGCATGTTGGACAAAAGTCATAGTATAGTAGTTGAAAAAGTCATAGTATAGTATGTTGAAAAAAGTCATAGTATAGTATGTTGAAAAAAGTCAAAGTATAGCATGTTGAAAAAAGTCATAGTATAGTATGTCAAAAAAGTCATAGTATAGTAGGTTGAAAAAGTCATAGTATAGTATGTCGAAAAAAGTCATAGTATAGTATGTCGAAAAAAGTCATAGTATAGCATGTCGAAAAAAGTCATAGTATAGCATGTTGGACAAAAGTCATAGTATAGTAGGTTGAAAAAGTCATAGTATAGTATGTCAAAAAAGTCATAGTATAGTATGTTGAAAAAAGTCAAAGTATAGCATGTTGAAAAAAGTCATAGTATAGTATGTCAAAAAAGTCATAGTATAGTATGTTGAAAAAAGTCAAAGTATAGCATGTTGAAAAAAGTCATAGTATAGTATGTCAAAAAAGTCACAGTATAGTATGTCGAAAAAAGTCATAGTATAGCATGTTGAAAAAAGTCATAGTATAGCATGTTGGAAAAAAGTCATAGTATAATGGGTTGAAAAAGTCATAGTATAGTATGTTGAAAAAAGTCATAGTATAGCATGTTGAAAAAAGTCATAGTATAGCATGTTGAAAAAAGTCATAGTATGGTTTGTTGAAAAAAGTGAAAGTATAGTATGTTAAAAAAAAGTCACAGTATAGGATATTGAAAAAAATCATAGTATAGTATGTCGAAAAAAGTCATAGTATAGTATGTCAAAAAAGTCGTAGTATAGTATGTCGAAAAAAGTCATAGTATAGCATGTTGAAAAAAGTCATAGTATAGCATGTCGAAAAAAGTCATAGTATAGCATGTTGGAAAAAAGTCATAGTATAGTAGGTTGAAAAAGTCATAGTATAGTATGTCAAAAAAGTCATAGTATAGTATGTCGAAAAAAGTCATAGTATAGCATGTCGAAAAAAGTCATAGTATAGCATGTTTAAAAAGTCATAGTATAATAGGTTGAAAAAGTTATAGTATAGTATGTCAAAAAAGTCATAGTATAGTATGTCGAAAAAAGTCATAGTATAGCATGTTGAAAAAAGTCATAGTATAGCATGTTGAAAAAAGTCAAAGTATGGTTTGTTGAAAAAAGTGAAAGTACAGTAATTTAAAAAAAAGTCACAGTATAGGATATTGAAAAAATTCATAGTATAGTATGTTGAAAAAAGTCATAGTATAGTAGGTTGAAAAAAGTCATAGTATAGCATGTTGAAAAAAGTCATAGTATAGTGTGTCAAAAAAGTCATAGTATAGTAGGTTGAAAAAGTCATAGTATAGTATGTCGAAAAAAGTCATAGTATAGTATGTCGAAAAAAGTCATAGTATAGCATGTCGAAAAAAGTCATAGTATAGCATGTTGGACAAAAGTCATAGTATAGTAGGTTGAAAAAGTCATAGTATAGTATGTCAAAAAAGTCATAGTATAGTATGTTGAAAAAAGTCAAAGTATAGCATGTTGAAAAAAGTCATAGTATAGTATGTCAAAAAAGTCATAGTATAGCATGTCGAAAAAAGTCATAGTATAGCATGTTTAAAAAGTCATAGTATAGTATGTTGAAAAAGTGAAAGTATAGTATGTTAAAAAAAAAGTCATAGTATAGTATGTCGACAAAAAGTCATAGTATAGTATGTCGAAAAAAGTCACAGTATGATATGTCTAAAAAGTCATAGTTTAGTATGTCGAAGAAAGTCATAGTATAGCATGTTGAAAAAACTCATAGTATAGTATGTCGAAAAAGTCATAGTATAGTATGTCAAAAAAGTCATAGTATAGTATGTCGAAAAAAGTCATAGTATAGCATGTCGAAAAAAGTCATAGTATAGCATGTTGAAAAAAGTCATAGTATAGTAGGTTGAAAAAGTCATAGTATAGTATGTCAAAAAAAGTCATAGTATAGTATGTCGAAAAAAGTCATAGTATAGTATGTCGAAAAAAGTCACAGTATAGCATGTTGAAGAAAGTCAAAGTACTGGATTGTTGAAAAAAGTGAAAGTATAGTAAGTTCAAAAAAAGTCATAGTATAGATATTGAAAAAAGTCATAGTATAGTATGTCGAAAAAAGTCATAGTATAGCATGTTGAAAAAAGTCATAGTATAGTAGGTTGAAAAAGTCATAGTATAGTATGTCAAAAAAGTCATAGTATAGTATGTCGAAAAAAGTCATAGTATAGCATGTTGAAAAAAGTCATAGTATAGCATGTTGAAAAAAGTCAAAGTATGGTTTGTTGAAAAAAGTGAAAGTACAGTAATTTAAAAAAAATCACAGTATAGGATATTGAAAAAATTCATAGTATAGTATGTTGAAAAAAGTCATAGTATAGTAGGTTGAAAAAGTCATAGTATAGTATGTCGAAAAAAGTCATAGTATAGTAGGTTGAAAAAGTCATAGTATAGTATGTCGAAAAAAGTCATAGTATAGTATGTCGAAAAAAGTCATAGTATAGCATGTCGAAAAAAGTCATAGTATAGCATGTTGGACAAAAGTCATAGTATAGTAGGTTGAAAAAGTCATAGTATAGTATGTCAAAAAAGTCATAGTATAGTATGTTGAAAAAAGTCAAAGTATAGCATGTTGAAAAAAGTCATAGTATAGTATGTCAAAAAAGTCACAGTATAGTATGTCGAAAAAAGTCAAAGTATAGCATGTTGAAAAAAGTCATAGTATAGTATGTCAAAAAAGTCATAGTATAGCATGTCGAAAAAAGTCATAGTATAGCATGTTTAAAAAGTCATAGTATAGTATGTTGAAAAAGTGAAAGTATAGTATGTTAAAAAAAAAGTCATAGTATAGTATGTCGACAAAAAGTCATAGTATAGTATGTCGAAAAAAGTCACAGTATGATATGTCTAAAAAGTCATAGTTTAGTATGTCGAAGAAAGTCATAGTATAGCATGTTGAAAAAACTCATAGTATAGTATGTCAAAAAAGTCATAGTATAGCATGTTGAAAAAAGTCATAGTATAGTATGTTGAAAAAAGTCATAGTATAGCATGTTGAAAAAAGTCATAGTATAGCATGTTGGAAAAAAGTCATAGTATAGTAGGTTGAAAAAGTCATAGTATAGTATGTCAAAAAAGTCATAGTATAGTATGTCGAAAAAAGTCATAGTATAGCATGTTGAAAAAAGTCATAGTATAGCATGTTGAAAAAAGTCAAAGTATGGTTTGTTGAAAAAAGTGAAAGTACAGTAAGTTAAAAAAAAGTCACAGTATAGGATATTGAAAAAATTCATAGTATAGTATGTCGAAAAAAGTCATAGTATAGCATGTTGAAAAAAGTCATAGTATAATAGGTTGAAAAAGTTATAGTATAGTATGTCAAAAAAGTCATAGTATAGTATGTCGAAAAAAGTCATAGTATAGCATGTTGAAAAAAGTCATAGTATAGCATGTTGAAAAAAGTCAAAGTATGGTTTGTTGAAAAAAGTGAAAGTACAGTAATTTAAAAAAAATCACAGTATAGGATATTGAAAAAATTCATAGTATAGTATGTTGAAAAAAGTCATAGTATAGTAGGTTGAAAAAGTCATAGTATAGCATGTTGAAAAAAGTCATAGTATAGTGTGTCAAAAAAGTCATAGTATAGTATGTCGAAAAAAGTCATAGTATAGTATGTCGAAAAAAGTCATAGTATAGCATGTCGAAAAAAGTCATAGTATAGCATGTTGGACAAAAGTCATAGTATAGTAGTTGAAAAAGTCATAGTATAGTATGTAGCATGTTGAAAAAAGTCATAGTATAGTATGTCAAAAAAGTCATAGTATAGTATGTCGAAAAAAGTCATAGTATAGTATGTCGAAAAAAGTCATAGTATAGTATGTCGAAAAAAGTCATAGTATAGCATGTCGAAAAAAGTCATAGTATAGCATGTTGGACAAAAGTCATAGTATAGTAGGTTGAAAAAGTCATAGTATAGTATGTCAAAAAAGTCATAGTATAGTATGTTGAAAAAAGTCAAAGTATAGCATGTTGAAAAAAGTTATAGTATAGTATGTCAAAAAAGTCATAGTATAGTATGTTGAAAAAAGTCATAGTATAGCATGTTGAAAAAAGTCACCGTATAGTACGTCATTAAAATTATAATATAGTATATCATAAAACAGTCATAGTATCCTGTAAAAAAAAACAAAACAGTGTAGTACGATGTAAAAAAGTATAGTGGTAGTGTAATTGTATAGCAGCAGATCATACGTTCATCAGATCATCACGTTGAAGTTGTTAGCTCTGAGGATTTTTGTCTTCGGTAGTGAAGAGGATTTGGAAACCTGTTGTCAAACCGTCAAACTCAGCAGCGCTGATCAAATATGAATCAAGATTCTGTCACTGCACTGCCTGTTTCTGACCTTAAATGTTTTCAGAAACATATTTTAGTGTGCTGTTTAGCTGTGAAATGAGAAAGTCTTTTCAAGGTTCTTTCATCACTGCAGCTCAGCAGCAGTCACCTGAAGTGTTCAGGTTTTGTTTGTTCAAATGTGAGGACAAAGATCGAACACCTGAACCTCTGAATGAATTCCTCTGTGTGCCGCTAAACTCATCCGCCCAGCTGAGATCTGACTTCCTGTAACATCTGCACCTGCACGCTGACTGCAGTGAAATCAGCCCTGATGTAAAAATATAGAGTTAATAAAGATAAATAAAGAATTGTTGTGGACTATTGTTCTAGTTCAGCAGAATGCGTGTCACTAAGTGAAACAACACCAGTAAATCAGTCTGATAACATGAACGTCATCATGGTTAATTAACGTTTCTCTACATGAGGATCAGGTCCAGTGTGATGTGGGAGCCTTCAGGCTGTCAGCCTAAAGACCTAATTATGTCTGCAGGACCTTTTCATTGCATCAGATCAACACTCTGAGGCCGCAAAGCTCGGACTGCAGAAATAGGCCACGTACGGATAATGGAGCAGCAGGAAGTAGGCCAGGCCGCGGCCCCTACATAATGATTACAGAGCGATCCATCAAAAGAAAATGGTGTGTGTGTCTCTGCGGTGCCGAGCTGATAAGAGAGACGGTGAAGATGAATTATATCACTGACTCTACTGGGGGCAGTGCCAAAAATCTGGCAGCTAAATGATACTTTCAGGCAGAAGTAGACGTTTATGAATTTATACAGGGCTGAAAACAGAGTTACAATTATTATTATTCACAGTTATATGCATGTAAATAGTTTAATTCCCTGCTGCAGTAGCAACGGCCCCTCAGACATATGGATTAAAAAGAATGGGAACTTCTGAAGATGGAGCAGATGGCACATGTACTTCAAAAACACCTATCGCTGAAGAAGATCCACATCAGAGGTTATTTTATGCATCCTTCACTCTCTAAAGCACTCGGATACAATCTCTAATAAGAGACACTTATTCTGCTCCATGTTATTTCAGTTTAGCTTTTATTATCTGTGTCACTAAAAGTATTTGGTCTCTTTAATGTTTTATGTTTTTGTAGCTGGAAAATGGATGAAAAAAATATGCTCAAATGAAAAACACATAGGGAGGGAGGGAGCTGAGCCTGTAGGCGAAGCTTTGGATTTACTGGTTCATCTCCGTCCCAACCCTCACCTATGGTCATGAGCTCTGGGTAGTGACTGAAAGAATGAGATCATGGACACAAGCAGTTGAAATGAGTTTCCTCTGTGGGGTGTCTGGGCTCAGCCTTAGAGATAGGGGGAGGAGCTCGGACATCTGGAGGGAACTCGGAGTAGAGCTGCTGCTCCTTCATGTTGAGGTGGTTCAACATCTGATCAGGATCCTCCTGGGCGCCTCCTGTTAGAGGTGTTCTGGGCACGTCCCACTGGTAGGAGGCCCCAGGGCAGACCCAGGACACACTGGAGGGATTATATATCTCATCTGGCCTGGGAACACCTCGGGGTCCTCCAGGAGGAGCTGGAAAGTGTTGCTGGGGAGAGGGACTGGAGTACTTTGCTCAGCCTGCTGCTCCCTCGACGCAGCCCTGAATAAACGGTTGAAAATGGATATAGTAAAACTACGTCACTCAGCTTGTGTTGCTCAAAGCGCCAAAAAATAGATTTGAAAAACTCAACATCGATGTCTCTTTGCAGGAGTCACTTACTCAAGATAATCCACAGACCTGGTTGTGAGCAGTTTCATGTAGGAACTACTTTCTGTTGACCAAACTAAACCTGCCGGCTGTATCACCGTACAGCAGGAAGCGTGCATCTCCGGGGCGTTTTCAGGATTTGAGAATGCTATTCAGTGCTCTCTGAAACCTTGTTAACCCTCACAAACACGTTACACTGCATGAAAGGTTATCTACAGAAGATTATTTAAAACATTTCATTAAACAAAAAAGAAATACAATCCACGAGGTTTCCAAGACTTTCAATGACTCTGACTTGTTCCATTAAATTTTTCAGGCCTGGAAAATGTGATTTCCAGGTTGTCCATGACCGTAGGAACCCTGTTTATACTTCTACTCCTCTACATCTCAGAGGGACATATTGCACTTCTCACTGCATTACATTTATCTGTCTGCTTTAGTTACTTTGAGAACTTAGATTATTGATACACAATATAATCAGCTAATAACTGACGATGTATTATTATAGATTAATCTGCCCAGCAGTATATGAAGCGTTAAAATGAGCGCCACCTTCACCAGCTGCCACATTAAAGTGATTATTGGTGCACTCTCTTTTTACATGATCACACAAAACATGCTACCAGTGACACAAAGGACCTGAAACTTGTGTTCATGATCTACGACATCATTTTATATCGAAGGCTTTATGAACGAAATGACACAGTATCAGATCCTTTTTTTTAAAATTAGGCCTAATATTATGTTTTAAAATATATGTGTACAGCCTGTTTGGATCAGGGGGAAACATAAATCATTCAGGGCTGAAGCCACGGACAACAAGGCCTAACAATGCCTCTGGTGCATCTACTGCTAGCTCACCTAGCACCACTGCGCTAGCTAACGTTATAGCGTCACTGTTTTGTGCTGCGCTCAGACGTCCTTCACGAGTATTTAAAGCTTTGGATCCTGGGCAAATTTCTTTTGAAAATGTGGGGAAAAGGCAATTAGCAATTTGGCAAGAAATGATCTGCAGGAAGTTAGTAGGTTTGTAAATTATTTTAAAAATTATAATAAAATTAAAAAATAATAATAATTATAATATTCATATTTAAAAATGTGCACAGAATGTATTTATTATTTTAAAAATTATGTTACCCTTTTTAAAAAAATATTTTAAGCACTTTTTTCAGGTCATATCTTTGTTTGTTTTTGTTTTTTTTTTATTTTTCTTTCTTTTTCTTGCTAATTTTTTAAGGTAATTTTTTCTGTAACTTTTTGTTCTAATTTCTTGCAATTTTTTTTTTGCCATTTCTTCTTTCGTTGCTCGCTGCCTGCTTCCCATGTTTTTGAAAGGAATCAAACCACTTGGCTCAGGTTTCAAAGGGGCAGTGTTTACATGTCGCACCTCCATGAGTCCACGAGTATATCCACACTTCCTTCTGAGCGGTGAAACGGCTGACCAGTTTCTTGTTTAAGTCTTCATGTACTCATCTGTCACCGTGTGTGAACAAAACCTGCATTGTCTTCATCATTAAAGCTAAAGAGAAACAAACACTCGAGGTAAACCCACTGTTTTGTTAAGTTTTATTCATATATATATATATATATTTATATACTCATGTGTTTGACTGCCACTGTTAAAAAGTGTGACTCATCACATTTTCACCTGTAAGCATAAATAATAACTTTTTTTTCTCTCTTGAAACCTGGGAAATAAACCAACTGAAAACAGTTATGGGTCATTTTCAGCACCATTGAATAAGTACATTCTCTATATTGCATCAGGATATAAAAATATACAGATATAGTGTTTTTTTCTTCGTTAAAACATTCTTTCCGTGTTGTTCAATGGCATGAAACAAGAGAGGAAGAAAAGACCTCATACTGACGATGAGGATTGTTACTTGTTATTATCGTCTGTGTTCTTCGTCCTCAGCAGAGCCGCTCTGCTCCGTCCGCTCGCCCCTTCACAGCACTTTTAAAACATCAGTAGCAGCCACACGTGGGAGAAACAAATTAAATAAAACACAAGTTAGAGGGTCGTCCTCTCAAACATGTAACGCTCACAGTGCCACCGGCCTCCCAACCACCGCCGGAGAAAGAGAGAGTGATGAAGACGCCGACAGAGACACGGGAGTGTTGTGGTGCAGTGGGAGGGAACGCCGTGAACACGAAGCAGGCCGGTGGGCTGCGGGCTCCTCGTAACCACGACCAGTCCGTTACAGTCACACTCTAAGCACAATTCATCCACAGTCCAAAGTGGTGCTGATGATGATGATGATGCTCGAGGCGCTGGGGTGATAAGCCCCGCCCCCGACAAACATAAAAACAATATAAATTCAAAGCAGAAAAAAAGGTCAAAAATTGCAACATGTGAGTTTCAATGGTTCGAGGCAAACGAGAAGATCGAGAAGAAGCGAAGGCGCGGTCAGGATGAGAGTTCGGTTTGCAGTGCATAGAGAGGGACAGATTCACCGGTTGGTCGGTCAGGTGGGATTATTGCCCTGTGTCAGCCTCGCACACTCACACACACATGCACACACACGCACAAACACACACACACACACACACACACACACACAGTAAACACACACCTCCACCCAGAATGAGCAAGACACGAGTAGAGACAGAGAGGAGGACAGCAGGGCTGGTGGATCAGGTTCCTGTGGTTTCCAGAGTGTTCCCCTCTCTGCGGAGAGAAGCAGCCTCCAGGCTGGTGGGGGTGTGTGTGTGTGTCTTCGTGTGAGTGTGTGTGATATATGTCCAAATACAAGTCCAAAACAGGCCCGGCTCCACCAACACTCTTGTTTTTTCCATCCGTCTGTCCGTCAGTCAGAGTGGTGCTGTGGCCCGCCGTCCTCGAGGAGGCTTCACATCCGTGAGGAGGAAGCCAGCTCGTAGAACAAGACGTAGGCGTCGCTGCTGCGCACTTGGCTGGAGGACATTGGCGTTACTCTGGAAAGAAAGAGAGGGGAGAGAGGTCACACGGTGAGAAACGAGAGTGTTGAGGTGAAGACAAAGGCCAGTTTATAACTGGTATCAACAGTGATTTTGGTTGTAAACGACCACCAAGACACAGTGTGATCAGATCCCTCACACCACTCACTGGTCTGAGACACATTTGAGCACATACAGTATGTTTTGTAGTTTAAACATTAAGGAGGTACACTTGGTTGAGATGGGGTTTGTGTATCTAATATCTAAGACTGTTGTTTATTTATCTTTATTAATGGTTGTAAGCAAGTTTGGGACAGTTGTTGACATGTTTAAATGAGACATGAGCACTGAGGGGGGGTCGGATTATATAAGTGTTAGTACCAAATTTGAAGAAACTCCCTCAAGGTCTTCTTAAGATAACGGGTTCACGAGAAAGAGAGGTTGCAAGGTCACAGTCACCTTGACCTTTGACCACCAAAATCTAATCAGTTCATTGTTGAGTCAGAGTGAAAATTTGAAAAAATTCCCTCAAGGCATCCTTGAGATATCGTGAGAGATGGGTGCCAAAACCCGGTACTAATGGAGATCCAGGGCTAAATTATCAAAGAGCGCAGTATTGATCAGCTCTGACGTTATCGGTTCTTTTATCGGTACTGAACACAGTGAATCACATCAGCAGAGAACTTCAATTTCTATTCTTGCACAAAATACATAAATTCAAGCACTTTCAATGACCCATGCAGATTTATGTCTATATTCAAGTACTTTTTAAGACCGTGATTTTTCCCCTCAAACTTTCAAGGACTTCAAGGACCTATAGGAGCCCTGGGATTGGTTTGTGTTTCTGTTTTGAACCACAGTGCGGTCGTGGTAATTAATCTGATCAGGTCACTGATGACAGACTGTGTTATGTGTTTATATTTCACTAATTCATAACAGCTCTGCAGTAAATGTTCCTCTGCATTCAGTTTTTCCAGTCGTCCCATTAATGAGTAATAATCGTCTGAATTAATTTGAGCAGGGTTCATTTGTTTGTTTATATTGTGTGTTTATATGATCAGCTGTGTGTGAGCTGATTTACAGCAGCTACATGTTGTTTATGACACGGCTCAGTAATAAATCAAACAGCTGTATAATTAGTCCACAGTGTAAACGTTTTGAACAAGCAGCATTTTCTGATATCAATAATTAAATACACTCGGACACAAGCTGTTTAATCACCAACACGACGAAATGCTCCACAGTCTGTGATCAGTGACGGTTTCTGGGTGGACTGGAGGCAGCTGGTCCGACTTCAGAGCCAGAGAGTGGAGATTAGACTCTGATGACATCAGCATGAATCAAATCTTAATTTAGAAAGTTGTATTTTTGTGTTGGAGGAAGTTGGATTATACTACCAGCTGTAATAAAGTCACTGATTTCAGATCAGTTTTGAATGGTTATCCCCAACAAGTGTTTTCCCCACACAGTTTTACCCGCGAGTTTTCAAAACTTTTCTACTTTTCCAAAATAAATTCCCCCATTTCTATGACTTTATTTTAGTATTTTAGGATAAGTAGGCCTCTGTAACACAGCCGTACATTGATACACACGCACTTCCCAGGCATTTGTGGATATGCAAACTGCTAGTGTTTACGCAAGCTACACAACTAGCTGCATACACCAACAGCCTTCGTACGGGTACATCCTAAGACGTCAATATGTTTTCACATCATCACATGTTTTGTTATTTTAATGATATTTTAAATCATAGCCAAAGCACTGTATATTCAAAACCTGGAAAAACATTTTTCTAATTTCCCAGCTTTTCAAGGATTTTCATGACCCTGGGAACCCTGATGTCTAAACTGATGATGACGGGTGTTCAAACCTACCTGGAGTCATTAAACGTGTACCATTCTCCCGAGCTGGGGTTGCGACAGTAGGCTGTGTAGTGGCCGCCCATGGTGGTGCCTGAGTGGTTGGACACTGCGTACAGGTTGTACACTGCGTTTACTGGAAGAGGACACAAACAAAAACAAACTTGCATTGACTCGCCTGTTTCTAACAAACATCTGGTTTATTCTCCAGAGCTGTTTCATTACCAGTAGAGAGACCTGAACAGTTTTTAAATGAAATATCTCCACTGACAGTGAAGGCAGATATTTTTCAGATGTTGTCTGAAACTTTTTCTAAAGCTCGGTGAAACAGACCTGGGGCCAGCTGCACAAAGCACCTTAAGTTTGCTCCTTCAGTGTGACACTTACATGAAATACCGCACCATTGCTCATTGGAAAGATCCCGTTTAAAAAATTCACAGAGCAGTCATTAATCATAAACGGGCTGGACGAGCGCAGCTTTGCAGAGCTGAGTGATCCTAAACCAGATGGTCGCAATCGTAAACAACCGTAAAATTTGAAGTGAAAAATCATTTGCTTGTCATTAAGGGTGTTCATCAGGTTGTCCTGGTCATGAATCGGTCTTTTTGAGATGCCTTGATTTTTCCCATTTATCTCCATAAACTGAGACATGTTGTTGTTAAGATGGAGTCAGAGGTGCGTCATGTTTTTGTCCTTACTTTGGTTACGAAGGTTCTTTGTGCAACGGTTTAACAGACTTTAAACAATTAGTTACGTATAAGACAAAGATAAGGAGAAAAACTTAAATCCTTAAGGTAACGTTTAAAGAAAACCTTAAGAAGACTTGTGCCACCGATTTTTTTTCAAAGAAACCTTAACTTGGACTTTAAGGAAAATCTTTAGCTAAGGTGCGTTGTGGGTCTTAGAGTCAGTACTCACTGCTGTTTTCAGAGGCAAACTCCCGCAGGTCGAGATCCTTCATGGGGAAGTTCACAAAGGTGGACAGTTTGCTGGTTCTGCGTGCCTCAGAGAAGCGTTTCAAGTCTGGACAGCAGGGGGAGTCAAGGGACAACTGCTCTGCGTGTACGGTACCTTCAGATACACTTTGTACAACTCAAAACATTAATTACTGACTTTTTCCACAGGTCTGATAAAACTCAATAATTCTTGATTTGCAGTCAACTGTTGTGTGACATTATTCATACACACTATCCACTGATACCGTCACGCTCTCCCAGCTCACTGTGTGTAACACATCAGTATCAGACACTTATCACCAGAGTAAAGGATACGAAGCACTAAGATCTTGGGGAACTTCTGTATTGTGAACTTCTTAGTGCATCTCCTCCTGGCTTTACACCTGTAGCACGTCTGTGGAGAAGAAACAGTTTGTTCACTCGCTGTTTGCAGACAGACATGACTTTAATGCTGCAGCTGGTGAAGGTGGAGCAAGGCCACAAAACTATTCTTTAATACAGTCCCTGAGTAAATATACTTTGCTCCACCACCCTTCTGTGGGTCCCTGGACACTCACCGGCTTCTCGTCCCCGTCGAGGACATCTTCTTTGGTGAAGAGCCGCATGCAGTCCATCAGACTCACCTCACCGTAGCCCTTCTGAGCACAAACATAGACGCATTGACATTAGCATGCGCGACATCAACCACACACACACACACAAAGCAAAGCACAAACAGAGACAGGGAGGGAAACACAAAGCTCATGTCAGGAGATTAATTAAAACACAACCACAGAGAGAGAGAGAAAGTCACCTCTGCACCGCTCAGTGTGCTGACGTGTGTCTGTTGACCTTCTGGGACTTGTTATGCAAGGCTGACCAACATCCACCTGTCTATGTTACATCTGTACGTGTGTGTGTGTGTACGTGTGTGTGTGTGTGTGTGTGTGTGTGTGTGTGTGTGTGTGTGTGCATGTGTGTGTGTGTGCATGTGTGTGTGTGTGTGTGTGTGTGTGTGTGTGTGTGTGTGTGTGTGTGTTTTCTAACCTTGGCGATCGGTAGAGAGAGATCCCAGAAGGGGTCGAAGACGGTGGAGCAGAAACCACAGTGGCTGCAGGTGAGAGAGCTCTTCAGCTGCCCTACAAACAGGTCTGGAGGAGCAGGAAGAAGGATGACATGGAAATAAATAAATAAATAAATAAACATGACGCTGATCACTGGCTCAACACGTTTAGTATTAAAAATATCAATATATCAGTTTCTAAAACCAAAAGTCAAATGTACTTACCGACAATCTTACTGTCTTCCCTCTCCAGATATTTACTCCACATCTTCTTCCCTTTCTCTTCATCCCTGAACATGAAACACAGATGAGACATGAGGCTGTTATAAAACTAGATCCATCACAGAGTGATGGAGAAGACGACCAGGACGGGCGGAGACACTGATGATAACACTCGGCTGTTCTGATTCAGTAAAAGGGTAGATAATGTAATGGGTCACAGCAGAGAACAGCCACTACTTAGAGACCTGACCTACTTTATTATAGGTGGCAGAGTAAGAGATTAAAAACACACTTTCTCCCCTGACACACATTTTTAAACACAAAATAAAAATGTATCTGTATTGTTTTTAATATTTAGGTGAAGTGGACCTGCTTTCAGGGTAATACTGACAGTTGCAGAGATTAACTGTGACCCTTAAACAAGCTGCGGTTAGATAACTGATAATTATATCCAAGAAGAATTGGAGCATTAAGCTGATCTGGGCCCCAGAGAGGCAACGACTCCACTCAGGAGGTGAAACTGTCACACGCAGCCTTAAATTAAAGCTTAATGATGAAGCCTTAATGATTCATGTTGCCTCGGTCGGCCCTGTTTACATGCTGTGTACCACACAGAACATATACGAGGTGTTCACAACAACCCTGATGAGCTTAATTCTGCTTCTTCCTCTTCACTCAGAGAGATGCTTCATTTGTAAAAAGTCCCATTTTCAGTTCAGTACATACTCGAGTATTATTTGTAAACAGTGTTGGGCTAGTTACTCTAAAAATGTAATATATTACTCATCATCCTTTTCAAAAGCGGTGTTATTACTGTACTTATTACTCCCTGCCAACAGTAATCCATTACAGTACTCATTATATTACTTTTCTGTTACACTCCATAAAACTGGCAGTTGCATATCTCCTTAAAATTCAGACGTCTCATGTGTGCCTCTGTGTGAACGTCAGGGTAATCACCGGTAAGTGTAGCTAAGTTTTCAGTCGGGTATTTTCCCAAAATCTGTCTGAAACATGGAGAGTCACTCGTGGGGCAACTTTCATTCACAACATATCCAACCACAAGCTTCATCTCTTCTTTGTAGCTCACATTTGGTGGGGTGTATTTCCTGGAGCTTCACGTTGTTGTGCTCTCGGTCACAGTGTGTGTTTCAGACTGGGGTTTCTTGCAGTTTTAGTTCTTCTACCTGCAGCAGTCACGTTCTTGTCATCTTTACATCCGACAAACTCAAAATAATGGGAATATTTCCAGCTGCTGAGGCAAACGTGTCCATCTTCCAAACTAGCTTCCTGCTTTGTGACGTGTATGAGCAGCGTGATGATCATGAAAATGAAGCCACTGATGTGACTCTTGTATTTCAAGACAAAAGTGATGTGATAACAAAAGTAAAAGTGGTTTTGGGGTAACTGTAATATTATTATAATATTATTTTATTAGTAATTAGTTACACTACTTGTTACTGGAATAAGTAATATTATTGTAGTGACTTTTAACAAAACAAAATGTCTAAACAAGCCACTGAGGGGCGAACAGGTGAACTTGTTCTGGACACATGTTCTGGGCTAACAATAAACCAGTGTCCATTGCATGCTATATATTGGATTTGGCGATCTATTTATTTTCAATACCATATACACATGCTCGCCATAACAAAGATGGCAAAAGCATAGTCCATATTCAATCATTATTCCACGCTGATAGTCCAGGCTTTCACAACACGCTTCCATAACACAGCCAAAAACTGTCTGCTGGATTGCCACTACCTGGAGTTTACCTCTATGTACTCCACCCTGTGTTCAGTTTCATAACTGTATATTTATATCTTGTGTTTAGATAAGGATAAAATAAACAAAATATATTATGGCTCCAACAATGATTACTGCCCAACACTGTTTGTAAAGCATTTCTTGGATCATACAAACATTTTCCCTGAGCAGGAAGGCGTCTCTGCAGGTAAACACACTGTCTAGCGGGCAGATTACTTACGGCAGGTGGTCAAAGTCTTCTACGGTGCCTCTCGGCCTGACGGTGACCCTGTTGACCTCGTTGTGCAGGCCGTCCAGGAGGAAACGCAGGAACTCCTGAGCATCCTGTTGGCTGCGAGACACGGAAACAGTCAGTCAGAAATAGAAATATCAACCTGGAAAAGTCATGGAAAAGTTTTGAACGCTGAAACATGATGATGTTATTGATTCAGACGAATCTCTCTAGACTTACAGTCGTATCATTATCAGACAGAGATGACTGCTCCTAAAAGATGTACGACAGCCTGTCAAAGTTAGGGTGAAGAGTGTAAAAACTTACTTGTATCCCACAAATCTGGGAGCATATCTCTGGATCTGAGTTTTGAATTCGGACGGGCTGACCGCCTCACTGCTGGATGACGACCACATGGTCTGTATCAGCTTGGCAAATTCTGCCAGGAAAGAAACACCCAAGTTACTCACACACTGGGACGTCAGAAGAACTTGGTTAATTCCACATAACTCTGTACTCAGGTTGATGGTGAACTGGAGGTACAACTCATTGTCTTACAACATTTTCATGTGATCCTGAACACTGATAAGACCTAGATAATCCCTGTCAGCGCGTCTCCAGGAGACATAAGAAGACATAGGAAGAACCAGTTTGCCTCTTTCTCTGACACACGTTCTGAAAGATGCAAATCTGATCCAGAGGTAAAGACGAGGAGCAGCTGTGCGAAGTGTTTGATTTGGACTCTAGGGGGCCTGCGTGACACGTCTCTCACCTTCCATGAGGGCTGTGTTGGTGCGGCTGTTGTTGTTAAGGTCTCTGCGGTGCGAGTTGTGCAGGCAGTAGTCTCGCAGGCTGTGTGTGTTGCTGAGACACTGCAGGATACTGTTCATGAAACACTGCAAGGGAAAACATCACACACACAGTTTGAGTCTCTGACAGATGAAAAAGTTTCATTCAACTGTGTTTGCACCTATCGTAAACAGTCGTCATGTAAATATCAGTTTTACATTGTTTACAGACGGCAACATCCACCAGTATCCTACAGTCTAATTCAAACTATAACACACTGGTCAGTATGTGCTCTGCTTGTTGCCCTGCGTGATCTCCACAGCTGAATCTAGCAAATTAAAGGAAACTAGAATGACTGGCTCACTGTAATTCTAGCCTCTGCGCACCAGTCCAGTTTCTCTGACAGTTTACATCTATGTCCGTAAAAACAGCACAGTCTTAATACATTCATACACACTCACACACTGATGGCAGTCACTGGGAGCAATTTGGGGTTCAGTATCTTGCCAAAGGACACTTTGACATGTGGACTTGAGCAGGGTATTTAACCACCAACCTTCCGATCAGAGGAAGGTTTCACCTCCTGAGCCACAGCTGCCCCAGCAAAATTGGGGCCGGTGAAGACAAAGTTTATGAGCTGAAGAGCATTTCATTTATCCTGGAAACAGGACTTTACTTGGGTGGTGTTGGAGGATGGGGGTGAAACTCCAACTATTGGTATGTATTGTTTTCATGACAATAAACTTCAATCTTTGTTGTTTCTTACAATCTGTATAGGTGCAAATAAAAGTAGACTTTTTGTTAGTAGACTTCTGACCCACTTGGCTGACTGGGCAAGTTGTTTCACCCTTTAAAACCTGAGCAGATTGGCTTGATTTCTTTTAAAAACATGGGAAGAATGCAATAAGCAATGAAGGACGGAACGGCCCAAAAAAATTAGCAAGAAACTAGTAAAAAAAGAAAATTTAAAAGAAGAAAATTAGTTAAAAAAAAAACAAAAAATGGAAACAAAAGAAGGAAATGACCTGTGTGTGCTCCAAAATTTTCATAATTTTCATAATTCTGTAACATAATGTGAAAATATAATGATTAAAATAATTATAAATATATATTTTTTCTTTTATTGCCTGTTTTTTTTTTTTTCCCAAATAGTGGGACATTTCTGACCAAGTTGCTCACTGCCTTTTGATCCATGTTTTTGAAAGAAATCGCACAAATTTGCTGAGGGCTCAAAGGTTTAATTACTTGTGAAAAGTGTCTGAAAGCAGCACAAGAGAAGTGATGGTGCTCCAGGTTTTAAAGGGTTAAAGGGAGATATTTGATACTGATTTGGTATTCAATTACAGTACACTCTAGATACAAGTAATATACAATGTTGAACAATTCATTCATCAGATCATTACATTTTGTAAATAATCTTGTAATTATTATTTTGTAAGGAGCCTGATTTTTCAGTGTTTTTCTTGTTCCCTTGTTTTCTGTCTTTTTCATACAGGCTATACAATGTGACAGATGGTGCACACGTCGCTGTCAATTACTGAGAAACACACCCACAGCTGATTAATTGTCCCACACCTGTGCAAATTAAATGGGTGGAAGACTATCTATTCATTTATTAATGTTGTAAAAGATGGTGTTAAATACTGTTGACAAGGGTCCAGAGGGACAGATGTGTTAGTATAACCAATAAATTGTGAAGCTAAGCAAGAGCAGAGTGTTGGATCTTCTTTTTTTAGACCGACTGGGCAGGTGAAAAAAAAAAAACATTCAGTTTGAACCCTGTGGAGACTCATTACTTTTGCACTTTGTTGTTGGTGTGTCATTTCATGTCTCTGACCTCCTCTGGAGGGCAATTTTCAGACGGACTGATGTGCAATATGTGAAATCACACCTGAAATTACAGTGAGGTCACAGCATTTATCCAGAATTTAACCCCGACCTGGTGCGCTTCAGCAACACAAACTCTCGTCTGTAGTCATGTGATACACGCCAACAGAAAACATCCTTTAGTCAACACAGTTTACATTTCTGCGACACCTCTAAAGGTCCTGACACACAAAGCCAACAGTCAGCCACTGGTCAATGTTGGGCCGTCAGTGAGTGTCTGGTGCCGTGTCCTGCCGATTCGGCATGTTAATTCAGTGACTGCAGAGCCTCTCGGAGAATGAAATCACTCTGACTGGCAGTTTAGCTCAGCATATGAGAGGAGAAATGGAAGTGAGGCATGTAAACAATGAGCTTAAGTCAAGCAGGAGTGAGGCCAAAACAAACTTGTTCAATAAGGTAAGATTATTTTTCTGTAGCCTCTTCATCAGAAATGTTCCCGGATGGTTTATGCTATTGTTCACTTGCGCACAGTGAATATGTTTTGTTCTTTCTAGATTGGGTTGTGTTGTTAATGTGCTAACTGGCTAACTAGCATCAAGACGGTCTTTTGGTGTCCCATTTTGAGTGACAAATGCAGACAGAGTTATTTCCCCTCACGCAAGCACAGAACGTTGTGCTGGTTGGCCGTGGGCTGTAGTCTTTGCAGTGTGTCCATGTGCAACTTTTTTTTGGCTGAGACATGGTGACGCGCGGGGGGCTTTCATTTCCGCTAGTTCTCTGAAGTCGGTTTGGTGTGTCTGGGCCTTAAATCTAAAGATTACTCCTGACAACAACGATCAGCCTACAGACATAGCTATATATAGCTATAAATATTTAGACATGCATCAATGATGACTAGAAAATGTGTCATCATTTTGGAGCAGTCAAAATATATCAACAGATGTGGACATGTATGAGTTGATTTTTACAGGTTTCCAAGAGAAAGTGAAAAAAAAAAATCTGAGTATCATCACTCACACACACACACACACATACAAACAGACATGTTGTCAAAGACAGCTCTGTGTATATACTGGTCCCATCACGTGTCAACATGAGACACGTGCAGCAGTTTGGTAAGATCAAACCAGTCAGAGAGAGAAAACGAGTCCTCCCGGTCCATAGTTCAGAGCTCTCTGATTAGGTTACTGTACACACACACACTCAGCAAGACACACACACACACACACACACACACACACACACACACACACACACACACACACACACACACACAGACTCACAGCAAGACACACACACACCACAGCACACATCGTTTATTTTAAGAGCCGTCCTTCTGCCTGTTGCCTGGTAGATAGATTCTCTGCTGGACCACCTCTCGTGTGTGGACTCCATCAGATATCAACAAACTGCTCTCAGCGTGACACCAACAGGATGATGGGGATTTAGCGTGTGAAGAATAAGATGTCACTACTGCAGGACTTTTGGCTCCACACAGATGTAATTAGACGTCTATGTGGCTGCTGTACTTACAGTGTTTCCTAGGTTCTTTAGTCCCACCAGGCCCTGGGCACTCTTTGAATTCTGAAAGACAAAAGACACAAAATATAGATTAAACTCTGAAGGCAAATCCACCTTATAATCTTCTTACATACTGAAATCCACCCAAGAATAAAGATCCTGCCAAAACATATTCCTCCAACCATAATTAGCAGTGAAATGTTAAAAAGTCCAGAGCATGCTTTTTATTCCAGGAGTTTTAAAGGAGTTTTTGTTTGAAAGCTTTCTTTCTTTCAGTCACTGCTTCTGTTGTAGCTCCAGATTCACTACATTTGCTAAAACATCTCTGGACAAACCAAAAGAACTGATTGGAGCAACTTCTCTTTAGCTGTGACTGGAGTTTATATTTGAGAAGAGTTTTGGCAATACATTTCAGTTCTGGATTGTTTTGGTGTGAGTTGCTGAGTGTTGGAGATATCGGCCGTAGAGGTGTCTGCCTTCTCTCCAGTATAATGGAACTAGATGACACTCAGCTTCTGGTGCTCAAAGTGTCAAAATATAAATATCAAAAACTCAACAGCAATGTCTCTTTCCAGAAATCATGACCCGGTTGTGAGCAGTTTAAAGTGGGAACTACGTCTTTCTACAAAAGTACACCCACCAACCCTATCACTCATGGATGAGAGGCTCGTACTCATGACAGCAAGAGATGTAAACATTAATGGCGTTCTCCTTGGCTGAGCTGTAAAGTTTGGTAGCTCAGTGGTGCTAGGTGAGCTAGCAGTAGATGCACACTTCCCTCCGCGGAGTGATATGCTTGGTGCTGTAGTTTGGGAGAAAGAAAATAGTTCCTACATGAAACTGCTCACAACAAAGTCTGTGGATTAGCTTGAGTAACCAGGTCATGATTTCCGGAAAGAGACAATGCTGATGAGTTTTGGTTTGGTTTTTTTTGGCGCTTTGAGCACCACACGTTGATTGTCATCTAGTTCCATTATACTGAAGAGCAAGCAGACATCTCTACGATGTCCTCATCACACCAAAACAATCTAGACTGATAAATAGCTCTACTGGTACAGGTCTTGACACACCAAGCCATTGGTCAATGTTAGGCTGTCAGTGAGTCGACGCTAGTCAGCTTTATTTTGGCTGATTCAGCATGTTGAATCTGTGTCGGAGACGACGGAGCCCGTCAGTAAATGAAAACACTCTGATTGACAGTTCAGCTCAGCACACAGGAAGAGAAATGGAAGTGAGGAAAGTAAACAAACAGCTAAAGTCAAGAGGGAGTGAGATCAAAACAAACTTGTTCCATAAGGTAAAATTATTTTTCTTTAATCATTGAGTTCATTAGCAGAAATGTTTCCTGATGGTTTGTGTTATTGTTCACTGGGGCACAGTGAATATGCTCTGATTGTGTTGTTAATGTGCTGACTGGCTAACTAGCATCAAGACAGTCTTTTTGTTTCCATTCTTGAATGACGATTATAGGCGACCACCGTCTGCTGGTGTTGAGAGTTACTATCTCTCACACAAGCGCAAAAAGTACATGCTGATTGGCCATTAGAAAAAGTCTTTGCAGTGTGTTCTTGTGCAACTTTCTGGCTGAGATGCAGGCAACATGAGGCAACGCATCAGGGGATTTTGTTGCTGTTAATTCTCTGAAGTCGGTTTGGTGTGTCTGGGCTTTAAAACAACTGTACCTTGAATTTACCTTTAATTACTTGTAAGGCAAAGTATCTAAACACTGAAATTGCAACTGTAACTAAAACTGTAACCGTAAATAACTATTTATGATTACCAGAGGACAAAGAATAAATTAAAACCACATTCAAACACAGTTCTTGGTCAGAGAGACAGTCTGTTATACACTGAAACCTCAGGTTGCTTTACCACCAGATACACACATTCAGCGCCATGTTTTTCCATTGAATAACCAGGACTGTAAACGCATAGCCATCAGCTGTTTTCTAACACTGCTGAAGTTTTTCAGGCTGGATTTCCCAAGAGTTTGGAGAATCAGCAAACCCAGACAAACACAAATATGAACTCTCTGCACTTTGCAGATGAACGTGCGTGTTACGTCCGTCCAGGAGTGACAGACATTATCTTTAGAGAGGAACTTGTTTTTGTTATCTCGCAGTCAGTTCCTCTCTTGGTAATCACTCCCAGATGGCAGAGATCTGATCAACAACAGCAGATAACATGGAGTCAGTGTACCTTAAGGATTTTCTACACTGTGGCTTTCACTGTTTCAGACTCTCAGAGCAACAAACCATGAAACACAGACATTTTTAGCTCAGTGAAACACAACAGATGGCAAAGCATATTATGATGATTTCAACATCTTAAAATGGTACAAAATGCTTTGCAGAACTTATGTCATCACTCGCTGCGGTTAAATTTCATTACATAAGTTGAGTGGTTATGTAATTGAGTAGCTAGAGGAAGAACTAACAAAGAACACGGGGGCGGATAAGAAATGCACTTGTGCCCTCGACTAAGGAGCAGAGGCAGCAGACAATTATGCTTCAGAAAACACAAGTTATGTCAAACTTAATTCAGTTTTTACATCATCTTATCCACCTACATCACCGACTGAGCTGATGTCATGCCTCATCAAAAGACGTGTCGTATTGATCATGTTTTTGTCACTAATATTTAATGAATGAACTTCAAGATCTAACTTGAACTCCTCACGCAGTCCTCTCTGTATGACAGTTATTGCTGTGTCATAATAAAGTCTATAAAGAAGAACTAAGAAGATTTTCTGACCAGCGTCAGTTTTAATGAATAAAAACAAGCTGACGAGAGGCCAAGCAGAGAAACCAGCAGTGTGGTAACTTGAGCTTGTATTTTCTAGGCAGAGAGCAACTCTGCAGGGCCGGCAGCCTAACACCAGTCACCTGATCTCACTGGCAGCTGAAATCTATCTCACCCACATGCCCCTGTTACCCTCACCTGTGGTGAAGCTGGAGCAAATTTACCGGCAGTGCTATCTATCAGGACCACCGTGAAAACAGTTTGAGACCACATGGAAGATACGATCATTTAACCACCTAACTCATTAAATCAAACAGAGCATGTGGAGATGATGGAGAGATGGTTTTTAGAGGCTGAGTTTAAAGTCCTCATTAGGGAGAAGGGGCATGAAGCCGTGTAAAACTAGAATCACCTCTTTCCCCTTTCTGCGAACCAATCAAGTTGGAGTTACAGTTTACATCCACGTCTGTAAAAACATGGATGCTTCACACACAAAGGATCTACTCAGTCAGCACAGCTTCAGGGTGGACACCTAAGATTAGAGTCACCAGTTCAGTATCTGACCAAATGTCTCTCCTTCTGTTACTGAGATATGAGGCTGAGTAATGGCCAGAAAAGTGTTTTAAGAAGAATATTGTGATGTCATGATCTTTGACCTTTTGCATATAAAATGTTATCACTTCATTATTTTATCCTGTTAGACATTTGTGTGAAATTTTGTCAAAATTAGCGAATGACTTCTTGAGTTATGGCCACTCTGAGGTCACACTGACCCTGACCTTGAACTTCAACCACCAAATTCCAATCAGGTTATTTTTCAGTCCAAGTCGACATTTGTGCCAAATTTGAGGAAATTCCCTCAATTTGTTCGTGAGATATCACGTTCATGAGAATGCGATGGATGCAAGGTCACAGTGACCTTAACCCTTGACCACAAAAGTCTAATCAATTCTTTGCTGAGTCCAAGTGAACATTTGTGCCTAATTTGGGGGGAAAAAACCCTCAAGGTGCTCTTGAGATATTGCGTTTATGAGAATGGGACGGACAAGTGGACAACCCCAAATGATAATGCCTCCTGCTAAGGCCAAAAACATGTTTTTCGAGGTCACAGTGACCTCCAACCTTTGACCTTCTAACACCAAATTCTAATCAGTTCAATACCGAGTCCAAGTGGACATTTTTACCAAATTTGAAGAAATTCCCTCAAGGCATTTGTGAGATATAACATTCACGAGAATGAGACAAAAGAAATGGACAGTCGTAAGTGCAAACAGACGGGCATACAGGTGGACGGACAAACCAAAAACATAATGCCTCTGGCCACAGCTATAACCAGCACAGAGGCACACAAAGTGATGGTGATAGCTCGTTACCTTGAAACAAAACTTCAGTCAATCAAAGGAACCAGTTAAGAATATTCGACTAACTCAGATGATGTAAAAAGCGTCTACAATCCATCTTAGCGAGGCTGGACGCGGCTCATAAACACTGAGTCTTGTGGTCAGCAGCCTCACCACACCCTGGATGTGACCTGACAACCTCACAGAGTCATCCGCACACATGAGTGACCACGATCTGTACGCTGGATGACCTCACTGACCTTAAGGAGGCGTCCTCTGTGATCACACTGTTCAGGAAGATATCAGCAGCCCAACAGTCTCAGAGGGTGTTATGTGAGTGTGCTGGGAAATGCTCTGAATTGTTGTTACAGTATCCCTGACCTGCTGAGCACCAACATGAAGAGAGCAGGTTCAGCTGATCTGGAGATGGTGATATTACAACTTAATTTCCATCCAGCAGAATGTTTTCTAAGAGGCTGTAGGAGCAGGACTAACACTGTCACAGTTCTGCACTGGTTTTAACTGGTGCCCAATACATGGATCAATATGAGAGCCTTTTACCTAAAGACCTTTACATTACCGATTAATGTGCAAATTATGTTTCTGATATATCGACCAGGCTAAAAATCTTAGAAAGCAGAGAAAAATGTCATCACAGTTTCTCAGAGTAAATGTTTTCAAATTGCTTCCTTCTAAAAATAGAAGTTTTAATCACTGAACCTGTGAGAGGACACAAGTTCACACCTCCAGACTAGAGCCCAGTATACACTGTGTGATTTTGGGCTGTCCCAGACAAAAGATGACCAACGTGAAAAAAAAGTGGCGATATCTTTGGTTGTGGCTCTAAAACTGTGGTCTTGTGCTGTTACCACCTACGTCTACTAACCAACCAATAGAAATACAGCATGAAATGATGCAATGACACTAAACCCAAACAAACAAACAAACAAACGGAGAGTAGCTCGCCATGGAGGCAAAACACGCTAAAAGAAATGTGTTGGATACCAGCAAAGAGGAAAACCTTGTGGGGTTGTGGCAGCAGAAGCCTTGCCTGTATGATGTGTGACATTTTATTTATATTTTTCTGACACTGTATTAATATTTTTCCCAACATTTTGTTGATTTTTTCTGACATTTTATTAACATTTTTTCAAACATTTTATTAATATTTTTTTGAACATTTTGTTAATATTTTTTCAGACATTTTATTAATTTTTTCAGACATTTTATTAACTTTTTTTGGACATTTTATTAATATTTTTTCAGACATTTTATTAACATTTTTTTTTTACATTTTGACAATAATTTTTCTTTTTTTTTTTAAACTTTGTTTATTGCTTTTTTTAAGTGGTGTTGCCAATAATTTTTCGAACCTTTTGTTAATATTTTTTTGAACATTTTATTAATATTTTTTTTGGACATTTTATTAATTGTTTTCAGACATTTTCTTAATATTTTGCGGACATTGTTCATATTTACTTTCACATTTTTTGGGACATTTTAGCAACTTTTTTTCAGACATTTAATGTTAATGTTAATAATAATTAATAATAATTTTATCAATTTTAGTGTGTGGGAAGCTATTGCATCGTACGTTGTAGCCTGTGATTCAGTAGGCGCTGTCATCGTACAGTCTGGATACATCAAACTTGATGTCCTACCCAAGTTTATTAGATCCATGTCACACAGTGTAGCTGCACTAAATTTATAAGACTGCTAAAATCTCACAGTCTGTAGATGGCTTTATATCTTCAGGCTTGGAAAAGATTCAGACTTTAATGGAGTTATTTGTCTGCCTCTTAACAGTCAGATTTTCTGATGAACCTGGGGACAAATCCTGGTTTCCTCAGATTAGTTTTCTGTGGTGTCAAAGTTTTTGAGGGCATAAATAGAGAGATTTTGAGCTTTTTAAATGACGATGAGTAAGTGTGTGCTTGTAAATCAGCCCTAAACTTGGAGAAATGCAAGTTCGTAAGTGCGTAGAAATTATTTATAGTTGCAGAAAAATATCACGTCTACATGAAATTTTTATACAACCTGTCACCTCGATTTGAGTTTAAAGAGGAAAAAAACATCTTGACTCAAAGTAATAACTGAAAGTTGACTAAAATGTCATGACTTCTCATCATCTGAAAAATTCTGAGTTGTGGTCGACTAAAACTAGTAAGGATAAAAATGACTAAAATGTGACTAAAACTAACGAGCATTTCTGTCTCAAGACTGTGATTAAATCTAAAATAGCTCCCAAAATGAGCAGTGTTCTGGAGGTTCACATGATTGTGAGTATGTTCGTCTGTTCATCAGTGACGTGAGACTGCAGCTTATCCAGTTATGAGTACTGATACAGGAAGGGCTTTTTACTATTATATAAATAACCTCCGCCATCTGTCTCCTCTTCAGGAGGAAGAGAGTCGGTGCAGCACGTGGAGAGGAAAAATCTACAGTTTAATTAACTACGGCTTATCTAAATCCTGCTTTCTGTAAATTCCACTGTCGAGAACAGAGCACCATACAGCAATATAACATAAACACACACACTTCCTGTTGTGTGTGTGCAGCGTCAAGAAATCAGTGATGACTCCGGTATGACAGGACGCAGGACCAATCCTCTCTGGTCACCTCAAATTTTATTTCATAACAGACACACAAAGCCTCTCTTCCCCCCACTGTAGGAATGTGTACGTCTGACTTTGCTGCACTCTGCTGAGTAATGCCACGGCTGCTCCCAAAAATAGCAGCTTTGCTTTTAATAACGCCTGCTTGTCCACTCGCCATTGGCTGATCCTTCGGCCGGCCTGGCAGACGTCACCACGATGAAACAACGTCCCGTCTCTGTCTCTGTAGCAACGCTATTCTTGTGTTTTAGCGGAATGGAAAGCTAGAGGACATGGTGACATCATGGTGACAAGGCTGAGCGTGGAGGGAGTGTGTGTGCGACTCAGTGTGTGTGTGAGAGAGTTTGGAGTGTGAGCGACTGGCTGTGAATGAGTTGGAGCAGATGTGACATTTAGATGAGGATCATTTTCAGACTGAAGCTGAAAAACAGCCGTGTTCTGATATTCAGTGTTTTAACTCCACCATCCTGAGTTAACAAACAGGCTTTTAACTCTGTATTTTACTCCTGTTTAAATGCAGAATTTAGAGCGTCATGGGGCACTAAAGCGCTCCGCTAAAAGCCACACTAATGACATTATTTTTGGTGAGTTAGCAGCTCCTTAGGGGCAGGGTGCAGCAGCTTTTATTGCAGCTTTTACAAACTGTTGAAGAACATCTCCCTCACCACACAGGAGGGATTTGATTATGGAGACAATGATTTATTCTAACTAGCAACGTTCAGGGATGAAGTGAGTAAATGATACGAAAATCAAGCAATATCATTATTTGTAAAATAGCAATCTGTTGTGCATTATCTAAATCCCACTACCTCTATTCAGCTGACAGACACTGTAAAATGCAGTCAGTCCTTGTTTCCAAAGCGGCGTGTCAAACAGGATTCTTAAATGTTTGTGTGTGACAATCCATGAATCACTGAGCTATGATCCCAGCCTGTAGCACCATAATGACAGCTAATTCGGTTATGCAAATTCTGCTGTGATTCTTCTGCATAAGCAGTTTAAACCAGCGCAGAGAACGCATGTGGGATTAAAGTCATGTACTAACTGAAAAGCTGGAACAGTGTAACATTCTCAGCGTATAACAAAAGCCGTGTTTACACTTGGTATTAACAGACATTGTGGGTGATCGGACCACAGGTGGACAACTCTAAGTACAGGTGTGAATGCACCCAGTGAGTCCTCAATGCATCTTAAAATCTGATCGCTCAGACCACATTCAGAGGTGGTCTGGGCCCCGAGTGGCCACATTGTCTTAACCGTATGTACCGTGGAGGTATTAAGAGACCTGGATACAACATTGCCGGCAGGGCTCCATTCATTCCTATGAAAGTTCTTCAGTGGCGCATGAAGCCAAAAAAGCTTTATGTCAGCAGTAGTGACTTCTGATTTAGCGATCTGCTAACTTAAATTGGGATAAAATCATTTAATCTTACAGCTCTTTTAGACTTTCCAAATGTTATCGGCCCAAACTGATTAAATCTTGATAGTGGAACGAGTCATTTTATGGAGGTTGTGATGCTCAAAAAATGTATCCACTGACTTATAAACATCTCTTTTCCAATGCATGTTTGTGGGAAAACGTTTATTTGCGCCCAATGGCTTTATGTGACGGACCCCAGATACTGCAGCACTGCTGTTTGGCCACTATGAAAACTGGGTGAAAGCCCAGTGCACTTCCTCTTGGCCTGGTGTGTACTATATGTTAATGTATCCTGGGCAACACTGACAGACCACCTACTCAGCTGACATGTTTGCTTATCTGAAGCCCCACCAGAAAGGTTTCTGTTGGTACAGCTACGCAGAAGCAGCGCTGAGGGACAAGTAGGGTTTCCCACATATTCATTTATTTGTGGCAGCCCGCCATGAGTAAAACATCTTCCGTCACAAATAGATTTTCATTTTTGGAGTTGGACTGTTCATTAGGAGCGCAACTGGAATAGATATTTGGTTATTAATAGCACCACACTGTCAAAGACGGAGCAGCAGAACTTCAGTCGCATTGAAAGTAAAACTTAACCATTTATTCTGCTGGGGTTAAAAGTTTGCTTTCACTCACAGCAGCCACTCCTCTCTGATCTGATCAGCTCTTAATGGATCAACAGATCAATTATCCACCCCGCGAGGCACAAACTGCAGCTGAGGTAAACAATAACTAATACAGAGCTCTGTCTGCGCTGCACTCACAGATCCACAAAAACCTCAGAATTTAGAAAGGTGACACAAAATGATACTCGAGACACTGAGACATTTTTCTCCTGGCAGCGCTTATCTCATGATAAACAGAGAGGGGCGGAGTATGGGAGTGGGGCAGGGACGGGCTGAGTGTATCAATTCACTGTGCACACCCCAATACTTAAGATTTGACTCATTTTAAAAAGTAAAGGCTGTAAGTGTGTGTACAGCACAACAAACCTTCCGCCCGGTAAAAAGAACAACAACAACAATGCACTGGTCTTTGCAAATGGAATGATTCACATGGTGATTTGCATATAGAGCGGGGAGGTGAGATCCAATCACAAGTCGTGACTCGTGTCGCATGTGGAGATGCATCCTAATGCCAGGTGTGAACAGACAGACTTAGAACTGTCCACTTATGATCACTCAAGATGCATGTCAATACCAGCTGGTAACATGTTCACAGTGACTGTACAGAGATGCATCATCAAGTAAAAAGTCTGAAAGTAAAAGAAAGCTGCTAGATGTTCAGGTAAGAGTTTTCTTTGTATCATGATCATTTAAAGGCCCAGAAAATCATTAAATTTTTATGATGTTGAGTATCAAAAAACAATGTGAACTCTGAGAAAAGCTGTGAATAATTTTAAATAAATTTGTCATTTCAAATAAACAAAACCAAACACAGTAAGTGCAGCGCCGAAGAGGAGCCACTGATTGATTAGTCATCGTCACTTATCAGCCAACAGTTATTCAAATTCCCTGCATCCGTCTGGGATATTTAACAACATGATAAGATCTGATAATTAACCACCTCACTATCTTACATAACACAATCATACATCAGCTCATCTGTCAAATGTTTCAGTCATAAATTAAAGCAGAGAGGTTTCATCAAAGAAGCATTGCGTGCAAGTAAAGGATTTCTGTTTGAGGAGGAAGTGATGAGAGGAATAAAGAGCAGGGAAACTAAAAACCAACAGTCACAAGAGGGAACATACATCCACTGTTCATATTCCCAATCGTTCCATGTGAGCGGACTGATACGTACTGTACACAAAAGAGGCAGCCCAGGGGGATAACTTTGCATAAACGCTCTATTCATAAATGTCAGAAGCAGCTCAGGCAACTAGCGAGCTACTTTTGAAACCCTACTCCTTGGAGGCTAAAAAGCATGGTGAACAGAGAGGCCACGTTAAAAAGCATTCCAGTTTGAACTGCTTCCCAAAGCCAGGAATGAGAGACAGCGGAAATGTCCCTTTGGCATGCACCCAGCAGGGCGGAAGTGAAATCTTTCTATCCTCTGTGCTCAATTAATTCAAAGATGTGGGCCTGAGGGACGGAGGGTGGTGTTAGAGCAGAGGAAATGGGTCAAAGCAAGGTGAGGAGGCTGGAAGAGATAAATAATCCCTGATTATGGCTTTGCTTTCCAGGGTGACTTAACGGGAAAACAGAAGACAACAACAACAAAGAAAGAGAAAAAGGAAGATTCTGCTTTTTTTCTCCTCGGGCAAACATCGTACCTCTCGATGAACTCTGCCTCACAGCGGGGAGATTATACTGTCTGCATTCTGTGTTCCCATCATGCATGATCTAAGGAATCCACGTGTGTAACAAATGCCTGACACGCTTTACCTCAGCGTCAGACATCAGAAGATATTGATCAAAAGGTGACAACAAAAACAGACAGACTGACTGAATGGTTTTTAAGGCTGCAGTCTTGTCATTAGGAAAATAGCTGTGTGGGAATAATAAATTCACTGTGACACCCATGCAGTTGATTGAGTTCATCAGACTCATTTGTTCTTGACTGATTTGAAATTAAAACAATACACATATTTATTGTCTTAACAGTGATGCATGAGTTCAATAAAGTGGACAAAGAAGCTCCATTGCACATGTACAGAAACAGATCCTGCGACCAGGTTCATGATATTCTGCTGGTCAACAGTTGGGAGCCGTAACATGCAAAGAAATGTAGCGATGCTTCAACAAAGGAGAGGAAGAAGAAGATGGGATGCACTGATTTATTGGCTGAACATCGGTATCGGCCGATATTTGTTTTGTTGACTGCCATCGACCTATTGGCGGATAAATATGATGGTCACTAATGGCAGGTTGATGTTTTTCTGTTGTGTCACATCAATTTGATGTAGGTTAAAAAGCAGGGCTCCGGAAAAACAGCCACAGTCTGAAATTAATGAAGAAGAAGCAGAAGAATACAATGACTGTTTGGCAAATGGGCTCTGTGATCTCCCTGTTGTGTGACAAGGTAGAAAGAAGCAGTCGTCGTCCCAGAGACAATAGACAAAGTGTTTGGGATGAACAGAGAACTTCCCCAGGACACCTTGAGGACTGAGTGGACAAAAATCTTCCTGTTTGAACTGAAGTTAACATTAGACCTAGCCTTTTAATAAAGACTTCCTCTCTACAGGCTAATGCGGCCACTTGTTACTGCAGCAGCTCCAGAGTAATCTAAACCCTGTGGAGACCAGAGATGGTGTGGGAAAATAACAAGCTCTGAGCACAAGTGATATAGCTTAATGAAATCCCAGAAGGGAGCTTATTCCAAACTATAAATGAGTGCACAGGAGCATTCTGGTCATCTCCGTACCATCTGCTGTTCAGCTCAACCACTCTTCATCGTTTATATGATTAAAGAACATGCACGATATATTTCTTTATTTCAGCGCTGCTCATTAAGAGGGTGTGAGTAATGTGTGGACAGCAGCACTGATATAGTTTGGATTGAGACTGCTGTTATTTTAAACATTACTAACATCTTTGAATCAGTGGTTCCCAACTGGTGGGTTGTGGGTCCACTCTGGATGGACCACAAGTGACTCACAAACATGTCAAGTTTGTCGAAAACACACTTTATTTTGAAGTACAGTGAATTTCCAGCACTACTGTAGAGCGAATGGCTAACGGACAGCTACTTAACAGAGACAGCAAACTAGCGTGACGACATCGCCAAACATGTGTGACGCTGAATGTATCTAACTGTGTGGACCTTGGACTAATGACTAAGGACAAATCTGGATCCTGTGACTGGACCAGTTGGGAACCACTGGACTAACAGACCCACAGATAGTGAAGGGAAAACTAGGATGCTGTAACTTTATTGGAACATCTCTGTCCATATACTCTGCCAATTCGTCCAACCCTAAATGACTATATTCCCAGAATTACCACAACTGTGAGAGCCCTCTGAAGCAGCTTTAAGACCAAAACTCTTCACTTCAGACAGAAAGCAGTGACTTTAAAACACAACATGCATGTGCACTGATAGGAACTGAAAAAGCCGACAGTAAATCAGCGTGGATGACTAATATCTCCTCGCAGTATTGGCAACACTCTAATAATAAGCCTCCAACACCACAGCAATAACAAGTGCCACTTCCCCCCCTCTCTGCTCTGCTTGTGTCTCTGGGGCTGTAAACTAAACTTCACACTACCAGCAGCAGGATGCCTGGGTCCACCTGGCAGCGCAGAATGCCAACTGCTGATTGGCTGCCACACCAGCGTGAGAGAAAGCAGCGGAACAGTCTGTTCTGACCTGTCTCTCTATTTGGCAGACCATCATAAACAATTTCTCCCTCACTCTTCGTGAGTTACCTCTGCTGCTACTGTGGAGTTTCTCCCATGTGAGCACAAGTGACACTTTTTGCTCGCACTCTGGTTCGTGTGTGTGCGCGCAGACACACACTTGGCGCTGGCACTTGATAGGGAAAGAGAGACTGTTTATTTCTCCCTTCTAAAAGGCACACGAAGGGACAGAATCAGTCACCGGAGCTTGTTGAGCTGGCGGCTGGTGACGTGGAGCCACAGCTCATCTCTCTCAAAGACGCTCACATGCAAACAAGTAAACAGTGAGATGCTCAGAAGAACGTACCTACAGAGAAACACAGATAAACGCAGCCTATGATCCTCTGAACTGGCTCCTTGGTTGCATTTTATTAGATCAAAGAGTGTGAGAAGACACCCTCCACACACCGTCTTCACCCAGCGGGGGTATGGCTCTAAAATACATTAGATTAGATAACAGCTAGGGAGCATGTGGCCTTAAAGCAAAGCATTGGATTCTTATATAACAGCTCTGTTCATGCTCACACATCTCCGCTGGTATACATTTCTCTACCAGGGAAATAATTCACCCTCAGTGGCAGCAAAGTTAACTACGAGCTAACAGGCTTGTGTTTACATTAAACTGAAGCCTGTGTCTCATCTCAGAACGCTACACCGGGAGATCGCACCATAGGCTTTGACAAGAAGACTGAAAATAACCAAATACTAAGGTGTAACAGCGTGCCAACACCTCAGAACTGTACAGTGTATAAATACCTCACATGATATCCTCACATGGAAGATCTACAGCCAAGTTACTCCCACTGAAGTTAATGCCACTGTGATACACCCAGGCTCTTTCTGGTTATATTTCTCTTTAGTATGAAGGAAACAATAAGCAGAGGACTACATCTCTGACATTTGAACAGCTTGGTCATAATGACACATTACATACAAGAATGATTAACCCTCTGAGACCTGCCGGCGATCCCTGCCGACATTCCTGTCTTTAAGAGGCTGTGGCCGGCTGATTTTTAAAGCTAGCTATCATATGAAACTAGAAGACCAAAGAAATCCAGTGGTACCAACCATATCATGCTAGCTTCTTAGAAAGGGTGCTAAATAACGCTACAAAGTTAGGCTAAATTTTGGCGAGAGAAAAACAGCATGGCCATTTCACAGGGGTCCCCTGACCTGTCACTTTAAGATATCTGAATAAAAATGGGTTCTGTAGGTACCCACAAGTCTCCTCTTTACAGACATGCCCACTTCGTGCTGGTCCCCGACAGTTTGGGGGAATATTTCTGCACACTGGGCTCCCTAAACAGTCTTGGAATTGCATGAATTGAGTCTGACTGGAAAGCTGAAACTGTTGTGGATTGAAGGAACTTGATTTCATTCTTGTGTAACAACGTTAGCTTCCATATCAGCCATTTCATTGTAATGAGACCACTTTTATTAAATGGACCTCACTGTATAAAACAACCTGTAGAGACCTCAGGAATAATCACAGCCTCATGAAACTTTACAACCACAAACTAGAGACCTCAGGTTTTCAGACGATGTTTTACTTTCACGTGTATACTGACAATTAGGGGTTTTCTCAGCAGTTTCAAGAACAGGAAATCACCAAAAATTGCAGTTCTACCAGGAATCTCCAAAAGTTTTTGTTATTAAATCACAGCATGGATTTTTCAGTGGTGTTCTTCGAGGTCTTGGTGTCTTAATGTGGTATTTTAAAGGGATTTGTGACCATTGGTGTGACCACCATAAATTCTCAAGTGACAAAATATGCTTCTACTTAGCACCAAAACTGTGTAACAAATGATATCAACCCAAAAATTGCTGAAACAACTTATGAATCATAACAGAGCACAGGAACAGCTGTCATATACCTCCATCATAATATTCTCAGCCACTCTAAACTTTAAAAGTTTAAACAGGTACCCAACTAACACACAATGTTCATTACTTATTTAAGACTAGAAAATCTTGCCACACAGAGCTGAGCTGCATCCTAAATTAATCTTCAGGTTCTCAGCTGTACGATGATATATACTACTTCTATGTGGCCTAAAGTGTTGACCTGCTGTCTCCCCTAAAAACAGTGGATCTATGTGTGTCTCAGAGGGTTAAATAAGTGGAGGAGCAAATTTTAAATCAAATCTGAGAATAAATTAGTGCTCAAAATCAGTAAGGCAATATAATAGTAAATCTTAATTATAGTCATCTTTTGTTTTTTTCTGCCATTGGTATGATACAAAAATGTGTTTTTAAACACTTAAATTAAAGATTATTCTAATTACATAATATTTTTTTAATTAGATGATTTTTTATGTAATGCATGACAGTCTAACACAGTTCACTGCTGTTAATTTCATGCAATTTTTAATGTAACGTTACATAAATCAGCCAAATCATAACATATTTAAATCATAAAAAAATTCCAGTTGAATATTGTGATATTAATATCAACGACTCGACCCAATGTTTCTGTCAACAGAGTCATTTTCACTTCATAAAGGAGTTAAATGATTAATCAGTGATTAAAATGGTTGGCAGCTTGTTTTCTGTCGATCATCTGATCGATGTCATCATCAGTGATCGTAGAGGAGCAGTTAGAACGCTGCTGCGACCTTTAACCCTCCAGCTGTCAGTGCTGGTGTGCTGTGAGCCTGCTGTGCAGAAACATGTGCATGATCACACACTGTAATGTAAGCGCATACTAACACCAGTGCACACACATTTCTGTCACACCAGGATAAAGACAGAGCACTTTTCCCTGCCGTGCATGCTGGGAGATGTAGAGGACAGATGATGGGGGGAGAGAGGAAGGAGAAGGACAGGACAGGAGGAGCAGGTGGACGGTGACAACAAAACAGAAACCGTGCCAAGCTGCCGAGCCTGGCCAGCACTAAAGTGTACTCTAATGTGATTTCTCATTACATAACAGAAGCTGGCACACAGCAGCTCCACTCCACGCTGTAGCTTGGAAACACACACACACAATTACACAGTGAGGCTCTGGTGATCACAAACTGAAAGTCATTTCTCTTCATCTTCTCATATTCGGACGAATACAGCTGACAAGCAGGCTTTTAAATCTCACTGTACAGTGTGTGTGTGTAACTTTAACCTCCACACATCTACACAAAGTGTGGACAGTAATGTAAGCTTTAGGTCAAATATCAGAATTTATCTAAATATATCTCGTTGTCAGTTAGGATGGGAATCACCAGAGGCCCCACTATATGATGTTATCACGATACGTAAGTCACAATACAATATTATTGCAAGTATTGCGATAAACTATATTGTATTATATTGCAATTTATTACCTTTTTCAACAGAAAATTATGTCCCCGAAGGAAAAATTTGTCAACATCAACAGTTTTATCTAATATGATAGTTTTCAATCTGTTCATTTCACTTCAGTCATTTTTATTGAAGCAAAATGTATCTAATAAATTGAAAATCAATAATTTTATTATTTTAGTACGCTACCAAAGGTTTAATTTTTATTTGTAATATTAATAATTTATGTAATAAAAAAAAAATCACTACTCTGTGTCCGTGTAACGATACAATATTGCCACAAAAATATTGTGATACCACGCTGTATAATTTTCCCCCTACTCCTAGTTATCAGCGAGGCTACATGCTAACCACTGGATCCATTTCCAACCAGCTGCAGCCGTAGTTGTTTATTAGATACTGACAAATTGCTGTGGAACACTTCTGATATAATTTAGCCTATGTGAAGAGTATATTTACTTTGTTAATTTATGACCTTTAATTACAGGACTCATTCCAGTGTGAGAGGACTTTAGTAAACTGCCTCGCTTTGCCTTCTGGCTGCTGCTCCACCTGGATTATCACGAGAGTTTTAATATTCTGTGTTTATTAAATTGTATTTCAAAGAGGCTTTTCTACAAGGACAATAACTAAACATGGGGAAAATCATTACATACAGGGCCCCCACACATTTTCATGGACAAAATTGAACCCATAATAAAGTTTTTATTTCAGAAAAACATGCACTTCACTGTGTCTGCTGCACCTGTCGGCCTGGTTACAGTGCTTTTCGCTTCCCATAACAAACACCACCACACTACGTCACATATACACGTAACGTCTAACAGCAGAAGGCTTGGCCGGTATAAGTCATGGAAAATGAGAACTGTGCAAGTTTTACATTTGTATCAAGCATCAAATAAGTTGTTAGAGTTAATTTGTCTTACTTGACATTGCACGTCCTTCGATGTGACTATTGTGCATCACAGTGTCGACGCTGAAACGATATATCATGCAGCCCTAAGCTGACACATATCAGAGCTACGTTCTGTCAACGGCTAACTGACAGAAAATAAATTTGCCATTAAGTTACATTACATGGAAGATTATCCCTGGAAGATTACTGTAACATTTGATGTCAATGCAAACAATGAAATTCCATGACTTTTCCAGGTTTTCAATACCTGCAACCTGTGAAAATATTTAAATATTGTTTTTATATCAGCACAAAACATTAATAGCAACTTTCAGTTAAATGATTCCCATAATGCCTTTGTCTTTAATCTTAACTGGCTCACACACCAGTGATTCTCTGTAGCCTACACTGTGTACTAAACCTATATTAGTCTGTATGTATGAGGTTGTGTCCATATGGAAACAGCCCGAGGCAACATAGATCTCCCAGTGCATAAAGACAGCCCTGTCAGAATGGGTTATTTCTTTATTTATTCCCATAATGTGCCTACAGTGGGATACATAAGAGTAGTGTAGTAAGAGCAGCTGTAGTGTATGAGGGGGATTAAACAGTGGTTATATAACCAGTGACCTGCCAGTGTAGGCCTAACTGATCCTGGCACAGCCAAGTACAGCAGCTTAAAAGAGCGGCTTACCTCTCCAAATGACTCACTTCAGCGTTAAACTGACATCATCTCTCACTATTATCAGAAATAACATCTGTGTTCTCTGTATAATGGCCGAGGCAAGACAGCACAACACTCCTCTACAAAATCTGCTCACGGATTTAACTCACATTAACCTTAATATTACATATGAGCTTTCAGACAGGTTAAAGTGGTGAACTTTTAATGACTTCAGCATCATATGACAGTAAAAAGAGCACTTTATATCTTTAAAATTTTTATAGTATGTTTACACTGCCTGTTGCCACCCACTGTGAGTAGGCTACTGAGGTGATATAACACCAAACACCAACATATCCACCAGTGAGTAGCTGCTGTTTGGTAACCTATAGCCTCACATATCATGTCTCATTTTATAGTGATACCAGACATTTTACAAAGCATTTTATAAGTGTCTGATGAGTTTTAAAGCTCTGCTAATAAGAGATGAATAACAGTAATAATTCAGAGTAATAGTAAAGATTAAACTGGATGTTTTTTGAATGGACTCTGGCGTCAGCTCTCCTCCCAGCTGATATAACGGGACGCTTACCTTGGCTTGGTTTATGAGGAGCCCTACGAAAGTTGACACCAGCATGGAGCCGGACATGCTGCCTTTTCTCCGCATCTCCTGCTTCAGGAACGGGAACGCGGCGGCCGGCGGCTCCTCGGGCACGGTGACCGTGTAGGACTGTCGCATGCTCGGCATGCTGGCTGAGGACTGAAGCGGACGGACCGGTGCGAGTTACTCAGACGACAGACAGGCTCCTGCTCTGTGGTGGCTGAGACTGAGATATTTTTCTGTTGCGGGAATAAGACGTTTCTCTCCGGTTGTGACGGTCTCCCGGTCTGTGGTCATTCATTCATATAACGGCAGCAGAGTCACAGATCAGACCTGTGGCTGTACCTTGTGATAATCTACCTGCACAGTAATAACTGTGGTCAGAGACGAAGCACCACAATAAGACTGACTGATTAAATATATCTATTGCACGCAGGTGTGAGCTGCTCTCGGCTCTCTTAATGGTAATAAATGCATATTGTGCTCCCATCCCGTTTTACAGCACCGGAGCTCCGCCCCTTTTGGCTCCGGTGAAAGTCTGCCTACAACAAACGTCAGCGACCGCCTCCAGCCGGGCTGCCTACGTCAGAGTCCATCCTTGTGCACGCTGCTGTAACAACCTGAAGGACTAATGCTGGGCTCCAAGGAGACTGCTCATCTCCATAAGGATCAGGACAGGAAACCAGTATCCTGCTCTGGGCTCAGGGTGTACGCTCCAGTGTATTCTGATGTTAATATAACAGCATGATCACAGCTACAGGAGTGTTGTCTCTTTACTACAGTCTGAGCCAGTGTGGCTCTAAAATTAGATTTTACAGCCCTTGCAGGTCTTTAATGAGGTTTAACGAGGTTCCAGTGATTCACCAGCAACGCAAGAATAAAGGTTTAGTGGTGCTTTAATAAGATGATGACTGATGCAAATTCCAAATTTAACCTGATGATCCAAGTAGGCGGTTTGTCAGAGAGTAAAGTCAATAATAAAGATCCTCCATGCAGGGTCTCTGGTCTCTATGAATTACTTTAAAGATGAAGTGTGTAAGATTTAGGATGATTTGGTGGCGTCTTGCAGAGAACTGCAGCCAGCTAAAACTTCTCCTGGTTAGAATTCCTTCAGTGTTCATTGTTGAGGAGGTTTTTATAGGAGCTGAATTATCCACAGAGGTCTCTTCTTCTCCAAAACAAACAGACCAGACGATTAAATCCAATAAAAACACTGAATAAAACAGTTTCACGTTAAAAATCTGTGTTTTCAGACACTGTTCAGCATCTCCGAGACAGGCAGTGTGCCCACAACATACTATTCTGTGCTCACCTTTTTCTGATCCAGACACAAAGAAGGTTTTTGCCGTGAGGTCTCTCCCTCTCCAAAACAAACAGCTGGTAATTTAAAGCGGTAAAAACGCGAATAACACAGTCTCATGTTACAAGTATTTCTGATGCAGTTTGGCATGTCGCTGTGGGCAGCTAGTCCAACACACGTTAAGGTGTGATCATTTTTTGCTCCAATAACATAAGATCCAGACGCTCAGGAGGTTTTCACCAGAAGCTGAATTATCCTCAGAGGTCTCTTCCTCTCCAAAACAAACAGACCAGGGGTCTCATTTATAAAACAGTGCCTAGGATCAATACTAAAAATGTACGTACGGACAAAAGCCAAAAATGGCATGCACCAAAAATTAATCAACATTTTCTACAATCAGGCTTCCACCTCACCGCCTGCATCGCTCATTTCCTGTCTCCAAAACGTTCATAAGCATGGGTCAAAGTTTCTCCTATCAAGTCTGTTTTTATAGATCACAGTGTTTGCGTGGGAAGTGGCGTACGCCTCTGTCAGGCCTTGTTTTCTGCGTACACAGTGTTTATAAATGAGCCCTCAGGTGATTTAAACCACCAGATACACTGAATAAATCAGATTCATGTTACAAATCAGTGTAACTCCGCAGTTGGGCTTCTTACAACGGTGGTGAAAAACACAAAAACATGAATGTCCCTATCTAGAGCCAATGTTTTGTTTTGTTCACTCTGGGCTACTGTAGAAACATGGCGTTGCAACATGGTCATCTCCATAAGCAAAGACCTGCTCCCTGTGTAGATATAAACAGTTCATTCTAAGGTGAGGAGAACACAAAGATTCTTATTTTCAGGTGATTATACACTAAAGAACCATCCTTATTATATGATATTATATTTCTGTCAATACATCCCCCTAAATCCTGCACACTGGACCTTTAATATTACAAGTTTCTAGCCTACAGTAGCTTGCTAATGCATCCAGCAGTTACAGGGCAAACGTCAGCATTCTTTTGGAGGCATGTTTTTGGCCATCTGATGAATGGAGGTTCAGTATTTACTCAGCTCACCTCTGGTGTCGTCTCCACTTATGCCGGTGACAATTATCTACCTCTAAGCAAGCGAATGCTCTACCACCTAGTTGCTAACTAGTCTGACTGGTGTTTGGTGAGGGGAAGTTGGGTTTTAGACATTTACAATTCAAAACAACTGCCTGCTGCTGGAAATGATGCTAGAGAGTGAGTGATGAGACTGAACCAAAACAAGCTGAAAGACACTAAAACACTTTGTCAAGCTGAGGGGAACTTCAGATTTGGGTAATAATTGTTTGTTATATGTGGCAGAGTATCCAAGTTTTCACATGGCTTACTCAGAAAGTAGTTTTAAGGAGTAATAAGGAGCAATGATGGACTCGAAGTAGTTATAGTATTACCCGTAAAACTTGAATAAATAGCGCAGGCTTTTATTTGCTTAAATCACTGAAATCAACAGGCCTATATTTGGGACAGGCCTTTAATTCCTTTCACACTTAACTGTTGTGCAGCAAAGATCAGGAAATATAACCAAATTGTTTATTTGAACCAGTATGAATATTACTTGTTTCAAAATTAGGCTTCAGATAATATATCAATTATGAATCAGTAATTTGATCTAACTCCGACAGCGCATCAGAGAGTTACGGCACCCAGCGTACCGACACAAAACCACTTAATCCTGTTGAAACAATACTCACAACTTGGATTAATTTTTATGAAAAACCCTTTTGATTCTTTTGATCTGAGGACCCTTACGGACTAAAGGAATATGAATAACTTAAAGGGGTAATCGAGGAATGGACACATATTTTGAGGTTGCCAACAATCCGCATTTGTACATCTGAAGAACTTCTATACAAAAAAAAATAACTGCTTGGCAATGAGACCAGATGTCTAATTGAGACAGACGTTTATCTGTCAAAATGTGTAGCCACACTGGACTAGTAAAGGACACTGGGTCTTGAAATCGGGACTAGGCTTTTAAATGAAGTTTTACGGTAATCAAAATATGGGATCATCTCTCAGAGCTAGAACAAACTCATGTCTCTTTCTCCAAATATATCTTGTTGACTTCTAGAAAACATAAGCATGTTACATCAGTAATTTTAATTCCACGATCATGGTCAGGTGACACAGAAAAGTGTCACTGAATCTGACTGAGCCAGAAGCACGTAGTGATGTGTTGTTGCATCTGTTTTTAGTACATGAGGGTTATATTTCGACATTTCGGACAGTCTAAAATAGAAGAGGTGAGGAAATATAAAGTGTAGCATACTGCTGGTTGCACAAGGCTGACTACAAGTACCTGATGGCTGCTGAAGGTCTAAAACTGAGTGCCATTTTTTAAGAGATGTTTCTGAACTGAAAGGAGCTAATTAATAAGGAAGATAGCAGAATGTGCTGTGCCTCACCTCCCACACACAGGCGGTCTAATTCAGGGTCACCAAAATACCAAACAGGCATAATTATATTAAAAAAACAGTGTGCCAGTCCTGCTGTCTTTTCATAAAAGTCAGCCCTTTGTTACCTTGAATTATCAGCTACTGACCAAGTCACTGTAACATACATTCCTGTGCTTGTGTTCAGTGAAAGGATTGAAATGCACAGTGGGTTTACAGAGTGGATGATTTTCCCTGAACTGTTGTGTGGAGTGAAAGAAGTGCAATATGTCCCCAGGCAGCAATCTCATGACCTGGGCTCAAGCGTGTGTACACAACAAATAGCCAAGGAGTACATTCCATCACCGGGCTGAACGTGTGTGTGTGTGTGTGTGTGTGTATACGTGTGTGTGTGTGTCTGAATGTCCAAATCCTTGAGGTGGAAAACTACAACGCGAGAGAAGGGGGTAAAGAGTCAATGTTTGTATTCTGATATCCGATGCAAAGAGCTGAGCAGTGTGGTATAAAAATGGGACAAAAGCAGTGTGTGAGCAGTTTTATCTAGGAGAAGTCTGAGTACAATTACCCAGGGATAGCTGCTCTATTCCCAAAGCTAAATTAGGCACATTAAGACTGACGATCTCCTCATTCAAATGTTTAAATTTAACCCAGGTACAACATATTCCTTCAGAGGGCAATTTAAACAATTCATTGTTGTTTGCAGCAGACCTGAGCCCTGATATCAGGTTCTTACAAGGTGCATGGCATTCTTTAACTGGCTACCACTGATGCGAAGTGCTGACATTATGTCATTCGTAGGATGTGGGAGAGTTCAGGAGAGCATGTGGGAGAGTTTGAGAACAGAATGAAGCCTTCTGTGTCACTGTACCAGAACAGAAAGAAGTCTTCTGTACAGTAACTGAGGAGCTGGATTGAAGATAAAGTCCGAAGCTGGTTAAAAAATATCAAGGGGGAACTGCGCTAATTTTCCAAAATTCATACAGTACATTTTATTCCTACTGTCTGAGACAGTCCAACACTATTAGTAAACATGAACTCCCAAATCCAAAAACCAGAGTGCTAAAGGTCAAATCTGTGATGTCATCAAGCATAAAGTCTGGAGCTGCTCTATGGACAATGAATTGGGAAACACTTAATGACATTGAGAGCACCCAGGGCCATGTTCTGACTACATTTTCTGTTTCACAACCGAGAACACTACAACAGAGTGACGAGGTGACTAGGTGCTGATCTGCTAATAATTAAAAAGAAGGGCTGCGCAATATAGAGAAAATCAAACATCGATGCCTTGATATCAATATTGCACCAATATTGTACGGTGTTTTAACAAACTTTTTTACACACTGAGGTTTTTAATCAGTGATATGTATATTAAGGCTGTCCCCTAACAGTCAACCACGCTCAGCAGTCAGACAGGAGTCAGGTTAATTTCCAGGGCTGGTACCTGCGGTTATTCCACAGGCTAGTTAATAACATGTCGGGCAGGAAATCCAAAGTGTGGGATCATTTTGAGAAGGTGAAGGACCAACCCAAGGTGATATGTAAACTCATCTTCATTGGTCCACTACAAACATGACGTATCATGTGAAACATGGAAGTAGCTACATGCCCATTAGCCCACAGCGTCATTAACAGGCGGCTCGCTCAGTGTGTGACGTGCACTTGGAGATAAAATATAGGCCTATATTAATGAAGGTTCATTAGTACGGTTTGTATTTCTCTGTAATGTAGCACAGTGTTAACAATGTTACTGAGACTATTCTTTCTCACACCTTCAACTCAAACCACCAAATTATATCATTTCATCATTACATTAACATCACAAACATGAGGGACACTAGTCGACTAATGGCCCTAAATGAGGACTGTAGATCAACTAAGAAATTCGTAGTCAGGGGCAGTCCTAGTGGATATAACAACCACGTGGGTAACGACAAACCGATGACGCAGTCAGGTAGGTTCAGAAATTAAACCACTTTACTGTAATTCAGCCTTTAAAACCAGGAAAAGACAACATTTACGGAGTTACGATAACCAAAATCTGAAGGGATATCTAGTCTCATATCACGGTACTGACATAGTAGTCTTTTTAGGAAGTGTAGGTCCAAAATCAAGAATCAAAGTCTGACACAGTGCCCTTCCCCCATTGACAAAACTGAGATAACTGCGTCACCCCCTGACTAACTTCCCATTGTTCTTTGAGCACCAGCACACATGTACCTTTCACCTCACAGTATCTTTGTTTGGCGTCTTTTGGACTTGCAACCATTGTATCAGCATGATGTGGTGAAGAGAAAGCTAACCCACAAAGTAAAGCTCTTCAGTTATAAGCTTTGGTGACAAACAGTGGATAAAACAGGAATCATAAGCTTTTGGCTGGACTCATTTTGCACAAGTGGGTGAAGGTTTGAGAAAGAAGAAACCCACATCAGAGAAAGGTGGTAAGGTGGTTCGGATGCCTGATTATGATGGCCACCAACCACAAGAGACCAGATAGTAGATGGTATAGAAGAGGTTAGGGACCTCCAGAAGATTGAGGAGAGGGAGCACAATCACTCTGTTTCTAAAATTAATATTGATATGTTAAAGTAGCTGTTCTAATAATCATGTCATACTGACCCACTAACCCTATCAAACTAATTCATAATCACAGCTTACAAAACTGATCTACTAAAGTCCTTATTTTCCAAAGAACAAAATAAACCTCCAAGTTGTCCCAGACTTTGTTTTTTTATCAAACCATAAGCTGTCTGACCAAGGTGGCACACCAACACTGGGACAGTCTAAAAATATTGTTGACTCAACAAAAAGTCTAGACACAAAGCCTGGGCAGAATAACTTGGGGCAGAATCAGCTTTGGCTCAGGCGTGTCACCCCTGCCTTACTGTGGCTGTTTGTTTATAAGGGTCAAAGAGCAAAGGGTTATCGTTGCCACTTTATTTGGAGGCAGAGCTGAACGCAAATAAACTTATGTTGCTAATAATACATTAGTGCAGAGAAAACTGTGAGTGCGCAAAACTGCGGCAAAGTTACACTGAATTGTACTCCTCTGTTTCAAATAATTGGGAACAAACCTGAGAGTTTGTTCACAACTTGTATCTGGCCTCTTGTGCCTATTTTTAGCTGCTTTGTTGAGTATAATCTACCACACCTGATAGAAACAATGCCCAGAGCCAAGAAAATAAACCCCAACTTGTTATACGCTGTAGTTTTCTTTTAAGCTTAGTTGCTTAAGAATAGCTTTGCAATGTAGGTGACCCATTTCATTACAATACCTGAGTGTTAGCTAGCCAACTCACAGGCTAACCCACCAGTTATGTGAAAGGCTTGTGCAATGTTATCTGCTTCTGTAACGTGCCTTTTCAGAGTCTATTGCCTGGGAGCTACAGCTGTCAATTTAAATTGTTCTCGAGCCATTTTGTAGGACTGGCATCTTTGCATTCACTTGATATTAGGAGACTGGGGGAAAAATCAAAATGAGGTCACAGTGTACATGTTGAGATTGGAACAAAGTGAGCGTAGGACAGTATGTGGAGGGGAAACTGGAGAATGAGTCTAACATATTTGACAACTGGAACGATCAATCTGAATCAAACTTTGGGAGGAGAATGAAGAGGGGAATATTTTCATAGGATAACAAGACCTCCTGTCTGTCTCTGTGAGCTGAAACCATTTCCCTCAGTGGAAACAAAGCTTTTATTTACTTTAATTTCACAGATAAGAAACAATAAACTGTGAAGACAATAAAGCCTCCACAAAAATAGCATTTTTAGTCGTGTGTGATTTATCCTGGCTTCATATGAGCAGAGGAAATCTCTGCTAGCTGCTAGGCTAATTTACACAACGTAAAATGCCATAGGCTTGTGCTAATAACATTAGCATGTTGTATTTGTTTGGAAAACGTGTTTAGTATAAGACAGTTGTTTTGTCAGTGAACCTTGTGAGTTGTAATGGATACGAATCTTGTAACGTTACCTTTGTTAAATGTTGCTGTTGTCCCTGCCTTCATATGAGTGGAGAACATAGTCAGCTAGCTGCTAGGATAATTTACACAACGTAAAATGCCATAGGCTTGTGCTAAAAACATTAGCATGTTGTATTGTTGGTAAAATGTGTCCAGATAAAGACAAGTGTTTGTCTGTGAATGCTGCGAGTTATAGTGAAGCTGATTTGTGTACTTGTGTTTAAAATAGTCTCTATTAAGCCATGTTTAATGTGTGTTTAATGTGTGTTTTGAATCAACTAAACTTTACAGCACTTCACAGAAACTCCACCGCTGACTAGTGTTTTGGAGGTGTAACTGAAGAGTGACACGGAGACACTAACGCACTTGTATAAATGCTCACAACGGCGTAGGCCTCCACAGCTCCACCCTGTCACCCAAATACGGTCACTTTCGGCTCCTAAAAACCAAGATGCCTGCAGCCGAAATGGTGGCTTCAAAACAGGGGTCCACAACCTCACAATAGCTACGTCCACTATATTTACAGTCTATAGCTGCAGCCTCACTCCACTGTGTTGCCTGAGGATGGCTGACCTAATATGACACGATGAGAGGTCACTGAGTGGTCACAGAGGCTGTCATCCTGACGCTGAGAAGTCATGAGATCATTCCTGACATTTACACCCAAAATGTGTAAGCCAACACGCACACAAACACACACACTTTGACATGCACGTTCTCTTGCTTGGAGGTATGTAAGGAGCTGCTGACTCAGAGCTTTATGAATAGAGTCTATGTGCTGGGACCATCATGAAGTATATCCACACAATCACATGCAAATCAAGCAGCTGATGATACTGAGAAATCTTCTGATTACTGTTCTGACTAATGCATTCATCATTTAGTCTAAAATGTCTGAAAGAAATACTCATGAAAGTTATTTTACATTAAGGAGTAGGTTATATGTAGCAGGAGCACGCAGCCTGTTGTCTTAGCTTAGCATGAGACATGAAACACGGGGACACAGCCAGTCTGGCTCTGTCCTTACGTGACAGGAGATCTGCCTGCCAGCACCTCTAAAGCTTGTTCATTAACACTTTATATCTTCTATGTTCAGTCTGTAAAAAAAACGAGGTGCAAAAATGACAGTTCGTCAGTCTCTGCTGGTTGCCTAGCAACTGCTCAAAAAGACAGTCCGGCACATAACCACCCATAAAATGGAGATGATAAAATGATTACTCAATTAGCATAGTTACATTTTTTGACAGTGAACTAATCATAACTTCAACTATTCATAAGAAACAAAATGCATGCTTTCTGACTTTTGCCGATACAGCCTTCCTTGGTCTGGTACGACCAGTGGACACGTTTTTATGCCTCAGTGCCGGCGAAAGCTCTGGTTGGACGCAATGTATTTTCGGGTTGTCCTTTTGTCTGTCCACCCATCCGTCCCATTCTCACGAACCCAATATTTCAAGAATGCCTTGAGGGAATTTCTTCAAGTTCAGCACAAATGTCCACTTGGACTTAACGTTGAACTAGTTAGATTTTGGTGGTCAAGGGTCACAGTGACCTTGCATCTGTCTCTTTCAAGTGAACCCGATATCTCAAGAAAGCTTTGAGTTTGTTTCCTCAAATTTGGCACAAACTGGACTCAAGAATGGACTGATTGGAATTAGGTGGTTGAAGGTCAAAGGTCAATGTCCCTGTGGCTTCACAAATCATGTTTTTGGCCATAACTTAAGAATTGATACACTAATCTAGTGATTGCTAACCGGGAGGGGGCGAGAAGCCCTTTTGATTTTAAGAGGTGTAGTAATTTTACTGTGTTATGTGTCAAAATTTGATTCATTTTTGTGTCACATACAAATAAATATAAGGATTATATTAAAAGCTTAGTCATTCATTAACAAAGAACTTAAGAAATTGGTATAGAAAATGTTAAAAATATGTATTGTAAGAATACATGGAGAGGGGCTCACCAAGGTCTACAATGGTAAAAATATGGGTCTCTCAAGAAAAAGGTTGAGAACCACTGCACTAATCATGACATAATTTAAGACAAATGTCCGGTGGGATATGATGATGAAGTGATGATGTGTTATATACAAAAGGTCAGCTTCACTGTGACATCGTAATGTTCTTAAGAAAAAATAAAAATTCTGGCCATTACTCAGCGTCATATCTCAGGAACAGAAGTGGTGACACCAATCTTACCTCTGTGCTGCCTGGGGGAAGATGTGCATAAAGCAGCCATCACAGACACAGATGTAAACTGTAACTGCAACTTGACTGGTGCAGGGAGGCATACAACCACGAGGCAGTAGTTATAGTTTTTTCCTAGAGAGGCAAAGGCATGACCTCTGTGCTGCTCTGCCTCTGATTGGCTTACCCTGATATTCTTACCATAACCCTAACCAGTCTCACAGCTCATGCTTTAACGTAACAAATCCAATCAACGTAAGCGATGAGTACTAGTCAATTAGATGGGGATTAGGACGGGTCTTCGCCATACTAGAAAAAAAGAAAAGGCAACCACTAGCTTATGGTGGCTAATGTTAGCTAATGTTAGTAAATCGCTACAGGAGGCAGTAACAGTGCGTATCTGTATGAACATGACAGCCAGCAGGACAGGACCGTGGGCAATGTCAGGTGTGACATTTTGATAACGTGTCATGCGTGCGACCCACCACATGAGATTAAAAAGGTAGCTTATAGCAGTTAGCGGCTAACTCAAAGAAGAAGAACAGCAGCTATACATGACTGCAAATTCAGAAAACAGCGAGAGGTCAAGGAGCATCTTACCCTCTGAGCAGAAGATGAGATCAGCTGCCATATAACAGAGATGGTAAATGATTGTTGTTGACATGTTTTGCCATTGTTATTGTTTAGAAAACGCTGCTGATGCATATGTTTTATGTCAAACTAGAGGCCAACGCAGTTGTGTGACGTGTCACGCCGATCACACTGCCATCGTTTGGTTGTGTAAAAATGCATAAAGAAGGGACTTTGTAGCATCTCTATAGCGTGATCTCTGTGTAAAAAAGGGCTTCTGACTTCAATGCTTCTTCTTCTTCTCTTCTTGTGCTACAGTTATACTAAACTAACAATTATCCCATAATAGTCACTTGTGGCCACATAGTCTTGCTTCGATTATCCAGTTTTATTATGCTACCATTACCTTTACATAACACAATGTCAAACTAAGACCCTCTCCGAGGCTGATTTCTGCAGACTGTGCTCGAAAATCTTTATCAGTGCAGACGCTTTGCCCTGGGGGAAGGATGGTGATTAAATGTGCCTGGGGTAATAGAGGCCTGGGGTTAATTAACAGTACAAATAGCCCAGCTGGTGACATCCACTTAAAGCCCTCTGCTTCTCAGTTTGTGCATGACGGATAGGCGTTGATTACTGGATGGGTTAAATGAGAATAAAAGTCAAGTCCTAGCTTGCCCTGTCCACTTCAGGTACCTGCATCACCTAAACTACAATTAATATGTGGACATGAGTTCATGGTCCACCGTCAAGAGGCATATCAAACGGTCTCTTTGTGTTTCACCGTTATGAGCTGCAGGATCATTGTACACTATACATTTTTTTGCAGCAACAAAGCGTTCTTTTATCCAGTGTGATTTAGCACAGACCCCTCAGTAGCCTCATGGTGATAAAGTGATCCTATTCCTCAACTCAACAGACCCCGGGTTTCGTAATGTGCAGGCTGTGTTAGGTCACGTTTGTGTATTACTGAATGGAGGCTTGTATGAGCTAAAGAGAGGCACCTGACTGATTAGGAAATTTACAGCTTGGTTTATTTTCTCAGGTTTACCTCATGACAGCAGGCAGTCCCACCACAGGATTGTTAAACCTCCCATATTCCATATGTTAGAGTCATTGAAGTGCATACCGCAAGCTCACCAACGTCATGTCTATAACAACACACTTTACAAGGCCTACATCATCGGACATAAATACTTTTGTGTACTCATAAGCCAACGTATTTAGATGGCTGTTCATTTTAAAGGTCCTGCACACCCATGGTAAAGCCACACGGCTGATTTTAATTCATTTGGCAGATTAAGGGCGCAGTCACACACAGGAGTGAACGCAGACGAGTGACTGCTGAGACAATATTCGTGCTAAATATATACACTATATACTTTTCACGCATTGAGATTAAAAATCTCTATAGCTATGGCGTCTAGATTTCTCCTCAGTCATTAGTTCAAGGTCCACACAGTTCAATATGTTCAGCATCATACATACATTCAGCCATGTCATTGAGCTAGTTTGCTGTCACTGTTAAGTAGCTGTTCATTAGTCAGTCACTCTACAACAGGAAACAGCACTTCATAATAAAAGCTCTGTGCTGGAAATTCACTGTACTTAGAAATAAAGTGTTTTTTTTTACAAACTTTACGTGTTCGCGAGTCAGCTGTGGTCCATTCAGAATGGACCCATGACCTACTTTTGGACCACGACCCACCAGTTGGGAACTACTGAGCTAAAAGATCCTAAATATATTCTGCAGAGTTTGGTTATTATTCAGCCTGTTCTCATTTCCAGGGCGTCAAATACTGACACTTTGTCACATCCTTCAGCATGTGATAACGACACCAAAGTCACCTTTTAGGCTGTATCCACACAAAGACATGTCTTTTTGAAACCGCCAAATAAAATGACAGGATTGCAATAGTGTTCTGTAAACATGGCGCCAACTTCAAGAATGCAGGCATCAAAATGAAGCCAGTTCAAGCCACTGAAACCGCATAAAAAGGCTGCAGTATATATGCCAGCCAGGAGATGGCACGCCACTAAAAACCGGAGCATACAGCTCTGAACCAGAGAAGAAGACATGCGGTGTATACAAACGGAAGAGGAAGAAGATCCAGATGCGGTTTCGACCTCTGAAAATGCCAGTTTTGTATGGACGAAAGGTCGAACTGGCTAAAAACTGGCGAATTGACACGGCTTTGTGTGGATGGGCCCTTGGTGTCTTTATGAGACGCACTAGGCAGCATAGGGCGGGAGGGAGGGGAGGTGGATGCGTCAGACAAAATTTGAGTTTTAACCAAGAGATCACAGGTCATTACCTGTGTTAAACCGAAAGTCATGGTTGTTTTAGGATAATGTTATGACCCACTGACGTAGGCAATCATGTTCTTGTTTCAGAGTGAGCCTCCTTTTTAATGTAGTGACCAATCTTTAAAAATATATAGTTGTTGTAGGAATGTGAACAAATTCTTGGAGGCTTGTGTTCATCATTTGACATCTGACACACTGACGCATCAGCAGAGGTGGTCAGTAATAACTGCATGCTTTAAAGTAGTACCCAGTAGGCATTATGATGCATCAGCAGTACATTAAAAATTCATCTGATTATAAAACGGTAGTCATGATAAAAAGAGTGTGATATAATGAACATGATGTGGAACAGAGCTCGCTTTGAATATACTTTTTTTTTTTTACCTCTATCAGCATAATGTTTGAAGATTACTCACAAGGTGTTTATTCATTGTTTTAACTACCTGAAATTCACTTGCAAATAAATACTCAACACACATTCTCCTTAATTCTCTTTTGTACATCCTTTCTGGCATCCACTCTCCCCTCCTCCACCCTCTCCACTCATGTAAGCTGTTACAGGGACTAATCCTGAGGGGAAGTGGGTCAGTTGTGTGTGGAGGAAGCTCCGGTCATTAATACTGAGCTTGGAGATGAGGCTAGTGGCCTGCAGACCCAGTTCGTCGTAGCCAAGCAGCTCCTTCTGAGAGGTGTAAGCTAGCTAATTGCTGGGTAACTAGGGGTCAAGTATCCACGCTAAGAGCTCATTTCTCACATAACCATGAACCTGCTGACACACACAGGAATAATGACCTCTGGTAATGGGTTTCTTAATATGTTGGAAAAAATAAGACATCTTGTAGATGTCATTTTTACTGAGTAGCTCAAACAGTCGGCCAAGAAACACATTAAGGCATGAGAGTGTGTTGTACATCACTGTAAACCAGAACCTTAAGTGTATTGGGTTTAATTTGAGCAATAGTGCCCCCATTTGGTGAAAGCCAGTACTCTCAGAAGCCACAAAGCATTGTGGGTCTTAACCATGTGTGTGAAACTGAAGCAATGAAACCAATCTGCCTCTGTGGTGATGACTGCAGCTATGGCTCTATTCAGCCTTGCTCAGCCCAGGATATTGATCCTCTCTGGAGCAGCACATCCCCAATAAAAGCAGAAAGCTTCCAGCCAGCATGTGCAGGAACAGAGGACGTTCTCTTACCGTGCAGTCCCTGGTGGGGGAGTCAGATAGCCCATTACTGCTTGGCTCCCATATCGAAGAGCTGAATGTTCGGCTGCTGCTGCTGCTGAAGGCCTCCTGGGTGGAGCTCCGCGAGAGGGCCTCCTGAGTAGAGCTCCGTGACAGGCCTGAGTAGCCAGGGCGGGAGCTAGTGCCATACGAGTTGGACACATCGCTGGTCCGACTGCGGTAGCTCCGCAGGGCACTGGTGGAAGAAGACGGGCTGGAGGGAGAGGAGGAGGCATCATTGAGGCCCAGAGAGGCCAGGTCCCTGCTCAAGTCACTCTGGGATACAGATTTTCGTCGGTTCAGTGAGATGCTGGAGGCCACCGGTGAAGAGGAGAGGTAGCTGGACTGGGCCGAGGAGGAAGAGTAGGAACTGTAGCCGGTGTAGGTGGAACCCCCGCTCAGCCCCGACCCTCCATAGCTCTTGACAGGGGTTCTGCTGAGACTCTCGCTCCTGCGGCTGCTGATGCTGCTCCCGAGGATGTCGGTGCGTGGGATGGTTCGCCCCCGGTCGCGGTCAGGGTCTGAGGAGGTGCTGTAGTTGCGGCTGCGGGCGGCAGAGCTGCTCAGATAGCTGGAGGAGGAGTAACCTGAGGAAGAGGTGGAGGAGGAGGAGGTGGGGGACTTGTAGGAGGACAGTCTGTCCCGCTCACTGTAGGAGCTAAGGCCCGGTGTCAAGGAGGAGCTGTAGGAGCTGTAGTGGCTGGTGTAGGAGGGGCCAGCGTAGCGCTTGGCGGTGGAGGAGACACGGGACATGCTGCTGCTGCTGCTGCTGCTGGTTTCTCAGCCACAGGGAAGGAGAGCCTCTGGAAGACTGCATCGACTGCAGCCACAGCAAAGAGACACGAGTATTAGTTCATCAGCAACAATCAAATCAATACTTACACTACAGCAACATTTATCTTTGCTTCACTAAGCATTAAGCTGGTTGTAAAGACACAGGGTGATTTAGTAACGTGGATCACTGACAATAAAACTTCCACTGTTTTGGCATAATAGAAACCTGAAAATCTAAATTGATATATGCTTGGTTTTTTATACCAAAACACTGGCCCGCACTGAAACTCTTAGTCCTGTTATTCAAGGAATTATATCAACATTTTTCATGCTTTAACACATTAACAGTAAATCACATTTCCTTTACATTACTGCAAACCATTTTCACATCATGCTAACATGTTTTAGATTTTTCAAAGTGTTTTTCTTGACTTTCAGGCAGCCATTAGCTGCAGTGCCATGTTATCAAAATCCATTTACAGCTACTTTCAGCTTCTATAATTTAGATAATCTCTTAGAGAGAACCATGTTTTCTTTATCTGATAAAGTCTGTTATTTCCGTGTGACACATAATGCAGTACTAAGTACATTGATCTGAAATGTCTCCACAGCATTAGCCTAAAAGGACAATGTTCTTTTAAAACTTAAAAGCCTCTATTTGTGGAATTTGACCATAAAGCAGTGTGTGCCCCCACGGGCATTGCTGTCTACGACTCCAGTTTGTGATGCAGGCTTCCAGTTAAAAATGTGCAGTTTGTTGATACTCCCAGTCAGATGTTGCTGGCCTCACTACTTAAGCATTGTGTCCCATGTGGTAATGTGCCCACGTGTTACAATGCTGTTAAAACAGTTTTTTCATCATACTCCAAGGCACAAAAAAATACAGTTACACCAAGAATGTCATTTGCATCCTAAAATATTCTTTGTTGGTAAAACTACCAGGAACCTAATACAGTGCAAGGGTGGAATATGGCAGCAGGATGTGAGTTATCCTGTGGTCACTTTTATGATTTTTTATGATGCTTTACAGCTATGAAGCTCAGCATAAGGTCATTGTGCTCATCCATTCACAATTCTCTCCCTCTCACTCCCACTGCTTCCTCTAATCAGCTGACTGTGGGTGTACACTCTTATCCAATCAAACTTCACCACAATCTCTAACAGCCAATCAGGATGCCACTGTTGAATTTTAAATCTGCTCTCTCCTCTGCTGTCAGCTGTCATTTCAGGCAGAATCTTGGCGCCCTTCTCCACCCCGTTCACCTCCAGTCATCGTATCCAGAGTCCAGGACAAGCTCAACAAAAGCCTGTTCCTCTTCTCCTCCAGATCATTAACACTTCTCCATCTTCTTCTCATCTCATCTTCACCACCTCTACCACCACCAGCGTCTAGACCCCGGGGGGTTCCCTGTTCGACTATGTCATCACCCTCCTTAAATCACACCATCTCTACGGGGTCCAATCACCAAAGACGTTCCACATTTCATTCACATGTTCACATGTTAATAAATATTCTTTTTACTATAAAAAACGAGTCTCTCCTGATTGAAATTAAAACTACTGGCCTCTCTGATAAAAAAGACTTAGTGAAAGGGATTTTTTGGATCCATATCTTGGACGCTCCACAAACAAAGAGCCTTTATGATGACTTCAGTATGAAAGTTACAGTATACTATAATGGTACTGTTATTGGTAGAAGTAACTCTCCCTTTTGTAGTGATCTTGGTGACAATGGACGGTTTATAGCGTTTTTTTTCCAGTTCATTTTGCTTTTGCATTAACTTTATCACATTATATTTGTGTTTGTTTTGGGGCATTTTTCACAGTTATATGTTCTGTAGGTCCCCTAGGGCCACAGCAGCCTGAGAAGTACTAACTGTAACTATAGAGAGATGGAGCCCGGCTGCTTCTGCAGGGCCACCATGAGACCTTATTTCGATAGTCAGTGTCTTTGCTGCTGCTCTTCCTACCTTAGTCTTTCCATGTAGGCGTATGGAAGGGCAGGTTTGCTCTCTCTGCTGCAGGCAAATGGTGTGCAAATGTAAGTAAGTTTTCTTTGACTACAGTGGTCCCAACTGAACTGTATCAGACAATTAAAAAAACTACAAAAGTTGCATAAACAACATGAAAACTTTCTCTCTCGCTGAAGTTACTATGCCTGTGCATTTTGTGCTGGAATACACTCACACGAGCAACGGGTCTTGCTTTATCTTTCAATTCCTGGCTGATAGAGTCACTGGATAAAGCGCATCAGGTAAGATAACGACATATATTGTGTGAGACAAGAAATTTTGTTCCGTGTGCAATGTCACACAAAACTAAATGGTACTGCGACAAACCTATGATGAACTGCAACATTCCTGACATGCAATATTACACAGTAGTCTAAACCGACAATGTGTAATTCTCGGCACAATTCAAACAGGATCAAAACATATTTTGTCTCTTGCTGTAGACCACGCATTTTTCCAAAATAAGGGTCTAACTTGCTCCTCAGTCATTAGTTCAAGGTCCACAGAGTTTAATATATTTGGCGTCATACTTGTGTTTGGCCATGTCGTCGAGCTAGTTTGCTGTCTCTGATAAGTAGCTGTCAGTTATTTACTCACTCCATATCAGGAATCAGCAATTCAAAATAAAAGCTCTGTGCCTGAAATTCACTGTACTTGAAAATAAAATGTGTGTTTTTTTTTTCAAACTTGACATGTTCACAAGTCTCTTGCGGTCCATTCAGAATGGACCCACAACCCACTTTGGACCACCACCCACCAGTTGGGAACCACTTGCATAGGGGACACTAGAAGGGGAGGGATTTCACCTCTACATAAAATCAACTTTGACATGTAAAACCAGTGGCGTGCCCATTCAAAAAGTATTTTATTTGACCACTTTTATTCTCCTGTGGCGATCTGCCTAACTACAGGCCTTTACAGTGCACGCCTGGTTACACAGGGGCGCTATACCATGAGCCCACATCACGCAACTCTGAGGAGCATGATACACAATCCAGTAGAGATCTGTGGTGACAGAATTAGCATGAGCTAGCATGCTTGCTGAAACACTATTTAGGCGTGATCTAATGCTCAAGAAAGGCACAGCATCTTGTACTGACCTCACTATGAAAACCCACTGGGACCCCCTTCTACCAACTTCACCCCCATTCTGAAATCAAGGAGATAAATATAAATATGGAATTGAATCTATCCTAGCTATTCTGGCATCTCGGGTTGCAAATCCCCTCTGCAGGGCACCAGCCCTCCCTGCTCCTGTTCAGATCAGTGTAGTGTGTGTCTCCCACGGCTATAATGGGACAGTCCAGCTGGGTGTTGGAGGTAAAGCCAGGCAGCAAGCACGGTGTGTTCCTGCGGCCGCGGCACAGGCAGAGAGAGGCTCTTGTTCACATGTACGGCCAGCGTCTGAATAAATAAAAGTATCTGGTGTTTGTGATCCGTGTTGAGTTCAGAGAGGGAGGCTCCTATTTCTTTAATCGTCCCTCTCCCCTCTTCTGTCTCTCTCCCTCCCTTCCTCCTCGGCGGCCTGCCTCCTCTTCCGAGTGCACCTACTTCTCCTCGGTGTAATTTCCCCTCCTTCTGGTTCTCTATCGCTTTCTCCCTCTGCCTCCCTCCCTCTCTGTGACCACAGCTTTATCAATAATTCAGCATAAGGATCTGGAGTAGGCAGACAGGCAGCGTGCTGGAGACAGGCCAACACACACTGCTGGCCAACACACACAGCGGCAGGCCAGGCGGCTGCGGCCGTTCAGTTGAGTACTGCTAAGCCGGCCAGGCCAACAGCACCGAGGCGCTGGCCTTGCTTTAAGTCAGCGAGCTAAAGGCAGGCTTGGTAGATGTATGAGGTTTGTTTCTATAATTTGGCAGCCGTGGTGTTTGGAGGGTTATTTTGGTTTTGGCGCTGTCATGCAGATGGCAACAGTAAAACATGGACACTGTGGCTCTGACATCACCCTTAGTTTTTGGATCTGGATTTATTCTCCGTTAGTGCTTGTGTCAGTTACTGGTGCCAGAATACTGGAACAAACAAGCATCAACCAAAACAAACAGCCTCCAAACATACTTCTCTGTAAGACTGGAGGTGATCAGTGCTTTAACGAACAAGTATTGAACACTCAGTCTGAGGCTCTCTGCATTGTAGCTCCCCTCGCATACTGAAAACTCATGGTTACTAACATACCAGTTACGTCCTGATGCATTAACTCTGTGGCTGATACAATGGTTGCTAAGCTATTAACCATTTTAACAGCACTATACAGGCCTTGTTTTGTACTGAACTGAACCAGTTTGACTCTACAACAATACACACAGTATGTTGGTCACAACACCTTAAAACAACTAATTCATGACACGGGGTTCACACGCATTTTCATGGAGAAGATTTAAAAACTTTTCCGTGACTTCAAGGACCCGTAATAACACTTATTCTTGGCAAAGCTGCCTGACATTTTTTTAAAAATATTAAATTTGAACTCTATTCAAGCACAGTTTCAGCTAGCTGAATTTATGCCGAGAAAAAATGAAGAAATATATGTGTCATCTTTAGGATGACCTGTGATGTCTAAGTTGTATAATATATAATATAAAGAGTGACAAGAGAAAAACAAAACAAAACAGGGGGGTACAGTGATAAGTAAGACGAGAGAATGAACAACTACAAAAATAATATTTTTCAGTATATATATAATGAATCTCCTGTTTTTAACCTTTAAACATTTACTCTCCTCACTCATCTTTGCTAAGAGGCAAATCCAGTTGCAGCAGCCCGACACAGGTCAGGTGTACGCAGGGGTGCTCCTAGGATTTAAAGGCACTCTGGGCTTAGCCTGGACCTCTGTGAGGGTCTAGAACAGTGGTTCCCAACTGGTGGGTCGCAGTCCAAAAGTGGGTCACAGGTCCATTCTGAATGGACCACAAGTGACTCGCAAAGATGTCAAGTTTGTAAAAACACACCTTATTTTAAAGTACAGTGAATTTTGGGCACAGGACTTTTATTTTGAAGTGGTGTTTCCTGCTGTAGAGTGAGGGACTAACGGACAACTACTTGACAGAGACAGCAAACTAGCTCAAATGCAAGTATGACACTGGATATATTAAACTGTGTGGACCTTGAACTCATCTCGTCTAGAAGATCGTCCCCTGGTGTTTATTTTTAAAGACAAGATCTATTTTAATGCTTTTTTCTAAACAAATGTGACTTTTTTATGTTCAAATTACAAATAAATCTAAATGTTAATACATCTATTTTCGATGTCAATTATGAAACGGTCAGCAGGTATCGTAGGCCAGATTTGGCCCACAAGCCACAACTTGATTATCACAGCTCTAGTACTGCGTCCACATTGCCTCCAACATTCAGATCTGGATCCATTACATGTCTATTGAGTTTAATTTTGTAGTTTTATTTGTGTAATATGCTTCTAATGAGGTCAAAAAAGTTTGCAGTGCACCTTTTCTGGGAATTCAAGCAGGTAATTTGCAGCCCGAATGCAATCGGACCACCAGCCAAGCAGCACTCTCAAAGCCCATACCTGCCTTTGATTGCAGCAAAACGTATTCATCAGTGCAAATTCCACGGACTCACAAGGCTGCAGCACATCATCCTTATCATCACACTAACTCAGACCTTTATTATGTGACTCCTCACACTGTGTAAACACTAGGATTAAAAAATGTGTGAGTGAAATTACAGCGAGAATCCTGGATGATCCGTCATACCATGGGTTGTGTTTTCCCTGACAAACTGTCAGTAAGACCTGCTGTATAAACACGCCTCTTCAGCACAATGCTTCTTAAATTAACAGTTACACAATACCCAATTCTCAAAAACAAAGACAGGCTCTTATCAAACGGAGGTCTGTGCTTCTCTTGTGTCCATGATATTTTGGAACTCCACAACCCTCAAATAAACGTACCCTGTATGACTTTTGAACCCTTGGCCACACTTTGGCCTCGCTCTAACCTCGCCCCGCCTGCATCATGCATGCACCTCTGTGTTCTCCCACAGCTGTGTCACGGCCACAGACCCAGGGCAGCGGAGTGAAACAAGCTCGGGCTGGCCTGGTGGGCGAGCTGGTGAGAGTGAAGTGCAAACAGCAAATCACACCCGTGGGAGTAACACCACACAACATGGACATGCAGGATTGATAAGATGATAGCAAACTATGGATTTCACTTCCGAGAGGAGACGTCTCCACGGAAACAACACACGCACAAGCATGAGCATGCGCCACAGCTACACACACACACACACACACACACAGTTCGCTCTGGCTACTCTGCATTTTCAGCCTCCCCTGAGGTTGTGCTAACCAGTAGTTACCATAGCTACCGTGGCAGCACGCTGCATTTGTTTGTTTGCTACCAACGCATAAAGGACTTAAAAGTAGCAGCAGGCCAATTTACACTTACTGTCAGAGCTACGGGCCGGTGGCTGCACTTAATGCTCTGTTATCCTCTCCCTTCTTTAGAAAACCACCCAAAACAAGCTGCCTGAGGAGCCTCTGAGCTGCTGGAGAGTTACAGAACAGATTAAGATCAAATCAAATATGAGCAGTCAGAGGGAAATAGAAAGTGAAAGTACAGCAATGTGAAAATACATCATTCTACAACTGTGACAGAGCTGAATGGTCCGTAAAGCTTCCAGTAAATCTGTATTAAGAAAGCTGTCGACAGAAGTGACTGCATGAGTGCAGTGACAGAGAAGATTTGAGCAGCTGACTGCTGGCAGTCCCTGGCAGAGAGCTGCAGAGATGAGGTTTCACTTACTGAGCAGGTTTCAGAAAACCAAGCTTAAAAGTTTTAGGAATCAGACTTTCACTACCTGGAACTGGATTCAAGAGCAATTTAGAGGCAAAGACAGACTATAATTAACACCTCATGCTTGCAGGCCTCCACATGCCAGTCAAGTTTCTCTTACAGTTTACATGCATGTCAGTGAAAATATAGCCAGTATCACAATATGAATTTTTCATATGATATTAAAAATTATACCAGTATTATCATGAACGAGATGATATGACACACCCCTACCAACACACAACCACAGTGTTGTTGAAACATAAAATTTAATGTGTCCACCACAAAATAAAGTGTAAATGTGATGTATCAGTGGTGTGCAGAAACGCACAATGCCAACATTTTTTCTGGTGTTTGAGTTGTGGACCTAAATTTACCAGGTGGCAAGCATTTGGCAAAAACATTTTACCTTCGAATTGAAAAATCTGAAACCAGTATTGTCAAACAAGTGAGAAATAAGAGGTTAGAGGTCTACCTGTGTGTATTATGAAATGTGGATGGTATAATATAAATCCTAAATACAACTGCATCTCATCTTAGATGACAAAACCTCAATATAAAGCTGACAACTGTGTAGCAAAATATTTGTAAGAACTTTTTAAAGCCTGAAAGTTATTTTACATGTATTTTCATACTTCTCTTAGAGCCACAGACACATTACAAATTTTCCACTTGATTTGGATTGGGTCTATTATCTCACAGAAATGTGCTTCTGTCGAAAATCCATCTTTCTAATGAGTCAGTGAGTCAGAGCTCTTACGGTACATACTGTCCTCCCAGGTCTCCTCCTGGCCTATTAGAGAGCAGAGCCAATCTCAAGTGCAGCAGGAGAGTGTGTGTGTGATGACGCAGGACGCCACAGCCGCCGTGCCCCGAGGTGACATTGTATGAATGTAACATCAGCATGGATGCTCTCTGGTGATTTAGAGTGAGAGTATGTGCGCTGTGTGTGAGTGGAGAAGTGCTGTACTATAGTAAATGGGTATCTCAAGCTCGGATGAGTCACTGCAGTTCTGAGGCAAGTACTGTGATTCTGTGGTAAAGTACAGTTCAGTGCTGGGTCAGATACGTGTGTTTTTCCATGAAGATAAAACACAAGACACGTGTAGTCAAATGACAGTGCAACAACAAGCTTAATATTTCACTATGCTGCAGCACACACCATAATACAGCACATCTGTGGAGCCTTCAGCTCTGGTTTTGTCTCCACCAACTGGATGTTGAGCTGCTAAACGCTCCGCTTTAATTACATGTTGGTTGCTAACTTTCTCTGCCTGCTACAGAAAATTAATTTGCTGAAATTTTACATTACATGGAAGCTTATTCACAAAGGATTATTCTATTAATTTAGTTACACAAAGCAAAATTCCATTGAGTTTTCCAAAACTTGAAAATGATTTTGACTCATTCCATGACTTTCTCAGGCCTGGAAAATGTGATTATGAAATTCCATGACCTTTCCAGGTTTTCCATGGCCGTGGGAACCCTGAAATAAGTTCGGTCAGGACCACTTTAGCCAAAGCAAACTTTGTTTCCATTTACAGTATTATATTTAGAGGTATGGCTCCGTTCTGGGGCCTCTCTGCCTTTGCTAGGCCTATGCAGAAAGCCTAAGTGCACACCTCTCCACCCTTCCATGCGCCTACATAGAAAGCCTCAGACAGAGAGCGCACATCTCTGCGCCCTTCGGCATGCCTACGTGGAAAGCCTAAGGTGAAAAAGCAAACCTCTCCGCCCTTCCATGTACTTAAGTGGGAAGCCTAAGGCGGAGAGAGCACACCTCCCTGCCCTTCCATGTGCCTACATGGAAAGCCTATGGCGGAGAAAGCAAACCTCACCGCCTTTCACACACTCACACACAGATGCACTTACTCTCACTGCATGTCCTTTGATGCAAATATTGCACAGTGCAATGTCAATACTGAAAGGATATATCGTGAAGCCCTAAGCCGAAACATTTTTGAGCTACGTTATGTCAACGGCTAAGTTACAGAAAATAAACTCGCCATCATGTTGCATTACGTGGAAGGTTATCCCTGGAAGATTACTGTAACAATTAATGTCACTACAAACAAGAAAATTCCATGGCCTGGAAAATGAGATTGTGAAATTCCATGACTTTTCCAGGTTTTCCATCACCGTGGGAACCGTGTTCTACCCCGTTAGCATCACCCCAACATAAGCCAAGACAGCTGTAGCAGTATCACACACACTCTTACCACCAGGCAAAGAACCACTAACACAATGTAGACATAGCGTTCTCGTAAGGAATAGTGTTAGAAACAAACATGAGGGCTATTAGGGTCCTCTGAGCAGTGCTGGGTTTGGCTTGGTCTTACAGGCGGGCTATATATACCCTGAAATGTGAGCGGATAAGAGACTGCTGATGTCTGTGAGGGCCACACTGACGCCTCTGCCCTCCCTTTCTGCCCAATACAACCAAGTGCCAAGCTGTTTCATATTAAAACTAGGCTTGACTACTTGGCTATTCTAACAAGCCATAGTTGGACCTTCTCCAGCCTTCCTTAGCTACTGGTCAGACTCCATTCAACACTTAAATTCCCCCGCAGCCAAGTTCAGTGTGTGGCAGACAGTGCAGTGATGTATATGATGCAGTGTTTACAGCTAGATACAAGGAAAAAGGAAATGGACTGGAGGAATGCAGAGTGCCGGCACAGTAAAACCACAAGATTTAAGTGGCGATAAAAACACCTGGTTCATAAAAAATCTGTGAAAGAAGATCTTAAATACCTTTCATTTTATATCCCAGAACATGCTTTATTAAACTCTCAAAAGCAACCCCAAAACACTGAATTCAAAGGCTGCAGCTCAGGAGAAAGACTTGTTTTTGGTTTCTTCTTCAATTAAATTCTTATCTCATTACTATTTCTCACAACCAGCTTCCACAATATGAAAGCCCAGAGAGAATAAGCATCTATCATTACCACCATCTGTTGGTGACTCACATGAGAGGCCGTAAAAGCAGCAGTGACCTCAGAGAGGATTGACTCCGCAGGCTACAGTGATTGATGCCGCAGCCTCTGCACATGACTGGCATCATTCTTTATTTATTGAGCTAATCATTTGGTCAATTAGATACCGTTATTATTTGAAACACCTATCAATCTCTGCCATCCCACTGAGTGATGCTGAGAGAGGCATTAGACACGCACAAGTGGTTTGAAGCAACTTGTGGTTAAAGCATTAATTCACACTTGTGGAAGAGTCTCCTTTTTAATATACCTGCTTCCTATCTGTTTAAAAAGCGTCAATCAGCAGCAGCACTGGTCTGTAGCTCACCTGGGTGTCCATGATGATGTCATTGATGATTTGAAACACCTTGTCTTAATATACACCATTAAAGATGTTTTATGAGCACTTCCTCCTGCACATATTGTAGATATCTGGATAACGACAGTATATTTTATAAATTCCACTCTGGTTTCCACCAACAGGACTCATCAGAGGCTGCTCTTCCTTGTGTCACAAATAACATTTAGATGTTAGCATACTCTGTTAAAGTAAATACAACATTTGACCCTATTACGTTACTTTTCAATATCTTGTGCTGTATTTTCACAACATCATGTGCAGTATTACTTTTCAATATCATGGTCACTTGTCAGTGTAGTGCAATATCATTTTCAATGTCATGTGCAACACTTCTCATTGTTATATCATGTTCAATGTAACATTGACCATCAGGCACCACTTAAGTTCCTTTTTAGTAACTCTAGCTCTGACCTTACTCCTATTGTTCCTCTATTAGTCACTGTTTTTTGCTTTTGCTCCTTGAAAACACTTTTGTCTTGTATATTTGTATACTTTGCCAGATATTAAATACTCTATTGTTTCTAACACTGGGCCCAATGAGTGACCCTGACCCAGGAAACCCACTGGTTGTTGTGGTTACTACTGGCTGGGAACGTGAAATTGTGGTTACTGTACTTAGTTATACTGTAATTTGAAATATTCTCTGGCACAGGAATGTCCTTCGGGATAAATTAAGTTGAACTGGATTGAATTGAATTGAATTGAATTGAATTGAATTGAATTGAATTGAATTAGGCCCAAAGGGTGGGTTCAGATACCTGGAACCATTTATGAATGTTTTGCATGTAACATGTCAGACCGAACGTTCCATGTATTCATAAATAAATTGTGTTTTAATATGCTGTGTGTTACGATGATCCATTTTTCATCCAAACACGTGCTCTCTGTACATTCTGGCTGCAAAATTACTTGCACTGAAATATCTTATTATATCGTTATATCGTTATACCTTATATCGTTTTTATCATCTCTCTATTATCACAATAACTCTATAAAGTGAAACACAATTCCTTGTCCTTGCCACAACGGCCATGGGTTCGATTCCAACCCTCGGCACTGTGCTCTATATCATCTAGAGCTTGTCACTCTCGCTAAGCTATGTTTTTGGACACTGTTTCTAAAATACCCCAACTCCCACACAATTTCATGGGCAAAATTTCAAATTTTCCATGACTTTTCAAGGACCCATTATAAAATTTTAATTTCAGGAAAGCATGCACTTCACTGTGTCTGCTGCGCCTGCCGGCCTGGTGACGGTACTTTTCCACACACACACACACACACAGGACGTCACATATACACGTAACGTCTAACAGCAGAAGGCTTGGCCAGTATAAGTCATGGAAAACGAGAACTGTGCAAGTTTTGAATTTGTATCAAGCATCAAAAATGTTGTTTGAGTTAATTTGTCTTACTTGACATTGCACGTCCTTCCTTACTGTGCATCACAATGTCGAAACGATATATCCTGCAGCCCTAAGTTGACACATGTTACATCTACGTTATGTCAACGGCTAACTTACAGAAGATAAATTTGTCGTTATGTTACATTACGTGGAAGGTTATCCCCTGACGATTACTGTGACAATTAATTTCATTACAAAGAACAAAATTCCATGAGTTTTCCAAAAAAAACTTTTAACTTTTATTAATTTCATGATTTTTCCAGGCCTGGAAAAAGAGATTGTGAAATTCCATGACTTTTACAGGTTTTTTATGACTGTGGCAACCTTGATTACCTTGAACCACATTTGGCATTTCTGCATGGTAATGTGTTGTTGATTATCTGCTGTCATACAGTAAACACAGATACTGATATATCTGCAGTAAGCTCATATCGGCCTGGCCGATTCATCCATTTATCTCTACCAGACACTGTTACTCTTCGCCTATACTGATGCTCAGAAAACAAGTCCAGCTGGTCCAAAACTCAACATGCACATACATCACACCAGTTTTAACTTTTCTCCGCTGGCTTCCTGTCACTTGATTTCAAAAATGTTACTTCTGTCACACAAGGCACAATCAGGGCACCTCTGCATTTTAAGTGACTGTTGTTCCCTCTGACCTTGATGAGGAGCTTCAGATGACCAGAGCAGGGACTTGTGGAAGTTTCAAGGTGGCTGAAAACCACAGGGGATTCTGCCTTTGCTGTTGTTGCTTCTCTCAAACAGTCTCAGAGAGGCATAATCAGTGCACATCTTTAAGAAGCACCTTGTTTCCTTCGGCTTTCTCTTGATTTATTTTTCCAAAATCACAAGATAAACTGGTCTCCATTAGAGCTAACCCGAACCCTAACACTAAGGCCCTGATCACACAGAAAGCATTTTGCAGGTTGCAACACACAAGGCACACTGCACTGCCTTTTCTTTCTAATGAATGCAAAAGAAAAATGCTTGCTGCTCCTTTCTATTGTTGCCAGGCAACCACCCCATCAACTCCTTACCCTAAGCTTCCTGTGTAATCAATCTTTAATTTATTTTTATTTTATTTATGTCACAGTAATGAGTGTGTAGTTCCTGACATGTTGAGGCAGAGGGTACTGTCTGTAGCTCTGGTTGAGGGTGAGAGGCTGTCAGCAGATAAACAGAGATCTGTGTGGGTACATGAGACCCTAAAAAAGAGGCTGGATCATGGGGAGTACCACCAGTTGGTCCAGGAGCTTCTCCTCCATGATGGACATTTCACAAGCTGCATGCTTCCACGCCTGCTGTTTTCTATTGAGATGGTGGTAACAGCAGTTTGAAAAGTCATATAGCTCTGGGTATCCAACAACCACTACCACCAGTTTCTCCTCCATTGTTTACCAGCCGTAAACCTGTTGTTGTGACCACCACAGAAGGCCCACCTCTCAAATCATCCCATTGGACAATGGGCAAAAAGAGGAGATGACGTGGGGTGCTTTTTCTGCTTTGAGTTAAAGTTTTTTCAAGTCGAAGAGGTCAGAGCGCTCTGGCAAAATGCCAGGTGCCTAAAGCGCAGAAACACAAAGCACGTAGCGACGCAAAACCAGCGAGCAAAAAGCTTCATTCTTATTAACAACAATTACAAAAAGCTGCCTCCAGCTGCTGCAACACTTCCTGTGTGATCAGAGCCTGATACAGTAGGATCAGTGTTGATAACGCATGTGTGCAAACAAAACAGTTGGATAATGTTCTCCAGGTGATATTGGCATCATCAAAACCTTTTAGCCGTGTACGCTGCAATTTGGAGGCCCTATCAGTGTCATAGTCTGAATGTCTACATGGCAGTAATACTGTAAACTGAGAAGGAACTGACGTGCAGCATCACCTTTCCAGTTTAGCCATTTCTGTGAGTCATCTGTAAGCTGATAAAACATAACACACAACTTTTCTAACTTTTTCTGACTCTTTCATAAAGTGGCCGACTTATTCTGCTGCAATACACCTGAGTCATGCAACCAGTGGTGTAAAACTGCCCTAACATGCAAAAATGAGAGCGCACTACCACGTGTACTTTAGGATATTTCACACCATAAACATGGACAGCTTGTGTGTGTGAAAGTGTGCCTGTGTGAAGTGGTTACCTGCTGTATTTGTAGCGGTGCGTGTCAGTCCCCGCAGGCGTTGATGGCTCTGGGGCAGCTCATCCTACTGTTGCTACCCCACAGTGTACACACACACTCACACGGGCTTATTGACACTGATCACTCCTGTGGAAACACACAGACATGTTACATTACATACCAGGCGACGCACAGGACAAAACTGAGCACCAGCAACATTAAAAATAGTTTATCTCTTTCTGTTGACTGAGGAATTTGTTTTAGATAAGTGTAATCTGAAACAGGCAAATACATACAGTGCTGTCAAACACCGCTGTCAGACAACCCCCACCTGAGGATAGAAATATAATATTACCTTCAAGACTATACATCGACAAAGACAGCAAAAATCACCGTCTCCTTGATCTGTTTTGGGATGTGTATTTCAGAAAACTCTTTGACTTTGAGCCAAACACGTTCAGCATGAAGTGACCGTACAGGCTGGTCAACACACTCTCTGGATTTCACGTCCGACCATTAAAGACTGATGATGTGCCCTTCAGCTCGTACCATCAAATCCAGAAAAGTTGCTTGAATTTAAAGCTCAGGTAAAGAGAAGGTTGATAGGCTGACTGCATGTTGTGCAGCTTCATTATGTAGCTCTTCAGCACTTGTTTCAAAGCACATATTTTGCCATCACAACCAGCTACTACACATATTTTACCTATACAATGCTCATATCAACTGGTGACATGCCCTACCACGAAGAGTTGTTGTTCTTCAGCTCAAGCTAACAAAATCCAGAACTTTCTGACACTTTATCCCTGTCCTCTGTCATCGTCTCCTTGGGAAGACGTACCCTACAGCTGAGTTAACGGCAGGCCTATGCATTCAACTGACAGGCTGGCACCTAAAAGAAGAAAAGGGAGGAAGAGTGGCAGTTAAGTTGGTTTGTAAGAGGCTCACCGTTGTTGTTCTGAGCGGACAGGCCAATAGACAGAAAGCAATGGGGTGCTACTTGGGAGGCTGCGGCCCCAGAGTGCGAGAGGATAGTATGAGCACAGCCATCCAGAATGCCACAGATCAAGTTACAGAGCCGGTAAATATAGCAGACGCCTATGACCTCTACAGGTCACTCAACACTCAGTGGCATTCCAATTTGCTCTTAAAGGACTAGCATTAAGGGAGTAGTGTGTACGATTTTAGCAGGATTTAGTGGCATGTAGCGGTGAGGACTGCAGATTGCAACCAGCTTAAAATTCTCACAGTTAGAATTCCTTTGGTGTTCATTGTTCAGGATGTTTTTACCAGGAGCCAAATTATCCACAGAGGTCTCTTCCTCTCCAGAACAAACAGAGCAGGTGATTAAAACTGGTAAAAACACTGAATTAATGCAATAATTTTTATGTTACAGTTATCTCAGACCAATAAAAATGATTGTTTCATGTGAAGCATATTTGTAAAAAGAATGCAATATGTTTGGCGACTGGCTGCTAATATTTAAAGAGCCCAAGATGTAAACCTTATTTGTCCCACATTACCTGACTTCACCCTATTTCAGCTTTATATGACTCATCTTCTACATGTAGCATCTTCAAAGTTAAAGGGATAGTTCAGATTTTTTTGAAATGGGGATATGGGATAATGGGATACTTATCCATAGACAATGGTTTACATACAATAGATGTCAGTCGGCACGCCCCCAGTTTGGAGAAGCAGGGTGAAGTTTGACATGGAAGCTAAGCAATGTACTGCTGTGGAGGGGTCAGCAACAAAACACGCTTTAGCCACCTCAAAAAAATCAATAACAGTTTAAGTGTATGCTATATTGACAGACTTGTTACTGCTTTACCTTTCTGTCAGACAGCCCATTATGACGGGGAAGCAATTAACAACTTCAGTTCCCCATCTATGCCCTCGTCAAAGCCACCAGACTCCATTGAGAAAAACACTAATTTTAGCTCACTGAACACAGGAGCTGCTGGTCTACCTCTGCCTCCATCAGTCAGTTAGTTTGTGTTATTGTGTGACTTTGGTGAATCCAAACTAACCCTTTTAAACACCAAAGTCACACAATAACACAACACAATAACTGATGGAGGCAGCAGTAGACCAGCAGCTCCTGTGTTCAGCTGTGTTAAATCACTGTTTTTCTCAATGGAGTCTGGCTTTGAAGGGAGCGATATAACAGCTTCATTTTCCTGTTGGAAATCACTGTCTGACATTAAGGTGAAGCAGTGAAAATACTCTCAATATAGCGTACACTCAAACAGATACTGATTTTTTTAGGTGGGAGTTTTTGACTTATATAATTTATACTGAATAAAAACACACAGGCTGTGGTATGTTACAGCCAAAGTGGCTTAAAATCTTCCAGAGGACATTCGCACTCCTCATTCACCAGGAGTTCATGACAGAATTTATCCCCCTGCTCAAAATGGACCGCCCCAAATACTAAATTGAAGTTGCATAGAAGACAGGTGATAGGTTCGTAGCCAAAATGTACCCACAAACAGGTGCTAACACTGGCCAACGCAGTCGCTCCACCAAAAAGGGGTGGCTATGTTGACGTCAACCAATGACATGGTAGCTTTAATGTTCTTAATGTGTTAAGACATCATAAAAGTACTTGCTAAGAGGGCATTTTCTGTCATCGTAATGTACAATTGATGTGTTAAGATGTCATAATTTCACCTGTTCAGACAAACAAATTTGACTTATTAATATGAACATCAAATAGAGGTATAGAGTCATATGGCTCTCAATACTCTGAGTGGGAAGTAGTGAATGAGTGAATGATTTCGGACACAACCTCTGACTCTGAATGATATCTAGAGTAGGATGGCAGCAGTCATATTTGGGATATTTCAGCTTCACTTCTGTACAGTGGGGGCAAGCAGAGACGCATCGTCCATCTTTATATACAGTCTATGCTCCAAACTGTATTGTAAGCCATATGGCTCTATACATCAATCGTTTTAATAAGTCAAATTTGTCTTTACAGGTAAAAATATGACATCTTAACACATCAAATGCATGAGGACAGAAAACGTCCTGTTAACAAGAACATTTCTGACGGCAGTTTCAGAGGGGAAACTGATAAAATAGTATTCGGTATACAGTGTAAGTGCCCAATAGATGGAAACATTAAATTGGAGTACATTGGGCATAGTGTTAAGTCATCTATTCTGAGTGTGTTAATGATTTGTCTTAATTCTTTCAAATCATATAAAGCAAATAACTTAAGTTATTTATTTTACTTCTACGTTATATTTCTGATAATACTGAGTTCTGCTGCTGGCTTTTGATAGTATCTGAGATATTTTAGCTTCACTTCTGTACAGTGGGGGCAAGCAGAGACGCGTCGTCCACCTTTTTATAGTGTATGCACCAAACTGGGGGTGTGCTGACTGGCATCTAGTGTTTGTTATACACTGTTTTTGGATAAATACCCCATACAACCCCACTTTGATAAAACTGAACTACCCCTTTAAAGCCATTTAGTACCATATCACCCTCAGTCTGGACACATGTGTATTGAAATATAGATGCAAAACCATAAAAACATACATGTGCAGTACATTTCTCAATCTGAAACCGAGTGTTTTCTATAAACCAGTTGACGTGTGTGTGCAGACAATGGAAAAAGACAGACGTAGAGCAGTGGCCGGTCTCTGTGAGGGGTATAGCGTTACATGACACTGGGAGGAGATGGGACGACACTACAGCACAAGCCATGGTGATGCACTGCAGTGTGGCCGGCTGTATGTGGCTCTGAACACACTGATATTATGGAGACAAATCAATGTATGTGAAATACCCCGCATGAAGAGTGTGTATAACGTTAGTGCACATGTGATTAGATAACCGGGGCTCGGTAATGGAGCGGGACAGGTTTGACAGAGTGCTGAAGGGGGCGGGGAGGAGATGGTGTCGGTGAAAACTCACCGTCCCTCAAGTCCTTTAAGACTGAAGCACAAAGTTAAAACACCTCCTGTTAACTGAACTGTGTCGTTATTTCCTCCGGTTTAACCTCGGTCAACGTCCCGCACCGGCTGGTTAAGTAGCTACGTCGCTAGCTAACTCAAGTAAACAGTAGCTGATCTGTGAGGCAGCGGTGTGACGTTAATGGACACACACACATTTCACGGTGAATATCAACGATTGAACGTTAAAAACGGAACTTTTACAGTTTATTCAGCCGTTATTTTTCACCACAACCAAACGTTGGGCAGTTTATGTAACAGTTAAGTGAGAAAGTAACGTTAGCTCCCTGTGTTTAAACTTGATATTAGCTAAAATAAGGAGTTGTTTCGCGGTTACATTTAAAGCCGAATATGTCAGTGACGCATTGTGACTGCTGAGACGTGTTAATGTGTCGGATACGGTGAGTTTTGTGTTCATTCACGGTGAGAAACGCAGAGTAACCCTGTCATATATAGGGGTTTGGCTTGAGCACCTCTGAGGGTGATGGTGCTGTGAGGTAACTAGTTATTCACTCACCTCACAGTTGGAGATCATCCCGGTCCAGACGCCAAGTAAACGCCCCCAAAAGTGTCTCTGCGGCGGGTTTGCGTCGCTTTTCAGACCGTTAACGGAGTTAACCGATGGTGTTGGAGGTGTAGCTACACCGTCACGGGCTTTAAATGAAGGCTGCGCTGGTATTCAGCCATCTCTTCTGTCCCCTTGCAGTTGTAGACTTTCTGCAACCAAGTAACGGTCCTGTTCACTTTAACGGTGACGTCAGCCCGGTAACGGAGCCGCTCTCTGATTGGCTGATGCCTCTCTGTGAACGTCACCAGCCACAGCAGTGACCCGCCTCCTACACCATCACCATGGCGACGAGCGTAAACACCACGGATCAGTTTCATTGAAAAAATGCTGCTTTCATGGCGATGGGAGAGACGGACACTTGTTCCTGTCAGAGATCATGTTTATCTCAACTCTGTGGCTGTGGTGTGTTCAAGGACCAGCAGAGTTACTGTTCAGTGAGCTCAGCAGTGATAAATACTGCCAAAATATAATACTAACTCCACCTAATAAGTGTAAATACCAAAACCAGCCACACAACACTACACACAGAAAAATAAATCACCATTTAATCTGTATTTTTACACAGCAGAGTGAAGTGGCAGTTTACTTATACATATATATATATATATATATATATGTATATATATATTTCAGGTGACTACCTCTTGAAGCTCATGGAGAGAATGCCAAGAGTGTGCAAAGCAGTAATCAGAGCAAAGGGTGGCTATTTTGAAGAAACTAGAATATAAAACATGTTTTCAGTTATTTCACCTTTTTTTGTTAAGTACATAACTCCACATGTGTTCATTCATAGTTTTGATGCCTTCAGTGAGAATCTACAATGTAAATAGTCATGAAAATAAAGAAAACGCATTGAATGAGAAGGTGTGTCCAAACGTTTGGCTTGTACTGTACGTACATACACACAGTACTGTACAAAAGTTTTAGGTAGGTGTGAAGAAATGCTGTAAAGTAAGAATGTTTAATTGTTTATTTCTATCAATTTGCAAACTTCAAAGTGAGCGAACAGAAGAAAAATCAGATCAAATTGATATTTGATGTGACGACCCTTTGCCTTCAAAACAGCATCAGTTCTTCTAGGTAAACCTGCACACAGTCAGGGATTTTGTAGGATCATAGTCAGGTGTATGATCAAACAGTTACACCAAACAGGCGTTAATGACTGTCAATTTCATATGTAGGTCGAAACACAGTCATTAAGTGAAGCAGAAACAGCTGTGTAGGAAGCTTAAACCTGGGTGAGGAACAGCCAAATTCTTGTGGAGGACAGTTTCATGTCACAGGTCATGCACCATGACAGGACTGGGCACAGCAACAAGACACAAGGTAGATATACTGCATCAGCAAGGTCTCTCCCAGGCAGAGATTTCAAAGCAGGCTGGGGTTTCAAGATGTGCTGCTCAAGCTCTTTTGAAGAAGCACAAAGAAACGGGCAATGCGGACCGTAGATGCAGCGGTCAGCCAAAGAAACTTAGTGCAGCAGATGACAGACACATTATGCTTACTTCCCTTCAAAATCTGGGGATGTCCAGCAGAAAGGAGGAGCTGGGGTGGAGCTGGGGTGCAGAAAAACTGCAGGAGGTGGCGTTCAGGTGTTCAGTGTACCTCGGAGAACTGATGCTGTTTAAAAGGCAAAAGATGGTCACACCTATTGATTTGATTTAGATTTTTCTTCTGTTCGCTCACCTTGAATTTTGTAAATCAAGAGAGATAAACAATTAAACTCTAAAAGCATTCTTACTGTACAGCATTTCCTCACACCTGCTCAAACCTTTTACACAGTACTGTGTGTACATATATATACATACAAGCTCTGCATCATGCGTTGAGGAACGAGGGCAACCTGTTGAGAAATGGGCTACTGGGACAGGACACAGATAGACTGGGGCAGAGAATATGGAACTATTGGAATGCTGCTATACAAGTGACCCCAGTCAGAGGGGCTACATGCAGAGGATGTGGGATATACAGATTCTTCAAAACTCAACGTCTAAGCTGAAAAAGAAAGAAAAATACCAAGGGCTGAAAGAGGAGCTAGAAAAGAGCAACAGTGGTGCCAGGGGTAATGGGAGAACTGGGGGCTGTGACCCCCGAACTGGGAGAGTGGCTCCAGCAGATTCCAGGTACAACATCTGAGGTCTCTGTCCAGAAGAGTGCAGTCCTAGGAACAACTAAGATACTGCGCAGAACCCTCAAACTAGCAGGCCTCTGGTAGAGGGTTTTTCTTTGTATTAAAAAAAAAAGTGGGCGTGGCTCTACTCTTGTCTGCATTTGATGATGTGGAACTGTCTGATTAGTGTACAGACATCCAAACAAATAAGGGTGCTGTCAGACCTGCGGTTGTCTCCTTTGGTCTGAATCAGGGACTCATGTTGTTCCAAAGTTGTATAATTGCCTAGAGTTGGTTCGTGTTCTCACGGCAGCATTTACAAGCGGACCAGATCAAATGCCTTGTGTGAGAAAGCTGCTCTTGATTGGTCAGAATTTCCATGTGGGAAAAATCCAGGAAGTAAAGAAAACGTTGAAGAAGAGTACACTGTCAAGATAAATGTGACACTTTCTAATGTCACAATGGAGGGACAACTACGCAGGTTGATTTTAGCGCTGCTCATCGTGGACTATATTGCTGTCATTGTTCATTTGAGTCAAAGCATACAGTTTGAAAACGAGGCGCGGCTCCAACTAGAAAACAATGTTTTGATGCATTGGATGTGCTGAATGTGCATATTAAGGCAGTACAGGAGGAGGCGCACATTAATAATCCTCCAGGACTGTAACATGCTCATGTTTAACCCAAACAATGTGTCATGTGACTGCAGTTGCTTCAGATCCAGGTCGGAACAAGTTCTCACCACAAACCAACCGCACCAGAGTTCCTTTGTAACCAGACTGAGACCACCTCTTCAAGAAGGTCTCGGTCCGGTTATTTTGGTGCGCACCTGAGTGTGATTACTGTGTTCACACCTGCCCAAATCAACCACACTGAGGGGGCAAATGAACTGGAGTTTGATTGAACTGAACCAAACAGGGCAGGTGTGAAAGCAGCCTCAGTCTGTACATTTGGAGGAGTCAGCTGACTGTAATCATAGATCTAGACATCCTGGAAAAGTTATGTCTATTGGAATGGACGGGGGATCCCATTAATTTTGATATATGATCCTAATTTTGCTTATACACAGTGATGTCACAGCGTTCTTCTTCTTCAGTACTATCATACTATCAGATTGCACATGCTGCATTAATGTTTGGTCAGGTCGTATATTGAAGATGATCTCCTGATCGACCACGTCTGAGATTGTTTCCTTGAAGTATTCCAAGTTCCAGCACTCAAGTAGTCATTCATGCTGGAGTGTGCGAGCGTCTGCATCAAAGTGAATGAGTCATAAAATCATACTGCAGCATAACCATCTGTGAAACACATCCGGACCCCTGACATGGCTCCAACGCTGCCGCTGAATGAAACAAAGTCACACACACACACAGTGAGGAGGGTGACTGCCATTTATTACCATTCAGTGACAGATCTTTCTCTATGCTAAGAAAGATGACTCACTCTCTTCCATTTAATACTTCATATAGGTTTCTACAAAAACAAAAAAAGATTATGCTTTAATTGCCATAGATAATGAACAGTCCTGTGTTACATATAGCTGAGTGAACATGTAGCTTAAATACTGGTGTATGAGTCTGAGCAGGGATGAAACCTGGGTATCCTGCACATTTAGTCCGGCCAAAATCTATAATCAAAGACAAATATAGTCTTCTGAGATCTACTGGAGCTCTGGTGCACTATTTAGAGGCAGATGATGACTCAAGCAGTGCTTTTACTGATATATCCAGAGGAGCAAGCGTCTATTTAGTGTCACAGGTCTCCATTCAGACGGGCTGTGCTGTGCTGAAGCTGCCAGATGTCGAGCATTATGTGCTGAGTGTTTAACTAAGCAAAGGAAATGTAGAGCTTTTCAGTGTGTCAGTTATCTTTGTTCAGCTTCTTCTGACAACACCAGCAGGCTGCGGTGGTGTCGGGAGCAGAGGGGGAGGTAATGAGTTAGACCTGCTTGGATTAAAGGGCAAATCCACCCTCTAAAACTCTCAGGAGGAATTTTGACTGCTTACATGAATGATTTCCTACATATTCTACATGCGTTTGACACCCCCGAGGACTCCTTTGAAGAAACAGTGTAATCGTATTGGAAATATGCTTATTTGCTGTTTGTCAGTGAGTCAGCTGTGAAGCTTGATATCACTCCAGGGAGAGGTATTGATCTTCTCATCTAATTCTCACCAAGAGAGCGTGTAAACCTAATTCCCAAAATGCCGATGTATTCCTCTAAATGTCATGTTCAGCAGTCAGAGTTGAGTCGAAAGTGGCTGCAAATCTAGAATTTTTACAAGTGAGTCACTTCTTACTCACACTACAATCATAACACGTCCAGTGTTTGTACTACATTCTGGTTTATTGAGGCTGCTGCTGGCGCAATAATTACCTCTGCCTCTGTGATGATAGTGTGACTCAAAATTATTGAGTGAGTAATGAGAGGCAGCGCTGGAAGGGCTCACAGTATCACTCCGTGGGACTGACACCAAACCTGATGTTTACTGATGATGGTGCAGTCAGTCAGAGTAAAGCAACAGCTGCAGCACCAAACAACAGAATCATCAAATAAATCCTACACGTCGCTGAGAGGTGTTAAAGGAACACTTCACCTGTGATGCTTCACCATTTGTATGTCAGTTACTCACCATGTGTTACCTGAATTGTGAAGGAAACTTTTTCCCGCATGTGTCCATGGTGAAGGGAGAATCCAAAAATGAATTGAAGTCATTGGGGTCCATGTTACAGCAAAACTGCATCAAAACATCGGTTTACAAACTCACAACTCGTGCAGTATAATCAACACATTCTCAAACCAACTTGTCAAATAGTGGCGCTTTGTCATCGGACCTAAATGTCAAAATATGACGTGCCCTCCTGCGTCAGTTTTGGATGTTCTGGGCAACGTGATCTCATTCTGAAGTTGTCAGATACCGCCGATTTGTCAGTGAGTTTGGCATCAAGACACAGAGCAAGAGGGTTCCTGGTTCGAGCCCAGGGTAGGGGAGCCCTTCCTTGCAGAGTTTGCATGTTCTCCCCGTGTCAGTGTGGGTTTTCTCCAGGTACTCCAGCTTCCTCCCACAGTCCAAAGACATACAGGTTAACTGGTGACTCTAAATTGTCCGTAGGTGTGAATGTGAGTGTGAATGGTTGTCTGTCTTTATGTGTCAGCCCTGTGATAGTCTGGTGACCTGTCCAGGGTGAACCCTGCCTCTCACCCAATGAGATGGGCACCATCCCCCCGTGACCCCTAACAGGATAAGCGGTTATTGAAAACGAATGAATGACTAGTAGCCAGGTGGCGTCAGTTTGTGACGCAGCTGGACAGAACCTTTTGCAGTGTTATACGCTGCTGGTTGGCCAGACGACACATGTAGTGGCAGTATGAACTGTTCATGAGATGGCACCTGTCACAGTGGTATGATACACCACAGGACAGCGTCAGTTTCAAACGCTGCCAGTAACAATGTAATATAAGGATGGTGGATGGGTCCAACAAACCCCGGACTTTCACCTGGGAGCCCGTATGAATGTAGAGCCAAACCATGATGCTTCTCTCTAAGGACAAGGACTCTAATGCCAGCCTGTTCTCATCCTGAAGTCTTCAAATACCGCCACTTTGTCCGTCATTTTGGCGTCAGACACCTGATCTGCGATGTTATGATTTGCCACTGGTTGACCAGAGCAGACAGCACCTGTTGCGGCAGTCAGACATGCGAACAGGCGGCATCACTTCATAGAAGCGCATCTGAAATGCTGCCAGTAATGATGTGACAGACATAACATACCACGGTGTTATGATATGCTGCCAGCTGGCTGGACAACACCTGTGACAGCAGAATGATATGTGGATGGGCTGCATCAGTCCAAAATGTGGCCATATGCCACCTGACACAGCAATGTAACACACCGCCATACGCCGTCAGGTTGAAACGCTGCTGGTAAAGACATAATATAAGGAGCTGGGAAGTCCCTAACCCTGGACTTTCACCCATGAGCCCGCTGTTCACTTCCCACATGAATGTAGAGACAAACCATGATGTTTTTCTCTAAACCTAACCACGTGCTTGTGCTGACGTCCAGACTTTGGTGACGGTGTCCCGGAACATCAACAGCAGATGCAGGAGGATACCTAGCACGTAACATATGGACGTAAAAGTCCACTGACAATGAGGCAATATGTGACAACTTAGGATGAGAACGTGTTGCACAGGTACGCTACTCAGTCGCACAGTATACTGTTTGTACTGACATGTTTTAGACTGTAACATTTTTGGGAAAATTCATGTGTTGGAGGTATTGAGCGTACGACTTGATAGATGAGACTTGGATTAAACTGCATGAGTTGCATGAGAGTTTGTAAACGGATGTTTTGACATAGTTTTGCTGTTGTTAAACGTGGACCCCATTTACCTCAATCCATAGAGAATGTTCACATTTTTTGGATTCTCCATTCACCATGGAGGCAGGTGAGAAAAACAACGGTAAATTAAAGAATTCAAGGAAAAACGGGGTGAGTAACTGATGTACAAATAGTCATTCTGCGGGTGAAGTGTTCCTTTAAAGGGCCTTGCAGTGGAATTCTCTTCTCCATCAGCCTCTTACTGTGAGCACAAGGATCTTATAAACATTTAGGGTGGGTTTCAGTTAGAGAAAGAGGAGGTCACAAAATTTACCGACTGGAATTTGAATCAAACTGTGGCGATATTTGGGGTTGTTTGTTTACGTTGCCAGACTGCTCTGATCAAACCTCGACCACACAACCCTAAAACAGCAGATTACCTGAGTTTGTGATCGTAAATAATAACTAAGGATTTTTGTTTCCTAACTCTAACTTTGATTGTTGCTTTATTAGTCATGAATCTTTAATGTTACAGAGAAATACTTTAAATCTAAACTCAAGTTTTCAGGGGCTATAAAATGGCTTAGCCAATAATCTCGGCTTGAAGTATGTTGGAGAGTCAGCAGGAGACAGAATAAATAACATGATAACATACTGTTCTGAACAGAAACAAAAACCTGCATGAATTCAATGAGTAAACAGTAAATTTACATCAAGACTTATAATATTCTTTTTCATGTAAAACAAACTTCCATAGACTTCATAGTTCCATAAATCTGAGCCGGCACAGTGACCGCTCTCCTTGCAAACACATTAAATCAATAAATAACATGCATTAATACGGAAGCACAGAGCTGACAGGCCAGAAACAACATGTCAGTATCACGTAATAACATCAGAAGTGTCTTGTTACAACAAAATGTTTTCCACATTTTTACAAGATATTTTCATGTCATAACAACATGTATTCATTTTATAACATTAAAGGTTTCACATTATAACAAGATAAATAAGTATATTGTTATAAGAAGAAAGTTTCCCTTTCTTCTTATAACAATATACTTTTTTTTTTACAAGAAAAATTTCATGTTATAACATGAAACACCTTGTAAAAATGTGAAAAAAAATCTTGTTATAACAAAAACGTTTTATTATAACACAAAAACATTTCTTTATAACTAGAAAAAATTCTCTTTGTAGCATGAAAACATGTTAAGACAATATTAAATATCTAATATATGTATTGAGGAAGCATCTCGTTAAATATCTTGTTATAATGAGAAAGGGTTCTTGTTACAACATTAAATTTCTTGATGTTATAACGAGATAACATCTCGTTATAACATTAAATATCTTGTTATAACATGAGGTTTTTGTTTTAACATGAACACATTAAATGTCTCATTGCAACAAGAAAAGTTTCTCGTTATAAAATGAAAACATTTTGTATTAAATAAAAATATCTTGTAAAAACATGAAAAACATCTCGTTATAATAAGAAACTTTAACGTTATGACGTGATACTGATCAGTGTTTGTTTGTTTTTTCCTGGCGTGGCATCAATATGCTTCCACACATATCAGAAACATCACCCACTCTGCAGACAGTCACATACATGTCCTCACGTCAAACAGATCTCACGCTGAGAAGCACAGACACCATAACTAAATGCTTAAGTAGAGACTCTGCTGCCTCTCTCTGTGCTGGACTCTATGGCTGTGGTTCGAGCTACGCTAACATATATTCAGCACTACTGTGATAAAACACACTGTAATTCTTTTCGTCTAACCAGCTGTGTGTCGTTGCTACACCATCACACCCTCTAATATTCAAGTATAGCAGTAGTGTTATAAAACAAACATTAAATTATGATAGTGAGGAGGGATATACTGTTGCATTTACATACTTGTGATATTAATACATCTGGAGGGTAAAAACACTGATAAAAAGACGCCACCGCACACTGAGCTGAGCTCTCTATCAGCAGTGGATGGTTTTTGTTTCCACACACTAAATGTGAATATTTAATCCAGTGGTTTGACGTACTGTATCAGCTGCGTTCATGGTCGTAACTCTGTGCACTGTCAGGAACCCCCGGCCCTGCTAAGCTGCTTGCTACAGGAAAAATCAATAGACATCAGTGCTCCTCTTATACACAGTGGATGCTGTGTAATAAAATAAATACATACTGTATATATTCCACATTATATTAACGATCGATCTTTGGTGGAGGTAATTCTCTGCAGGATGGAGTGAAATGTAGAATATGTAACATATGACACACTGATGTGGAGGCAAAAAGTCCTATTTCACTAAATAGAGGGCAGTTTAAAGGGACAGTTCAGATGTTTTAAGTGGGGTTGTATGAGGTACTGATCCAGAGTCAGTCAGTACGTTTACATGACATTAAACAAAATCAATTTATTGTGTCAGTCTGACTAAAACTGGACTTTTAAAATCCATGTAAACATGTTAGTCTGACTGAAATCATACTAAATCAGATTTCTCAAAGTCAGACTAACACACCCAGATAATTTGGGAGTTGAGTTCCTCCTGAATGTATACAGTCAATCAGACCCAAACTGGCCGAGGCGCTCTGAGCATGCTCCACAGTCTCTGCCCCAAGCTTTGACCCAGAAGTCAAACAGCGTTAAATGCACAACAGAAGAAGAAGCCAGTAACAACATGGAGACATCCGCATCCAGAGCTGAGACTTTTTGGATGGACGAAATATACAGAGCTGTGAAGTCATCCACCATGGTACCAGTTAGCTGCTAGCTAACCATAGCTAACTTGTTTGTTGACTGTTTGGTCTGTGACGTATTAGGTCAACCGGAAAAAGGTCCAATACTAACAAGCTGAAAGGGGACATATCTCCACCTATCGCAGAAGACTCGGACATACTTCAGTCAATAAATCTATTCCCCTCCTGTGCTTGTATACTGGGACAAGGACAGTAGTCCAATTAAATGGCCTCATTGAGCTTTACCTGAAGCTTGACTTATTTGTGCATGTACACATACCAAGTATACGAGCAAGTCAACATCTGAGTTTGGAGAAGCAGGCTGGATGAGGGGAGCAGCAAAATGTATTTTGGCCTCCTAAAAAAAATCAGTATCAGTTTAAGTGTACGCTGTATTCAGAATATTTTCACTGCTTTACCTCAATGTCAGACAGCCTGCTCTGATGAGGAAGCCATTAACAACTTCAGTTCCCCATCTATGCTCTCGTCAAAGCCACCAGACTCCATTAAGGAAAACAGTGATTTAACACAGCTGAACACAGGAGCTGCTGGTCTACCGCTGCTTCAATCAGTTAGTTAGTTTGTGTTATTGTGTGATGTTGGTGAATCCAAACTAACCATTTCAATGCCAAAGTCACACAATGACACAAACACAATAACTGATTGAGGCAGCAGTAGACCAGCAGCTCCTGTGTTCAGCAATGTTAAATCACTGTTTTTCTCAATGGAGTCTGGCTTTGAAGAGAGCGATATAATGGCTACAGTTCCCAATTTGAAAATGCTGTCCGACGATACGGTAAAGCTGTGAAAATATTCTGAATATAAAGTACACAGATACTGATTTATTTAGGCGACTAGAATAAGTTTAGCTGATGGCCCTGTCCGCAGCTTCTGTGGCGGTACTCCTGCTGCTTCTCCAAACTGGAGGCATACTGGCCGCCATCTTAGTCATTAGAAGAAGATATACTTTATCAATGACTGGAATTCAATTTTTTCACTTTGTTGTCACACACACACAGAGGCCTGAAACGCACACACAAACAGGGCCTGTACATGCATTAAATGGAGAGATGTCTGAACGACGGGCTGCCTGTGGATACACTGACTATAAGTACCTCACACAACCCCACTTCAAAAGATCCAAACTATCCCTTTAAAGGTGCGTACATGTGCACTAAACTGAGACCAGCGTCTGTTCAAGGAGAATTACTAACAAAGTTATCAAAAAATATTAAATACACTGTAAAGAAAGTGCAATGATTCAACATTTAAAGGTCCACAAAACACAATCAGGTGCAAGTAATAATAATGTTATGACTGAAAAAACTGAATGCTATCTTCTTAAAAGCTTAAATAATACTCTGAAAAAGATCTCAGCAAAAAGTAGTCGGCTTAAATAACCATGTACACGAAACCAGTGAATCTGATGAGAACACACTGCTACCATGTGCCTGTAAAACGACCATGAACACACAGGTTAATGACAAACTCTACTGTGGTGGAATAAATGAACATGAAGTGGATAAGAGCCTACAGATGGATGGATGTAATCAATCACACTCCCATGATGTTTGAAACAGAGAAGTTGCTCCTGTGCCTAACGTGCACTTGAAGTCTGTCTTTTGTCTCAGCTGTGTGTTTGTGTGTGACTTCTTCCCTCATGCAGTGAGTTTACTGCAGCGGCAGAGTCACAATAAAACCTGCAGGGGGAGGCACATGACGTGACACGACAGCTGCTTTGTGATGATGCTGATGCTGTGTGGGTGTGTGCGAGTGTGCATACAGTATTGTGATAAGAAACATAGTAACACACATCTTGGTCAGTGATTAAAGAAACATCCATCCATCCATCTTCTGACACTTATCTGGGGGTGGGTTATATCGGCTGCAGGACACACAAGGTAGTCAGACATCCCTCTCTCCAGCACTACAGTTCCAGCTCCTCCTGGCTGACCTGAGGCCTGATGAGATATATAATCTCTCTAGAATGTTCTGGGTCTCCAACCAGTCAGATGTGCCCTGAAACCTCCAAAGGGAGACACACAGGAAGCATCCTGATCTAACCTGTCCTCGTTCCTGAGTCGTCAAAATACCGACACTTTGTCAGGCCCCTTAGCGTCTGACAGCAACACACAGGCACCCTTTAGTGTATCTATAATGTGTAGTTGATGTTGTGATAATGCTGCGGTTCGGTTTGGAAAAAAGATGATGTTTTGGGTTAAAATAACTACTTTTGTCATGAAACATTACACGACGCAGAGTCCTGCACCGGGTTGGGGACAGGTGACTCGCAAAAAGCTGTGTAACGAGTGCGGGTTTGTCTTGGACGTAATGACTGGTAACGGGTCAGTTCTGGTACTGAGCTTTACGGATATAGGTGAGTGCAGGTTTTCAAAGATGGACCCCTGCAGGACTCTGAAGTGACGTAAGGTAAGGTAACATATCCACTTCCTCTCCTCTCCTCTCTACTCCAACTCTCTTGCTCTTTATACGTCAGTTGATCGTAGCGTAACGTGACGTGATGTAATGTAACAAAGCATAACGTAGCGTATCATAACGCAACGCAACTTAATGCAACACAACACAACGTAACGTAGGGTGATGTAAATACATACATACGTAACATTATGTAATGTAGCATGAGGTAGCATGACGTGACGTGACATGACTTTTGGTTTCACAGGGTACGTAGGTTCATAAGTTACATCAAGTTACGTTAAAACAATAATGGCTTTTGATTTCAAACAGGACACGAACACCTGGATGAAAGTCTTTGTTTGACCCATCCACTTCCTCTCCGCCCCGCCTTACTCTGACTTTCATGCTCTTTACACTACGTCAGTTGATCTCAGCGTCGCATCTTGCTGCAGATAGGTTTACACTAGAGTTCGTTAAGAGTCCACTGTGTCTCATACAGACACTATAAGGTGCCTTTGGCGTCAATATCACACACAGAGGGGGGTGACAAAGTGTTAGTATTTGGAGACCTGGGAATGAGAACAGCCTGTAAGATCAGAACCACCTGAACCACCTCACCTGGCCTCTTTCAATGGGAAGAAGTCCCGCCTCTACTCTGAGCTCCCACTGAATGTCTTAGCTCCTCACCCTAACTCTAAAGCTGAGCCCAGACACGCTGCAGAGGAAGCTCAGCCGCTTGTATCATGACCATCGGTGAGGGTCGGAGCGTCGTGGACTTGCTTTCTGACTCAGTTACCTTGTCACCATAAAGGTGCAGAACAACGCCTGCATCACTGCTGATGCCACACCAGTCCAAATCCATCTCATGCTCCATTTCACCCTCACTCGTGACAAGACACAGAGACACTTGAACTCTTTTGCTTGGGAAAGTAACTCCCAACCATGACGGGGTGGAGAACCACGGCCTCAGACTTGGAGGTGCTGACTTTCACCTTGAAAACAAACCGGCCCAGTGCATGCTGGAGGTCACGGTCTTATGAAGCCAACAGAACCACATCGTCTGCAAAGAGTAGAGACACAATGCTGAGGTCCCCTAACTGGACACTCTCCCACCCCCGACTGCACCTTTAGACCCTACCCATGAGAATAAACAGAATCAGTAACAAAGAGCGACCCTGGCAGTCAAACACCAACTGAAGAAGTGTTTGACTTCCTGTAGAGAATGTGAATGCAGACAGCCCTGCTACCACACACTCCCCACAGGCCGTTAACCTTCTCCAAGTCCACAAAGCACATGTAGAAAACACATAACAGGATAAAGGAAACACTGACCCTTAAATACTCTTTACACTGTTACATATATTCATTTTAGGATCATTGCACTCTTGAAGCCATTTTGTCATAAAGTGGTGTCATTTTCTTTTTTTATACCATCCATTTTCCTTCAGCCTGCCTCATCTATTTCCTCTCTGTTTAACGTCTCCCTCCAGTTTTTATAATGTAACTTTACTATCTTCAAGGTTTCTACATCTTTCATGAACAAAAGTTCAAAACTTTTCAAGGACTTTGCAAAGACGTGCCCAGCGTTTTTCAAACATATCAGACTCAAACTCTTTTCAAATATTATTGCAGCTCGCTGGCAGAAAAAAATCAAGGAGCAAATAACGAAACGTACGTAATGGTCAGGGATGCATGACATTGGATTTTTTTTTGATCCGATATGCCAATATGTAATAACTCATTCGACCAATAACCAGTACTGATACTGACATATATCCACTTTTTTCCTGACCTAATTTTGTGATCATCAAGTCTCTTCTGTCGTGGAATTAAGAAAAACATGTTGGTCTATTCTAATAGTTCATTTTAAAGCCTTTATCGGCCAAAACCGATGATCAATCAATCAATTTTTATTTATAAAGCCCAGTATCACAAATCACAATTTGCCTAATAGGTCTTTACAGCATACAACATCCCTCTGTCCTTAGGACCCTCACAGCGGATAAGGAAAAACTCCCCAAAAAAACCCTTTAACGGGGGAAATAAAAAATGGTAGAAACCTCAGGAAGAGCAACTGAAGGAGGGATCCCTCCTGATGATGTGCCGATATTATCGTGCATCCCTAGTAATGGCAAACAAAACGCTGCTAAAGCTATGTCAAGTTGACAGCTAAAAAAAAATTACTTTGTCGTAAAGTTATCTTACATGATGGGTTATCAACGGAAGTTATTATAACAATTTCATTAGACACAACAAAATTAAGTAACTTTTCCAGGCCTGAAAAATGCAACTGTGAAGTTCCATGACTTTTCCAGGTCTTCCATGGCCGTGGGAACCCTGTACTGATTTGGAGGTTTGACCTTCAGTGTGCAAGGTACGACAGTAAATCAGAAAACTGTTCATATTCGTCTGCTCAAGGAGGAAAGTTCCTCTGTGCTCATCTGGGCTTTTTAGTAAAGTATTATACATTTCTAATTTTCAAGGGAGGGATCTTTCAGGGTTTAAAATCTGCGTTTTCTGTGATAAATGTCACACTGATTGTTGATTATGGCTCTAAAAGAGTCCTTTGCTTTCTGACTCTTGACTCAAATGATCTGAACGTGACGTAGCATCGGCTAATTTTGGCAAAAATACAAAAAAACACCACTGAACAACAAAATGGACCCAAAAATGCTAGTGTTATAATCACCAGTTAACAGTTTCAGGCATGACTTTTCCTTCAGCAGCTGCTGCTCTTCCTCATATTGTGCCCACTTTAAAGGTGCAGCTAAGCGCAGCAGTCCTTCTCTGCTCTCACTACTAATCATGGTAGCTTTTGCAACGAGTGGGCAAGCCCGTGGTGTTGGATACTTGCCTATGCAGGTGCTATGGTACATGCCGTGTACTAAGAGACAGAGCTGCAGTGAAGCTTTGCTGGTACAGCAGCGCCCTCCCCTCTGCTCAAGCTGCTAGCTGACTGCGAGTCGCTCCCTCGGCTTGTTCTCCAGTGTGACAGGTTCGTCTACTAACTCCAGTGGATGCCCTCAAATAAAGCTGAAATAAATAAAGACATAATGGCTGCATTTCCAGCCAGTGACTCCCAGCAGCCCACCGCAGTCCACTATGCAGTCTCCGTGATAGTGTTCACATCATTCTCTTGATTTACTCTCAGTGGGCCGCTGATGCTGTTCCTTTTTCCAATTATTTAGTGATGTCAGTTAACCAATCAACATTATTCCGATTAATCAATCAATCAACGAGTCACTCTGATTATCCAGTGGGACACCAGCTGTTCACTTGGTCTTGGGCACCACCAGGATTTCGTCCCCGTCTTGGATGCTGTAGGAGTGGAGAGCCCGGTTGTTGTACTTCATCTCCTCCGGACCGAAGGCGCTGCACTTGTCGATGTAGTAGAGCCTCATGCTGTTGGTGGACAGCTGGACCACGGTCGTCAGCTGCTTCCTCAGCTCAGCTACAGTCTGGTCCAAACGGATGCTCAGCTGACACAGAGACACAAAGACAAACAGTTTTTACATTTTTGGCATTAAAACAGTCAGACAAAGACACAATGAGCCAAAGTTTCTAAATTCTGCACATGGTGCCTTTCCACTGGTCAAGTCAAAACGACCACAGACGGCGTGCTCACTTGCTGCAGCAGGTGCTCCGTCCCTGCCGAGCCTTCTGTTTTAGTTCTCACGGTGTGCTGGTGTCGGACAGTGGGTCGCTGCTGCGACCCAAGCTCTACAGAGGGCAGAGTCCTCTGGCGATTCCCACCCCTACTCTTAAGATGCTCTACTTTTGTGAACTTCACAGACCAATACCTTTTTAATGCTTAACACACCTGCTCCACTTTTTCCTCACAGTGAACCTCCACCTGGGCACGGCAGCGAGGTCGGAGGTCGATCTCAGCCAGTGGCTCCAGCTTCCCGTACTTGGTGACCAGGGAATGGTATCTGAGGAGGATAAGAGCAAGTTGTGCTGTCAGTGTTAAGAGCACTTGGACTCATACAGTGTAGGTGGAGTAAAGACAGTGAGTGTGAGTACCTGTAAGGCAGCTCCTCCTCGGGGTAGTCCAAGTAGTAACGGATGAAGAACCTCTCTGCGTCTTCTCTCTCACTGTCCGTCACAACACTGCCGTTTAGCAGCGATATTGAAGGGAGCCTGCGGAGAGGAACGTGTATGAGCAGGTATGTGTGACACTGTGAATCTGAAACGTGCCAGATCATCACCCTCTGTAGGTCAGATGTTAAACACTCCGCAGTGTTTGGAGCAAAACTCACTGTGCAATCATGAGGCTGCGTCGCTCTGCGTTGGTGTAGGTCTGCAGTAAGGGGATGCCCTGCAGCCGCACCTCCTCCAACTTGGGGAAGAAGTTCAGCTTCTCAATGTCCTCCCATCGGTTGAGACCTGACGACACACAGACGAGTCAAACAATAAGAAACAGTGACAGGTGATGTGTATTGAAAAGAGGTGACTGTGTCTTTTGGAGACTACTTTGTCCGAGTGGCAGTGGTGGGAGTAAGTCACACGTGCAAGTCACAAGCAAGTCTCAGGTCTTAATCTTCAAGTCTCAAGCATTTTTTTGTAGGGACAGGTGAAGTTGGATGTTGTGCTGGTCGCATCGCTGATTTTTTAGCTGCAGATCTTTCACATCACTGTTCTCCTGTTATTACCGCAGCCGCATTGAGCGACTCGTCTCAGGAGGTATTGTCTGTAATTGTTGTGTTAGATCTCCATGTGAGCTGCTGGATACCCAAATTTCCAGGACGGGAAGACTGTAGTATGTATGTATGTCTGTATGTCTGTATCTATGTTAAATGATTGTTATTCTCAATGGAGTCTGGCATTGAAGAGAGCGATATAACGGCTACAGTTCCCTGTCAGAAATCGCCGTCTAACAGTAAAGTAAGCCGTGAAAATGCTGCTTAATAATCTGGGTAATTTAACTCCCTGGATTAAATCTCAAATTACAAGTCTTGGTGTGATCCTAGATTCAGATCTAAGCTTCAGTCCCACATTAACAAGGTGATGAAAACATCATTTTTCCTCCTCAGAAGCATCGCTAAGGTACGACCATTTCTAAATGAAAAAGAGCAGACTTTACTACTGTAACACACTTTTTACTGGCCTCTCAAAAAACACCACTGAGAGACTTCAGCTCATTCAAAACTCTGCAGCTCAGCTATGTACCAGAACCAGGAGGAGAGAGCACATCAGACCAGTCTGAGCTGCTCTGCACTGACTTCCTGTTACATTTAAAATTGATGTTAAGCTCCTCCTCCTTGTATACAAAGCCCTACATGGGCTGGGACCAAGCTACATCACTAACTCCCTTATTAACTATCTGCCTCCAAGAACACTGCGATCATCTGCTGCTGGTTTATTGGAGGTTCACAGAAACAGTCAGAAGAAGATCGGGGATGCAGCCTTGACACCCCAAAGCTATGGAGCACACTACCTGTAAATATCAGGGAAGCTAGCTCACTAAATATCTGTTCACTTTAGCCTTTAACTCGCTCTGACTCTCCTGAAACAGGTCTGAAAATATTTCTTTTTACACGTCACGCTGCTGCAACTCTTTAAAAATCTGACTTGATTTTTTTATGATGTATGGTTTTACAACTCTATGATTTTATGAATCAGTTAATTCATGTTTTAAACTGTTTTAAATGTCCTTTTATATTGAACTGCCTTGTCTGTTTTATGTCCATCTTTCATGTGACGCACTCATTGCTTATACTGCCCTTATTGTAAAGCACTTGGTGCTGCAGTTCTTGTATGAACGGTGCTACATAAATAAAGCTTATTGATATTATTATTATGATTATTATTGATGATAAAATATTCTGAATATAGTGTACACTTAAACAGACATTCATTTTTTTAGGTGGCACAAATACCTTTTGTTGCTGACTTCACTTCAAAAGTTCTGAACTATCCCTTTAAGTGTGTCACAATCTGAATCCTAGTCCGAAATCTTTGCTGACGTTCTAAAAATCCCTGAAACAATAGAAACCACGCTGTAACCAGTGAAACCATCTCAGCCTGTCAGCAGAATCTGTTTTTGTCTTCAGGAAAATAAGCGTTGAAGGTTGAATCTGAGACAAGAAGGATGTTTTCTGTGCCGCAGGAAGGAGACATGACAAACTGATCCGCTGAAGTCAGTTTGAACACGTCTTTGGATTTTGTTTTCGTTCCTTCTACTCTCAACAGAACTCTAAAAATAGATTCACCACTGATACTCCCCGATATAGAAACAATTCCTGAGATAAAAGCTGACGTGGAGAAGAATCTGTTGCAACACTCCACAAATAACACAAAGCTTTTAAGATACAGTGACACGCTCGCTTGTGCTAATTTTATCAGCCGCTATGAAGTCACTGCGTACAGACGCTGCCACTGCCGATCGGGACGGACTCAGATAAATCCTGTAAACTGAGAGCCTGAAGCAATCCGGTGTTTTCTGCTGGAGTTAAACCATCAGAGGACACTTGATGTGTCACACACACACAGACACAACTCCACCCTCAGCTGACCTGAGTTGTGCAGGTTGATGCTGCGTAGGTTGGGGAAGAGCCGTTGCAGGATCTCCTTGCTGTCGTGAATGGAGGCCAGGTTGTTGTTGGCCATGACCAGAGTGTCCAGGCTGGGGAACATGGTGCCAAACTTGCGGACTTCGGCCCAGTCCTGGAGGCTGTTGTCAGTGATGTGAAGCAGGCGTAAGGTGGGGCAGGTCACACTGGAGGCACTCACATCACTGTACTCGTTAAGGCACAGGAACAACTCCTCCAGCCTGCAGGACGACAGGAGAACAGGAGGGAGGGCGGTGAGGAGAGCTGTGTGAAACAGGAAGGGACTGAAGGGACTGTTTCCTCAGTAGAAATAGTGGAAATGAACAACATAGTGCGTAAAAGACGACATGAAGTTTGTGTTGGATGGACCATAATACATTCTGGAGGGTGTTATGCAGTGTTGAAGTACAATGACAGGTAATATGTGAGAATATTTAGAAACAGGACATTGAGCTGGTAGTGGAGCGTACAAGATGTAATTTTGGAAAGACTTGGCCCGCCATTTTGTCTATTTTTTGGTATTGTCAATAAACCTTGATCAACTTTTTCCCTGCCTCGTGTGAGCACTGTGGATCTCTAGGAAGGCAACAGAAACACGAGTCAAAACCGAGACACCTTGCAGACTCAGTAGTCGAGGAACTGTGGTATGTTGAAGTGGCCACTTTAACACTGTAGAAAGAAAATAGTTCCTACTACATGTGTAACGATCCATCGATCTGGAATCAATATATTGATGCAGTGATCAAAGATCCAGTGTCATTGATGCAAAGTGAGAACATTGATCACAATCATCATATTCAGGATATGCTTTTATTTTGAAATACTGTGGCACTGTCAAACATCAGCAGGCAGACGGCAGTCGAGAGAAAGACGATGAGGATAATGTTCGAATATCGGTTCGATTGGGCGGGGAATGCCGAAAAATTTCACCCCTTCATTTGGTTCGGTTCACTTTCACACTGCACTTTTTAAAGCGGACCAAACTGCCTGGACAACGTCACGCAGTTACAACAGCTGCTTGTTTGGGGGCGGTATTGCCCGAAACGACCACTGACCAGGAAGAAAAAAAGCACGAGGAAGAAGAAAACCCGGCTCATTGATTGGCCAGGACCAAAAACAGAAATCCATCCCCTTCCATTCCCTACCCAGCATGTTGCTCTTTACATGAGACGAATGCAGCAGTACCGAAAAAGATGGCGGAGGGCGAGAGACTACGACGTGCTGCTGTGGTTAAACAGACACCGAGCAAGGTATTGCAAGGATTTAAAAGTTTTTTGAAGTTTGTGTACCAGTTATAAGTGACCAACAATTGAAAGAATGACAACAATACAAAATTCAAAAAAATCTTTATTTCAGAGGTATTTTATTGATGGTTTCCCAAAAAATGCCATGTTCAAATTTATTCATACCCTCGTCCTTTGTCTTTCTTTAATAGTCAATCGCATAGCCTTTGTTCTTTACGACTGCTTCTAGACGATTCTTGTACGTGTCCACAAGCTTCCTGCATGTCTCCTGTGGGATGTTGGCCCACTCTTCCTTGGCGAAAGCCTCAAGCTGGGTCAGATTGGTCGGTTTCCTAGCCATCACTCTGGTCTTCAAGTGATGCCACAAGTTTTCAATGGGGTTCAGGTCAGGACTTTGACTTGGCCATTCTAGGACGTTGACATCATTGTCTTTGAACCATTTCTTCACTACCTTGGCAGTGTGTTTAGGATCATTGTCTTGCTGGAACGTCCAGTTGTGGCCAAGCTGGAGTTTCTCAGCAGATTCCTTCACATTTTCATCAAGGATCCTGATGTAATCCTCCTTTTTCATGGTTCCTTGGACCTTGACGAGATTCCCTGTGCCACTGGAGGAGAAACATCCCCATAGCATTATGTTCCCACCACCATACTTGACAGTGGGCACAGTGTTCTTCGGTCTGTAGGCTTCTCCTTTCTTTCTCCAGACATACTGAGTATCCATAAGGCCAAATAACTCCAACTTTGTCTCGTCAGACCACAGGATGGTTGACCAAAAGCTGGAATCTTGCTTCAGATGACGTCTAGAAAAGGCCAGGCGAGCTTCCAGATGTTTCTTCCTGAGCAACGGCGTCTTCCGAGGTGTACGTCCATGGAGACCTCCTCTGTGCAAAACTCGCTCGATGGTGGACCGTGACACCTGTGTCCCTGCCTGGTCAAGCATTTCAATTAGGGCCTTGGTTGTGGTCTGTGGGTTGTTGTTGACCTCTCGGCAGATTTTCCTGGCAAGTTTAGAGGACACCTTACGCTTTCTGCCACGCCCACTGAGGTTTTTAACAGTGTTGAACCTCTTGTGCTTGTTGATGATGCTCTGGACGGTTGACACAGGGACATCATACTGCTTGGAAATGGCCTTATAACCCTTTCCTTCACTGTAGGCACATACAAGACGGTGACGTAGGTCCTCGCTGAGCTCCTTCTTCTTCACCATGATGACCAGAAATTGAGAATGACCTGAGCACTTTTCCCCTATTTATACTCTTCTGGAAGGATGGGTTTTTTTTGTTTTTAAATCAGTGTTTAACATTTGGTCAACAATGTTAAAGGGTTTTATTCCATTGTGACACCTTAAAGTAACTACTGGACAAAGATTACCACATTTGGTACATTTTTGTTGAAATATTGTCAGGGGTATGAATAATTTTGAACATGGCATTTTTTGGGAATCCATCAATAAAATACCCCTGAAATGAATATTTTCTTAAATTTTATATTGTTGTCATTCGTTCAATTGTTGTTCACATATAACTGATACACAAACTTAAAAAAAATGTAATATTTCGTCACTAAATTAAAAAAATCACAAGAATTAGCAAGGGTATGAATAATTTTGAGGACGACCGTATATGTCAGTAAATCATACGTATGCACTGCGCTCTACGTCACTTCCTCTCTTTGGTCCACTGGATAGTCTGTTTACATTTCCCACTGTAAGCAAAACGCACCAGAGTTCACTTGTAAGTGAACTGAGACTCCCAGTTTTCAAGCGGACCAGGGTTTGCTCGTTTGGTCCACACCAGAGTTCAAATGAGCGTTCACACCACTCCAAACGAACCAAACTATCCGTGGAAGCGGACCATGGTTTGTTTAAAGTGGACCAAATAGTGTCAGTGTGAATGTGCCCTTATAAATCAGCAGTGTGATTTTTTTTTTAATATATTTTATAGCCAAAAGCAAAAAAGAAAAGGGTGGCAGCTTCTCCTGTAACAGACTGTGTTAAACATATATAATATCGTCTCATATTGATCGCAGGTCCCTGAATCACATCAAATCAAAATCGTATCATGGCAGACTTTGTGATAGCTGCAAATATCCAGTGTTGGGCAGTAGCGTCGCGCTCCTAACTTAACTCCATGTCTCAGTAGTGTGGTGGTGACGTCACTGCTTTCTGAGTCAAATAGCTTTTCAGTAGTGAAGTTGGTTAATTAGCTAAGTAGTGCAGTAGTGTTCACAAAAGCTGCAAACAGGAAAAGCTCTAAAGTACAGCAGACTGTTTTCCTGCGGAGATCTGGATAAAAGTAAAGGTAATAAAACTGAGAGAGGTCATGTGACTGACACCAGCGCCACACCGAGGCATGTAGACGAAAGAAGCACATTCATAATTTAGGTCTGTTATTTTATAATAAACAGTCCAGCTAAACATTTATTTACCTGCCTATTTGTTTAGCTGACAGTTTTTCTGATCACTGGGAAAACACTGATTTGACATTAAAAAGTAGTTTTGCGAGTAGCAGATTACTTTAGCAAATTTCTCGTAGCTCATCTTGTTACATTTCTCTGGAGGTAGCTTCAATGTAGTGAAGCTTTGTTTTGATGCAGAGTAACTGGTAGCTGAGCTCACTATATTCTCCAAGTAGCTTGACCAACACTGCAAATATCGTATCGCTGTCCAAAGAATCAATATATCATCACATCATGATGAAACTACATCGCTAGTCCCTACATGAAGCTGCTCACAACAAGGTCTGTGGATTATCTTGACTAACCAGGTCATGATTTCTGCAAAGAGACATTGATGTTGAGTTTTTCAAATGTGTTTTTTGGCACTTTGAGCACCACAAGCTGAGTGACATCTAGTTCCATTATACTGGAGAGAAGGCAGACACCTCTACGGCTGATATCTCCAACACTCTGCAACTCACACCAAAACAATAAGAAGACAAATATGTAGCTCTGATTTTGGGGTGAACTGTCCCTTTAAATTCAAAGTACATGTACACATACAAGGAATTTGACTCTGGTTTTTCTCTTAACGTATAAACGCACAGGGACGACAAAGCAGGACAAATAAAGGTAAAGAACAGACAGGACTATTGTTAATACAGTTTGAAAGCCACTTACTCCGTTATCTCTCTGGTGAGCTGCAGCACGGTGTCCCAGGACACCTGAGTGTTGTTAAGGACGAGGCGTCGGACGCGTGAAAATCCTTCAGCACAGCGCGGCTCCAGGGTCATTCCAGCCAGCGGGTTAGAGCTCAGGTTCAGGAACTCCAGGTTGGGGATGTTGGACACGATCTTACTGATCTGAAAATGAGACAGTGACGTGATTTTCACTTTGAAACCACTCATCACAGACTGATGACACAGTGTGACAGAAACTGTTGCTAATAAACCCAGAGACGACACCTCGTGCCAGTCCTGCAGCTTGTTGTGAGACAGGTCCAGCTCCATGACGTGGGCACAGAAAGCAGCGATCTCAGCCTGGTCTCCCGCCCTGCTGATCCCACAGCCATTCAACACCAGGATACTGGGCAGGTTCAGACGGTCTGGAGGAGGAGTGGGAGAGGACGGAAGGGTTAATGAGGATTAGTCAGACAGAGGGGACGGTTCATACAGAAAGACGAGGGTTTTTATTTGAGCAAAGAGGACTTGGGATTTAACTGAGTCACAGGAGCTGACCCCTCCACTGAAAATCAAGTTTAAAACCTTGTGAGCATCCGTATGTGTTTTAATGCGCTCGTCATGCACTCCTGCAGTTTAAAGTGACCATGGTATAAGCGGGATAATGCCCGACGAGGTGTGCATTATCAGAAATGAAAGGACGACGCAGAGGCGTGAACCGTCCGACGCGTCGGACGGTTCACGCCTCTGCGTCGTCCTTTCATTTCTGATAATGGACATGGAGTGGAGTCACATCTACAGTCAGCTATTTAAAGACGTTATTTACCAACAAGTTTGGCTTTTAGGTGTTTAATCGATGTCCTGAGAGGAGCTGAGGGATCAAAACAAAGAATCTAATTCATCAAGATGACAGCAATGTTTCCCCTCTCCCTCTGCACACTGCTCTCACAGACTTCACACAGTGCACAAGACAAAGTCCAGCAGGGCTCAGTCTGCAGGTCTGCAGGGTGCACATGAAGATCCAGCCATAATGGCCTTCACTCTGACCTGTCCTCTCCACCAACATATGAGACATCACTGTCCCGACCCTCGGCCCGTCCACAGAGGCCGCACACTGCAGTGAGGTCACAGTGAAGGTGACACATCCACCTGATCTCCAGCTCACCTTTCATCGGGGAGCCTTGAGGACCTGCGGTCGGCACCACCACCACTCCCATACCGGGCCCTCTGCGTAACGGGAAGTTCTCTGGACTGTACTTCTCACTCATCACCTCCACAAAGGTGCGGCCGTCCTTGTCCTCTGGCGGCTCCATGGCTCCGTCACGCTGAACAGCCTCGCCCTCAGCTGTGAGGGAGAGAGACAGGCGTCCACAAACTCCTGACAAACTACAGCAAAATGAGATCACCAACACTCTCCCTCTGTGTGTAAGGAAACCGTCACGCCGGTGAATGAACAGGTAAAATAATGTGAAACCACGCCCACACCTGTGGAAGTGACAGTGACCAAAGGAACATGTGCAGCCTCACAAATAATAAACAGCAGAGGTTAAATACACAGTCTGGCTCCTACAGTGCAGACAGAGTCCAGACAACGACTGCAACCAAATCATCATCTAAAGATCATTTTCATGAACACTGAATGAATCTTTTCGGCTCTAAAACATCAGAAAATGGATAAAAATGTCTAAAAAAGGATCGACGTAATGTCCTAAAACTTTGCTACTTTTGTCCCCAGCAGTCCAAAACCTAAACGAGTTCAATTTCAGATAAATATAAAACAGAAAAAAGAGAAATGAACTGAATAATAGTTGCAAAAATACACATTTAAAGGTCAAAACGAAGCACTGCTTTCTCCACACCAGTTAAAAATATAAAGAAAGTAGAGAAATGTGTCTGAACACTGAACTTAGGCCGTAAAATAATTTGGCGTCTGCTCCCCAGGGTCATGGAAAACCTGGAAAAGTCATGGTATCAGTAAAATTCTTGAAAGTTTTGGACAACAAATGGAATTTTGTTGTGTGTAATTAGATTCATTTTTGCAGTAATCGTCCATAGATTACCTTTAATGTAGGACATGAATGGAGGCCAGATTGAATGATGTGAAAATCCCCGGGTCAGCTGACTCTAACATCATGCTGCTTATTAAAACACACACACACACACACACACACACACACACACACACAAATGAGACAAAAACAACTGTTTCATCTTTCACTGAAAAAGTATTAAACGTTCAGTGCACGTGAAAGCAGGAGTGTAACACCAAATTATGACCTCATATTTATCAGCTGGTTTCACACAGCAGAGCACACGTGTCCTGATGACGACACTGATCCAGGGTTCAAACACATTTCCATGACTTTAAAGGACCCATAGTAAAATTTTCATTTTGGAAAAGCATGCACTTCACTGTGTCTGCTGCACCTGTCGGCCTGGTTACAGTGCTTTTCTACACTTACACACAGGAGAGTCTCACTGACCATAACAAACTCCACCACACTACGTCACATATACACGTAACGTCTAACAGCAGAAGGCTTGGCCGGTATAAGTCATGGAAAATGAGAACTGTGCAAGTTTTACATTTGTATCAAGCATCAAATAAGTTGTTAGAGTTAATTTGTCTTACTTGACATTGCACGTCCTTCGATGTGACTATTGTGCATCACAGTGTCAATGCTGAAACGATATATCATGCAGCCCTAAGCTGACACATATCAGAGCTACGTTATGTCAACGGCTAACTGACAGAAAATAAATCAGCTGTTAAGTTACATTAAATTGAAGGTTATCCCTGGAAGATTACTGTAACAATAAATATCAGTACAAACAACAAAATTCCAGAGTTTTCCAGGCTTGGAAACTATGATTGTGACATTCCCTGACATTTCCAGGTTTTCCATGACCCATCATCATCATTCCATTCCATCATCACAAAGCACATTTTGTGAATAAACCACTGCTCTTTCCTCAGGTGCTGCCTGCACACATCAGCCGTCCATGCAGAAACATCAGGGCGAGCAGGTCTGACAAATGACCGCACGTCTTTGTAAGAGAGGCACAGATGATGATGTGAGCAGGAAGGGACATGACGAGGTGTCCTCTGCTCTTTATCAGCCAACCACGGGGACACTGTCCCGTCTAAATTTGCTCTGAAACAAGAAATCTGATCTTCATGCTGAGCTTTTCAAAATAAAACAGAAAGTGAAGTCGACCTCTTTGACTTAACTTGTCACTTAAGTTTCCATAAATAAAATAAAGCAGATCTGTGTGTGTTTTAAGAAGCTGGGTGGGCAGAGCCTCGCTGTGGAATCTGCTGCAGGGAAGCATGAATTATGTAGTGGTTTTGCTGAAATAAAAAATAAAAGGATCCTGTTACGATATCTTATTTGACAGAAACAGGCTGCAGTGAACTGTGGTCACATGTGAAAGCTGTTTGTTTCTCTGCAGCTAATAAATCAAGTTATTTCTACAGACATGAGACAAACACGACATACAGGCGAGGTGTGTGACCCACTGTCTCTGTTTCCTCTTGTTTATGTAATCTGTACGTGCTTATAAAAGATATGTCAGGCAGCGTCCTACCTGAAGAGACGTCTCCCTGGATCTGACCACTATCACAGCTCACCGTCTTCTTCTGTGTTTGTGCTGACGGCCTGTCAAGGAAATGAAACAACATGTCATTTTACACAAGACAGAGCTGCCTGTTTTGAAGATGAGAGGGAAGCTCTATATCGTCGTCTTACTCCAGAGTGGCTGGTGGGACTGACAGACGTGTCCTGGAGAAATGCTGGTCCCTCTGTGGTCAGTTTTCAGGAGAGTCTCTGGACAGACCAGAACAAGGAGGACTGGGAGGCTGTTCACCACATGACACTGGAGAACAAAGATCAGTTTCTGCCTTGTTATTCATTGGCCAATGTCAATATAATCAAAAGAACATGGAAGCACATTTAGATTTATATTCCTCTGGAGCAGATTGTTACTGTGGACAGACACAGTGCCTTTACAGTGCAGACACAGACAGTACTGTCCCCACAAGGGTTAAAAACAGACACAATTATCTGTCAGTGACAATATAAATATACTCAGTGACTGATGATTGTGCAGTAAGTCAGCTGTTTAATCAATGAAGAACAGAAGTGAAGTGGTTCTGACTTGTTTTGTTTAGCCTGTAGTCCGCTGCACCAAACCCCCTTCAGGACTCAGACAATTTGATTTATCTTTGCTTATCAATACATTTGGGCATCTTACAGGTTACGAAAAATGACGATAATCGCTTGAATGAGTTCTCATAAATTCGGCGTGTATTTTAATAACAAAACCATAATAACTTTAACGAAATGCCCGTTTTACCAGCTGAAGCTTCACACGTAGCAACGTCCATTGCGTGGAAAAATGATCGCGGCGGCAAACGGGAAACCAAATATAAAAGTTGACATTTTATCCCAAAATTGTGCTACTTATTCTGTTAAATATAAGCCGAACTGATAAATAACTCTTGCTGAATCATAAAAGATCTCATATGCTGTTGTCAGTTTATGATACAGCCGATAAGGAACACGCATCTGTAAAGCGGCTGATTTTGTAATGGAATTCGGCTTGTTCTGTTTGACGGTGAACTCGCTATGCCAAAGGCCCTTTAAAAGTCTCGTAATTGTGAGTTTTTTCTTCGCTAATCAGTAAATGTACTCATTTAACAGTATTTAAAAGTTGAAGACATTCAGCACAAAATTCCTGTCAATTCGGCATACACATGTTTGACATAGCAATAATAATTTAGACAAAAATCTAACTTTAATACGTGATGTCCTGCTGCAGCCCTTAGCCGAGTTGCATCAATTTGGTGAAAAGCGGTGGTGGTAACAACAGGCAGAGCGGTTATAAAAGTTGATATTTTATTGTTGTAAGTGATAAATCTCATATGAAATTTACGCCGAATTGATGTATAACTATTAATGATTAATAAGAGGTCTTACATTTGTGTTGTTATGTTACTCGGAGGCCGAGGTGGCTCAGACAACTATAAATTTACAGATTTCTGAATGCAGTTTGGTTTTGTACTAAAAAGCATATAGCTAACCCTGTGCAGACCATTACTCCACTTCTCCTCCTTACATCACTAGGTAAACTAAACTACAGTTAAGTGGTGAACAGACAGAGCAGGCTGCCGGTTGTTGACAGCCGAGCAGCAGCACGGTGTCCAGTCCAGCCTCAGCATCAGTGAGTGTGACCCCCAGCAGCAGCTCGATGGAGCCCGACGTGGATTATTACAGATGGCAGCGATACAAATATAGTTTGAATAACCAGCAGCTGATGACAGTGTGCTCAGAGGACGCCTCTAACTCTGATCATATACAAGGTCGTCGGTCTACATACCTTTGACGTCCACTTTGAATTTTCCTTGTTGATGAAAACAACCAGCTGTCATTTTGCTCTGCCATACATCCCGGAAGTGACGTAGCTCGTGAGCTGAAAACGAGTCTCCTTTTTTCCACTTTCCATTTAGTGACTTCCTTTGAGCAGAAACATTTTAAAGTTACACCAAAGTTTTTCTCTGAGTATATTTTTTAAAATGTCAATTAAAAAAAAAAAAAGAATCTGAGATGCCCCCTGAGACAGTGATGTCATCATGTTGCTGATGATGATGATGATTATCATCAACTGTCCTGCTTCATCAGTACACACACATGTTGGCCCTCTCATCACGCTGACACACCTTCATGGCAGATATTTTGACATGTTATGGTTACAGGTGGAAGCAGGGGCGTAAGGTGGTTACAAGGGGCCTCAGTGCATGCACACACGTGCACACACACACACACACACAGCTGGCAACTGTTAATACAAAATCCAAATGAATCTAACTTAGGAAGCTTTGCCTCTTTTTCCTCCTCTTCGTGTCTCTCTTCCTCTCTTAAAGCCTTCGCCGTCTGTTTTTTTTTTGTTCAATATTGTCGCACGTCAAACACTACACTGTGTGCACAATTATTAGGCAAGTTGTATTTATGAGGATTAATTTTATTATTGAACAACTACAGTGCTCTTGGTCAATCCAAAATGTTAATAAACCTCAAATTTGAATATTTAAGAAAGTAAAAGTGAGGTTTTGGCTTTCTTAGGAGAAAATCTATGTGTGCACAATTATTGGACAACTATTAGTGTGCAGAATTATTATGCAACTAAATGAAAAATGAAAATTTTCACAGCTCACTTGTTTATTTTCATCTATTAAAGTGAGAATAATAAACAAACAACTCAAAATCTACAAACAAACATTTCTGACATAAAAAAAAAAAAAAAATCAGTGACCAATATAGCCACCCTTCTTTTCAATAATGGTCATAAGCCTTCCATTCATGGAGTCTGTCAGTTTCTTGATCTGTTGACGATCAACTTTTTGTGCAGCAGCAACCACAGCCTCCCAGACACTGTTCAGAGAGGTGTACTGTTTTCCTTCCCTGTAAATCTCCCATTTAAGAAGGGCCCACAAGTTCTCAATAGGGTTAAGGTCAGGTGAGGAAGGGGGCCATGTCATTATTTTTTCATCTTTAAGGCCTTTACTGGCGAGCCACGCAGTGGAGTACTTCGACGCATGCGATGGAGCATTGTCCTGCATAAAAATCATAGTCCTCTTGAAAGATGCAGACTTTTTCCTGTACCACTGCTTGAAGAAAGTGTCTTCTAAAAACTGGCAGTAGGTTTGGGAGTTCATTTTGAGTCCATCTTGAACCCGGAAAGGTCCAACTAGCTCATTTTTAATAATACCAGCCCATACCAGTACCCCACCTCCACCTTGCTGGCGTCTGAGTCGAAGTGGAGCTCTGTGCCCATTACTGATCCAGCCACGGGCCCATCCATCTGGTCCGTCAAGAGTCACTCTCATCTCATCAGTCCAGAAAACCTTTGAAAAATCTGTCTTCAGATATTTCTTGGCCCAGTCTTGACGTTTCAACTTATGTGTCTTGTTCAGTGGTGGTCGGGTTCCAGCCTTCCTTACCTTGGCCATGTCTCTGAGCACTGAACACCTTGTACTTCTGGGCACTCCAGGTAGGTTGCAGTTCTGGAATATCACAGCGCTGGAGGATAATGGGTTCCTGGTAGCTTTACGTTTGATTCTTCTCAAATCTTTTGCAGTTAATTTGCGTCTTTTTTTCTCAACACGTTTCTTGCGACACTGTTGACTATTTGCAACAAAACGTTTGATGGTTCTGTGATCACGCCCCAATATCTTGGCAATTTCAAGAGTACTGCATCCCTCTGAAAGACTTTTTACAATTTTTGACCTTTCAGAGTCGGTTAAATCTCTTTTTTTGCCCATTTTGCCTGAGGAAGAGAAGCTGCCTAATAACTATGCACACCTTGATATAGAGTGTTGATCTCCTTAGGTCACACCCTCCCTCGTTAGACAAATACACATCACCTGATATGCTTAAATCCAATAAGCATTCAAGTTTATACAGCTTGGAGTTGGAGAATATGCACAAAAATGATGATATGGTCAAAATACTCACTTGCCTAATAATTGTGCACACAGTGTAAATACAAACGTTTTCGGAACAGGTTTAATTTTCAGCGTTTTCACACCCGTCAGAGCCTTCAGAGACGTCAGACCAAGAGTCAGTCAGGACAACGTGGCAGTGGGACACAGGCGCAACAAGACAGAGGGACAGAATCATTTCATAACTCAGCTACGTCCAACAGGTCAGACAGTGATATTCAGGTGGATGATGATGAAGAGGAGGAGGAGGAGGATGTGGACCGCTCACACAACTCTTTTTTTTCAAATGACATATTTAAAAAATGCATTTGAAACAGACTCAGTGTGCGAAGGCCTTCTGTTTAAGAGACTGCTCGCCGGACTTGTAGAAGTGCTCAGCACCTAAACTGGCGACTGTATCGTATCGTCTTGTCACATGATCAAACTGAGAGTTGACGTTAGCCAACATGAACGTACATGTCACCAAAAACCATCATGGCATACCTGTATGTGACAAAAGTATTAAAGAAAATAAACGTTGGGGACGCTGGGGTCGCACAGTGCTCCCTCGTGGTCCTCTTGAACCACTCTGAGGATACATTCACACTGGTGCTATTTGGTCCACTTCAAACAAACCCTGGTCTGCTTCCACGGATAGTTTGGTTCGTTTGGAGTGGTGTGAACGCTCATTTGAACCCTGGTCCGCTTGAAAACTGGGGCTCCCCCTGACTATTCTGGTGTGAATGTGGCCTTAGTCTGGCCCCTCCCTTGGGACCAGTTTGCCCTGGGAGAGCCTACCAGGAGCTATTAGCCCCAGACAACACAGCTCTTAGGATCACAGGGACACACAGGTACAGAATTGATTTTAAACTTTCACTAATTGCTTTTACAACCCCACATGACCTCGCTCCACCCCATGAGCCTGGCTGCTGCCTGCCCTCCTCAGGTACGACCCTCCTAACTGTCCCCACAGCTCACCTTGTTACAAAAGGAAGCAGGTGTTTTCTGTCAGAGCCCTGCAGCTGTGGAGCTCAGTGTCTTCGTTTAAAACAATCTTTAAACACACGTTCACAGGGAGGCTTTTTACAGAGAGAACTAAACAGAGTGTGGGGCGATATAAAAACTAAAACCTGATTTTGTCACTGTAGGAGAATAAAGGTTCTCTGTACAAATGTACCCACACGTTCACTCTGAACACTGACATGCACACAGGCTTTTTAAAAGGACTGTAGTGAAGTCTCAGTCACACTCATCCTGACCTTCCCTCTCTCAAACAGTCTCTCTCATGCTCTCAGCTGAGACTCTGGCACCCTCTAGTGGTGTTGTGTTGTCCTGGGTGGAATAAATGAAACTGTCTGCACAGTGTATAGCAACTTTTTGTTGGACTGGATGTTTTATCTAACTTGTGGCTTTAGATTTTGGATCAAGAATCTTTTAAGTTAACTGTAAAACAGTATTTAAATTCCCCCTTAATAGTATTTGTGTTGATTGACTGTTAATGTTTTTTTTTCTCCCAGCAGCTCCAGTCCCGACTTATTTCCTCATTTTTGCTAAATTCAGTTTGGTTTATTCGAGTTCATGTCTCTGTCCTTGTTTCAGTAACGAGACTGTGTGCCCTTTTGCTAATTTGCGACTCAATTTAAGATTCTTTAAAATATATTTCCTGGAGTGTAATCCCTCCAGGTGACGTTGTCGGTCCTCCGCACTTTGTCCACTCACTGGTCTTCACCACAACAGCGACACAGACGTTCTACAGGTCCACAATCACCTGGTGACAGTGACGTACAGTACAGGCCAAAAGTTTGGACACACCTTCTCATTCAATGCGTTTTCTTTATTTTCATGACTATTTACATTGTAGATTCTCACTGAAGGCATCAAAACTATGAATGAACACATGTGGAGTTATGTACTTAACAAAAAAAGGTGAAGTAACTGAAAACATGTTTTATATTCTAGTTTCTTCAAAATAGCCACCCTTTGCTCTGATTACTGCTTTGCACTCTCTTGGCATTCTCTCCATGAGCTTCAAGAGGTAGTCACCTGAAATGGTTTTCCAACAGTCTTGAAGAAGTTCCCAGAGGTGTTTAGCACTTGTTGGCCCCTTTGCCTTCACTCTGCGGTCCAGCTCACCCCAAACCATCTCGATTGGGTTCAGGTCCGGTGACTGTGGAGGCCAGGTCATCTGCCGCAGCACTCCATCACTCTCCTTCTTGGTCAAATAGCCCTTACACAGCCTGGAGGTGTGTTTGGGGTCATTGTCCTGTTGAAAAATAAATGATCGTCCAACTAAACGCAAACCGGATGGGATGGCATGTCGCTGCAGGATGCTGTGGTAGCCATGCTGGTTCAGTGTGCCTTCAATTTTGAATAAATCCCCAACAGTGTCACCAGCAAAACACCCCCACACCCCCACACCTCCTCCTCCATGCTTCACAGTGGGAACCAGGCATGTGGAATCCATCCGTTCACCTTTTCTGCGTCTCACAAAGACACGGCGGTTGGAACCAAAGATCTCAAATTTGGATTCATCAGACCAAAGCACAGATTTCCACTGGTCTAATGTCCATTCCTTGTGTTTCTTGGCCCAAACAAATCTCTTCTGCTTGTTGCCTCTCCTTAGCAGTGGTTTCCTAGCAGCTATTTGACCATGAAGGCCTGATTCACGCAGTCTCCTCTTAACAGTTGTTCTAGAGATGGGTCTGCTGCTAGAACTCTGTGTGGCATTCATCTGGTCTCTGATCTGAGCTGCTGTTAACTTGTGATTTCTGAGGCTGGTGACTCGGATGAACTTATCCTCAGAAGCAGAGGTGACTCTTGGTCTTCCTTTCCTGGGTCGGTCCTCATGTGTGCCAGTTTCGTTGTAGCGCTTGATGGTTTTTGCGACTCCACTTGGGGACACATTTAAAGTTTTTGCAATTTTCTGGACTGACTGACCTTCATTTCTTAAAGTAATGATGGCCACTGGTTTTTCTTTAGTTAGCTGATTGGTTCTTGCCATAACATGAATTTTAACAGTTGTCCAATAGGGCTGTCGGCTGTGTATTAACCTGACTTCTGCACAACACAACTGATGGTCCCAACCCCATTGATAAAGCAAGAAATTCCACTAATTAACCCTGATAAGGCACACCTGTGAAGTGAAAACCATTTCAGGTGACTACCTCTTGAAGCTCATGGAGAGAATGCCAAGAGTGTGCAAAGCAGTAATCAGAGCAAAGGGTGGCTATTTTGAAGAAACTAGAATATAAAACATGTTTTCAGTTATTTCACCTTTTTTTGTTAAGTACATAACTCCACATGTGTTCATTCATAGTTTTGATGCCTTCAGTGAGAATCTACAATGTAAATAGTCATGAAAATAAAGAAAACGCATTGAATGAGAAGGTGTGTCCAAACTTTTGGCCTGTACTGTATATTTCCATAAGTACTGTATGGTTGGTGACTTTATTATTTTGTATGATTTGGCCCAACGGACACATGAAGGGATTAAACAGGAGGGGACCCAGATTGGACCCCTGGGGGACTCCACATGTCGTGACCACCTGTTCTGTCTTATAGTTACTAAGAGGGTGTTTCAGTGGCGGGCCTGTAGATGTCCTCTTTAATAACCTGATCACTGAAGGCCGCTCGGTCCAGTTAGAGCTGCATCCTTCTCAGACATGGTGATTTTTAGACATTTAATCTGTGACACAAAGCAAAGCTCAGCTCTGTGTCTGCACTAATGTCATGTAATGAACAGCACCTCTAATTAAAGCTGTTACATGCCAGTTGTTTCTTAATATTGCAGCCACAGAGTTAAAGACAGAAAGTCTTGATCATGTCATATATTGTTGTTAAAATGTAATTATTTTACCTACAGCACATCAAGTGAGATTTACTGTTGTTTCAATTAGCAGAGTGAAACACTTTATTCATGACTTTGTGGATTTTTCTCACTTTATTTCTTGGGTGTGTCCAACGATCGTTGACCCTTCCCTTGTGATTATGAAGCCAAACCCTGTTCTTTTCCTAAACCCAACCACGTGTTTGTTGTTGAAGGTAAAAAATGTCAAATTGCGTTGTTGTATCGACGCAGTGCTTTTATTTTGATAGAGACTGTATGTAAACTGTACATTTCCTGTGAAAACAGAAGTGTATTTTGAAAACAGACAATGTACATAACAGGCTGAAGTTGGCACAGCGTCCCAGAACATCAACAACCAACACACCCAGGGTACCTTGGACGTCGTATCTCCATGTGGGAAGTCCATGACCAAACGTCAATATGTGACGAGGTCGCAGTGAGGATGTGTTGGTGCTTGGTGTTTGATTTCACCATGTCAGCAGTGATCATCCCGACTAAGGTAAAAGTTGGCAATGTGGCCGTCCTCAAACAACACTGATCTGTTACGACACATTAAAGTCCAACACGCCCACGTTCATCCAATATTTGTGCATGGCTGTCCTCAAGGACGGGGACAAGAGACTTTGAGGACAGCAATGTCCAAATACTGAAGAGAGAAAACAGCTGGATTTAAAGAGGAGTGAAGGAGGACATCTATGTGTTCGCTCCGTAAAGGAGGCGGTCTATGACACCAGTATCAGTCACTTTCCAGATAGATTTGAAGCTGGACGCTGCTGTTCATGGTCACACGTGCCTTTTAGGGTGCTGTCAGACCTGTGGTTGTCTCCTTTGGTCTGAATCAGGGACTCATGTTGGTACAAAGTTATATAATTGCCTAGAGTTGGTTGGTGTTCTCACGGCAGCATTTACAAGCGGACCAGATCAAATGCCTTGTGTGAGAAAGCTGCTCTTGATTGGTCAGAATTTCCATGTGGGAAAAATCCAGGAAGTAAAGCAAACGCTGAAGAAGAGTACACTGTCAAGATAAATGTGACACTTTCTAATGTCACAATGGAGGGACAACTACGCAGGTTGATTTTAGCGCTGGGTTCATACTAAGGTACAATTATAGAATTAAATTATTCCATTTGTGCTGCTCATTGGTCACCATTTAATCAGCATTAACAAAAACTTGCTTCAATCAATGACTCTGTCTTGTTGCTTTTTTTAATGTATTTCCACGTTTCCCCGCTGAGCTGACCTGCACGACTCCTGGTTCATGCTACGATAATTAAACAGCAGAAAGATGAAACTGTAGAAAAAGTTCAACACAAGACCAGTTTCATGTGAAACATTCACATCTCATTGTTTTATTGTCCGTTATGCATGAATTTGACTTCAGACACACAACTGTGAGCAGCCTGTTAACTGTTTGTGTTGTTTGTTGTTTACACAGACAAACATGGTGTTATGGTACAGAAATTGTATCTTTGGTGAAATGACAGTTTTTATTAAATTATACTGGAATCAGTGACGGCCGGAGGACTGACCAGACTTCACTCTTCAACCTGCGAATATAAAGAACCAGTTACAAAGATCATTCACTGCAAAGACTTGATGTGGTTTGAGTTAGAAAATTGGCACATTTATAACAATGACAGATTACTGTGTCAGGTTTAGAGGGATTTGGTGACATCTAGTGGTGAAGTGCAGATTGCAGCCAGCTGAAACTTCTCCTGGTTAGAATTCTTTCAGTGTCGGTGGTTCAGGATGTTTTTACAGCCAGCTGTATTTTTCATTGTCTGTCTTTATTGTGTGGCAGCAGTGATGTTTCAGGAGAGTGACAGCTCTGTTTCTTCTGAGGATCTTTGTGGTGCAGGTGCAGATGCCCAGCACCTACTGGGTGACCCCCCATGGCATCACTGCTGCGGACTGGCTGAGCTGGGGGCTTGGCCTACTTGACGTCCACTGCCAGCAGGTCACTGTCCTCTTCAGCCTCCAGATCACTATAAGGCTGTGGGTTTTTTGTGTGTGTGACTGTACTGAGTACAGTGAGATATTTCATTCTTGGTATCTGTGTGGCTGAATGCCAGCTAGCCTAGCTCTGTGCTAACCCTGCTCATATATATTGTAAATAGCACTTTATATATTACATGACACAGAGCTGTAGGGGTGAACTGCCATGTTTGTTGCAACCTTTTTCTCCTGTTGTTGTTTAGTTTAGGGAGTCAGGCCTAACACTGTGTTTTTATTAGCTTCTTTGATTTGCAGCGCCCAGGCAGCACTCCAGGGACAGACAGGTGGGTCTGGTTTCTTATTTTGGCCGTGATTCACCCTGAGGTCATTGCTTCATATTGTGCCTGCGTTTCTTGTATCACCTAGGTTTAGCAGAAAACTGTTTCTCTGTAATCAACTTTCAGATCCATCATATTGGCAATAAATTACGTACTGTTGTTCACTCATACACAATCGGGAGCTGAATGACCCACAGAGGTCTCCTCCTCTCCAAAGCAAACGGACCAGATGATTTAGGTCCTGTTTATACGACAATGATTTCAGCCGAAAACAGTAAACTTTAGTTGCGTTTTAATCGTTCACACGACAGCAGCATTTTGGTGCCTGAAAACGCAACATTTTGAAAACAGGTTCCAGAGTGCAATTTTTTTGGAAACAGCAGCGTCTCTGTTGTCATGTAAACTTGCAATATGCAGTTCCTCTGAAAACAGAGACTTTTCGTACATACGCATTACGGTTCCAGTCACTGGGCATGCGCGAGAAAGTCGACCATCACAACAACAATGGCGGACTCCCGAGCTCTGTTTGTGCTGCTAACCCTGTTGAATTCATCAACGCTTCTCCAGCAAAGTGTAGATTTACTGTAGCAGCTCCACCTCGTCATCCGTCCAGACAAACATTCGTGCAGTTGCCATTTTGTTTGTTTATACATCACCGCTCTGCAGAAGGAAGTGCATGTGAGTAGACGCGTGTTCTTCTGTTATAAAGTCACATCGCCATCTACGGGCCTGGCATGTATACTACAGATTTTGGTCATTTTTGTGGATCCATGTGCACGGAGATTGTTATCAAAACGTTGTCGTCTGAACGCCAAACTTTTTTCAAAACGAAAATGAGAAACGTTTCCGTTTTCAGCGGGTTGGTTTTGTGTAAACATGGCCTTGAACTGGTAAAAACACTAAAGAAGTTTCATGTTACACATCGGTGTTGTCTGACAGGCAGCTCGCCCACAACATGCTATTGTGTGCTCACCTTTTTCTAATTCAGACGTTCAAGAGTCCAATTATCCACAGAGGTCTCTTCCTCTCCAAAACAAAAGGACCCGCTCATTTACGGAAAAAAACACCGAATAACGCATGTTACAAATTCATTTTTTTCCGATGCAGTTTGGCATGTCACTGTGTGCAGCTAGTCCGACGCATGCTAAGGTGTGGTCATCTTTTTCTCAGATAACATAAGACCCAGACGCTCAGGAGGTTTTACCCTGAAGTTGAATTATCCTTAGAGTTCTATTTCTCTCAGAATTCCCCCTTAAAGTTAAGACTAGGTCCTTGTAAAGATAAAAGTTATTCACAAAGTGTCACAGACGTTGAGAGAGTGTCTCAGGTGACAAACTGTTTGGAGCAGGGAGGGTAAGAGTTTCTTAGTAAGAAGAGAAAATGGTGGAAAGACAAAGAGGTCAGTGAAATACTACAGATGAGATCATGCAGAGATAATATGTGTGGTCGATCTTATTAGGGAGACGCACACATTTCACACCTCGAGCTATGACCCCAGAAATAACATGATCACAACACTGAGACATTTGGAAAACTGGAAAAATGCAGCAGTGATGACTCGAGTCTGTCTCAACCTGTGAGACCTGTGATCACATTAACAATGACAACACTGTCAATCTCATATTGTGATGCAGTTCATTTCATTTGCACTGGGTGTCCTCACACCTTACAGACCCACAAAGGGTGTGTCTGTGACAACCAATCACATCTGTTAAAAGAATGAATCACACCTAACAACGGGTCGACCACACCTCCTCACTATGGGAAAAGTTTCTGTCCTTTCCTCACTCAGAGTTGCTCCGAGAACTTTCCTAAATCACTCCTAAACTAGGACTCCTTACCAAAAATGTTTAGGCTACATTAGGAGCTCTCTGAGAGTGTTCTCTGAAAGTTTGTGAATATGGCCCCAGGTTATTTAAATGGCTAGAAACACTGAATAAACTGCCATTGTGTGTGGTGTTTGGGTGGGTGGTGCGTGTAAAATGGCATCCACAAGAATGCTAGGATTCAAAGTTTCCCAGCAGATCATTGTATTGTAACAAGATGATCAATGTTATTTACTCCACCTGTCAGTGGTTTTAATGTTTTGGCTGATCGGTGTATGAAATTTCTGCCAATATATCCCCCTAAATCCGACACACTGGACCTTTAAGTCATCATATTTCTTGTGGTTGGGGTGAAATGTTTTTCGCCATGAAAAGGTTGGTGTAAATAACGTCCTAATGCTTCTGTGTGTTTTTACAGACTGTTACCTTAAGCACAAGGGTAAGTGTATTCTGCATCATCATGGTCACCTGAGAGGAAAGAACGAAGAAAAAGAGTCAAAGTTAACGCATGTACTGCTTGAATTTACTATTCTGATAACTGTTCAGGTTGTTGTACAGCTCTTCCAAGGAGCAGTTTGTCAGTGTGTGCTGTGGTCTTTGTAAAGGAGGTTTAGAGAGGACTGACTTACTTGGCTGGTAGTAGTCGTAGATCTTGACCACAGCTGGCTTCAGGTTCTTCACTGGGACTTGCTGTATGAGCTCTAAGCTGTGGTTGATGGGTATGTCCTTTGTTAACTGTTGGAGGACAAACAGACCACATGATCAGGAACAAATCTGGAGAGCTTCATCTATTGTTCCTCACTGTGTGTTTCTCTCACCGCCTCTATGTACACCAGAACATGATCGTCCTTTTCGTCAACACGGTCCACCAGCAGGGCACCTTTGAGCTGTGAGGAGACGATAATCAGCTGGGTGGTTCTTCAACAACACATGAAAACTATTTCCTGTCTACTAAAGGTGAAACTTGCTGTAATAACTCACTCTCTTTAAAGACTCTTGGTCAGGGACAAATCCCGAGAGCATTTTGATATCCAGGATCACCATGTTGGTCGTGGTCTCCTTTCCAGAATATCTGTAATGCAGCCATTAAAATGTGATGTTACTCTCGGGATTTGGACGAACTCCATTTACCATTTAAATACGTCTGAGCTGAGTTTTACTCCCAACTTTCAAGCTGGTGGATGCAGAGGACTGTTTGTCAGAAACGTCAGTACTTGTCTGATTCAGTGATGTGTTGTTGATTACTTACAAGGACCTGAGCTTCAGAGTGAGTTTGGGTCTGTTGCTTTTGCAGTCAGCCTCTGCTTTGACCTTGACACTGAGGGTTGAGACTTCAGTAGGAGTTGGGATGTTATAGAAAAGAGAAATCTGGGGAAGAGGTGCACAAGGAAAGTTCAGTATTCACAAGAAGTGAACAAGAATCTTAAGAATTTCCTTTTGCTCAAATGTATTCATATTCATGATGCATCTTGATTTAACCTGTGAAAGGTACCACTTTGTTTTCAAGGCGGTTCCATTGTTTCGTGCTAGTTTCGCATTGCATTAAGCATCAAGCCTTGACTGAGTTAAGGTCTTTGCCACCGAGTCCTTTTCTTACTGGTGCATTTTTTTTATCTGTCATCCAAAATAAAATTGTAACGCACAGAAAAATCCTTTTTTTTGTTCTATGTGTTGCAAAAATTCACAATATGAGGCAAAATAAAAAGACACATTTCCCAGACACACCTTCTTTAATGAAACCGTCCTCTTTTCTAACCCTGTATAACACGTTTGCATGTTTTGTTCTGACCAACCACGTTTGTTTATGCATGTGAAAAACATGGGAGTTGAACAAAGAACAAACAAATTCTTTCGCACACCCTACTCATGCACACTTACACACACACTTCTTCTGTTTGTTCTATGTGTCATATTTGAAAATACAAATGTATAATCTAATAATCAGATCTCGCCCTTTCTTCACAACAAAAAAACAACCTTGGATTAAACAAAGCGTAATGCAGGTGGAGATGCAGCTGGAGGTATTACACTTCCAAACTTCCTGTATAATGACCGGACTGCAAACATTAGTAATATTAGCAGTGTTGTGATGTACGGCTGTCAAAGAGGAACACTAACCTGCACTGAAGCACATGCAGTGCCCTCCACCTCCAGGCTGTGCTTTCCTGTGGCGTCCTTCAGCACCTTCTCCTGGTAGAGCAGCTTGTTGTTCTTATTTACATCAAACGCCAGCCGGCTGCTGGGAGACTGGACTGTCACTGTGCTTGAACCCTCTGCACTGAACACCAGGGTGGAGTAAAGAGCCAGAGCCTGAAGAGCCACCACGGTGTCCTACATCACACACACACAACACAGCAATACTTCAAGTACTGCAGACATTTAAATTTGTGTGTTCAAGACATTTGAACACACAAAGAAGAAAATTCTGTACATGTAACTCAAAGTATTTCTGCTCTGGAGAAAACCACGATGCAAAAATGTTTCTTACATATAACACATTGGTCTCTGGCTGTACAGAGTCCTCTGATGTAGGTTTTTTAGGAGCACAAGTTACACTTGATAAATGTCAGGATGCTTGTTTTTGAGGCCCAAACCCAAACTACCAGATTCTTTTCCACAGTCATGGCCTGGCTTGGCTTGGCTTGGCCTGGCTTGGTTTGGTTTGGTTTGGTTTGGTTTGGGCCGTCAGCCCAGCTTGGCATGGATTTGCATCTGTATTACAACAGGGCTACCTGCTTAAAGGTGTGTCTTTAATTGATGACAGCTTGTCTTGAGTGATGACATTCAATAGCAGAAGGCTGATCCACAGCTTAAGTCCCCTGTTATTTCTGCAGGTAGAGGAAGTTTACCGAGGTGCTAAATCAAACATCTCACTGTGGTTGTTTCTGCTTTTACTCTTCCTCCCTGCGGTATTCTCTGACTTGCCTTTATTGAAGAAAAGCTGCTAACAAAGTTCTGCTGATTCAGTGATAACCACATCTAATTTCCTGTAAATTCTTCACAATAAAAGTCTCCTCTTATTTTCTTATCGAAAAACTTTTATTGTGAAGCAGCAAAATAAGGAAATGTTGAGTTTTCATCAGCACTAGCTTCACACAACTTCTAATCTGGCTGAAAACATGAAACAGTAAAATAAAGCAGATATCTGAAGTAAAAAAAGGACGCAGGAGAGAAACTAAACTCCAAACCACAGAGATTCAGTTCGAAGCTACAGACGTACTGAGAGCTGAACACACAGAGACTTTTAAAAACACCTTTCTCTCTGGTCTCTTGCAGACAGAGGAGACGAAAGTCGTGCAACACACACGGCTTGTTTGAGGGGGAGAACTGGGGTTGTGGGAGGGGGTTGGCTGCTGTCAGAGAGACGTCATGCGGCCCAGCTTTTGGACCTACCCTGGAGCAGGTCCATCTCTGTGCAGCGTGGCACAGCCCGTCTAAACTGATAAAGGGAATGCAAATTGGCGCACAATGGCTTGACTCAGCGTGGCCAAAAGTGACAGTGGAAAAGGCCAACCAGACACAAGCTGTTCCTTTAGGCTGATGCATAGGCCCACTCATGTTACCCACCCCTAAAATTATGTACCAATAATCTAGGTACATGCATCAGGTGTAGTCAGGAAAGGAGGACTCTAGTTCAGTGCCCCCGGGACTGTGCTAAAAAAAGCAAAAAGAAAGGGGCAGAAGCTTCTTCTGTAACAGACTGTGTTAAATAGGCAGATGATATCGTCTCATATCCCCTGCTTGAATCGAAATCGTATCGTGGCAGACTTTGTATTATCTGCAAATATCATACTGTTGTCCAAATAATCTATATAATATCGTATTGTGATGAAACGAGTGATTTCCACCACATTAATAAAAGTATATATTTAAAAAACATGCATCTTAAAGTTCAGCTTCATGCTGCTTTAGCTGTACCTGTGTGGAGGAGAAGCCTCCATAATAGTTCTGCTGTCCCGTCAGCCATCTGACGATACCGGAGGCATATCCCAGGTCTTCAGCAGAAGGAGAGGCACTGAGTATGGCCAGCAGCACATAGGAGCTGATCTCCACAGACAGAGAGGCTGATGTTTCTGCTGCTGTCTGAGACCAGTGGAGGAAACCTCCTAAAATCAGACAACCAGCCACAAGGTAAGCTACATTCACAGTAATGAAGCCAGAATGATTTCCTTCAGGAGGATGACTTACCTTCGTGTATTCCAACAGTGTCTAGGTGCTTCAGTAGGTGAGCACGGGTCTCCATGTCTCCTGCCAGGGTGAAGACGTACGCCAGCAGAGCTGTAGTGTAGGTGTTGCTGAGGTCACCGATGGACTCCCTGAGGCAAGACAGGCTCTTCATCATCTCAAGTTCCTAGAACAGATAAAAAGAACAAGCTGCAACGTAAAGCACGTCACCTGTTTCTACAGCCAATCAGATTGTAGTGAAGTCCGCTGGTCAAATCAAAATGACCGCAGACGGCGTGTTTGCTTGCTGCAGCAGGTGCTCCGTCCCTGCCAAGCCCTCTGTTTCCATCCTCACGATGTGCCGGTGTTGGATGGTGGGTCACTGCTGCTGCTCACTGTATATTCTTAACTCGTATTGTTACAAAACTTTGGTCTGAACAGGGCTTGAGAGTTCTACAGAAATTTCTTTCTATCCAGCAAAAAACAGTTTAAACAGCACAAGATATTTTCACTGCAGAGAGACGACTCACATCTACAGACGTATTCATTTCCAAGAAGGCAGCGGTGACGTAGGCACTGAGAGTCACTTCATCAGACACACCACCCTGTAGAGAGGAAGCATCATGCAGACATTATCATCACTCTACATCCAGCACCCAGCGGCCTGACTCACTTAAGTCCAACAGGACTCTTGGCTCATGAGAAACCTGTTTACATTAATGTGAACCCAGATTTTCTAAAACAGGCTCCAGGCTGGCGTTAGTTAGTACTGACTGAAAGTCCAGATGGTGCACTTGTGTTTAACTACTGCTACAGCAACATGTCAGTAAGTGAAAATTAGCACATCTAACATTGTTTAGTTTGAGTTATCATCAGTCAGTTTCATTCAGAGTTAACTTACCTTCATTCTGTTGTTAAACAGATTTCCTGACCGTTCAAAGCAGCCATTTTCACGTTGTCTAATTTTCAGCCAGTTCATAGACTCTTCAATTTTTTCTGGATCGATGTAGATGAAAGACTGAGCTTTGGCAAACGATCTCACCACAAAAGCAGTCAGCCTGAGGATATAAAACATTAGTTAGTTAGACACTAACTGACAAAATAAGACGAGATGAAGCACTTGATCTGTGTTCTATCTCACGCTTATCACCACATTATATAAAACATAACATTGATGATTCATGCATTAATCAGAAATACTTGAACATGCTTGTGTTGACATAGGACATTGGTGCAGAGCAGTGCGCTCCAAAGTACAATCACATCATCCACTCTTGGTAGGTTTAAGGGTTTGTTATGGTATGACATGGTAAATGTTGCTTCCCATGTGCAAATAATTATTCTTTGTGGATGACTGATCAGTGATGTTCTCACCAAGTGTTCCCTGATCCTGTTCCAAATGTGCTGTAAGCACCGCTGTCATGTTTGTAGTTCAGCTGCCTCTGGTAGCCTGTAGAAAAACAGAAACATGCTCATTATGGCATCAATGAAACACACTCCAATCAAATGTCAGATTTGATAGGATTTTTGACAAGTTCACAATGTGAGGTGAATTTGTGGATGACGTCTTTGTAAGTGTGGATGCACTTACAAAGACTCTGCACTTCCTGGACAGCCGACAGCAGAGAGATGTCAGGAAAAAAAGGGGGAATAACATGTACAAAGGTTGCCATGGTGGCTTTGGGGTTATGGCGGGAACCCTGTTGTCTGCGCCGTTGTGCCACCAGGGTGCTCCTGATCTGTATTTTCTAACTGACCCTTTGTTAGGTCCTGCCAACAACACAGCTGTGCTCCACTGACTCTAATGCAGTCGTTTGAGATTTCCTTCATTTTCAGGCTGGTTTTGTGGATTTGGAGCTAAATGTTGTGCCTGGGGCACGTCGTGTATTAATGATACTCGTTACCTGGAGAGGCTGGAAAAAGATATACGTTTCTTCCCTGTTCCAAAACCAAAATCGCAGTGCATGCAGATGAACGTTGTTTGACTTCCCCTGGAGATCCCTGCCTGTGCAGCAGCTGAGGTCCAGTTTCTGGCAGCAGCACTGGGGCGAGACTAAACACCATTCATCTGCACACACTGTGATGCCACACAGCTGGTTCAATATCAGCAAAGTTTCCCTTTATATTCATTGTGTTGTGTGTCAATCAGCAGTGATGTGGTGGTTCACTTTTACACTGTGATCTGTAGCCTATAGTTGGGCTTTAGCTTCTAACTATCTAACTGGGGCTTAGTGAAGGGTTAATTGAAATGAGGAGCACTGTCAAGCAATTCTGCATGCTGCCTTTATTTTGTGCAAACAGCACCAAAGTAAATCTGGCATATTTTAAGGTCTTAAATGTCTGAATTTGTTTTTTAGCTACAGTGTAAAACCAACAGAGACTCACCACTCGTTAGGAAGTTGGTGGACTTTTCCTTGATGGCTGGGGTCAGCTGCTGTGTGTTTCTCAGGTACTGGAGGATGTAGATGTTGGGGGCCAGGAGCGCCATGTTCTGCTCCCCACATCCATACGGCATCTGCAGCAGCCCATCCAGGTTCTTCATGGCTCGGCCCAAAATGTCACCTGCACAAAGAGAGAGACTTAACTGGCTTGAAAGATTGCCTGTGTGGAGGCATAAAAACCTTGGAAGGCTGTTTCCAAATTTATCTGCTGAAAGGGAAGATTTTCTCTGTGCTCACCTTAAATCTCAGTTTAACATGGAGGCTTGAGGATTTAAAATGGTTTGACAACAATTGTATGAAAACAAAACATGAATATAAGCGACACTCAATGAAAATGAATTCATTAGTTTACCCAGGACTGATACTGTAGCACGGGCAGATCCATCAATCATGTTTTCAGGGAGTTGAATGTCTACGTCCTCTGTCAAGGTCTGTCCTGTGTACAGACAGAGAACAAACACTCAGCTCTGATGTCATTTAGATTTAAGAGATGGTGACAGGATCATGAATTGAAACAGGTCAGACTTAAAATAAGATCAATGCCACAAAACTGGGGGTTCTTCCATTAGGTTGATGAAATGTATTTAAATAATGACATTAAATGAATCGCCGACATCTGTGCTAAACTTGGCTCAGGTGTCATGAGCACAGAACTACCTGAAAATTGTCAAACTCTCTAAAACTTTTATGACATGCAATCTACTCAACCCCTCTGAACTTATACTATCTGTCTTGTCCCATGTTTGACGGGCCCCGTCGTAAACCCCACTGACCTTTAGGGCAGAGCAGCCAGTTGTAAGTCTTTGTCTTCTCAATTCCTTCAGCCTGAGAGGAAGAGAAATAATGTGAGCTCCACAGTTTCCATCTGGTTAATAGATTAATATTTTCTCTGTCATCTTGTTTTTAAAGTACCAACCTTCACTATGAGAGACCGTGTGACCACGTCAATACGACCTCTTTCTGGCACGCTCACAATCTCATTGTCACATGAAGTGTGTGATGCCACAGCCTCAGCAGTCACTGACACATTCACAGCCCCTGAAAAAAATCAACAATAACAGTGTAAACTGATTATGTTTTTTAGGAGTGGTGCCCCAGTAGCTAACTAAGTACATAAGAAAGTAAGGAAGTAACATTTTTATTTCATAGCACTTTCCATAACCTAGGTTACAAAGTGCTGTTTATACAAAAACATTTTGTCTGTAAGGTGACCTCACTGATTTCATAGGGATGAAAATGAGTTCCTCCACCTCGGAAGCCTTTTATATCTCACACCAGTGAGGATGAAAGTTTGACTCACCTAAGACTGAGGGAGCCATGGTCCAGCTGACGGTCTTGCGCTCACCACCGCACAAACAGGACGTGTACTCATTACCAGAAAGGGGGGTGAGGGTGTATTCCAAGGAGGGGGTGGGAGTCACTCTGACCTGTTCACACAACAGTGTATTTTAAAACTGGTGACTTGTGGCAAATGCAGACAATTGTTCAAACTGTGGAATATCATGTATTTAAAATACATAACGCTGTTACTTGTATTCTGTTACTCCCCAACCATGATCACAAATTATAAGTACAGGTATTATAAAACTATGAACTGCACAAACATTAGATGGATTCTATAACACTGGGTATGTACAGGTCAAATATTCAGTTCGCCAAGCTAGTACTTTGGTTTAAGACCAACATGCCTAAAAAAAAACTAAAGACATTCCTATCAGTCTCAGCTGTACTTTGTGTTTAGTCCTAATTAGCAAATGTTAGCACGCTAATACACTAAAATGAAGCCCCTTTTCCACTGCACAAAAAGCCTGCTAACTTCTGCTAACATCTGGCTTTTTAATGTAAAGGTTCTGCTTTCACACCCAGGTCAAATGACTCTGCTGTAGTCATTTATCAGTCTCAGCTCTGATCGGCTTTTATGGAAACACAACACCCAGGTGAACGCGCTAATTTTTGCCCCTTTACCAGCGAGATTCAATGACACACCACCACAAAATGCTGTCTGTCTCCACCCAAGTAGTGCTCAAACATCGATCCAAATTAGTCTGTACTGAGTTTGAAAGAAAATGAAGTAACCATCTTAAAGTTTTCCCACAGGCCTCCATGCTGCTTTCTATTGTTTACTAACCTGTTTTACAGCCTGTCTGTGATGTCAACCATGACACACCAAAAAAACCACACATACACAGAAAGGCACACTCGTCTGCTGCAGAGCCGTGTGCACAGCCCTGGTCTACAGGCAATAAAAGAAACCTGTGTACACATGCAAATTTTGATGGAAAAGGAGAATAAGTTTGCTAACAGTGTCATTATGAGCATGTTAGCATTAGGTCACGTGAAATCACTCATTACCATAATGCAGCTGGACAGGTAGTTGAAGATGGTTGCCTTCAGTTCAAAGTTCTCCCCACGGATGATGGAGTAGGGCAGGCTGAGCTCAAGGAAGAAAGGCTGGAAGACGGTGATCTCTTTACGAGGAGCCAAGCCAAAACCCTGAGGGGACAGACAGAAAGCCTCCGTCTCCCAGGTGGTGATGGTGTCTGGGACAGTGAGGGACACATCCTTCGTTCCAGACTCTCTGGATCAGCAGACACACACAAACACATTATGTGAACTTGAATAACATACTGACATGATTCAAATCACTCAGAGGACAAACACACATAGTCATTATACAGGAAATAACTGTAATATATATAACATTTTCCCTTTTTGAGCCATAAGGCTACACAAAAATAGAAAGCCCAGGGAATCAGTAAATTATCTTCATGCGTGGGGAACGACAGCAGGAAGCTGGAGACAAGGACTCTAATGCCAGCCTGTTCTCATCCCAAGGTCATCAAATACTGCTGCTTTGTCAGTGATTGTGGCATCATACACCTGATGCAAAGTTCAATTCATAATGTGGCCATATGCCACCTGGCGTGGCGATCTAATATGCCGCTGTTGGGTTGAAATGCTGCCAGTAAAGACGTAATATAAGGAGCTGGGAAGTCCCTATAAGGTAGGCGGAAGAAGGGGTGGATGGGTCCAACAAACCCTGGACTTTCATCCACCAGCTTGGTGTTCACTTCCCATATGAGCGTAAAGCCAAACCATTATGTTTTTCTCTAAACCTAACCATGTGCTTTTGCTGATGTCCCGGCGTTGGCTGCAGTGTTCTGGATGGTCAACAGCAGACAAAGGAGGATACCTAACACGTAATATGTAGATGTGAAAGGCCACTGACAAAGAGGTGATATGTGGCAAATTGGGATGAGAACATGTTGCTGGTGCACAAGGTCTTTGGGTCTCACATGCACTCAAATACACACAAACAATTTGTTTCCCAATTCCATGGCCAATAAAACCACAGTGGTGCAGTGGTTAGCATTGTTGCCTCACAGCAAAAGGGAGCCCTTCTGTGTTCTCCCCGTGTCAGTGTGGGTTTTCTCTGGGTACTCCAGCTTCCTTCCACAGTCCAAAGACATGCAGGTTAACTGGTGACTCTAAATTGTCCGTAGGTGTGAATGTGAGTGTGAATGGTTGTCTGTCTCTATGTGTCAGCCCTGTGATAGTCTGGTGACCTGTCCAGGGTGTACCCTGCCTCTCACCCAGTGTCAGCTGGGATAGGCTCCAGCACCCCCGCAACCCTCAAGAGGATGAGTGGTTACAGAAAATGAATGAATGAATGAATGAATAAAACCCTTTGTTGCAAAAACTCACCCAACTTCCACCAGGTCCCATATCCAGGTCTCGGGGAAAAACGTGCGGACTGTCTCTATTGGTGCATCATTAGCAGAATAGCGTCCACCACCTCCTGCACCACCACTTGCCCCTGTCATCACAGATGTTCTCATTCTGGCTACTCCAGGAGCAGAACCGTATCCTATTTCAATACCTGAGAAGAAAGAAAATATTCCATTAGAAACAGAGAAAAGCAATGACATGGTGACGTGTTTTTATGCTGGTAAATACTCAGTGTGTGCCACTTGATTGAGCAAAAATAAATGAGTCACCATAGCCATGGCCCTGGTGGTATTGTCTTCCCCTGTACTTGAGGCATGTAGGCACGCGGATAACCAAGTTTGTTGCCATCTTCAGCCCCACGTTCTAGATGATCCAACAACATACAGGCATCACTGAGAAGCTCATTAAATGTAAAACAACAAAACATATTAGTATTACTCTTTATATTTTACCTGGAGAACTGTATAAGCATCGTCTCTCGAATCACCATCAGGGTATGGTATGATGTATCTTCTGGGTCTCACGTGCAGGCACTCCACAGGATCTCGAACTTCATATGGAATATATGACACTTTGTTGACGGGCAACAAGCCAAATATCTGGAAAGAAAGGCGTGGTTCAAAATGATAAACTGACTGATGTTTGTTGTTCTGTGATGAACTCTTAAGATTTAAGACGTACTCTTTTATCTTGAAACATGGATGTCAAGTATATTTGTAAAAACAGCTTACAAAGGGACACACCTGACTTTTGTGATTATAACTCTTGTAGCATGAAAATGAAGGAAATCTAAAGCCCAGTTCAGACCAAAGATTTGCAACGAGATGAAACCGTTTTAGAACGTTGCAGAGAAAAGTTGTAGGGGTGTGAGGTGGCTGGTCTGAGCTCGACTCAAGCCGGCTAATGATGTCACCTATAACTCGCCAAAGTACGTCACCTGTTTCAACAGCTAATCAGCTTGTAGTAACGTCCGCTGGTCAAGTCAAAATGACCGCAGACTGTTTGCTCGCTGCAGCAGGTGCTCTGTCCCCGCTGAGCCCTCTGTGTCCATCCTCATGGTGTGCTTCTGTCGGACGGTGGGTCGCTGCTGCTGCTTTTTCATCGTTTCATCACTACTACAAATGCAACTGTAGCCAGTATCTCACTGTCACTATCCTCATTCAGATTTTAAGAAGCTACAAATTAAATTCAGCCACAAAATAAACCTGAAAAGCTGCAAATCAGAACAGAAGTACAGAGAGTTGTTGACTAGACATGATACACCGTCTCATCTAGTTGACTTGGAGTGAACCAGCAGGATTTTAGAACGTTAAAGAACAACATAAGTAGTTGCCTGTTTTAACTCGTCTCATTGTGAATCTTTGGTCTGAACTGGGTATAAAACAATTACATGAGAGTCTAGGTGAACAGCTGTGTTGTTGTCAGACCCTTGTCATAGCTAGCCAATGCCACGCTGTGATTGGTCAGTCTGCAATCGAGGGGGCGGGGCTTAGCAAAGCATCAATTGTGCAAAATGCTATGCAGAGTGAGTGTTAATGATCAATGCATCTTTTTCCCATTGATTCCAGCAGTTACCTTGTCTGCATTCAGAGTCTTCCCAGGCTCCTTGATGAGGACGCTCTGGTCGACAGCGCTCACACCACACAGAGAGTCTGGCTGGGCCGTCACCTGCAGGGTGGTCTCATCTCCTGGGACAGCTGAGGATGGAGAAAACTCCAGCGACACCTGACACATACAGAAAAGACACATCTTCAGCACCTGGACTTTAGCAGTATGAAAACCTCTGATCTTTTTAGCCTGAAGCAAATGTGTGTTTTCCCTGATTAATTTTTAATCAGACGGCCTTTTGAATTAAACTTCTGACTTTTTCATTGCACTAACACTAACACCGCTTGGCTCAAAGATGGCAAATTTACCATATAGCGTTTTTCTACCTGACAAAAGGCTTCATAGTAATTGGTCCTGCAGATGCCTAATAAAATCTTTATGATGGCCGCTGTCAAGCACTGTTTCTAATGTGGTTTTGAGGGTCATGTTATAATTGTCACTCCTCACTCCCTGTTCTGCTGAGGTTGGTGTTTCTGTTTGGGGAGCAATGCTGAGGGTAACACGTTACTGTTTTAATGCATTACAGTTACATTACAGCTTTAGCAGTGACAAAGTAATGTAATGGGTTATCAACAGGATTTTGGGCAATATTATTACATTTACATCGTCATGTTACCAACTGAAATAAACTGTATATTGTTTTCATTTTTCAGTCATCAGCACTGATCCACACCACTCCACCTCTGCCAGTGCACCACCAGAGAAAATATCACCCCAAGGCTGCTGTGTATTGTCGTGTCATTAAAGACTACATCATAGAAGGGTGTCGGCACATCTGGGACACATTTGGACTCTTGACTTTAACTTTGAGAAAAAGGCCTTTAAAGTTTGCTGTATGGTGGCCACAAAGACGATTAAAAATCTCTTTTTTTAAGAGTGTCCTGGCCAAGACAGGCAGCAACATGAGTTACACACAGACAACATAAAACAGAAACAGAAAATACAAAATATACAGCTCTAAAAATGCACCAATTGGCCTTCTAAACTGGGAGCACATGCGGTGCACATGGTGCAAAATATAAACAGAAAAACTGGAGGACACTTTTATTTTGTAGCCAGTGAGGTAACAGAACAAGTATACCCAACACAGTGCAGGAAGACAAGAACATATTATGTCAGAAGAATCGTGGTTTGATGATTGTTTTTATGTATGCTTTTTACACAACTACTGCACCCTTTGATTCTACACCTGAAGTAAAACAGTCGTTGCAGCACGTCTTCTCCTCACACTGACCTTGTGACTGAAACATTTCTCAGTGGAGAAGTCAGCGCTGTTGGCGATCACAGTCTCGCTGGGGAGGATGGCGTAAGCCACAACCTGAATGTCTGGTGTCATGTCTGGAGACGCTTTCAGCTTAAAGGACATGTCACCCTCATTCACTGAAACAACAGATCAACTGTTATTAAGACAGCCATCAGTCACATGACTCCATAGATCAATACACCAGACTTATTTGTCCATGCAAATTTTAAGATGTTGTTCTTCACCTAATTTATCTTGAATTTCAACCTTCTGATCTCCAAACATGACGATGGATCCTCTGCATAAGACCTGGGGAAACAGAAGGAAAATGGCACAAAGAATGAGTAATGTAACACTAAAATCTCTTTTCCTTTGACAGCAGAATACAACACTGTGTGCTCCTCTGGTGTGTGGATATTTGTCACGCTTAGCTACAATACAGTTGCTATAAAAACAGGTCTGAGGTCTGCCTCCACTAAAAGTTTAATTTACTCTGTTTGAGGCATCTGGCTTTACTAAAGCAAACACTGGTCTCACAAAGCTGGTTACCAACTGGTACTGCTAACTCTGGGTTTAGCAAATCACCTGTGTGCGTATGAAGCTGTCATATCCTGAGTGGCATATTTAGATATTTGATGATATAACTCAGCCCCTTCTCATTCTGAAGTCGTTAAATACCACCGCTTTGTCAGTGATTTTGGCGTCAGACAGCGATGCCAAAAGCTACCTTTTGTTGTGGTATTTGCGGTGGAGTCAGTTTGTAACGCTGCCGGACAGAACCTTACATGGTGTTATGATAGGCCCCTGGTCAGCTGGATAGCACCTGTCACGGCAATATGAAATGTGGACAGGCAGTGTCTGGTAATAACGTGGCTAGACAGCACCTGTCGCGGTGGTATGATACGCTGCTGGACAGCTCAGTTTGAAATGTTGCCAGTAACGACATAATATCAGGAGCTGGAAAGTTCTTATAGGGTCTAGACTTTCACCTGGAGGCCGATGTTCACTTCCTGTATGAATCAAACCACAATGTTTTTTAAACCTAACTACATGACTTTGTCGTGGTGCAGTGGTTAGCACTATCACCTCACAGCTGGCTCCAACCCTAGCGTGGGGGAGAACCTCTATGTGGAGTTTGCATGTTCTTCCCATGTCAGTGTGGGTTTTCGCCAGGTGCTCCAGCTTCCTCCCACAATCCAAAGACATGCAGGTTAATTGGTGACTCTAAATTGTCCGTAGGTGTGAATGTGAGTGTGAATGGTTGTCTGTCTCTATGTGTCAGCCCTGTGATAGTCTGGTGACCTGTCCAGGCCCAATACACTTGTCTCACCCAGTGTCAGCTGGGAAAGGCTCCATCGCTAACAGAATAAGCAGTTACGGAAAATGAACAAATGAATGTTAGTTGGCAAACTCTGCCTACTACTACTCAACATGGTCCATGCTAAAATATTACCATGTAGCACAGTGCACCATGGGTTTTGGTGTCTCCAGTCTCACCAGGTAATTTGCTCAGTGGCATAAATATGTTTCTTTAAGCCAGACATCAATAATCTGATGTAAAAGTCATCTCAAAAACAACTTCCTGTCTATTGTTGAGAAATAGTTCACCCACCACTCACCAGATACATCACATCCACAGAGCCTTGAGCTTCTCCAACTACGGTGTAATGGATGGAGATGTCTAGTTCTGCATCACAGGGAATTGGTTTATCCCTCTTCTTCACCTCTAGGTAGCTGACTGTTTTAGTATCCTGAGAGGGAAGCTGGGTCATAGACACTGTGTGTTCTGCGCCCTCGTAGTACGGTGTTCTGTAAGCGGCGTAGCCCAGTGTCAGTGTGTTGCTAACCTAGATAGCAGAAAAGAAACACTATAAATAAACTCATGATGGTTGAGGGAGTGAAAAGCTTCTGTTTTTACAGCCAACACAAATGTTCAGATATAAACATAGTAAACAGATCCAATATGGCACCTTGGCTTTAGGTTTGAGCTTTAGGACTGCGTCAGCATCTTCATTAAATCGTTCTGATGTCACTGACAAATGTTGGATTAGCAGTTGTAGGGTTGCTTCTTACTTACGTGTAATTTGATGTCCCGTTTAAGGTCAGCTGTATCAAATGTAAAAGTGGCGATACCATCGCTGTTAGTTGTGAGATTCTCTACCTGACGTGTTGCCCACCTTTCACCCTCAAACAGGTACAGGGCCATGTCAGGAATAGGTGTATTATTGTAATGAACTGCTTTCACCTGTTGGAAACACAAACATTTATCACTGAGGATGTTCAGTACAACCTAACGCACCGTGCATAGAATCACACTGAAGAAGTGAACACCATTACACTTACTTTTCCTTCCACATTTGCTCCTTCGTCAAAAATCTTGGGTGTGTCGATGAAGGACAGCCTTCCAACCACATATGTAATCGTCATACTCTTCTCTTGTGAGTGTGTAGTACCTGTACAAGAAGCCCCAATGTTACAGCTAGTTTGCAATCACATGACTTTGATGACATGCAAAATTCAGATGGAGGGCAGGGAGTGATAAATCCATATAGTGCGAGAACTGAATATTGAGGAAAGTGACGACATTAAAGGGCTGGATGAATCTGCAGACAGCAGGTAACGACAGAAAACAGAAAGAGACGTTTGTTTTCGATCCATACAAAACGAAGGAAAGTGATTTTCCCCAAACCTTGGCCGATCTGTTCTCCAAACCTCATAACGCTACCATCTGTTAGGGCCACAGCCAACCTCCACTCCCCATTAGGGGCGGGTGGATTGGTCTTAAAATATCGATACACTCGAAACTCCATTTTCATTTTGAAGATCAATGGATTCTTCTCTCTCTTCTATGTTGTACATATTTGCATTTTAAGAGTACAACTGTTGATGCAAATGACTTTTTTTTTTTGTGAACACATCTAGTGCATGTACTCTTTGCTTCTCCACTGCTTTTGTGTTGTTAGCACTCAGTCTACTTGACATCCAGCAGCATCTTCTTTTTTTTTTAGTTTTACTTTCACCTGATATCAACAGCAGGAGGACCGTATGACCTTCAGACCATCTCCCAGCCCTCACTGTTTACTGCTGTGGGCTGACACGGACACAGGAGGCTGGTGTTCACTTCCCGTATGAATACATAGCCAAACCATGATGTTCTTTTCTGAACCAAACAATGTGTGTTTACTTTGAAAAAGACTGTTTGCATTCAAGGAACAGAAACTGTACGTTTCCTGTAAAAGCGGACGTGCTTTCTGGAAAGGCACGATGTGTGTAACAGGTGTAAATTGACACCACGTCCCTGAACGTCAATAACAGACACACCCAGGATACTCAGTGTGCAATATGTAGATATGAAAGTCCACTGACCACGCCGCGACATGTGACGAGCTGGGAATGTTTTGACTGTTTTCAAGACTTTAAGTGGTCTTTGATTTTTCTTAATTTAATCAATTGGAAGAGTCATGAACACAAATCTGAATCATCTGTGCAGTGCTGGTAGTCTTTGCCTCCAGTTGCCTGCCCTCCATCTGGACAGCACACCGCTGTGTGACGTCACAAGCAAAGAAGCTATTGTTTCAATACACCGCAGCGTAATTCTCCTTATATGCTCTTTTCAACATATAAATAGAATATAAAAAGTTACAAGACTTGCCTGTTCCCTCCTCCTCCACTTTGGCGGTGAACTTCAGTGAATCTCGCAGCACCTTCTGTGCACGTTTTGTGAAAGTTGACATTGAGAAGGTAAAAGAGGCGCAGCCTCTCTTGTCGGCCTAGAAAGCACAATAAAATAGAGATGAAGTAAAATTAAACTGATTGAAAACGTGAAATAAAGTTCTCCCGTTTTATACCCATATTACTGTTCAATATATTCACTTTAAAGTGTCTTTAGGGCCTAACGTGGCCGGGTGGCACCTGTCACAACAGTATAATATGCCGTTAAACGGTGTCAGTTTGAAACACTGCTGGAAACATAAGGAGCTGAACCTACAGGGCGGGCAGAAGGGGAGGTGGTGTTTGCCTCTTGTATGAATGTAGAGCCAAACCATGAAGTTTTTTTTCTAAATCTAACCACGTGCTTTTGTTGCACAAGGAAATAAATGTAAATATGAGGTGTTTTACTGATGTTGTCAGTTTATTTTGAAGAAGCCTGTATCGTCCAACAAGCAGAAGTGTTTTGTGGATGAATTTAACAGCTGTGAATTGACACGCTGTCCCGAGACATCAACAACAAACGCAGGTATGGGGTATACCCACCTGTCAGCCAAAAAGCTGGTCAAATATATAGGAGAGTGTGCCCACTTCCTCTTGGGCAACCTACCCATCTGCCTAGTGGTACACCTCATCAACTATCACTACACCACTGGGTGTAGATTCTGTTGGAGGATATGTGAGGTTTAACCTTACATGCTTCAGCAGAGATGTTGCTGTACCTGCTTTGTCTCCTTATAGCACGGGGCCTTTACATCAGGCAATCCCTCTGGATCGTCAAGGGAGATAAAAGACTGATGACCATAGCGACTGAGAGGTCGGCACACCTCAACTTTGACATCGCCAGGCACAGGCTGTCCATATGTGTACCTGATTAGATGGACATAGAAAGAAAACACAGTGATGTTGAAGAGGAGTCATTCACTGAGCCTCTTTCAGATTATCTAAACTTGTAATGAGTGACAGAGATTTTACTTACGTTGCACAGACTTCAGCCTTGATTTCTTCCTGATCAATGCTGACTTCATCAGGTGCATCTACTTTTACGTCAAATTTAGGCAAAACTGGGGACAAAATAAAATGGTTGGCATCCGTGCTTCAGTGCAAACAGAAATAAATGGAAGGTAAAAAAACATAGCTTACCATATTTCTCCACCTTAAAGTAGTGATGTATTTTATTTGACCCAATGGTGACAATTACTCGGTAGTTTCCTTCACGGGCCTCAGAGTTCAAGGCGTAAGAGAGCTGCAATATCTTGCCATTGGATGTTTCATTCAGCCACTGTCCAATCCTGTTGTTGTTAATATCCTGTTCAATAAAGTGAACCAGAGGAACAGCTCTTCATGACAAAAATATGATGTGAACACAGGAACAGCATGTTTCTTTTTCCCTTTTTGGGACACGGTTTGGAGTAAAATTGGACTTATGTATCATATAATATGACATAGAAATCTTAAAGGGATCCTTTGAAGTGGGGTTATATCAGGTACTTATCCATAGCCAGTGTATTACATACAGTAGAGGTCAGTCAGCACGCTCCCAGTTTAGAGAAGCAGACTGAAGTACCGCCACCAAAGCTAAACTATTTACAGTCGTTGACGGAGGCAGTAACAAAACATATTTTAGCCACCTAAAGAGTCCCACCTTAACAAAAAAATCAATATCTATTAAAGTGTATGCTAATTTTCACTGCTTTACCCATCCATGCTCTCACCAAACCTACCAACTACATTAACAACTAACATTACTGCCACACGGTTATATGTCACAGTTACAGTTTAGGTCCATGTCAGTGAAAACACGGACGCTTCACACACAGAAGATCTATACAATCAGCACAGTTTCAAGATTAGAGTCACCACTTCAGTGTCTGACCAAATGTGTCCTCTTCTGTTCCTGAGATATGACGCTGAGTAACGGCCAGAAAAGTGTTTTATGCAGAACATTATGATGTCACAGTGAAGCTGACCTTTGACCTTTTGGATATAAAATGTCAGAATAATAATAATAATTATTATTAGCGTATGAATTCTTAAGTTACGAGGTCACAGTGAGGTTTGGCCACCGAATTCTAATCAGTTCATTGTTGAGTCCAAGCAGATGTTTGAGCCAAATAAAAAAAAAAAATCTCTCTAAGTGTTCTTGAGAATGAAACGGACAATGTCAGGGTGACCTTTGGCCTGCTTCTTCAAACTGGGGGCGTACCAACAGACATCTGCTGTATGTAACACACTGACTGTAAATACCTCATGCAACCCCACTTTAAAGATCTGCACTATCCCTTTAACTTAAGGTCCACTAGCTTTAATAACTTTCAGTCTGATATCCCCAGTGAATGGTGCGTTAATGTGTGGACAGTTTCCCATGAGTCTTACCTCAATTTCGATGATATTGTACTGAAATAAAAAAAGAGAGATTGTTAAAAGACAAGCTGATGTGTATTGTTCTCATCAGTCTAAAAGTTTTTAACTGCATATGCCGACACAGACTTCAGCTCGCATTATTCGTATTTGGAAAATATGAAACGTGTGAGACACATTAACATAAAAAAGGCTTGTCCTCAAAGCTGATTCAAAAGACACATAGCTCTGCTTAAAGGTCCAGTGTGTAGGATGTAGGGGGATATATTGGCAGAAATATAATATCATTCTTTAGAGTATCATCACCTGAAAATAAGAACTGTTGTATTTTCGTTACCTCAGAACAAGCTGTTTGCAACTACATAGGGAGCGGCTCTTCGTTTATAGAGATCACCATGATACACTGCCATGTTTCTACGGTAGCCCAGAACAGACAAACAAACAAACACTGGCTCAACACGCTGGAGTTACACTGATTTGTAACGTGAATCTGATTGATTCAGTGTATCTGGTGGTTTAAATCACCTGAGGGCTCATTTATAAACATTGCATACACACAAAACGAGGCCTGACAGAGGCGTACGCCACTTCCCACGCAAACACTGTGATCTATAAAAACAGACTTGATAGGAGAAACTTTGACCCATGCTTATGAATGTTTTGGAGACAGGAAATGAGCGATGCAGGTGGTGAGGTGGAAGCCTGATTGTAGAAAATGTTGAATATTTTTTGGCGCACACCATTTGTGGATTTTGTATGTACGTACATTTTTAGTATGGATCCTAGGCACTGTTTTATAAATGAGACCCCTGGTCTGTTTGTTTTGGAGAGGAAGAGACCTCTGAGGATAATTCAGCTTCTGGTGAAAACCTCCTGAGTGTCTGGATCTTATGTTATTGGAGCAAAAAATAATCACACCTTAACGTGTGTTGGACTAGCTGCCCACAGCGACATGCCAAACTGCATCAGAAATACTTGGATTTGTAACATGAAACTGTTTTATTGTAATCGTCTGGTCTGTTTGTTTTGGAGAAGAAGAGACCTCTGTGGATAATTCAGCTCCTATAAAAACCTCCTGAACAATGAACACTGAAGGAATTCTAACCAGGAGAAGTTTCAGCTGCATTCTGTAATTCACCACTAGACACCACCAAATCCCCCTAAATCTTACACACCTCACCTTTAAAGAGCACATCTATGTTGATGACTTTATTACATAACTTTGTCATTATCAAACAGCATCACTTATATTGTGCTTCATGAATAAGATCTAAAGAGAGACTGTTCAAACACTCACCAGCTGATTGGCAGGTCTAAACTTGGTGTCCAGTGTGACGACTCTGAAATTCACTGAGAAATACAAAGAGATTTCATTAAGCTTTTACAGCTCTTCCACAGCAGTGTTAAACATCCAAACAAACTAGTAAATTTACAAGATAGTTTACCAAGAAGCTAGGCATATTAATATACTGTTGACATGTACATTATTACCACTGTTGTCTACTGTAAAACTGCACAAACTGCAAAAGCAATCAGCAGCAATCCTCCCCCTATCTCTAAGGCTGAGCCCAACTCATTTTGTTCGACTGTATCTGTGACCTCACTGTTTCAGTCACTGCCCAGAGCTCATGACCATAGGTGAGGGTTGGGACGTAGATGGACCAGTATATTGAAAGCTTTGCCTTCTGGCTCAGCTCCCTCTTCCCCACGATGGCCAAGCGCCCGCATCCTTGCAGACACTGTGCCAAACTGCTGATCCATCTCACACTCCATTCTACCCTCACTCCTGAACAAGTTGAGATACTTTAACTCCTTCCTTTGGAGCAATAACTCTCTCCCAACCTGGAGGGGGCAATCTTCTGTTTTCTGGAGGAGAACCATGGCCTCAGACTCCCCAAAGAATCGCCACTTTAACATGGTGAAGAGGTTTGTGTCCCCGTCTCTGTGATCCTGGGAGCTGTGTTTTTTGGGGCTGATAGCCCCTGTTAGGGTCTCCCCAGGCAAACGGTCCAGGGGAGGGGCCAAAGTAAGTGCGATTCAAGAAGACCTTGATGACTTGGCATATTTGGACTTGGAGTGCCTCGCTCAGTATGGGCCCATAGCCAGACCAAGGGGGAGGGGCCTTGGGCCATGGAGCCTGGTCTGGCTCAGCCTGAATAATTAACATGGAGCCACTGCCCTGTGGGCCCACCACCTGCAGGGACAACCATCAGGGTTGAGTCCTAGGAAGCAGGCAGGGACGGAGCCCTGAGGCTTGCCGATCCCTGGCATTGCAGACTGGCACTGGGGATGTGGACAGTTTATATATGCTAACTTCTGTTTTTTTTTTTTCCAAATATGCTTGTGTTTTTCATGATGATACTTTTCCACACGCATGTGATGTTTCTGGGTTTCTGTGATTTTAACCCCTAACTTCCTGCTGACATTCAGGGCGCACAATTATTTCTCACTTCATGCCATAGCTAATGTAAGTCATCCAGAGCTGAGCTTATCTTTAGATCCTGAAAATGTCCGTCTATAAGATATGATGACAATGTGAATCCCCCTCCCCCTGCACACACATCTGCATTTATTTGCGAAGGGCAAATCTGTCCACAGTACCACATTGTGTAATCCTGCAACATTATAGATCCTCAGCTCAAGGTTACCTGTTTGTCCAGGGAGGTACAGTGGTTTATCTGTTTGGACGAACGTCATTGGTTGATGGACTACGATCATGACTTTCCTGACTTCTCTTGAGTAGAAAGTGTCGCCTCGTACCTCCACCTCAAACTTCTGTACCGTTTGTGTCTGCACTAAAGGAACCTGTGACAGAAAGATATTTTATAGACACCAGGAGAACCATGGCTGCGTACTGAATTCCCTTGATTTGTTAAAATTACAAATGTATGCTGTGGGCTTGTGTTACAGTATGTGCTACGACATCCCATTAAGGTTCTCCTACTTATAAACTGTTGTATTTTAATAATCTCTCAGTGTCAATCAGTGTTGTGGAAATTAATCAAATCTGGACCTGAAAGTCTGTGCAGAGATGAAATTCTTGATTGGACGTCTGCTTGAGGAGGGTCGTGTTTGCCTCTTCGGACATCAGAGTGACGGTCACGACCAGGGTCTCATTGGGCTGCAGGAGACTCGCACAGAACTTAGTCTCAGCTCCGGCCTCAAGAACTGCAGGAATGGCCACCATGTACTGCCTGCAGCCACAGAAACATACACAGTAAAAATCTCACTGGATCTGACATGGAAGAATTTCCAACACTGATGATTACGCAGCAATAAAATCCTTACCCATCGTTCATGTTCAAATAATTCAACCACACAGTAATAGTTCAACAGACAAACTTACGGTCCTGTCACGGCTTGACCTAGACCCGCCCAGCTCAGGACGACACAAAGTGTCCACGTCCACATCTGAATCCCAGGACGACCCATGACTGACTGAGATGTGTGCTGAGTCCCGAGTCAGCAACTGTTAAATAGCCTCTGATTGAGAAACCTGCCCCCACTTCACCCCGCCCCTCCCACGCACGCATGCATGCACGCACGCACGCACGCACGCACGCACGCACGCACACACACACACACACACACACACACACACGATGTAACCCCTTTATTTGATTTTCAGGTATCCTATAAGTCAATCATTTAAAGACTTCAGGGTATTTAATCCTTTGAACTCTGCAACAGAAACAGTCCGCCAGTGCCTACATTAGTATTTATGCTTATTGTGATGTCATTTCTCTGAGTATATTCAAATGCATCATATCCCTACAATCTGTACAGCCTAAGCTAAAAAGCTATGTAAGTCAATAAATCATAATAATTGATGAAAGTATTAGAATTAAGTCATTAAAAATAAAATAAAATTAGAAAAATGGACGTTTTCATCAGATTCTACAAAATAAAAACACAAAACATTTTGATCCAAAATATTCGTTAAATGTTAAACATAATCAAAATATCTTTTAACACCCCATAAGTCATTTGAACTATGCACATTATTTAGTTTTTAAGATATGCTCATTTTTATGAGCAGAGTGAAAAGGCGTTGCGATGATTTTAAAATTCATTCCTTTGGCACTACTGTATGTTTTTGCCTGATTTTGCACCACAAGTAACGTAGCGCAATGACGCTAGTACAAATGTACAATGCAATGACAGGAAGGTGGAAAACCGTACAGGATTACACAAACAACAATCTCCTGAGGCCATTGTGGATAAATACCAGCACATGGTGGGAAACCATGTTTGCACAGCATGTAAGGTAAGGTAACGTAAGGTAATGATGTAATGACGGAGAAGATTTATTTAATTGAGTGGTAAACAGACTGGGGTTCGTTTTATATTATTTGCGAATGTGTTGAAATAACATATGAGCTAAAAGAAGAAGTGTAAAAAAGGGACAGGGACATATATGTTTTACTCCTACCCACTCCTTTTCGGACACTGTTATGTTTGTCTTGTTTGTTTGTTGTTGTTTTATTTTGGTTCAAAATAAAGTCATTCATTCATTCCAGATAACCTTAGTGTTCTGCAAAAGACTGAATGCTCTTGCTAATATGGGTTATATTTTACATGTTTAAACAGAACCATGCAAACGACAACCTCCTGCGGCTGTCCACGGGATGTCAGTTTTTCCAGGGTTAATAAAGTTTTTAAGGCTGAACGCAATTTTAAAAGTTTAATCAGGAAAGGTTAAAAAATTTTGTCATTCCAACTGTGAAAAATAACATTTTTCTACAGAATCCAGGTTTAAAAACTGATGAAATGTTGAAGAAAATCAAAATTATTTTAAGTCAGTTATCACATGGATTCTACATTTTGTCCACCCTCTGCTTTATTCAGTTTGTACACACCTGAACACCATCATCTCAACAAAGGTGTGAGTGTTCGAGTGCTATTTAATTATATTGTAATCAAATGCGGTACTTTATATCTCATTTTATAATATTACACAAATGTTAAGCATTTTGTTCTGTGCATTCCTTCCATGGTGGCAATGCCAGTATATTAGGGGGCTGTAGTGAACTATTTTCGTAAATCATTTGGACCAGTCATTGTTACTGTAAGCTGAGTTCTGCAACGTTGCCCTTTACTCAGCGTGGGTTGTTTGATTTTGCCATGCAAACAGTTCTTAACCTGATTACTAAGGCCAAAGTAGACAATTTTTCCAGTAAGTAAACATTTGTGGACTGATAAAGTCCTCAAATGCTGGTCAGGAGTTACAACACAGTAAGAAAGGGTCTCACTGTTAAGGGTGATGCAACAAGATAACTAAACTATTTGTACTGAGAGAAGACTTTAGAAAATTTAGGCCCTGCATGCAGCCAGTGCTCTTCAAATATAAAAGGTGCATGCAGTGAATCAAAGCTGCAAAGAACAGACACTGTGGGGTTAAAATATTTATACTTAAATGTTTGTTCTTGTAAATATAATGTGACAGTGACAAATTCTGTACATGGCCCAAAAACTGAGGCCATGTACAGAATAAAGATGCTGATAAAGGTAAGGGAGCCATCTTTTGTATTGTCTAATGGTGACAGAATCAACTGTTAAAGAACACTGAGTGACTCTTCAGCACTCCCACTCAACGGGGGCGTTAGCATTCCCGGCATAACCCCATGCACTTTGTTTAGTTGTTGGCTTCTTTGGTGCGAGAGAAGAAGCCAAGTTTGCACCCACTCTCTCTTATTGTAATAATTAACAGCATGTTTAAACACAAAAAGTGCGTAATGTGTATATGCTACGAGAGAACCTCAGGCCATGGGTCAGAGAAGGTTTGTTTAATCAGATCAGAGACTGTAATTACAACCCTCTTCTAACAAGAAAGTCTAAACTTCTGTTTGATCAGTATCAATAAAACGTTAGTGTCGTTAGCACAGTGTCCCCTGACTCATTAAGGGCCTTCAGGTGGGTCCAACTGAGGCCATGTCCATCATGGATTTGACCTCTCATGGTCCTCAGAGGTCAAATCTGACTTCCCTCTATATCTGAAAATAAACCTTTTGGTGTGCACTCACGCTCACTGCGGCCTCGTCACATAATGTGTTTGGTCATGGACTTTTCACATCCTGGATGTGTTGGTTGTTGTCGTTCTGGGACGCCGTGTCAAGCTCTGCTTGTTACATGCATTGTCAGTTATCAAAATACACTTCTGTTTTCACAGGAAATTTACAGATTAGATACGGTCTCTTTCAAAATAAAAGCAATACGTTGGTACAATGCAAATTGATGTTTGGTTGGCAAAACAGGTTTAGCCAACACAAGCACATGGTTACATTTTGCCAACAAAAGCATGTGGTTGGATTGTTTGGCTAAACAATCTTACAGGAAGCAAACACCGGCCTCCTGGATGAAAGTGGGTGATTGTTGGACACATCACCACCCCTCCCACCCAGCCCACTGGGATTTCTGCCGCCTTAAATTTCATTGTTGTCCCACTGCATTTCCCCCTGATGGCGCCAGGCATCATTAAACAATCATGGCGACCAGCCGCACATCATGACGGCATGAAAGGATGGCTTTTTTTGTTTGTGTCTGACGCCGAAAATCACTGACTGAGCACCGGTTTTAAACGACTTGGGAGAGAGAGCGGGTTGACACTCGCTCTGTTAGAGATGCATTTCTCAGAAAATGCACATTTGTTATAAGAGCTTATCCAAAGTTTGTCTGTCATACTGTAGGTTATTAAATTAATTTGTGTTTCATCAGATAAGACGCAGCAAACATGGGGCTAAATAGTATTTTAGCACAGGGTGCACCAGTGCAACTTGGACCGAGCTACACTGCTGACTCCCTTGTTAACCATTCGACTCCAAGAACATGTTTTATGTCTATTTTTATGTAAAACACTCAGTGCTTATATGCTGAGAAACACTGACCTCAACTGGAGATACTGCAGAAAGGTGGAGGTAAACCCTCCCTTATTCAGACTGAAAATGTGATATGTGATGAATAAATAAAGATCAGTCGTGGCTGTCGTTCTGTGAAATCACCGTAAAACGAGGAGAAAGGTGAGTCAGTAAAGACCAGTTTTATTTCAGCTGTGTTCTCAAGTACACAAACGTGAACATTCAGGATGTTTCTGCAGTCACATTTATCTCTATCAAATCCCAGTACTGTTCAGTCATGGTACAATCAACAGAGACCACAGTTCTCAGTGGAGACCTCATGTCAGTCTTCAAGCTGCCAATGAAAGAACATCAATAGATTATTCAACTGACTGTTTGTCTTTAATTATTGTTTAATTTGTCTGTGTTACTAAATTGAAACATTTTGTTTTATTGTATTGTACAGGACACAAACATTGTACATGAGTTTAAAAAAATAATAATATCTATCAATATTTAACAAATTAATCAGTGTTTATAATTCAGTATTATGTGGTCTCATCAGTTTTTACAGTTTTTAATTAGGTCGTTAGAGCAGGCTAACACACCAAACATACTGTACATCATCAGTTTTACCTTTCAAATCCGAAATCTCATATTGTTTAAAGGAATAGTTCTCCCCAAAACAGCATAAATTGAATATAGTAGTCACCTCCCACCTCTCTCTGTGGTCCCAGAAAAAGCTTTCTGGTGCATGAAGGAGAGTGGACTTGGCTCAAGGCTGAATGAAAGACAGCAAAAAAAATTACAAAACATCTGAAATTTTACTGAAAATCCCTGTGTAGCATTATCTAAGTGTCTTGTATACATTTATGGGCTCATGAAAATCCAAACACAACTACTTTTGCTGAACAAAGCATTTTTGGATTATCCCTCCATGAAGGAATTTGTTGTGTGTGTGTGGGTAACAAATTCTTAATGCTACACGTGAATTTTCAGAACGTTTTTTTTAATGTTTTATAACATATAATATTTTTTGCCGTCCTTTGTTCGGACCTGTCAAAATGTGTTTGCACTGATACAGATTCATTTAGGTAAGGGGAGTGCTACATACAATTTATATTATTTTTGAGTGAACTGTTCCTTTAATGGGATTGTACAAATGTTCCTGTGCAGTATGTTAGCACAGATCGTTACCTGCAGCACAGGGGTAGATGTATTCTGTCTCAGCCTGGTCACCTGGGAGGAAAAACAAGAATCAGAGACTAAACAAACAACCCTGTCAAACACTGTAAAACTCTCTTTGTGGTTGTAGATAATCACCCAGTTAAACCTTCATAGTGGTCCAGTGAAATTCACCTAAAACGCCTATCCAAGACAAACCCAAAGTCAATTAAAGCTCTACTGAATGTGTGAATATGAGTGAAAAACTGATCAACACTGCCACAAATGTTTATTTAGGAGCTAACTGTAAAAACTATATCTATAAAAACTCTTCTAGGAAACCTGCAATGATAAGAAAGACTTATTTCCCCTTAAAACAACATAGGAGCCATTTGTTTATCATTTCTGTACAAGTATAACAGACTGTGGGGCCTGAAAGGAGTTCAGTTCTCCTGTGGTGCTTCGCAGTGTCATTGACCACAAGACCCATGAGCCTTTGTGGCATTGTAGGCCAATTAAATGACTTTTAACCTGGGAAATACTTACTTGACTCAAGTACTGGTGTTTAGGAAGATGGCAGCAGACGCAGTGGTTGAGAGCTCTCGTACATAAAACTGTATTTTATTGTTTTTGATTGTACTAATTCCACCTAATTCCACAGGTCTTGCTGCCACAGCAGAGTCTGCAGGATTGTTTAAGACAGTACTCAGCCCTTTCACCACCTGTTCACACTGCTGCCCTCTGGAAGACCCTACAGGGCCACTTCCAGACTGCGGAACATTTTTTACCCCACAGCCATACACAAATCTCCCTCTCTACCCCACCACCACAACAATTTTAAATTTGTTTATGAGGCTGCCTGACATACTGCATCTTCCCTCTAAGCAAAACTGCTGCCTCTCAGAGTTGACATCTCATTCCTTCTTTCAGGTGATGAAGTGCTGGAATCTTTCCCAGAGAACGTCAGACACAAGCTTTGAAATTAGACAATTAAAACAGTTAATACAAATATTAGGATTCTGATAACTGTTAAGGTTGTTGTACAGCTCTTCCAAGGAGCAGTTTGTCAGTGTGTGCTGTGGTCTTTGTAAAGGAGGTTTAGAGACGACTGACTTACTTGGCTGGTAGTAGTCGTAGATCTTGACCACAGCTGGCTTCAGGTTCTGCACTAGGACCTCCTGTATGAGCTCTAAGCTGTGGTTGATGGGTATGTCCCTTGTTAACTGTTGAAGGACAAACAGACCACATGATCAGGAACAAATCTGGACAGCTTCATCTATTGTTCCTCACTGTTTCTCTCACCGCCTCTATGTACAACAGAACATGATCGTCCTTTTGTTCAACACGGTCCACCAGCAGGGCACCTTTGAGCTGTGAGGAGACGATAATCAGCTGGGTGGTTCTTCAACAACACATGAAAACTATTTCCTGTCTACTAAAGGTGAAACTTGCTGTAATAACTCACTCTCTTTAAAGACTCTTGGGCTGGGACAAATCCAGACAGCATTTTGATATCCAGGATCACCATGTTGGTCGTGGTCTCCTTCCCACTATATCTGTTATTGGGTACACAGGACTGTTTGTTGAACATTTCAGTATTCTTCTAGAACTGCTGAACTGATTACTTACAGGGACTTTAGCTTCAGAGTGACTTTGGGTCTTTCACTGGTGCAGTCAGCCTCTGGTTTGACCTCAACACTGAAGGTTGTGACATCAGTAGGAGTTGGGATGTTATAGTGAAGAGAAATCTGGACGACAGACACATCAGGAAGATTAACAAATATCCTCTTCAGAGTTTTTTTCCACATGCTGAGATTAGTTACTCAAGTATTCTAATTTGGGTTCATGAATATACCAATACAGAATATATCATTTACAGGTCGTACACAGGTAGCCACCCTGCTCTGTGTTGAATACCAGTGAGGGGAGTTCATTTAAAAGCATGGAGTGGAGGCTTAGTACCAAAACTTCTACCAGCAAAATGTGAAAGTTACTGAGCTGAGCTCAGCCTCAGAGGTGGTAAATGTATGTGCACAGAAGAGACACAGTAAGAGCCACAGTGACCACTGACCTGTACCGCAGCACATGCAGTGCCCTCCACCTCCAGGCTGTGCTTTCCTGTCACATCCTGCAGCGCCTCCTCCTGGTAGAGCAGTCTATTGTTCTGATTCACATCAAATGTCAGCCGGCCACTGGGAGACTGGACTGTCACTGTGCTCGAACCCTCTGGACTGAACACCACAGTGGAGTAAAGAGCCAGAGCCTGAAGAGCCACCACGGTGTCCTACATCACACACACACACACACATAGAGTTGTAAACACACTGGTACAGCATCATGCCAGTAACCTTCATATGGCGTCTCTTCAGTTTGAGACTGCAGATAAAAACTGAGCCCTTAGTCTTGTTGTCACATATCCTTCACTAACACTGACTGCACTGCAGCTTAAAGTGTTTTGTTTGTTTTCGTACCATGCATTTGGGTTCAAAGTGCCACTCCACTGATTTCCCACCTGAAAACAGCCTCAACAATGACGAGCACAGAAAAAGCATTTGCCTGCAGAGCACCTTGGTCCTCAGTAGAATAAATGTAAGTTTGTCTTACACTGTTTTAGCTGTACCTGTGTGGAGGAGAAGCCTCCATAATGGTTCTGCTGACCCATCAGCCACCTGGTGATACGGGTGGTGTATTCCAGGTCCTGAGCAGAAGGAGGGGCACTGAGTTTGGCCAGCAGCACATAGGAGCTGATCTCCACAGACAGAGAGGCTGATGTTTCTGCTGCTGTCTGAGACCAGTGGAGGAAACCTCCTAAAATCAGACAACCAGCCACAAGGTAAGCTACATTCACAGTAATGAAGCCAGAATGATTTCCTTCAGGAGGATGACTCACCTTCTTGTATTGCAACAGTGTCTAGGTGCTTCAGTAGGTGAGCACGGGTCTCCATGTCTCCTGCCAGGGTGAAGACGTACGCCAGCAGAGCTGTAGTGTAGGTGTTGCTGAGGTCACTGATGGACTCCCTGAGGCAAGATAAGCTCCTCCTCAGAACAGGAACCTAGAATAGGCATGTATGCAATTTTAAATTGTCTCAGGAGGTGCACAGCAAATTTCTTTCACAATGTGCAAAGAAAATAAAGTCATTCTAGATGCTGTCAGTTTCTGTGAGTCTACACAAGAAATGTGCTTTCAATGATGCAGTCCAAAGTGAAAACACAGTGTGTGAGTGATGGTGCTGGAACAGGTCTACTCACTGATACGGACATATTCATCTCCAAGAAAGCAGCAGTGATATAAGCACTGAGAGTCACTTCATCAGACACACCACCCTGTAGAGAGGAAGCATGAGTTAGGAGTGATCTCATCTTAAACACCTTGTCATGACCATGAGTGAAGTCCAGCTGTTGGATTCTTAATAAACAAATCAAATTAGTGTGAGAACATGATTCAAAAAGGTGACACACATGATTTTTTATGGGAGATAGAGGTCACAGTGACCTTGACCTTTGACCACCAAAATCTCATCAGCTCATCGCTGAGTCCAAGGGGACGTTTGTGCCAAATTTGAAGAGATTCCCTCAAGGCGTTCATGAGATATCACGAGAATGGGACGAATGGACGGACATAATGCCTCCAGCTACGGCTATCACCAGCACAGAGACATAAGACATGCCGATTTAAATTTGGTAACAGCATCAAACCCATCAGGCACTTTGCCCCTACCTTCATCCTGTTGTGAAAGAGTTTTCCTGACTTTTGGAAACAGCCATTTTGTTGCTGTTTGCCGATCAGCCAAGTCTTTGGCTGTTCAATGTTGCTGGGGTCGATGTAGATGAAGGACTGTGCTTTGACAAAGGATCTCAGAACAAAAGCAGTGAGCCTGAGGAAAAACAAGAGAACATTAATCATCTCAAAGACTGAGGGACACCTGAGCTCATCACACACTGTTTATGTAGTTTCATTATGTCCTTATATCACCGCCTTTAGTCCACATTGTCATCACACTGTAAGAAGGTGAAACACTGGAAACACATTATATTACTGTTCCACTTTAACATGACTGCAGTATTTAGCAAAATGACACCACTTAATATACACTGCTCAAAAAAATGAAGGGAATGCTTAAATAACACATCAGATCTTGATGAACTAATTATTTAATTTGAAAATCTTTACAGATGTATACTGTATAATTTGTTGAGAACAAAATGACGTAACGACGGTCAGTAGAAACCAAAATCATCAACCCATGAGGGCTGGACTCAAAATCACCCCAAAATAAAAGCAAAAAACTGAAATCACAGGCTGATCCAATCTGTGTGAATTTTATCAGGGCAACTCATCATGTGACTCAGTAGTGTGTACAGCCCCATGCGTGCCTGTATGTACTACCATGTTCCTGATGAGTTGGTGGATGGTGTCCTGGGGGATCTCCTCCCAGACCTGGATCAGAGCATCAGTGAGCTCCTGGACAGTCTGTGGTGGTACTTGGCGGCGTCACATGCAGCAAGACATAAAATCCCATAGGTGCTCAGTTGGATTTAGGTCAGAGGAACGAGAGGGCCAGTCAGTGGCATCAATAATTTCATCATCCAGGAACTGTCTACACACTCTGGACACATGAGGCCGGGCATTGTCCTGCACCAGGAGGAACCCAGGGCCTGCTGCACCAGCATAAGGTCTGACAGTCGCTCTGAGGATTTCATCCTGGTACCTAACAGCAGTCAGGGTACTGTTGGCTATGACATGGAGGTCTGTGCCTCCCCAGACCATCACTGACCCACCACCATGCTGGATGATGTTACAGGCAGCATAACGTTCACCACGGCGTCTCTAGACTCTTTCACGCCTGTCACGTGCTCAGTGTGAACCTGCTCTCATCTGTCAAGAGTACGGGGCACCAGTGGCGGACCTGCCAATTCTGCTGTTCTCTGGTGAATGATGGAGCTGCACGGTGCTGGGCTGTGAGCACAGGTCCCACCAGAGGACGTGGGGCCCTCATGCCACCCTCATGGAGTCTGTTTCTGACAGTGTGGTCAGAAACATGCACACCAGTATCCTGCTGGAGGTCATGTTGTAGGGCTCTGGCAGTGCTCCTCCTGTTCCTCCTCACACAAAGGAGCAGATACAGGTCCTGCTGCTGGGTTGATGCCCTTCTACGGCCCTGTCCAGCTCTCCTTGCATAACAGTCGGTCTCCTGGTATCTCCTCCATGCTCTTGAGACTGTGCTGAGAGACACAGCAAACCTTCTTGTGCCATCCTGAAGGAGCTGGACTACCTGTGCAACCTGATTGGGCTGCAGGTACCGCCTCATGCTACCAGCAGTGACAAGGACACTTGCAGAAAACCAAACTAGAGAAGAATCAGGATAAGGAGAGAGCACCTGTCTGTGGACACCAAGTGTAAAACCATTCCCTTTTTGGGGTTGTCTTGCTTTTGCCTCTCCATTGCACCTGTTGTCACTTTGATTTACACCAAAGCAGCTGAAACTGATTCACAATCACTTGTGCTTCCTAAATGGACAGATTGATATCCCTGAAGTTTCACTGACTTGGTGTTATTCTGTGATCATTAAGTGTTCCCTTAATTTTTTTAGCAGTTTTTTTTTGCATATTTCTCATGCTGTAAATGAACACTGGATGGTTTGGCACAAACAAACACAAGTCCACACACAAGCTAAACAAGCAGTTCTCCTCTCTTTAAACTCAATAAACTGAATTTCCTTCATTGTTCTCAAGATGAACTCAAGTCTGCAGGAAGACTGAGGTCACAACAGAATTAAGTTATGCAAACTGTAAATACTGTAATCATGTAGTTTGTGGTGTTTATGTTCTCACCAAGTGTTCCCTGCTCCTGATCCAAAAGCACTGTAAGCGCCATCAAAATGCTTGTAGTTCAGCTGTCTTTGGTAGCCTGGATAACAAAGGACACATGATTTTGATCATTATAGAATTCTACTTTTTACATGTCATTACAGGCAGGACAGACCTGAGCCCTTATACGCTGCCCGGTTCTTTATGCGTTGCAGTTATTGTGCCTGTTTTGGCACAGGGAGAATGAGAACACAAGAAGGGTGGGGCATCTTTCCTCAAAGTAAAAATGATCTTCAGCTGTTTTACGGGTCATTTTTCTGTTGCCCACTCTCTTTATCTCACTTCAAAAAGGACGATTTTATGTCTTCCAAAGTCTAAATGTCTGTTAAATTTTCACAGCAATGTAAAACGAGCAGAGACTCACCACTGGTCATGAAGTTGGTGGCCTTTTCCTTGATGGCTGGGGTCAGCTGCTGTGTGTTTCTCAGGTACTGGAGGATGTAGATGTTGGGGGCCAGGAGCACCATGTTCTGCTCCCCACATCCATACGGCATCTTCAGCAGCCCATCCAGGTTCTTCATGGCTCGGCCCAAAATGTCACCTGCACAAAAACACATATGACACAACTACAGTGACCTTGACAGGATTTTCTGAAGAGGTTGTCCTTGTTCTTAGAGATCTGAGGCTGGATGAGAAACCAACCAAAGATTGTCCCCCACACACTGGATGTATCACCTGAGGCGTTACACACCACTCAAGAATCTTTGCTGCATGTTATCCCCCCACCTCCCCCCATGTTTCTTTATCTCCCTTTATCTCTTCATCTCCATTCCATCAAACAGAAGGCAAAATACCAACGCACTAAATCCAAACAAGCAACTGTGAAGTCAAATCAATCCCTCAGTTTACCCAGCACTGATACTGAAGCTCGCACAGATCCAACAATCACATTCTCAGGGAGCTGCAGGTCTACTTCCTCTGTCAGCGCTTCTCCTGGGTACAGAGATAAAAGATAAATGGTCACAAAACAACACTGGAGAAACAAGTCACACACCAAACACTCACAGACTAATACAAACTCAACTGCTCATTAAACTATTCTGAAATCCTTATCAGAATGTTAAGATTGACCACTTAGCTTTCAGCATGTTCGACTTAAACGTTTTCTATATTTCTCATAACTTCCAGTTTCTATAGCGACACCATCAGGAAAACTGTTTGGTATTTTTCAACCTAGTCCCTGTTTTACCATGTTTTTGTGTCTAAGTGCCTAATGTGATTTGATCCAGTCTAAAGTTAGATCCAGTATAAAGTGAGACCAAACCACTCAGGGCATATTCGCACCAACAATTAACGTCAACTAAAAGTGTTTGTTTTTGCCACTTACAAGCTCAGATTGTATCTGACAACATTACGGAAAGAATCCTACAGAGACAGACATTTTTGTTAAAGAGTAAGATCTTTTTCTTTGACCAGAAACAGCCCCAACTCGCCATCACCATACAAAGCACTGCATTTAAATAAACAGTCATTAAAGTGTGTATAGAGCCAGCGTATTTTCACATCTATGTGGGTGAATTGAAGGTTTATTTTAGCCAAACCAGAGTCAGTGATTGTTGGAGCAAAGGAGAGACAAATCAAGGCAGTTTTTTGAGTTTTATTTTGTTTCTGTCAACTTTGAATAAAGTGTGTTTTTCAATGATAAAATTACTGTTATTTAGAAGAAGAAATCGGGGAGTGCTGCACTGGCTCAAGACACTGTAAAAAATCAGGTGCTCTTCAAGGATCGGTCAAATAGTCACATAGGAATAAAAAGCAATGACTGTCCCAGCTCACTCAGTGTAGAAGTCCATGGTGTGGGCTGGCAGTCTAAAAAGATGTCCGAAGTGCTCTGATTATGGTTATAAATCCTTTATTCACACAGATAGACCAACACGTTTCAACTGAAGACGGTCTTCATCAGGGAAAACCCCTTACAGAGTTCGCCGGCCAGAAAAGTGTTTAGACAGAACATTATGATGTCACAGCCAAGCTGACCTCTGACCTTCTGGATATAAAATGTCATCACATCATTATTTTATGCTGTTTGACATTTGTGTGAAGTTTTGTCATAATTAGTGTATGAATTCTAGAGATATAGCCATCACACTGACCTTGACCTTTGACCACAAAATTCTTTCCATAATGTTGTCAGACATTTAGAATAATAATCTGAGCCTGTCAGTGGCAAAAACAACACTTTTAGCGGATGTACATTGAGGGTGTGAAGATGCACCGAGTGTTTACATTGCAGCCTGATTTGCTGCTGCTGCCTGCAGCCTTCTTGCGTAACACTAGACCGATTTAAAAAAATTAATGTTCCCATTAGTCACTTAGACACAAAAAGCTATGAAATAGGGTAGATGTTGAAAAACACTGACTTTAGACTGTGTAAGCCCATACTGACTTGCAGAAGAAAACAGAAACACTAAACAATAAAGCAAGTCAAATCAGTTAAAACAATACCGTAGTCTACCCAGTTAATAGACATAATAGTTTTTAAACTGGGAGCTGAAATGGGGTGCTATGAACTGTGGGAGCAGAGTAACAAAGCTGATCCAGCTGTTTGCTTTAGTCTCCAACATCCTCCTGACAAAAGGCTCAGCTGATGTAGACACATGTGAGGGTTGGGGTGTGGAACTCCTGGTGTAAACCACACTGACCTCTTGGACAGAGCAGCCAGTTGTAGGTGTTGGTCATCTCACTTCCTTCAGCCTGAGAGGGAAGGAGGTGTGAAGGTAGAACAGCTCAAAGTTTATTTCATTTCATGATCACAAACAAACAAGATATTGGTTATAGACAAATGTTTTTGTTGTCACGTTGTTATTAAGGCTCCTACCTTCACTATGAGAGACCGTGTGACCACGTCAATACGACCTCTGTCTGGCACGCTCACAATCTCATTGCCACACAAAGTCTGTGATGCCACAGCCTCAGCACGCACTGTCACATTCACAACCCCTAAAAAAACAAAAACACTTCATCTTTTATTCTGGATGACTTGGCACTGCTGTAGCTGAGATAAGCAAGAGGGTAGTTGGACAATGATTCCATATAGTGTACAAAATGGACTTGGACATGGACATGGACTTTAGAGGTGGTAACAGCACCAAAACGGTATCTGTACAGGACAGCCAGCAGGACGTGATCATGCGCAGCACCGGTGTGTTGTTTTGACGACATGTTAAGCATGTGAACCACCACAGGAGATTTTAAAAGTAGCTGTTAGCAGTAAGTGGCTAACTCTAAGAGGAAGGCCAAAAATGTCTGCATGAGGTCCAGGAGCTCCTAACCCTCCAAGCAGAGGATGAGATCGGCCACCATATAACAGACGGGGTAAATGATTGTTATAAACATGTTAATGTCATTGTTACTGTTTATGAAGTGCTGATGATGCATGTGTTATAAGTCACACTAGAAGCCAAAGCTGTTTGTTTTACATGTTGCACCAATCACACCTCATTTGATTCCACGATGCTGGGATGCTGTCTTTAATCACACGATTTGGTTCTGTGCAAAAATGCAAAGGCGGTGTAAAGAAGGGACTCTGTAGCGGCCCTATGGCACAATCTCTGTATAAAAAGGTCTTGTGAATTTTTTATCTGACAGAAATCTTTACACAAGCATACAGGTGTGACCTTTACCCAGGGCTGAGGGGACCATGGTCCAGCTGAGGGTCTTGTGCTCACCGCCGCACAAACAGGATGTGTACTGGTCACCAGAGAGGGGGGTGAGGGTGTAATCTACGGAGGCGTCTGGAGCCACAGTGACCTGTTCAAGAGAAACAGTTGAAGAAAAAGTTTGCATTACTCTTGATCACTTTTGTTCCAAGAGTGAGAGGAGAGGATCAACACCACTCTCATGTTGGAGCCAGGAGGCAGCTAGGGTGCCAACACCTGTAAAGCTCACTCACTGACATGTTACATCTCATTTTACTAACAGAAATGTAACAACAAGGGATATGTGCTGAAACTATTTCATTACATCATGTTTTGACTCCAGACCTGTGATAGTGTGGCCACTTGTAGAGAGTGTACCCTGCCTTCACCCAATGTCAGCAAGCCAAAGAAGCCCAGCTGCAATGAGCAGTGGTGGAGTTATGCTGATTTGTAACATGGAACTGCTTTATTCAGTGTTTATAGCTATTTAAATCAGCTGGTCTGTTTGTTTTTAGAAGGAAGAGACCTCTGGATAATTACGTTAAAACCTCCTGAACATCTGGATCTTATGTTATCAGAGGAAAAAGGTGACCACACGTGTGTTGGATTAGCCGCCCACAGCAACATGCCCAACTGTATCATAAATACATGGATTTGTAACATGAAACTGTTTTATTCAGTGTTTTTAATGGTTGTAATCGTCTGGTCTGTTTGTTTTGGAGAAGAAGAGACCTCTGTGGATAATTCAGCTCCTATAAAAACCTCCTGAACAATGAACACTGAAGGAATTCTAACCAGGAGAAGTTTTAGCTGGCTGCAATCTACATTTCTCTTCTAGACAACACCAAATCCCCCTAAATCTTACACACTTCACTTTTAAAATGCTGGTACTCAGCATGCTGCCCCATGATCGACTGCCTGCATGCTATTAACTTGTATCCCTTCATTCAATTTCTTCTCCAACAGTTACAATAGCTCAGCAGTATTTTAAGTTAAAAACATTCATTACCTTGATGCAGCTGGGCAGGTAGTTGAAGATGGTTGCCTTCAGTTCAAAGTTCTCCCCTCGGATGATGGAGTAGGGCAGGCTGAGCTCAAGGAAGAAAGGCTGGAAGACGGTGATCTCTTTACGAGGAGCCAAGCCAAAACCCTGAGGGGACAGACAGAAAGCCTCCGTCTCCCAGGTGGTGATGGTGTCTGGGACAGTGAGGGACACATCCTTCTTTCCAGACTCTCTGGATCAGCAGATACACAGAGAGACACACTGTGAGCCAGAGAAACTTTTACAGATTAGTCAGAGATGATGTGAGAGGGAGAAGGACAGAGAAACATTTCAGTCAGTCAAATCCTTAAAGTGTAGTGTCACAAAATAAAGGCAATATTTCTCACACTCAACAGCCTCGCTTTGAACATGCTGAGCAAAAGGGATAGTTAAGATTCTTTCAAGTGAGGTTGTATGGGGTACTTATCCATAAACAGTATATCACATAGAGTCCATGTTAGTCAGGACGCCCTCAGTTTGGAGAAGCAGGCTGGAGTCAGACATAGAGGCTAAGTTATGTACTGCTGTAGACGGGTCAGCAACAAAACATATTTTAGCCATAAAAAAGTCCCACCAAAAAAAATCAATATCAGTTTGAGTGTACACTATTAGTGGAATAATTTTGCTGCTTCCCCTTAACCCCTTAACTTCCACCCATGGTGGACAATAAAGATATATTCTATTCTCTTCTATGCTAACCCTTTGAACTCTGCCATAGAAAAGTCCATCAGTGCATTTGTTTGTATTTTTGCTTATTGTGATGTCATTTCTTCAAGTTTTTGGGATTTCATATCCCTAGAATCTGTACAACTAAAAGCTAAAAGTTACATAAGTCAGTGAATCCTAATAATTGTGCCATAAATCGAAAAAAAAAAAAAACGACATTGCTATTGATTCTTATCTATTCTATTCTCACACAACCCCACTTCAAAAAATCTGGACTATCCCTTTAAATACATCAAAACCCATGTGTGGTTTATAGGTCAATACATTTCAAACATAAAGCAGGAAGCATTTTTATACCACAAAGCTGTTTCTAGAACTGCTGAACATGATGCTGAGAACAACATTTCTCTGAGTCAAATCTGGACAGCAGTTAAAAGGAGTCTGTCATGGTTCAAAGGACCCCATTCTGATATTAAATAAACCCCTTTGGTTGACTGTGTGAGCCTACATATAACATCACGTAAGAAGGCTTGTGATCACAGCTCACCCAACTTCCACCAGGTCCCATATCCACGTCTCAGGGAAGAAAGTGCGAACTGTCTCTATTGGAGGAGCAGAGGAACTTGGAATTCCATGCCTTGGTGTCTCCATGTAACCGTGCCCAGGCTCTGGCATAGCACCTGACAAAACCAGACACACGACACACTCATGATTTTTACTCATATTATCCTGATGAAGAATCGTTATGGTTCACCAGAGCCAACGTAACTCACCAGCGAGTGGTATCAATGCCATGGTTTTGAAACACGTTGATATTATATCATACACATTTGTTGCCATCTTCAGTCCCAAACTCTACATGAACCAGCAAGATTTTAATTAGTCACTGTCAAACTGGGTTTATCATTGCATCAGTGATGCCTGTTGTTATTCAGTCGTTTGTATTATATGTACAGCAAAAGCACTTTACAAACTGCTGCATAACAAGTACCTGGAAAACTTCAGAAGTATCATCTTCCTCGAAAACAATAAAGCCTCGTCTTTGAAGATAGAAAAAGAATCCTCTTTGTCTCGCATTGATGCATTTTTCAGGATCTTCAACCTCATGTGGAACACTGGGTGCTTCCTTGACAGGCAACAGGTCAAATATCTGAAATTACAAACACCAACATTTATCTATTTTTGACAGGTCTGCTAAAAAGTAAAAAGACATCATGCACATCAGAGTTTCCCTCACACAGGCCATTCATCAATCATCAATCCTAAATGATGAAGGAATAATTTCTGTCACACTAAGTTGTCAGTGCCACGACTAAAAATTTACTGCTTCTTTCTACTTTTTGCAATTCATTCATTAATAATTAAACAGCAATACGAAGATAAATTGTGTGTGCCGATGTCTGCCAGTGTGTTTTGACACTGGCAGCAGGAGTCACCAAAGTCAGCACCAACAGCATAAATCACAACTGACATGTTTGAGTCCGACTGAGAAGCTTCATATGTGGTTTCCCATCTCTCTGTGCATTTCCTGTCATCTCTCTCTTCTAATTCAGATATGAAATGGCCCAAAATACACAAAAAACCCTGGGTAATGACGAATACTAATACAAAAAGAACAGGTTCTTCATTCCCTTCATATTATATCTAATAAGATCGGGCAGGAACAAAGTTTCACAAAATAAATAAGCGAGATGAGCACTCGCACGTTTTCTTCTTTAGTTTTTACTTGAAACTCGACAGCAACAGGACATTTCAAACTAACTGAATAGCTGCTTTTTGCAGATGATGTGGGTCTGTTGGCTTCATCACACCACACCCTCCAGCATGCACCGGAGCGATTTGCAGCCAAGTGTGAAGGAGTCAGGATGAGAGTCAGCACCTCCAAATCTGAGGCCATGGTTCTGTCAGAAAACAGTGGATTTCCCTCTCTGGGTTGGGAGAGAGTTACTGTACCCAGCGAAGGAGTTGAAGTTTCTCAGTGTCTTGTTCATGAGTGAGGGTAGAATGGAGTGTGAAATGGATCAGTGGTTTGGCGCCTCATCTGCAGTGACGCCGGGCGCTGTGCCGGACCCTTGTGGTGAAGCAGGAGCTGAGCCAAAAGGTAAAACTTGGGTTTGCTGGTCCATCTACTTTCAACCCTCACCTGAGGTCATGAGCTCTGGGTAGTGACTGAAAAGTTGCAATCACAAATACAAGCGGCCTGAAATGAGTTTCCTCAGAAAGGTGTCTGGACTCAGCCTCAGAGCTCAGGGTGAGGAGCTTGGACATCAGGGGGAGCTCGGAGTAGAGCTGCTGCTTCTTCATGTTGAAAGGGGTCAGTTGAAGTGGTTTGGGCATTGGGATCCTCCTGGGCGCCTCCTGTTAGAGGTGTTCCTGGCACATTCAACTTGGAAGGACACCGTGGGGCAGACACAGAACAAAGGAGGGATTATATATTTCATCTGGCCTACAGCGCCTCGGGATCCCCCAGGAAAAGCTGGAAAGCGTTGCTCGGGAGTGGGACGTCTGGAGTACTTAGGCAGGTGAAAATGGATGGATAGATGGAAAATCTACATATCTCACTGTGTACTGGCAAGTTGGACTAAATCACTAATAAAGGGTAAATACAATAAAGGTAATAATAATACATGGACCTCAATATCTCTGCGCTAATGTGTACGAGATAGATTTATGTTATGTTTCGGGAGAAAAACACCAAAAGGGGTAATTTTTTTTTTTTTAACGTGATGGAGACAAAGCCTTGCATTATGTGATGGAATACTTCACCTGCAAAATTAACATCTGTATATTGATTGGTCACTGCATGTTACATTAAATTAGTGAAGAAAACCTTTTTTCGTGAGCCTTCACAGTGAACAAAGAATCAAAAAAAAGCTAAAAATTTCTCATGAATTCAAGTAAACAGGGGCCTGATAGTGAAAGTCAAGTCATGTCGCCGGAGTGGTAATGTTAATTTTTTTTTTTTTTTTTCAAAGTATCCTCTGATTTACAGATGTCTCTTTCACCATGTAAGTCTGTAAGAAAAAGTATTTTTGGGCCTCATGGCATCATGTGATTGACTCAAAAGTTGTAATTCCACAGTTTGGCCACTATGTCAAATTGGCTTCAAGGCCTGGTGCACTTCCTGGGGGCCTGGATTACGATTTAAAACACTTCTGTATAATCTGACACAGGGACAATAGCCGCCTGTGCACTCTAGTCGTATGTGGAAGTGTTTTATATCATAAAGTAAGGTTTGAACAAAAATGAATGTTTGGGAAGTACTGAGAGTAGGACTGGATAAATGAGATAAATTAGGATTATACTGCATGAGTTATAGTTTGTGAACAGATGTTTCCACGTAGTTTTGCTGTTGGTGTTAAAAGAGGACCCCTATGACTTCAAGTCATGGAGAATGTTCGTCTTTTTCAGATTCCCCATTCACTGTGGGGGCAGGTGAGAAAAACTAAATGTTCTTGGCTGAATCAAGGCAACACATGTTGAGTAACTGATAAACATATGATTATTCCTTTACGCCCTCTCATGTTTTATCTATGCTCCTGTATCTTACTGTGTTTGTGTATTTTTGCTGATTCCAGCAGTTACCTTGTCTGCATTCAGAGTCTTCCCAGGTTCCTTGATGAGGACGCTCTGGTCGACAGCGCTCACACCACACAGAGAGTCTGGCTGGGCCGTCACATGCAGGGTGGTCTCCTCTCCTGGGACAGCTGAGGATGGAGAAAACTCCAGGGATGGCTAAGACACACAGACACACACACGACTGTAAACGTGACATTCCAGTCATCTCAAGAGACACCACAGTTCCAGGATGGATTAAAAAGGTTCTAAATGGGATACGATCACACTGGAGCACTTGTTGGCTCCACTTAAGCGATACAGTATGCACTTTATTTTCACTGGACCTGTTCGAGGCCAATGCTGGTGGACGGTACAAACTTTCACATTACATTTAAGTCAAACAGCACATTTATTTTTAACTTACACGATTGGACCATGGTATGAAGAATTCCACTCGCCTAAACCATAGACTGTATAAATAATGGACGTAGCCACAGTGACATCACCCATTAGTTTGTGCAGTGCAGTTTTGAAGCCTCGAGTTCAGTATTTCGGCCGTCGCCGTCTTGGCTTATTGGAGCCAGAAGTGACCATATTTGGATGAGAGGCTGCTGCCGTGGAGAAGTGAGGGGTGGATCTGACTCACAGAGTTCAGTGACGCCTCGCAGACAGCCTGTCACTAAAACAGCCCCGCCCTTATATATGCCTAACTTTAAACCTTAGTAAAATGTAAATGGGTGAGTTATAAAAAAATAAAAATAAAAACCATCCCCCGTACAGCTGTCATGAGCGTTGAAATAGCTATAGAGACCAAACTGTTTTTTGTACCAGGCTGTAAATATGTTTATTTCTGCTGTACAGTTGGATGTTTTAAACTCTGTTTTGGAGCCAGCCTCAACTTGCTGTTCAAAGAATTGCAGATGTTAGCACTTCCACAATGGCTTCATTTCTCAGCCTCAGAAGCTGCTGCTTGGCCTGAACAGAGTTCACCTGCCCTGTGACGACGTTAATGTCGAGCCCTGGCACTAATAGCTGGGATCTGTTGTTATATGATTTACTGTTTTCACTGTTTTGTGGTTTGTGCGAATTTGGTTTCTGATTCTCACAGTATTCCACAGTTCATGAGGCATATTAGTCAGGACATGAAAATGCATCTGCATCTTTGTGTTTTTGTTACCTAAGAACAAGCTGTTCATATCTACATAGGGAGCGGGTCATCGTCCACGGCGATCCCCCATGTTACACCGCCATGTTTCTACAGTAACCCAGAACAGACAAAGCAACCACTGGTGGCCACTGTAGTTAGAATCACCTCCATGATGACCAGTGTCACAAAGTTTTTTTAAACGTGTAACTGCTTTATGCAGTAATTTTAGCCGTATTAATTCCCTGGTCTGTTTGGTTTGGAGAGGAAGAGACCTCCGTGGATAATTTGGCTCCCAGTTTAAACTTCACTGAAGGAACTCCAATTGAAAGAAGTTTCAGCTGGTTGAAATCTGCAGTCCTCACACCACTAAATCTCCCTAAATCTGACACACTTCTCCTTCAGTATGAGTTTTTCCATATCCAGACATGCCATCCAGGGACAGATCGCATGCTAAAGCTGGTATAAACTGGGTCAAAAAGCTCACACTGATCAGGGAAGTACTAATGTTTACCTACTAATGACAACATATTCTGATACAAGCGTTCTCTGTTAGTTCAGGCTGTCGTGTTTCAACAGAAAATCAACACAGTTTTGATCATTTGTACCATAAATCTATCAAATATCTAATCTAAACATCATCATATCGTCAATGCCTTTACCAAAGAAAGAGCTCAATATCAACCTGGCACATCACATGCCTTTTTCTCACACTGACCTTGTGACTGAAGCATTTCTCAGTGGAGAAGTCAGCACTGTTGGCGATCATAGTCTCACTGGAGAGGATGGTGTAAGCCACAACCTGGACAATTGGTGCCATGTCTGGAGACACTTTCAACTCAAAGGACACCTCACCCTCAGACACTGAAACAACAGATCTACTGTTATAACGAAGGTTACAATATTGTAACCACAGTTCTATCAGCACAGGTGGAGCCCTCTCCTGGACCCTGTCAGTAATACTCCTCTAATCATGAGCACTGGTTCACACACTGGCCAATCAGGACATGCCAACCTGAATATGTGCGGAACCCCCATTTGAGGAGGCAGCTTGTCCACAGTCAGTCAACCTACACTCTCTTCAGAGACTGAAGTAGGAGCGACAGGGACCCTAGGTAGAGGGCTCCACCTCTGCTAATAGAACTATCGTAACCTTCGTTCTATCTCACACAGCTTCTGCCCTCTACTGGACTCTTTGACTACACTGAATGAACACCCTGTCACGACATAACATCATCCAAGCCACACTGAACCTGACCAGCTAAAGGTTAGTCGCCATAGCCTGCGTACTTCTTTGAGTAGTGGGCCCCAGCCAACCCAGGTGAGTAATCAAAGTGGGTGGAGCTTCAGCCTAATCTCACAGGGTCAGAAGACAAGCAATAGACACCCTGCACACCACATTTCCCAGGTCATCAAGGAGCACTGAAACATGTTGGTGTATCACACCCAGAGGTGAGTCAGGTGACATAGATGACATACACCCAACCCCTTTTCACCAGTACTACATAGTTCCAGTGAGCACAGACCCTGAAAAAGACCCCAACATGTCCGAGAGATAGAAACGTTTGAATAGACAGGGTGTAGACCACGACACTGCCGTACATATGTCCTAGACACTCACCCCACTGAACAAGGCCACCGACACCGCCACACTATGTGTGGAGTGTGCAGAGACCACAGCAGGATGGTCCCGTCCACCTGCCTGTTGGCTCGGATGATGCACTCACAAAGCCGTCTCACAGGGGGTTTCTTGTATAGGGCCTTACCGGCCACACACCAAAGCACACAAACAGTGTGCAAGTCACCAAAGAGGGTGAAGGTTGACTGATGGTGGGCGAGCCGCCTCCTTATATATAGTGGGTTCTGCACGTATTCAGATAGGCACATCCCGATTGGTCGGCTACATTTATACAGATCTCAGTGTGTGAACGCGTGCTTGTGATAGGAGCAGTATTACCCATAGAGTCAAGCAGAGGGCGGAGCCTGTGTGACATAGAAACAATCATCATTTACATGTCTTCACTGATCAATGAAATAGCTGTCGAAAGTCTATTTGGCTGTAAATAGAGAACACGGAAATGAGGCTTCAAGTCTACGGCTGAACTCATCATTGAAGAAACAATCTTTACTTACCTTGTTCACTGTGCTCAACCTTTTTAAATCCTTGCATGACAATGGCTCCTCTGGATAAAACCTGGACAATTCATGAAAAATATATATTCAATCAATAAGTCACTCTGCTGTGTAAAACCTTATAACCCTTAACAGCATACTTCAGTCACAGACAGCCTCAGACTAGCCATTGGGCAATTCTGACAAATGCAGCAAGGCCACCACCAGCAATGTTCCACTTGCCTTGGGGTCACACAATAGATCAAGATACTTTAGAAACAGGCGACGTCACCAGGACTCACCAAATACATCACATCCACAGAGCTCTGGTTCTGTCCAGCTATAGTGTATTGAATAGAGATGGTCTCTTCTCTGTCACAGCGAAGTGGTTTGTTCTTCTTCTTCACCTCCAGGGAGCTGGCAGTTTTTGAATGAGGAGAAGGTGGCCGGATCAGGGACAAGGTGTGAACTGCCTCTTTATAGTGTGGACGTCTGTCTGTGTGCTCTGACATTTTTGTAAGGCGAGCCTGGAGTGTGGAGAAGAAGCATCAACTAATAGTGGTTAAATTAGTCACATGTAGTTTTTGTTGGTAAATCAGGAGGTCCTGGAAAACACAAAGGGTGCACATCCAATGACCCAGGTGAGAAAAACAGAGCCGGACTGTGTAAGCACAACACTGATGATGACAGATTTGATCCCAGTACAGATTTACATGCAGTAGGGGAGAGCGGGGCACAACCTAACACAATTTAGTTTTGGCTAAATGTTCTTAAAACTGTTTGAGACTGATTTTTTTTTTTTTTATTCTAATATCATGCACATCACTGATACAAATGAACAGCTGCTGTAATTTTTTACAACATCTTTCTTCTACAGTTATTCCGGGTTAATTGTAACAGGCAGAGGGTTAGCTGTGACACTTGCTGTTAACATAATTACCAGAACATAATGATTCTGTTTAACACAATTAATTCCATACAATTCTTTCTATATAATATAGGTTGATACTGTTTATGGATCTATGTATGATAGATATCCAAACATCTATCCATCCCTCATCTAACCACCAATGCTTAATGAATGGAAAGATCAACACATAGACAGATACATAGTATGTGTGGATATTATATATTTTTCTCTTTTCATCCGTGATAGATTGAAGGATAAATGTATGTAAATACCTATCTCCCCATCTACTCCAAGGGAAGGATAGGTATCCATACAGGTATCCATCAATCTGTTAGTCTATAGTTGATATTCAATGGTTGGACTGATAGATGTACATAGATTGGATAATATAGATCCACGTGTCAAAATATGAGTATTGAATTATGAATACTGACAAAACCGTGAAACTGTATGTCAATGAGATACTGGAAAATAAAAATAAAAAAAGTCTATCTCATTTAATTAAGGACATTTGTTATAACTGAACATGAGTTCAGGGGTCACTGTTTGGTGGTATTGTGGTCAACTGGCCGGAGGCACAAAGGGATCGACCCCCCTGTGTAATGGTAATGGTAATGGACCTGCATTTCTATAGCGCCTTTCTTCTCCATCTGACCACTCAAAGCGCTTTTTACACTACAAGTCACATTCACCCATTCACACACACATTCATACACTGGTGGCCGAGGCTACCATACAAGATGCCAAATGCTACTCAGTTTTTAACACACTCACACACAGATGGAAGCATCATTTGGGGTTCAGTATCTTGCTCAAGGATACTTCGACATGCGGACTGGAGCAGCCGGGGATCAAACGGCTGATCTTCCGATGGGTGGACGACCTGCTCTACCTGAGCCACAGCCACCCTTTTGTCTAAATAACCACTTACAAGTCTGTGTTACAATTTGCCCCCCGTTAGATTGTGCCCCACTATCCTCCTGCCATTCCAGCCCGTTCTCATTCCAAAGTCGTCAAATACTGCCACTGTTTCTGTGATTTTGGTATGGTGTCCGACATCAAAATCTCAAGTCTCCAACGTGTATCTAAGAACCGAATGTAGCTTCATGAAACGGTGCTGCTGTGACAGGAAACACCGATTGATGGACATAAATTTGATATAATCTCACTTACTGTAAGTGTGATGTCCCCGTTCAGAGTCGATGTGTTTAACGAGAAAGTGGCGACACCTTCACTGTCTGTTGTGAGACTCTGTAACAGATGCGATGACCACATGCCACCTCTGAACAAGTAGATCACTGTGTCAGGACTGGGTGTATCATTGTAGTGAACTGCTTTAACCTGTTGGAACCACAGAGTCGTATCACTGAGAGTAGTCATAGTTTCAGTTTTTTTCAGTGTACTGTGTAGATAATCACAGCCCTTTCTGCACTTACTTTTCCTTCCACAACTGATCCTTGGTCATAAATCTTAGGTGTGTCAATAAAGGACAGCTTTCCAATGATGTAAGAAATCTTTATTGTTTTTCCTTGTGGGTGTGAAATACCTGTAAAAAAAAAAAAAAAAAAAAGGCTCCCTGTTAAAGCACTGTGTGCACCTTCTTAAAACATATATAAAACAAAATACACCTGTGTTTCCAAAAATAACATAACATACCTGTCCCGTCCTCTGTCACCTTGGCTTTGAGAAACAGATTATCTTCTGGTGGCAAAAAATAGGGGGCTAATACTTGGAGCATGTTTGGTACTGGGAAAGTTGACATCTTGACAATAAAAGCAGCACAACCGTTCTTGTCTATCTAGACAGGACAACATAAATAACACAAAGAAAATGAGAATGGAGTTTGTGTGACCCAAACAAGTTCCTGCTAATATTTTTAGCTCAGTTTGTGATTGTGAAACGAGTCAAATGTGCTCTTTTTTTGAAATGTTGTAATGGTTTTCTGTTTTTCCATTTTTCAATCCAACAGTCCAAACACAACAACATTGAAAAATAAAGTCAATAATCTTTTAACATTGATTTGACAATTCTTCTAAAGATCTAAATGCTTGTTCATGAGAGCAGCCATATACAACCAGTGATAATGGCGCCCTGGTTGTGCTGTGCAGTGTCATGTTAGAAAAATGCATGTGTCACCTTATCCTGCAGTAGGTGTTCTTATGCACCAACATCCTGATTCACAAGTCTAACTTCATGTTTTAAATAACATACTACGCCGGCATCTAGTAGTGAGGTTGCAGACGTGACGGCTGCGCCCTGAGATAAACAGAGTTCAACTTTTGGAATGCAGCAGCGCGCACCACATGTCATGTGAGGAGGGACAACCAATCACAACCAGCAGATATCTTTTCCTTCTTCTGTAAATATCAGTCTGTGATTAATACGGAGAGGAAGTTGATCATATTAGTGCAGAGCTGCCCAGAGCTTTACATCTGTCCCATGGACAATATTTTTGGCCCAATACACACTTAAAAAACAGCGCCTGGAAAAAGATCAGCTCTGCAGTCATGATTTCTGGTAAGAAGGCGATGATGCGGTGCTGATTCTAGTCGCTTAGCAGCCTCAGACACAACCTGCCTCTGTGCCCTTGGGACAGAGTAGCACCAAGAGCCCGACCTTGCATTTTCCAGATGATTAAAGACACAGCATGTGTACAGCCACTGAGGGTAGTCACATGGAACCTTATTTGTATGGAGCATCTTCCATGACAAACCCAATATGGTGTTGCACATGGTCAGTAAGTCGGCATCAGAGCAGGTTCGCTGTTAGAGGGTTTTATAAAGCATTTCCACTTCCCATTTGTTGGTTTGGGATTGCACTTGATGGCAGACTCTCTCTCTGAACACGGAAACAAAGTGGAAGTTGTTAGAGAGGGGGTGTAGGGGTGGTTAGGAAATGGCCTGTCTTGTTAGGAGGAAGGTTGGGGTGGTGGTTGTATCACAAAACACAGGACTTTGCCCTGGGACTTACGCCTGGCGGCGGTCTTGAAACTGTGTGAACTTTGAGTAAACTTTGAGTCACTGTAAGTTACATCTTGACCATGTTTTTTCCCTAAACTTAACTACAGTAACTTTACTTGCCTAAACCTAACCTGACCTTCATAACTTTTCGAATAAACAACCCACGTCATTTGTGGGCTGTTTATTCCTAGGATGTCATACAAACCATTGTATGAGGGTACATTGATTTATGCACACATATAACCACATGAAAGGCTGATGTGTTTGACAAAACTGTAGAGATGACACTCAGTAGATATAGCAACTGTACCTGCAATGTTTCCTCCTGGCACCCTTCATCTTCTCGGACATAAGGGTTTACTATAGAATTCATCAGAGGTCGGCAAATCTGAAGTTCAGCAGTGCCAGGCACAGGCTGTCCATATGTGTATCTGGGAGGAAAAATGAAACAATTTATGTTGTGTTGAAAAAAGGATAATTCATTTGTTTAAAAGCATATTTTGGCACGATTACTCACTTTGCACATACTTCAACTTTGATTTCTTCCTGGGCGACACTGATTTCATCAAAAGCCTTTATTTGTACACCAAATTTAGGCAAAACTGTGGAGAAAATATAGTTGTTAGCATCCTGGTCATTAAAAACTATTAACATTGGTAAAACAATGCTAACTTACCATATCTCTCCACCTTGAAGCTGTGGTGTCGTTTCTGTCCATCGATCCCCACAATAACTTTGTAGGTTCCTTCGCGGACTTCAGAGTTCAAAGAGTAAGAAAGCTGCAGTATTTTACCGTTGGATGATTGATTCAGCCACTGTCCAATCCGATTGCCCCTCACATCCTGTTTAATAAAATAAATTGGAAGAACACTGGGACCTTATGGTGACTTTCATGATCCTCCCATTCAGTATTTGTACGACAAAAACTGACTGAAAACTTTTTAAATTCCTTCGGAGTCAAGAGTCAAGTACATGTTCAACTGTATTTTATTTAGGTTGGATCAAAATGCCCCATATTGTTAGATAATATGAGAGTGTGAATCTTACCTCAACCTCAATGATGTTGTACTGAAAGAAGAAAACAAATGAGATTTGTTAATAAGTGAACTGTGTTGTATTTCACTCATCAGTGCTCATAGTTCATCACAGTGTCACCTTTACACCTTGCATTAACATGCGTTTTTTGCGATCAGATAGCAATCCGATTGCTTGTGACCACATGAAAGTACAGGTGTAAATACACTCGAAACGCATTGAGGACGTATTGTTATCCGATGGGCCAAACCACTTCTGAAGGTGGTCAGGGACGCATTGTGACCACATCCAACACAAGTGTAAATGCAAATGCGTCTCCAATCCACATGCAACAACTCTGTGGATGAAAACAAGTAAGTGAGGTGCGCCAGCTGGACACAGGAAGAAGGAGGAAGAAGATGACAACAACAACACTCACCGGGTAGCGACTGCAGAGAAAAAGAAAACACCGTGGTGAAGATAGTTTGATGTTGGATATTCGACAGATATTCACGTATTCATTTTGGGTTCAACACTGATTTCCACCTCCATGTCATAGGCAGAAAACAATGAGCAACACAGGGTAGGGCTATTAACCCAATAGCTTTCACATAACTGGACCCAGACACCACACACAAATGTAAAATGGTTTGTTGAAGTTTGTTTAAAAGATTCTTATAAAATAAAAAGTGTGTTTTTGTGAGTGTTTGTGTGTGTGTGTGTGGGCGGGGGGTTAATAGCCCTACCCTGTGTTGCTCATTGTTTTCTGCCTATGATATGGAGGTGGAAATCAGTGTTGAACCCAAAAAGAATATGTGAATAGCTGTTGAATATCCAACATCAAACTATCTTCACCACGGTAAAGAGACGCCGAGGACGGTGAGACGAAGTGTCTGCTCTCCATTTGGTCTGACAAAAGTGTCCATACAAGAAGGCAACTTCATGGGTGGCTAACATCTTGTTGTTGTTATTGTGATTGTGGTGCACATGATATGAGGTTGTAGTGTGCCACTAGGATGTAACGTCGGCGGGACACAGCGTTATCTGATAGCAAACGGATCTGGATGGGACACCGGAGACGCATATTAATACCAGGCATAAATGTATGTGGTCATATGCTATCCGATTGCAAAAAACGCATGCTAATGCAAGGTGTAAAGGGGGCCACAGTGTCACAGAATAACAGTGATGTGCTATTACAGCATTTCACTCCCAATACACACAATAAAAGTCTAGTCTAAGAGTGTCTGCAAGGCTGGGGTATATATACTGGCTGTGAGTGATGAGGAACAGGTGAACTGAGTTGCCTTGAAGTGTTGGGTGTGACTGATGCTGAGTAGGGAAAAACCAGGGTGAATGGAAAACCACTGAATGTGAGCTGGGTGACTGGGCAGTTGTAACTGTAACTGTAACTGTATTCAAATACAGTTGTAAAGATCAATTAGCTAGTTTTGAATGTTGTTATATACGACATTTGTTTTAGGGGTTATTGCAGCATCTACAAAAATATTTGACGACCTTCAACTCAGCACAGGCAAGTACAGCGAACTGGTTGTACTATTGACCTTACAGCTTCAACAGGAGCTCTAGGACAAAGTTATTTATAAAGACTGATTAAACACATAGCCCAGGGTAAAGGGCAAAACCACCTAGATTTCTCTTCATTATGTAACTTCTGTTCAATTCTACTCCCCCAGCTTGTGTGTACATTGTGACTGACTGTGTCACTAATAGTGTGTTTTTTATGAGGTCTTGAAGAAAATGGAGGGTCAAATACTCACCAGCTGATTAAAAGGTCTCAACTTAGTGTCCAGTGTAACGACTCTGAAATGCACTGAGAGAAATGCAGAAAGGTTACATGAAGATTTCTCATTCAACATCCCAACAGATGCCTGAAACCATAGATTGGATATAAAGATGGACGACATGACAGCTCCTCAAAAGTGAAGCCAAAACATCTCGTTCGCCCCCTGGTGGCTGATTGCAGTTGCGCCCCGACTGCACGCCCCCTAACTATGACGAGATACTAGCCGTCTCTCAATTGCAAGGAAGGATCCTCAAATGGGCGGATTTGAAGGATGCTACGTCATCGACCTCCGCCGAAGGACTGTTCCAATGTCAAGGATCCTCCCGAGTTTCACGAAGGACTGAGTCCTTCTTTCAGCGAAATTCGTAGGATGCATGTATGGATCCTCCGCGGGTATAAAATCCCCACAATGCTTTGCACACGATTTGGTGGAGATGAGGGCGGGGCCTCTTCAATGAAACCTGCGCCAGCAGAGCTCGGCAGGACTAATATAAATATGTCATTTATTTGGATTAATGTCTCCAGGAGTTTTTATTGTACAAGCGTGAAAAACAAATATTGACAGAAACCTCATAATTTACACTCTCCACTGTGTTCACAGCCCAATGAGATTTTTTAAATAACGGGACTTAGATAAAACATCAAAGTTTTTAAACAAATCATTTACAGTAGAGATGGAGCGCTAAGTGTCCCCCTCCCCTCCCCCCCCCACTATTCACATGATAACCACATGATAACTGCTCTCATTCTTTGGGTTTCAATTGGTCAATTAGTGTATTTTTGGGGGGCATCGCAGTGGGAATGACCACAGTAAAGACATCAGAATATCCTGCAGGTCAAAGCATCACTCATTAATTTTGAGGTGAACTTATTTCAGAGGATAACACGGCGGTATCAGGTACAATCGGCGTGATCAGCTGTTTCAGATCAGATCCGCTATTCATATTACTGTAACTGAATCACAGTGTGATTCTGTGTGTAAGTCTGTTTATATACTGTAGATGCTGTGGTGATGTAGGACTTTTTTCAGCTGTTCAGGTTAACTGCACTCTGGAAAGGGATTAGGGTGTGAATGCGTGTGTGTGTGTGTGTGTGTGTGGGGGGGGGGGGGGGGGGGGCTTTACCTGGCCTCACCTGTAAAAAGCACGTTTAGCATATTCAGTGAAAAGAAGGATTAACCCTCCCACTGCCAACTCTTCCCAAAACATCAGGACACATTTTATAGATAGCCATTTAATTGTCCAAATCAATTGAGCAGATGAAAGTGTTAATGCTTCATACATTCACAAGACTTTACAGAAACACATCAACTGACCTAAACATTCAGCACAATGGGGAAGGTCAGTTTTTATACATTGTAGAGGCATTCTAAAACCACCTTTTACAAAAATGTCATTTAGCCGACCTGATTTTTATTCTTTAAGAAGAATCCAGAAATATATTTTCCATAAAAGTCACATGACTCTGAAAATGCGGCTTACATTTGTTCAAACTGTACAACAACATTAGAGAGTATCAAATTCCCACAGTACCCTGAAACCCCGTCAGTCCCAAGAGGGCTGATGACGCACACCTGGGGACACTTGTTAGCCTGTTCCAATGTGTGTTCACTGGATGCTAGGGAGGACTCTTGCCTTGCCTCTGCAGGATCCTTCCTTGGGAGGATCTGTCCTCCCAAGGAAGGATCCTTGCAATTGAGAAACACCAACTGTGTCTGTGGCGCTGAGTCAGGTGGATCATGGGTGTACGGGTGGGAACCCCCTAATCTCTAGCAGGTTTTGGCTCCAAATCTCATCACCAGCACAAGATGGCAGCACCTGTATCCTGATATTTTACTTTCATTTTGTGGAGACACATTGTCCATCTCAACAACTTCTGTTCAATGAAAAATTACACTGATATCAACCCTTCAAAATTCCTGTGGTGTAAAGATAAAAATGATTGCTGGTTAGTGGTGGTAACAGGTCATGAGCACCTGCCAACAGATCTCATGCTATGCAAATGACAGGAGTTTCTTGTCCACGCAAACCACAGCAGCTCTTAATCTAACAGCTCACTGTGGCTTTTTCTGCTGGTAAATATTCAAACTAAACTGCTGACAAAAAGTACCAGATATGTCCACATCTTTTTTGTGTTGCCTCATTTTTAGTCCACAATAGCACTGTTCATGAACCATGAATGTGCAGGTCCTTTGAATCTTGTTTAGAAAAGTAAGATTCCACAACTAACACTGGAAGGTGGTACATATAAAGAGTCAACTACAAAATGTAAATACATTGAATGGCCCGAACAGAAAAACACAGTTCACTGTCTGTCTATCGTTGTCCTGCATTCTATGAACTTAAAGACAAAACTTGATCAGAAACATGTCTGACTGTTACCTGTTTGTCCAGGGAGGTACAGTGGTTTGTCTGTTTGGACGAATGTCATTGGTTGATAGACTTTGATCATGACTCTCCTGACTTCTTTTGAGTAGAAAGTGTCGCCTCGTACCTCCACCTCACACTTCTGTATCACTTGTCTCTGCACTAAAGGAACCTGTGACAGAAAGATATTTCAAAAACCAAAGTCTATTGTGTATTAACATTTTAAATGTTCAGAGTGTTACTGAAGAATAAATAAATGCCAAACTGGAGAGCTGACCTGAAACTGAACGCAGGTATGAAACTCTGTGTCAGATGTCTTCTCAAAGAGCGTTGTATTCGTCTCTTGGGACTTCAGAGTGACGGTCATGACCAGGGTCTCATTGGGCTGCAGGAGACTCACACAGAACTTAGTCTCAGCTCCGGCTTCAAGAACTGCAGGAATGGCCACCATGTACCGCCTGCAGCCACAGAAACATGCACACATTAAAGGGGAACACCACCTGAATTAAGAATTCCAATACGTTATTTCTGTGGCTGGTAAGTTTAATCAATATACATGAACATGACCTAGTCTCTCTCAAAAGTTGTCTGTTGCTTACACGGCTAAGGGGTTTTAAAAACGGCAGCAGCCGATGCTCCATTGGCTGTGTTATGCACAATTAAGGACAGGCCGCTTTGAATGAAAAGCTGTCTGTTGATAGTGTCCTCAGCTTCTCAGGAACATCCACCCCTCCCTTCTCTACAGCGCCAGCCTCTCGCCCAAATATGGTCACTTCTGGCTCCAAGAAAAACAAAGATGGCAACGAAAGAAATGCCAAACTGGAGGCTTCAAAATGGGAGTTCACAAACCAGTGGGTGGTTCAAAGGTTCATGAGGTTCATGAGGGACTAAAAAGTCTGAAAGGCCAGGCCATGAAGAGTCGAAAAGCGATTAACAAGATCTCAAAGTCAATCCTAAAACAGACGGGGAGCCTGTGAAGAGGCTAAAACTGGTGTGATGTGATCGTGCTTCTTGGTTCTGGTTAAAAGCAGAGCAGCTGAGTTCTAAAAAATGGCCATAGTTCATCTTCAATGATCTATAAGGTCCATATTTCAATTCATTGTAATGACAACTGAACAGACTCCTGCTGATGAAGGCCACAAGATGTGGCTGTCATGTCTTGAAGAAATCTAGTAGTGGACCTTAAGTTAAGATTTTTTTGTCAAACAAACTGCTGCACAGACGTTACTGCATTATTGCTCAAGATCATTTTGCTGCCAGTATATCGGTTCTTTTACCAACGTGAAAGTTTGTGTTTTATTGATGGTTTTTCAACAAGACGATAACTTGGGTAAAGGATTTGAATATTTCTTGGAGGTGTAAAAACTTCTACTGTAATCTTAAGGATCATGCCAGTTAACCACTGGTACTGACACTGTCTACTGACTGGAACTGACACCCAAATACACCACTGGTTTTTTGTCTGTGTGGCTTAATTAGGATGGAGGTACAAGTTCAGCCTGTGTCGAACCCACCCTCACGGCCCGTTTCCTTAATAGGATCTAGCTCCTGAACTGGGACATGCTGTAGATAATTCACTGGGGCCAGCTGCACAGAACACCTTAAGTTTTTTACTTAAGTATGACATTCAAGGCTTCATTTCTCCTTAAATGAGGGACTTTCACAGTTGCAAAGAATTCCAAAAAAGCAACATTTACTCAGTCATGTTGCAGTTAAGATAGAGTCAGAGGTGCTTTGGTTGCTAAGGTCTTTAGTGCAACAGTCTAGGGATTCTTAAGGATAAGACCATGACGAGGAGAAAAACAAAAATACTTAAGTGAACATTTTAAGGAAATCTTGAGGACAAGACTTGAGGGAGTTTTGTGCAACCAATTTTATTTTGAGGAAATCCTGACTGGGACTTTAAGGAAAATCTTAACTGAGGGTCTTTTGTACAACTGGCTCCACAGAAGAATTCCCTATTCCAAAAGAGTACGTAGCAAAACAACATGATCCAATATTCAAGTGGAATTTGGCACCATGCACCACTCTCATCATCAGGTTTTAACAAAGCATCACCTAAAACTACATGCTGATGTCACTATTTTAGACGGTGCAGGTAAACTTACGGTTCCGCCAACACCTGTCCCACACAAATCCAGCTCAGGCAGACAAACAGTGTCAACGGCCACGTCCCGGGAATCCCAGAAAGATCCATGACTGAAGGAGATGAACCTCAGAACCTTGCTGAACAGGCTCTGCTACAGAAACCCTGTCTGTGTTTACCCACTATTTACACACACACCCACACACACACCCAATCATTTTCCACAATGCTCCATGACAGATCATCTGTTGGTTCTCTATCCGTCAATCATTTATAGACTTTGTATATTTTAGCGCATACATTTTATTACAGCAGAAATCTAAGAAAGGCTGTCTTGTTTGTCAGACTCTCTTAGATTATCTTGATAAGTCCGTCTTCCATTCTCGGGTTGCTTTGCAGTGTAGGAAGTTGTTGCCAACACTGGAAGAGCAACTTTCTTTTCAGGATTCTCTGCCATTAAAAAGGGACATGCACACGCATCTGAATTTGAAAAACAACCTGTTCTCTTCAGCACTCCCACTCAACGGGGGCGTCAGCATTCCCGGCAAAACCCCATGCACTTTGTTCACTTGTTGGCTTCTTTGGTGCGAGAGAAGAAGCCAAGTTTGCACCCACTCTCTCTTATTGTAATAATTAACAGCATGTTTAAACACAAAAAGTGCGTAATGTGTATATGCTACGAGAGAACCTCAGGCCATGGGTCAGAGAAGGTTTGTTTGATCAGATCAGAGACTGTAATTACAACACTCTTCTAACAAGAAAGTCTAAACTTCTGTTTGATCAGTATCAATAAAACGTTACTGGGAGGTTGGCTGGTAGGAGCGCCACAAATCAGTGTCCACTGACACCCTCAGATTGGAACAACCTACCCAACTCCCTTCGCTCTATATCTTCCTTACAGACCTTTAAGACAGAGTTACGTAACCATCTAAAAACACAATGCTCATGCTTTTAGTGTGTGGTCTCTGACTGGTCTTGGGGTTATGGGATGTACATGTGCAATGTATGCTCTACTGTTACCTGTGTGCTGTGCCTTTGCATTGTACTTGCTTTACCTTCTGTTTGTCTGTTGCTTTTCTTGTGATTCTGTCCTGTCGCTGTTGTTGTACTTCTGTGTTGCTTCTATTTGTACTATTGTTGCTTGTTGAATGTTGCTGCTAAGGATCCCCCTTGAAAATGAGGTGATCCACCTCAAGGGGCTTTTCCTTCAATAAATTCAATATATATATACATAAAGGGACTTCAGCTGGGTCGATTTGACCTCTCACGGTCCTCAGAGGTCAAATCTGACTTCCCTCCATATCTGAAAGATTAAACCTTATGGTGTGCACTCGCGCTCACTGCGACCTCGTCACATAATGTGTTTGGTCATGGACTTTCCACATCTACATATGACGTGCAAGGTACCCTGGATGTGTTGGTTGTTGTCGTTCTGGGACGCCGTGTCAAGCTCTGCTTGTTACATGCATTGTCAGTTATCAAAATACACTTCTGTTTTCACAGGAAATGAACAGATTACATACAGTCTCTTTCACAATAAATATACTACGTCAGTACAACACTGCGATTTGATGTTTTTGCCAACAAAAGCACGTGGTTGAACTTCGAAAAAAAGAACAGGGTTTGGCTTTACAATTTGACAGGAAACTAACACTGGCCTCCCAGGAGACAGTCAGTGGTTGTTGGACCCGTCCACCACACCCTACTGGGGACTTCTGCTGCTGCGTTTCGCCCTGACGCCGCTGGGCACTGAGAAACAAAAACGATGACCAACTGTGTTTCATGTTGGCATGATACACAGTTGGTCACAGTTTTTGTTTATCAGTGTCTGACACCTGGAAGTCACTGACCAAGTACAATTTCAATGACTTCAGAGTCAGAGTGGGTTGACACTCCCTCTGTTAGAGATGCTTTTCTAAGAAAATGCTCATTTGTGAAAAGAGCTTATCCGCTGTACTACTGGTCTGAAGAGGGTCATTGTGCCAAAGTTTATGCTCATTCTACCCTGTCATATTGTAGGTTATTAAATTAATTTGTGTTTCATCAGATAAGACGCAGCCAACATGGGGCTAAATAGTATTTTAGCACAGGGTGCACTGCAAACAACGCACAGAGGTGATGGAATAAATTGTTAATATATTTTGAGGGCCCTAAACAAGTTGACTTGGTTATAGCTGGTAGAAGACAATTTGGACTCAACTCAAAGGTAACAGTCGGCCATCAGGGCAGAAGTTGTGGTGGGAGGAATACAGAGAAACATTGGGGTCACATGTATGGCCCTGACACACCAAGAAGACAGTTCGCTGTTGGTTAGCATCCATGGCCCTCGTTGTTGCAGTATGTTCTGTGTCCTGTACCGTTGGCCCTTGTCAGCGCTGGTCAGCTTCTTTTCCACCGACTCAACACGTTGAATCAGCGACGGTGGAGCCCCTCGGTGGATAAGATCCCTCTGAGTTCAGCTCACCGCAGGAGAAGAGAAACGGAAGTGAGGCAAGTAAACAAACAACTGAAGTCACGAGGAAGTGAGACCAAAACAAACTTGTTTCATAAAGTAAGATTATTTTTCTTTAACCATTGAGCTCTTAAGAAGAAATGTTTCCTGATGGTTTGTATTATTGTTATTTATGCTCTGTTTTTCAACATTACATTGTGTTATGTGCTAACTGGCTAACTAGCATCGAGACAGTTTTCTGGTTTTCCTGTTTTGAGTGACGATTACAGATTACCGCTGTTTGCTGGTGTGGAGAGTTATGTCATCACTGTAACACACGAGGAGAAAGATGAGCCAGTAAAGAAACAGGGTTTTTATGTTTGTGCACACACAAACGTGAACATTCAGTATGTTTCTGCAGTCACATTTATCTTCAATCAAATCTTAAAGTCCAAGTCCTGTTCAATTTATGGTACAGTCAATGGGGGTCACAGTCCTCAGTGGAGACCTCATGTCACTCTTCAAACTGCAAATGAAAGAACAACAACAACAACAAAAAAGTCAAAAATGTGTGGCTTGATATTCTCCTAAAATTAAGAATTTAATCTTGTAATATTTCGACTTTCTTCTCGTAGATTTACAACTTCATTTTCCTAGATTTTCAACTGTATTCTCAAAATTTAAGATTTTTTGTTCTTTAACATGGCCCTAATCCTCCTTTGTAATTCTACAAACTTTTGGTCGGAAATTATTGTTGAATTTGTCAAAGTTACTTAATTGAAATATAATTAGCATAAGTTGCTCTTTTATTGTTCTTTTACAACATTTACTGGTAATATGAGATTGTTACAGTTGTATTTCTATGTGTGTGCGAGTAACGAATTCTTAATGCCACACATGAATTTTCAGAATGTTTTTTGTTTTATGTTTATAACCTGTTTTTCCGTCCTTTGTTCGGTCCTGTCAAAATGTGTTTGCACTGATACAGATTCATTTGTCTGACACTTTGCTCTCCGTATTGCTGTTTGATAGAAAACTTTTTCTGTGATCAGAGAGAGTGTAGGTGAGGTGAGTGCTACATACAATTTATATTATTTTTGAGTGAACTGTTCCTTTAATGGGATTGTACAAATGTTCCTGTGCAGTATGTTAGCACAGATCGTTACCTGCAGCACAGGGGTAGATGTATTCTGTCTCAGCCTGGTCACCTGGGAGGAAAAACAAGAATCAGAGACTAAACAAACAACCCCGTCAAACACTGTAAAACTCTCTTTGTGGTTGTAGATAATCACCCAGTTAAACCTTCATAGTGGTCCAGTGAAATTCACAGAAAACGCCTATCCAAGACAAACCCAAAGTCAATTAAAGCTCTACTGAATGTGTGAATATGAGTGAAAAACTGATCAACACAAACACAAATGTTTATTTAGGAGCTAACTGTAAAAACTATATCTATAAAAACTCTTCTAGGAAACCTGCAATGATAAGAAAGACTTATTTCCCCTTAAAACAACATAGGAGCCATTTGTTTATCATTTCTGTACAAGTATAACAGAATGTGGGGCCTGAAAGGAGTTCAGTTCTCCTGTGGTGCTTCGCAGTGTCATTGACCACAGGACCCATGAGCCTTTGCAGCATTGTAGGCCAATTAAATGACTTTAAACCTGGGAAATACTTACTTTACTCAAGTACTGGTGTTTAGGAAGATGGCAGCAGACGCAGTGGTTGAGAGCTCTCGTACACAAAACTGTATTTTATTGTTTTTGATTGTACTAATTCCACCTAATTCCACAGGTCTTGCTGCCACAGCAGAGTCTGCAGGATTGTTTAAGACAGTACTCAGCCCTTTCACCACCTGTTCACACTGCTGCCCTCTGGAAGACCCTACAGGGCCACTTCCAGACTGCGGAACATTTTTTACCCCACAGCCATACACAAATCTCCCTCTCTACCCCACCACCACAACAATTTTAAATTTGTTTATGAGGCTGCCTGACATACTGCATCTTCCCTCTAAGCAAAACTGCTGCCTCTCAGAGTTGACATCTCATTCCTTCTTTCAGGTGATGAAGTGCTGGAATCTTTCCCAGAGAACGTCAGACACAAGCTTTGAAATTAGACGATTAAAACAGTTAATACAAATATTAGGATTCTGATAACTGTTCAGGTTGTTGTACAGCTTTTCCAAGGAGCAGTTTGTCAGTGTGTGCTGTGGTCTTTGTAAAGGAGGTTTAGAGACGACTGACTTACTTGGCTGGTAGTAGTCGTAGATCTTGACCACAGCTGGCTTCAGGTTCTGCACTAGGACCTCCTGTATGAGCTCTAAGCTGTGGTTGATGGGTATGTCCCTTGTTAACTGTTTGAGGACAAACAGACCACATGATCGGGAACAAATCTGGAGAGCTTCATCTATTGTTCCTCACTGTGTGTTTCTCTCACCGCCTCTATGTACACCAGAACATGATCGTCCTTTTGTTCAACACGGTCCACCAGCAGGGCACCTTTGAGCTGTGAGGAGACGATAATCAGCTGGGTGGTTCTTCAACAACACATGAAAACTATTTCCTGTCTACTAAAGGTGAAACTTGCTGTAATAACTCACTCTCTTTAAAGACTCTTGGGCTGGGACAAATCCAGACAGCATTTTGATATCCAGGATCACCATGTTGGTCGTGGTCTCCTTCCCAGTATATCTGTTATTGGATACACAGGACTGTTTGTTGAACATTTCAGTATTCTTCTAGAACTGCTGAATTGATTACTTACAGGGACTTTAGCTTCAGAGTGACTTTGGGTCTTTCACTGGTGCAGTCAGCCTCTGGTTTGACCTCAACACTGAAGGTTGTGACATCAGTAGGAGTTGGGACGTTATAGTGAAGAGAAATCTGGACGACAGACACATCAGGAAGATTAACAAATATCCTCTTCAGAGTTTTTTCCACATGCTGAGATTAGTTACTCAAGTATTCTAATTTGGGTTCATGAATATACCAATACAGAATATATCATTTACAGGTCGTACACAGGTAGCCACCCTGCTCTGTGTTGAATACCAGTGAGGGGAGTTCATTTAAAAGCATGGAGTGGAGGCTTAGTACCAAAACTTCTACCAGCAAAATGTGAAAGTTACTGAGCTGAGCTCAGCCTCAGAGGTGGTAAATGTATGTGCATAGAAGAGACACAGTAAGAGCCACAGTGACCACTGACCTGTACCGCAGCACATGCAGTGCCCTCCACCTCCAGGCTGTGCTTTCCTGTCATATCCTGCAGCGCCTCCTCCTGGTAGAGCAGTCTATTGTTCTGATTCACATCAAATGTCAGCCAGCCACTGGGAGACTGGACTGTCACTGTGCTTGAACCCTCTGGACTGAACACCACAGTGGAGTAAAGAGCCAGAGCCTGAAGAGCCACCACGGTGTCCTACATCACACACACACACACACAGAGTTATAAACACACTGGTACAGCATCATGCCAGTAACCTTCATATGGCGTCTCTTCAGTTTGAGACTGCAGATAAAAATTGAGCCCTTAGTCTTGTTGTCACATATCCTTCACTAACACTGACTGCACTGCAGCTTAAAGTGTTTTGTTTGTTTTCGTACCATGCATTTGGGTTCAAAGGGCCACTCCACTGATTTCCCACCTGAAAACAGCCTCAACAATGACGAGCACAGAAAAAGCATTTGCCTGCAGAGCACCTTGGTCCTCAGTAGAATAAATGTAAGTTTGTCTTAACACTGTTTTAGCTGTACCTGTGTGGAGGAGAAGCCTCCATAATGGTTCTGCTGACCCATCAGCCACCTGGTGATACGGGTGGTGTATTCCAGGTCCTGAGCAGAAGGAGGGGCAATGAGTTTGGCCAGCAGCACATAGGAGCTGATCTCCACAGACAGAGAGGCTGATGTTTCTGCTGCTGTCTGAGACCAGTGGAGGAAACCTCCTAAAATCAGACAACCAGCCACAAGGTAAGCTACATTCACAGTAATGAAGCCAGAATGATTTCCTTCAGGAGGATGACTCACCTTCTTGTATTGCAACAGTGTCTAGGTGCTTCAGTAGGTGAGCACGGGTCTCCATGTCTCCTGCCAGGGTGAAGACGTACGCCAGCAGAGCTGTAGTGTAGGTGTTGCTGAGGTCACTGATGGACTCCCTGAGGCAAGATAAGCTCCTCCTCATAACAGGATCCTAGAAAAGGCATGTATGCAATTTTAAACTGTCTCAGGAGGTGCACAGCAAATTTCTTTCACAATGTGCAAAGAAAATAAAGTCATTCTAGATGCTGTCAGTTTCTGTATGTCTACACAAGAAATGTGCTTTCAATGATGCAGTCCAAAGTGAAAACACAGTGTGTGAGTGATGGTGCTGGAACAGGTCTACTCACTGATACGGACATATTCATCTCCAAGAAAGCAGCAGTGATATAAGCACTGAGAGTCACTTCATCAGACACACCACCCTGTAGAGAGGAAGCATGAGTTAGGAGTGATCTCATCTTAAACACCTTGTCATGACCATGAGTGAAGTCCAGCTGTTGGATTCTTAATAAACAAATCAATTAGTGTGAGAACATGATTTTTTATGGGAGATAGAGGTCACAGTGACCTTGACCTTTGACCACCAAAATCTCATCAGCTCATCGCTGAGTCCAAGGGGACATTTGTGCCAAGTTTGAAGAGATTCCCTCAAGGCGTTCATGAGATATCACGAGAATGGGACGAATGGACGGACATAATGCCTCCAGCTACGGCTATCACCAGCACAGAGACATAAGACATGCCGATTTAAATTTGGTAACAGCATCAAACCCATCAGGCACTTTGCCCCTACCTTCATCCTGTTGTTAAAGAGTTGTCCTGACTTTTGGAAACAGCCATTTTGTTGCTGTTTGCCGATCAGCCAAGTCTTTGGCTGTTCAATGTTGCTGGGGTCGATGTAGATGAAGGACTGTGCTTTGACAAAGGATCTCAGAACAAAAGCAGTGAGCCTGAGGAAAAACAAGAGAACATTAATCATCTCAAAGAGTGAGGGACACCTGAGCTCATCACACACTTTATGTAGTTTCATTATGCCCTTATATCACCGCCTTTAGTCCACATTGTCATCACACTGTAAGAAGGTGAAACACTGGAAACACATTATATTACTGTTCCACTTTAACATGACTGCAGTATTTAGCAAAATGACACCACTTAATATATTCTGCATATTTCTCATCCTGTAAATGAACAGTGGAAAACCACGGTTTGGCAAAAACAAGTCCACACTAAAGCAAAACAAGCAATACTCCTTTTTTTAAACTATAAATCATGTAGTTTGTGGTGTTTATGTTCTCACCAAGTGTTCCCTGCTCCTGATCCAAAAGTGCTGTAAGCGCCATCAAGATGCTTGTAGTTCAGCTGTCTTTGGTAGCCTGGATAACAAAGGACACATGATTTTGATCATTACAGAATTCTACTTTTTACATTACATTACATGCAGGACAGACCTGAGCCCTTATACGCTGCACACTACCACCCAATCTCTACAGTTTCAATGTCTGGCCTTAGAAAGCATTATTCTTTCTCTGTTAAATGTCTGTTAAATTTTCACAGCAATGTAAAACCATCAGAGACTCACCACTGGTCATGAAGTTGGTGGCCTTTTCCTTGATGGCTGGGGTCAGCTGCTGTGTGTTTCTCAGGTACTGGAGGATGTAGATGTTGGGGGCCAGGAGCACCATGTTCTGCTCCCCACATCCATACGGCATCTTCAGCAGCCCATCCAGGTTCTTCATGGCTCGGCCCAAAATGTCACCTGCACAAAAACACACATAACACAACTACAGTGACCTTGACAGGATTTTCTGAAGAAGTTGTCCTTGTCTTTAGAGATCTGTGAAGTCAAATCAATCCCTCAGTTTACCCAGCACTGATACTGAAGCTCGGGCAGATCCAACAATCACATTCTCAGGGAGCTGCAGGTCTACTTCCTCTGTCAGCGCTTCTCCTGGGTACAGAGATAAAAGATAAATGGTCACAAAACAACACTGGAGAAACAAGTCACACACCAAACACTCACAGACTAATACAAACTCAACTGCTCATTAAACTATTCTGAAATCCTTATCAGAATGTTAAGATTTACCACTTAGCTTTCAGCATGTACGACTTAAACGTTTTCTATATTTCTCATAACTTCCAGTTTCTATAGCGACACCATCAGGAAAACTGTTTCAGGGTGGACACCTAAGATTAGTGTCACCACTTCAGTATCTGACCAAATGTGTCCCCTTCTGTTGTTTGTGTCAAACATGAAGAGATTCCCTGAAGGTGTTCACAAAAATGAGACAGATAAGATCACAGTGACCTTGACCTTTGACCACCAAAATCTAATCAGTTTATGGCTGAGTCCGAGTGAATGTTTGTGCCAAATTTGAAGGAATTCCCTCAATGCGTTCTTGAGATGTCACCTTCATGTTCATTTTTGCGGCAGCAGCCTTCTTGCTCAATACTGGACCACTTTAAAAAATTAATATTCCCATTATTCACTTAAGCCCAATTCAGACCAAAGATTAACCACTAGACATAACGGTTTTAGAAAGTCATAGAGAAAAGTTGCAGCAGTGTGAACTGGCCGGTCTGAGCTCGACTCAAACCAGCTGATAGTGTCACCTGAAACTCAGCTGGTCAAATCACCAGCAGCTGGTTTTAGAACGTAAAGCATGTCACCTGTTTCTACAGCCAATCAGCTTGTAGTGGAGTCTTATGGTCAAGTCAAAGTGACCACAGACGGCGTGTTTGCTTGCTGTGGCAGGTGCTCCATCCCCGCTGGGCCCAGTGTTTCTGTTCTCGGGTGCTTATGCCCCGCCCACACACACATTCTCACTGATTAATTAATTGCCGCTGGTTATTTACATTATTGTGGCGTATTGATTATGAATACAGTCCATCTGATGCTGGTTTTGTTTCATCACTGTAGGCAGTATCTCACTATCACTATCCTCCTTCATATTTTAAGAAGCTACAAATTATATTCAGCCACAAAATAAACCTGAAAAGCTGCAAATCAGAACAAAAGTACAGAGAGTTGTTGACTAGAGATGATACACCGTCTCATCTAGTTGACTTGGAGTGAACCAGAGAGTTTTCAGAAAGTCGCAGAATGGCGGATTGCAAGTAGCTGCCTGTTTCAAATCGTCTTGTCGTGAATCTTTGGTCTGAACTGGGCTTTAGACACAAAAACATGGAAATATAGGGTAGGTGTTGAAAAATACCGACCTTAGACTTTGATTTCACACTGTTTGAGACCAAACTAATTTGCAACAGGAGATGGAAAATGTAAACAATACTGTAGGCTACCCAGTTAATAGACATAATAGTTTTTAAACTGGGAGCTGAAATGGGGTGCTATGAACTGTGGGAGCAGAGTAACAAAGCTGATCAAGCTGTTTGCTTTAGTCTCCAACATCCTCCTGACAAAAGGCTCAGCTGATGTAGACACATGTGAGGGTTGGGGTGTGGAACTCCTGGTGTAAACCACACTGACCTCTTGGACAGAGCAGCCAGTTGTAGGTGTTGGTCATCTCACTTCCTTCAGCCTGAGAGGGAAGGAGGTGTGAAGGTAGAACAGCTCAAAGATTATTTCATTTCATGATCACAAACAAACAAGATATTGGTTATAAACAAATGTTTTTGTTGTCACGTTGTTATTAAGGCTCCTACCTTCACTATGAGAGACCGTGTGACCACGTCAATACGACCTCTGTCTGGCACGCTCACAATCTCATTGCCACACAAAGTCTGTGATGCCACAGCCTCAGCACGCACTGTCACATTCACAACCCCTAAAAAAACAAAAACAAAAACAAACACTTCATCTTTTATTCTGGATGACTTGGCACTGCTGTAGCTGAGATAAGCAAGAGGGTAGTTGGACAATGATTCCATATAGTGTATAAAATGAACAGTGTGTTGTCCAAGATAGAAGATCAAAGATGTTCTTTTACATTGTACATGGACTTGGTCCTCAATGTTATCAGTTATATACTGTATACTACAAGCACGGGTGCCTCACTAACTTGGAGTCTGACCACACTTTGATGGATTGAGGGATGTTGACACTGACATTTTGCTGCTCTAAACACCAGTCATCTGCTATCAATTCAATCGATCTATAGCCTCTTTTAAACTGCCTGTTCAAGGCAGTTATCTTGTGGACTTTTGGGGTTTGGTGTTTGTGTTCTTCCTTGTTTCACGTTACTCATTCATGTTTAATCTATTTCCTGCTTTATTTTGTATATTCTCCCCTTATGTGTTGTGTTTGGTTCTACTTCCTGTATTTGTGTGTTTTCCCATCTGTTTTCATTGTCATACCTGTCTTGTTAGTCCTTCCCTGTTCCCAGAGTCTTCCCTTAACACCTGTTCTGTATTAGTCTCATTTACTCCTGTCTAGTGTTCAAAATCACACACTTGTTGTTAGCCAATCCCCATTTCCCTCTTTTTGCCTGTGTCCTACTCCAGCTGTGTCTCATTCTTGTGATTAGTTTTCATCGTGCTTTCCTGGCTTGATTCAGTTTAGTTTTGGTTCTCCTTTCTTTTGTACTTTGTGTTTTGTTGCCTTTCTGGCCTGGATGTTTTTATAAGCTTTATTAAAGCTTTCTTTTTGTTTAAACCTTTGACCTGTCTCCTGCTCTGCCTTTGAGTCCTACCTGAACTGATTCCTGACAGATGTTGCTGTCACTCTGGATCACTACATCTATCACCACCACCATCTTCTTCTATTGTTTGTCCATCAACACATTGTCTGGTTGGTTAGCCATCACCAGTTTGTCAGTCTGGATCTGGAAGTCCCACAGGATCTTAGCTCAGTCATTCTTAAACACCTTAGGAGGTGTCTTCCATTGTGACCTTGGGACTCCCAGCCCACACTCAGTGCAGATGTTCCTATACTCTATACTAGCCACTTGGTTATGGCGTTCCATGTAAGCCCTTCCTGCCTGCATCTTACACCCTGCTATTATGTGCTGAACTGTCTTGCTCCAAGTGTTGTCCCTAAGAACTCTAAGAAGAAGAACAGCAGCCAAAAATGTCTGCATGAGGTCCAGGAGCTCCTAACCCTCCAAGCAGAGGATGAGATCAGCCACCATATAACAGACGGGGTAAATAATTGTTATAAACTTGTTAATGTCATTGTTACTGTTTAGAAGCCGACGCTGTTGTTGATTCTGCGATGCCGGCATGCTGTCTATAATCACACACTGGAGTAAAATGAAGCGGCCATCATTTGGTTCTGTGTAAAAATGCGAAGGCAGTGTAAAGAAGGGACTCTGCAGTGTGATCTCTCTGTAAAAAAGTCTTGTGAATTTTTGCCGACATAATTTTCCAATTTCATCTGACAGAAATCTTTACACAAGCATACAGGTGTGACCTTTACCCAGGGCTGAGGGGACCATGGTCCAGCTGAGGGTCTTGCGCTCACCCTCGCACAAACAGGATGTGTACTGGTCACCAGAGAGGGGGGTGAGGGTGTAATCTAAGGAGGCGTCTGGAGCCACAGTGACCTGTTCAAGAGAAACAGTTTGCATTACTCTTAATCACTTTTGTTCCAAGAGTGAGAGGAGAGGATCAACACCACTCTAATGTTGGAGCCAGGAGGTGATAAGCTTAGCTTTAGCATAAAGACTAGGGTACCAGAGAACAGCTAGGGTGCCAACACCTGTAAAGCTCACTCACTGACATGTTACATCTCATTTTACTAACAGAAATGTAAAAACAAGGGATATGTGCTGAAACTATTTCATTACATCATGTTTTGACTCCTGACCTGTGATAGTGTGGCCACTTGTAGAGAGTGTACCCCGCCTTCACCCACTGTCAGCTAGGATCGACTCCAATCAGATCATGAATCAGATAAGCGGTTACAGATAATGGATGGATGGATTTATTGACTCCTTTATGGATTAATAATTGCCCCTGAGCTCTGCAGAGGGTGAGGCTCTTAGTAAAAACACACACCTGTATGATCCACTTCTGTTACTTTGACCTTACTGTGCGCAGCATTGTATGGTCAGCCCCCTGATACTTAAAGGTCCAGTTTGCAGGATTTAGGGGGATATATTAGCAGAAATAAAATGTCATATAAAAAAACTCTGGCTCAACATAGGACCATTTGTGTTTTCGCATTGGCCACCATAGTAAGAAGCCCAGCAGCGATGAGCAACGCCGGAATTCCACTAATTTGTAACGTGTAGGAGTGTGTCATATCAACTCGTTCACAATAATACTGGTACATTTTTTATTATATGAAGAATTAATTTCGTGATATTTGCAATATTTTGACTTGTTGACATATTGACGTCATACTGTTGCCCACGACAACAACAAACATGGCTGAAAGTGAAATTATTATCGACTCCTTGGTGGTTCCAAAAAGAGGAGCAGCTTCAGTAGTGTGGAATAAACTGTGGTGTCCTGAATGTTTTACTTCTCAGACTCTTTTAGTGACTTACCGCTCAGAGGGAACTCATTCAGCGGCTCCTCTGGCAGGAGCACAGCGTCTCTCCCTCTCCTCTCTCGCTGTGCACACACAGGAGTCGGTGTCGGCAAGTGATTTTGTCATAAACCTTTGATAATGTAAACCTACGTGACACTCGCAGCTCAACAAAAACTCTATCTATGTGAGTGTGTGACAGTTGTGCTATCACAACAGCCTGTCACAGGTTACAGCGTGATGATTAGAGGAGAGATGGCAGGTGGAAAACAGTATTTGGGAGCTGTTTAAATGTGTAATTAGTGGTAGATTTTATTTAGTTGAACTATTAATATTGTATACAGAATCTGAATCTCACTCTGAGTTACTGTTGTTGTTCACAAACTAAAGAAAGTTTAGTTTTTACTGAATATTTGAAGCAAGCTGGTTAACATGTAAAACTATATCAATTATTTTGTCGCAATACTGTTATATACATATACATATCTATATATCTATCTATATATCTATATCTATATCTATCTAAAGATATATATATATAGATATATATATATATATACACACATATACAGTATATATGTGTATATATATATATATATATATACACATATATATATATACATATACATATTTATATATGTATATATGTAATTTTTTTTTAACTAATTTGCCAGATCATCAAGAATATAGAAGAATGTAGTTATCACAAAAAACTCTAGAATCAGCACATTATTTTAGGGCCATACCGCCCACCCCTAGTAATGTGAAACCGCTTGATTAAGTGTTTCTAGTGGTTTATACCACCAGCTCTGTTTAGCGCATGCCATTTTTGGCTTTTTGAATACAAATTAGCGTGTGTTGGACTAGCCGCCTGCAGCAACATGCCAAACTGCATCAGAAATGTGTGGATTTGTAACATAAACTGCGTTTTTCAGTGTTTTAACCAATTAAATGACTGGGTCTGTTTGTTTTGGAGAGGAAGAGACATTTATAGCAAATTGGGCTCACATTTAATACCTCCTGAATGTCTGGATCAGAAAAAAGTGGGCACACATTAACTTACGATAACATGTTGTGGGCGAGCTGCCTGCCTCTGAGATGCTAAGCAGCATTGGAGGTGCGCTGATTTATTACGTGAAACTGATTCATTCAGTGCTTTTAGTGATTTTAATCGTCTGGTCTGTTTGTTTTGGAGAAGAAGAGACCTCTGTGGATAATTCAGCTCCCTATAAAAACCTCCTGAACAATGAACACTGAAGGAATTCTAACCAGGAGAAGTTTTAGAAGAAGAAGCTTTTATTGTCACTGCAATAAATACAGTGAAATTTCGTTTGGTGCTCTCTTGTAGCAGCTACAATGTCCTTGTCATAAAATAAACTGGGGGGTGGGGGGTCATGGTTCTAGCAGCAGTCTCTTTACAGCCATGGGGAAGAAGCTGTGTCTCAGTCTGTTGGTGCGGGCTCTCATGACTCTGAGTCTGCCAGAGGGAAGGCTGGTGAATAGAGAGTGTCCTGGGTGGGCGGGGTCATCCCGAATCTTTGTGGCCCGTCGGAGGAGACGGCTGGAATAGATCTCCTCTAGGCGTGGAAGTGGGGAGCAGATGATCCACTCAGCCGTCTTGATGACCCGCTGCAGTTGTTTCTTTTCAGATGCAGTGCAGCTGGTGTACCACACCGTACAGCCATAGGTGAGGACACTCTCTATTGTGCAGTGGTAGAAGTTTTTCAGCAGAGGTGGAGGGAGTTTGTTCCTCCTCAGTGTTCTCAGAAAGAAGAGACACTGCTGGGTCTTTTTGATGATGTGGGTGGTGTTCACAGTCCAGCCCAGGTCCTCCAAGATGTGCAGGCCAAGAAACTTAAAGCTGGTGACCCGTTCCACTTCCTCCCCATTGATGCTCAGGCCTGAGTGCAGTGTGGTCCTCGACTTCCGGAAGTCAATAATGACTTCTTTTGTCTTCTTGGTGTTGAGGTTGAGGTGGTTGTCACTGCACCAGGCGGCCAGTGCTTGGACCTCCTCCCTGTATGGTGTCTCATAACCGTTGTTGATGAGCCCCACAACGGTTGTATCATTCGCAAATTTGATGAGGGTGTTGGAGCCGTGAGTAGCGACACAGTCATAAGTGTACAGTGTGTACAAGACTGGACTCAGCACACAGCCCTGAGGAACACCAGTATTGAGGACAATGGTGGAGGATGTGGAGGTACCCATTCTGACATGCTGGGGTCTGTTAGTCAGGAAGTCCTTGATCCACAGACAGAGGGAGGTTCCAAGTTGTAGTGTCTGCACTTTGTTGATGAGTCTGCTGGGGCTGATGGAGTTAAATGCCGCACTGAAGTCAACAAACAGCATCCTGATATATGTGTTGGGGCTTTCAATGTGGCTGAGAGCGGTGTGGAGGGCGATGGAGATGGCGTCGTCTGTGGATCTGTTGGACCTGTAGGCGAACTGATGTTGATCAAAGCCAGGTGGGATGTGGGCCTTGACATGCTGTAACACCAGTCTCTCCATACATTTCATGATCACCGGTGTCAGGGCCACAGGCCGGTAATCATTCAACCCTGTGATGGCAGAGGATTTGGGCACAGGGATTATGGTGGCAGTTTTCAGGCAGGTGGGGACTGTGGCTTGCTGCAGACAACGGTTGAAGATGTTAGTGAATACTGCAGCAAGCTGGTGAGCACATGATTTCAGCACTCTCCCTGGTACTCCATCCGGTCCTGGTGCTTTCCTGGTGTCGATGCCACGCAGGACTCGCAGTACCTGATGTTGTTGGATGGTGGGGGGCTGGTCGTGCTCTGATGATGTCAGCTGTGTGTCCTCTGCCTGTCTGTTGTCCTCTTCAAAGCGGGAGAAAAAGGTGTTAAGCTGGTCTGGGAGAGAAGTGTCGGTGGAGGGGAGGGTTGTTGTGGCATTGTTTGTAGTCAGTTATATTCTGTATGCCTTTCCACATGGAGCGGGGGTTGTTCTCCCTGAAGTTGGCCTCTATCTGCTCTCTGTACTTGTTTTAGGAGCCTTGATGCCTCTGTTCAGGTCCGCTCTAGCCCTCCTGTAAGCTTCCCTGTCCCTTGACCTCAGTGCTGAATCCCTGGCATGGAGTAGTGCTCAGATATTGGCGTTAAACCAGGGTTTTTGGTTGGGAAATGTTTTCACCTGTTTCCTTGATGTTACATTATCCATGCAGAAACTGATGTATGATAGTACAGAGGAGGTGTGGAGTTCAATGTCTGGGTCTTCAAAGAGCTCCCATATGGTGTCCTCAAAACAGTCCTGCAAGGATAGTGTGGCCTCCTCAGTCCAGCACTGCACTGACTTGTACTGTGGCTTAGACCTGCAGATGAGGGGCTTGTAAGCTGGTGTCAGGAACAGGGAAAGATGGTCTGAGTGTCCGAGGTGGGGGGAGTGGCGGGCTCTGTAGGCTCCAGAGATGTTGGTGTAGACCTGGTCTAGTGTTCTGCCCTTCCTTGTTTGAATGTCAACATTCTTGTAAAATCTGGGGAGCACAGTCTTTAAGTTGGTGTGATTAAAGTCTCCAGCCACGATGAAGAAGCCCTCTGGGTGTTTGTTTTGTTGCCTGGTGATGCTGTCATGCAGCCTGCTCATAGCTACGTTAGCATTAGCTCGCGGGTGGATATACACGGCAGTTACAAACACTTGGGTTATTTCCCTGGGCAAATAAAAAGGTCTGCACTTCAACATTAGAAACTCCAGGTCTGGACAGCAGTGTTTCTCAATAACGGCAGTGTCCGTGCACCAACTGTTGTTAATATAGACGCACACACCTCCTCCTCTCCTCTTACCGGAGTCCGATGTGCGGTCTGCCCGGAAGATTGTACGTCCTGCAAGCTCCACGGCTAGGTCCGGGATGTTTTCATGCAGCCAGGTCTCTGTTATCACCATGATACAGCTGTCTATCCGGTTGTTAACGTCTCGTAGTTTCATCTCGTCCATCTTGTTAACCAGGGAGCGGACGTTGGCGAGAAAGACGCTAAATCTAACACACCACTTTTAAAATGCTGGTACTCAGCATGCTGCCCCATGATCGACTGCCTGCATGTTATTAACTTGTATACCTTCATTCAATTTCTTCTCCAACAGTTACAATAGCTCAGCAGTATTTTAAGTTAAAAGCATTCATTACCTTGATGCAGCTGGGCAGGTAGTTGAGGATGGTTGCCTTCAGTTCAAAGTTCTCCCCTCGGATGATGGAGTAGGGCAGGCTGAGCTCAAGGAAGAAAGGCTGGAAGACGGTGATCTCTTTACGAGGAGCCAAGCCAAAACCCTGAGGGGACAGACAGAAAGCCTCCGTCTCCCAGGTGGTGATGGTGTCTGGGACAGTGAGGGACACATCCTTCGTTCCAGACTCTCTGGATCAGCAGATACACAGAGAGACACACTGTGAGCCAGAGAAACTTTTACAGATTAGTCAGAGATGATGTGAGAGGGAGAAGGACAGAGAAACATTTCAGTCAGTCAAATCCTTAAAGTGTAGTGTCACAAAATAAAGGCAATATTTCTCACACTCAACAGCCTCGCTTTGAACATGCTGAGCAAAAGGGATAGTTAAGATTCTTTCAAGTGAGGTTGTATGGGGTACTTATCCATAAACAGTATATCACATAGAGTCCATGTTAGTCAGGACGCCCTCAGTTTGGAGAAGCAGGCTGGAGTCAGACATAGAGGCTAAGTTATGTACTGCTGTAGACGGGTCAGCAACAAAACATATTTTAGCCATAAAAAAGTCCCACCTAAAACAATCAGTATCAGTTTGAGTGTACACTATTAGTGGAATAATTTTGCTGCTTCCCCTTAAAGATATATTCTACTCTCTTCTATGCTAATTCAGATTACCTAAAGTCACACAGTAACACAAACTAACTAAGTGATAGAGGCAGTGGTAGACCAGCAGCTCCTGTGTTCTAGCAGAGGAAAAATATTGTTTTCATCAATGGAGTCTGGCAGGTTTGAAGAGAGCATAGATGGACGTCTGAAGCCATTAATGGCTTCCCCATCAGAAAGGGATGTGTGACAGTCAGGTAGAGCGGTGAAAACACCATCAATATAGCATACACTTAAACTGATATTGATTTCTTTAGGTGGGACTTTTTTTAACATGTTTTGTTGCTGACCCCTCCACAGCGGTACATTATTTAGCTTCCTTGTCTGACGCCTGCCTGCTTCTTCAAACTGGGGGCGTGCTGACTGACATCTACTGTACCTAATACACTGATTATGGGTAAGTACCTCACACAACCCCACTTCAAAAAATCTCAACTATCCCTTTAAATACATCAAAACCCATGTGTGGTTTATAGGTCAATACATTTCAAACATAAAGCAGGAAGCATTTTTATACCACAAAGCTGTTTCTAAAACTGCTGAACATGATGCTGAGAACAACATTTCTCTCTGTACAGCAGTTAAAAGGAGTCTGTCATGGTTCAAAGGACCCCATTCTGATATTACATAAACCCCTTTGGTTGACTGTGTGAGCCTACATATAACATCACGTAAGAGGGCTTGTGATCACAGCTCACCCAACTTCCACCAGGTCCCATATCCACGTCTCAGGGAAGAAAGTGCGAACTGTCTCTATTGGAGGAGCAGGAGGAGCAGCTACATGAGCGAAAGGATTTAGACCTCCACCTCGAGGTACTGTCCTCATTAAATATACCCCATGGTCTGGCATAACATCTGACAAAACCAGACACACAACACATTCATGATTTTTGCTCGTATTATCCTGATGAAGAATCGTTATGGCTCACCAGAGCCAACATGTCTCACCATGGAATCGCAGAACTGGGTGGTAACATGATGTTAATAACACATTTGTTGCCATCTTCAGTCCCAATCTCTACATGAACCAGCAAGATTTTAATTAGTCACTGTCAAACTGGGTTTATCATTGCATCAGTGATGCCTGTTGTTATTCAGTCGTTCGTATTATATGTACAGCAAAAGCACTTTACAAACTGCTGCATAACAAGTACCTGGAAAACTTTAGAAGTATCATCTTTCTTCTCAGGTCTCCATCCTCGTCTTCGGGAGGACATGGATCCTCTTCGTCTCACACTGATGCATTTTTCAGGATCTTCAACCTCATGTGGAACACTGGGTGCTTTCTTGACAGGCAACAGGTCAAATATCTGAAATTACAAACACCAACATTTATCTATTTTTGATAGGTCTGCTAAAAAGTTATGCCTTCATTTTTTTGATTCATTTGAAATCATTATATTGTCAGGACATCATGCACATCAGAGTTTCCCCTCACGCGGGCCATTCAGATGAATCCTAAATGATGAAGATATGATGCCCCTGATGAAGACCGGTGAGTCACAACACATTGGTCTTTTTAACGTATATTGTCATGTAAAATAAAGTCATCTTAATTTTTGCACAAACCCTACAGTCTGCCTTGGATCGTTTTGAATAGACTTGCATTTTATACCTTCTGATTGAACGTATACTCATCAGTAGAAAAAGCAGACATAGATTTTTAGCTTTGGCACTGACAACATTGTGTGGAGGAAATGATATGTTCATCAAGACGTGAAGACAAAGGAGTAGAAGTGCTGCTGGGTCTTAGTAGTCGTCACATACACAGGTGCTCTTTGGATACTTCAGGTGTACTGTGTTTACTCCATCTTGTGAAGGGCTCATTGCATGAGTAAAGATGCCTTCATTAATAATTAAACTGCAATACGAAGATAAATTGTGTGTGCCGATGTCTGCCAGTGTGTTTTGACACTGGCAGCAGGAGTCACCAAAGTCAGCACTAACAGCATAAATCACAACTGACATGTTTGAGTCCGGCTGAGAAGCTTCATATGTGGTTTCCCATCTCTCTCTGTGCATTTCCTGTCATCTCTCTCTTCTAATTCAGATATGAAATGGCCCAAAATACACAAACGCCTCGGGATCCCCCAGGAGGAGCTGGAAAGCGTTGCTAAGGAGTGGGATGTCTGGAGTACTATGCTCAGTCTGCTGTCTCCACGACCTGGCCCGAGATAGGCAGGTGAAAATGGATGGATGGAATGAAAATCTACAAATCTCACTGTGTGGTGGCAAGTTGGACTAAATCACTAATAAAGGGTAAATACAATAAAGATAATAATAATAATACATGGACCTCGATATCTCTGCTCTAATGTGTATGAGCTATAGTACGCAATTTAAAATAACCCAATTTATTAAAATAAACATAAAGACAAAGTTATGTCTCATGAGAAAAACACCTAAAGGGGGAAATTTTCTTTTTTTTTTTAACGTGATGGAGACAAAGCCTTGCATTATGTGATGGAATACTTCACCTGCAAAATTAACATCTGTATATTGATTGGTCACTGCATGTTACATTAAATTAGTGAAGAAAACCTTTTTTCGTGAGCCTTCACAGTGAACAAAGAATCAAAAAAAAAGCTAAAAATTCCTCATGAATTCAAGTAAACAGGGGCCTGATAGTGAAAGTCAAGTCATGTCGCTGGAGTGGTAATGTTAATTTTTTTTTTTTTTTTTTTTAAAGTATCCTCTGATTTACAGACGTCTCTTTCACCATGTAAGTCTGTAAGAAAAAGTATTTTTGGGCCTCATGGCATCATGTGATTGACTCAAAAGTTGTAATTCCACAGTTTGGCCACTATGTCAAATTGGCTTCAAGGCCTGGTGCTCTTCCTGGGGGCCTGGATTACGATTTAAAACACTTCTGTATAATCTGACACAGGGACAATAGCCGCCTGTGCACTCTAGTCGTATGTGGAAGTGTTTTATATCATAAAGTAAGGTTTGAACAAAAATGAATGTTTGGGAAGTACTGAGCGTAGGACTGGATAAATGAGATAAATTAGGATTATACTGCACGAGTTATAGTTTGTGAACAGATGTTTCCATGTAGTTTTGCTGTTGGTGTTAAAAGAGGACCCCTATGACTTCAAGTCATGGAGAATGTTCGTCTTTTTCAGATTCCCCATTCACTGTGGGGGCAGGTGAGAAAAACTAAATGTTCTTGGCTGAATCAAGGCAACACATGTTGAGTAACTGATAAACATATGATTATTCCTTTACACCCTCTCATGTTTTATCTATGCTCCTGTATCTTACTGTGTTTGTGTATTTTTGCTGATTCCAGCAGTTACCTTGTCTGCGTTCAGAGTCTTCCCAGGTTCCTTGATGAGGACGCTCTGGTCGACAGCGCTCACACCACACAGAGAGTCTGGCTGGGCCGTCACATGCAGGGTGGTCTCCTCTCCTGGGACAGCTGAGGATGGAGAAAACTCCAGCGATGCCTGACACGCACAACACACACATGCTGTAAACATAATCTAAGGGGTAAATCTAATTTGGAAATACACTGCACATGCACAACTAGGAAAAGCTTTTGTTCATCAGTTTATGGGGTGAGATTATGGAACGGGTTTACTGTGGAGTTGAAGGAATGCACAGATATGAAACAATTTAAAAAATCACTAGGTGTCATAGGGGCTACTGGTTACTTGGCTGTTTTCTGTGAATTGGTTGTGTTCTGTGTTGTGTTGTGTTGTTTTGTTATGTGTACGTGTACGTGTATTGTGTATTTATATGTATGTATGTTTGTATGTATATATGTGTATATATGTATGTATACATATATATGTGTGTGTGTATATATGTGTGTACACAGGGTGTGTGTGATGTGTCTCGTGCAGTAATATAGCAGCATAGAGATGTTTGTAGATAGTGCATGCTGAATGCTGCTTTCTGCTTGCTACTCTCTGCCTACAGCTACCGCCGCCAGCTAGCCCTCCTTGGGGGGTGAAAAGAGGAGCCGAGTGCGTAAGTCTCCTCCTGCTGGTACAAAGCCTCTCCACCACCACTCCTGCAGTGCCTCCTAGTGGCCACACACGGATACCTGTGTCCTTGCGGACTCGGGCTAAACTGGAGGGGATCTCAGAGCAGCAGTGGGCTCCAGAGACGCGGCGTATAGTCCCACCACCATGTGGACACGCCCTGACGCCCGTCAACCCTGCCCCAACTATGGGTAAATAGCCCCACTGCCTTGTGGGTTAGCTTATTTAGGCAAAGGCTAAGGGAGAACACCCTGACAGAAAGCAATGCGCTGGCGGTGCGCAATAGGCGGGCCTTAAAAGACTGAGGACCCAGCAGCCTCCTGCAGCCATGGTGAGGGACTGGTCGTCATGGGCTCACCCACGCCACCGGGTTTACCTCATTGTGGTGAAGATTATGCTACTGGGGAGTGCGCACCCCCTTTGGCACTTAAAAATGTCCTTGCGCAGGTATCCACCTCTGACCATGGTGAACAGAACCTGGACCTTACACCTGGTTGAAGTCTGGCAGCGATGGGGTTTCTGGCAATGGGAGCAGGTACGAATGAACTGGAAGCTCTTAGCTAGAACCCTGCACAGCAGCAGCACAGGGTATAGGTCGCCAACAGCTCGGACTGAGTGGAAGCTGTTTTCGGCAGACCCCTGTGTGTTTGAGCAGCCCTATTTAGGGACCGCACTGCTCACCTCAATTGAGGAAGGGCCTAGAAAAGGTGGCCTAAAAATTGCCCACTCAATCTCGCCTGGATAGGATACCGCACCTATCGGGCCATTCCACTCCCGCAGTCGAAATAAAAACAGGAAATCATGCAACTTGAAACTGGCAACATGGAATGTAAGGACTCTCCTGGACTCTTATGGTCGATCTGAGAGACCTCACAGGAGAACTGACTTGGTTGCTGCGGAGCTGAGTCGCTACAACATCGACATTGCTGCTCTGAGTGAGACCAGGATCCTGGATGAAGGCTCTCTAACAGAGGAAGGTATGGGCTACACATTCTTCTGGAAAGGTTACCCCTCAGGAGGACAACATCTGCATGGTGTAGGACTAGCCATCAAAAACACACTACTGCCAAGACTCACCGAAACAGCTGTTGGCATTAGTGAGAGACTAATGACCCTCCGTATCCCCCTGGTTAGGAATCGCTGCGCCACACTTCTCAGTGCTTATGCACCAACCCTGCCATCCGAGAGTGAGGCCAAGGATTCCTTCTACCAGTCACTGGACGAGGCTCTTCGCCGGATCCCCAAGAATGACAAGATTTTCTTGCTTGGGGATTTTAATCCCTGAGTGGGACAGAACAGCAGGATATGGAGTGGAGTGCTTGGCAGACATGGAGTTGGCCAGGTTAATGCAAATGGGATGAGATTACTCACTCTCTGCTCTGAGCATAACCTGACCATAACCAACACCATCTTCCAGCAGAAGGCTAAATACAAGACATCATGGATGCACCTTTGTTCCAAACACTGGCACCTGATAGACTATATCATAGTGAGGCGTAGTGACATCAAAGACGTTCTCATCACTCATGCCATGAGAGATGCAGAATGCTGGACAGATCATCGTCTGATCGTGGCCAATGTCCACATGCGAGTGTGCCCCCCTTGCAGCTGCGAGGACCCAAAAGGAGGAAACTGGATTGCACCCACCTGGAAAACCCTGATGCAAGAAATGACTTTCGTCGCTCCCTGGCTGAGAAACAAGGGGGGATGGAGTTTTCTTTGAGTACACCTGAGAACACCATGGACCAGAAGTGGACCAAGACCACCAAGACTGGTTTGATGACAACTCGGACACCATCCATGACCTGCTGAAGGATATGCACAACGTACATAGGGCAACCCTGGAGAACTCTTCGTCCAGTAGCACCAGGCAGCAATGGCGGAGAGCTCGGCTGGAAGTGCAGAGGGCTACTCGAAGCATGCGAAATGAGTGGTGGACAAAAAAGGCACAAGAAATCCAGTCTTTTGCAGATAAAAATAACATGCATAACTTCTACAATGCTGTCAAGAAGATCTACGGCCCAATAAACCTCTGCATCACTCCCCTGAAAACAGCAGACGGCATGACAATCCTTAAGGACCAGCACAGCATCCTGCTGAGATGGGCTGAACACTTTGGCACCCTGCTTAATCAGGAATCTGACACAGACCCCACCGTTTTGGATGATCTGCCTACACTTCCGCCTTTGCACAATCTGGACCAGCCCCCAACCTTCCTGGAGGTCTGATCAGCTACCCGTTCCCTCAAAAACAACAAGTCCCCTGGTAATGACAACATCCTGGCTGAGCTGTTGAAACAAGGAGGGTACCTCTGTACAAGAGCTTTGCACAAGTACATCACCAAGGTCTGGGCTGATGAGAACGTCCCACAACAATGGAGAGACACCAATGTCACCATTTATAAGAACAAGGGTGACAAAGCTGTCTGTGGCAACAGTAGGGGCATTTCGCTCCTTGCTGTCGTGGGTAAAGTCCTGGCAAAGGTGATGCTCCAGAGGCTGATTAATAACATCACTAAGTCGATACTCCCTGAATCACAATGTGGGTTCAGAAGGAGCAGGAGCACGGTGGACATGATTTTCACAGCTAGACAGCTGCAGGAAAAATGCAGAGAACAACATCAGGACCTGTTCATGGCCTTTGTCAATCTCTCCAAAGCCTTCCACACGGTTCAGAGAGAACTCTTATGGGAAGTCCTTCTTAGATTTGGCTGTCCCAACAAGTTTGTCAACATACTTCGCCAGTTTCATGATGGAATGACTGTGAGGGTGACCATAGGAGGACAAGATTTGGCCCCCTTCCCTGTACATACAGGGGTAAGGCAGGGGTGTGTACTAGCACCAGTGCTTCTTAACATTTTCCTGCTGTGTGTCACCCAGCTTCTCCACAAGGAGATTGAGGACAGCAGCGGTGTGACAGTGGACTTTCGCTTAGGTGGCAACCTCTTCAATATCAGGAAGCTTCAGGCTACCACCAAACTGCAGAGGGAGAGAGTCATCGAGTTGCAGTATGCAGACGACTGTGCTCTCGTAGCTCACAGTCCACAAGACTTCCAGTGTGTTCTTGCTGCTGTGGTGAGGGCATACAGCAGGATGGGACTGACCGTCAACACCACCAAGACGGAGGTAGTTTGTCGGTGGAGTTCCAACATGCCATCTACACCACCTACCTTCGCTGTTTCTGGAGAACAACTAACAATTGTTCCATCCTTAAGATACCTGGGGAGCATTCTGTCTGAAGACAACACCATTGATAATGAGGTCCAGAACAGGATCAAACAGGCAGTGGCTGCTTTTGGGAGACTCCAGCGTCGGGTCTTCCAAAACAAGAACCTCTATCTCTGCACGAAGGTCTCTGTCTACCAAGCCATCTGCATCACTACCCTCCTCTACAGCTGTGAAGCCTGGGTAACCTACAGCCGCCACATCAAGGCCCTAGAGCGGTTCCACATACGCTGCCTTCAGCGCATCCTGGGGATTACATGGCGTGATCGTGTGCCTCATTCCGAAATACTCTCAAAGACCAACTGCCTGAGTATTGAGGCTACGATCACCCAGCACCAGCTACGATGGCTGGGCCATGTTGTAAGGATGCCCTCAAACCGCCTGCCTCGCAGAGTGTTATATGGCCAACTACACCATGGTCGACACTCTGCTGGAGCGCAGAAGAAGCACTACAAAGACCAGCTGAAGACTGCACTAAGGAAGTGCAAAATCAGACCTGAGGCCCTGGAGGATGTTGCTGCTGACCGTAACACCTGGCGTCAGCTGTGCCGGGATGGGACCCGCATGCTGGAGGAGGAAAGGCCAGCTAAGAGACAGGAGAGGAGACTCAGGAGGAACACACCTACAGTTGCCGTTGCCACTACCACCACATACACATGTCCTACCTGCAATAGGACCTGTGGGTCCAGGGTAGGGCTATTCAACGAATTATCAAATGAATAACATATAAACATAAACAAATAATAATGTACTGTATAATTATTAATAGTGTTATTAATTGCAAATAAAGTGGAGATATATGGTGATGTATTTGTCACAAATATATAGTGAGAATTATTAAGCTATTTAAAAATACATTTTAAAAAAATTAAAAAAAATTCATTTTGTATAGATATATACACTTAATCTATGATGGCCATGGAATGTTATATTTTCATGGATAAGGGGTGAGAGTATATAAGTTTTACTTCCTCGCTCCTTTTGAATATGTGCATTTTTTTCTCACTAGGCGTTTCTCAATACCAAGTACGCCAAGTTCGGACTTGTGGACTTGGGAGTTCGGACTTGGCAAGTTCGACTCCGGAGTACAATCTCCAGAGGACGGGAGGACGCCGTACGGTCATTCTGCTATTGGAACAGCACTGTACTTGATGACATGACGTCACCATCTCAACTCATCTTGGCAATAGGCGTACGTGTCTGTGCCGGTTATTGTCAACCTTCTCAATCATAAGCAAGCAGCTGATCAAACAGGTCAGATGTTTAATTCTAAAAGACTTCAACCATTGATATCAGACAATTCATATTCGTACAGCAGTTTAATAAATATTAAATAGTAAAAACTAAATAAGCAATAAATAAATAAATAAATAAATACATAAATATAACAATTAATAAAAAATCTTTAAAAATTCTAAAAAGAGCTTTCTGTTTTTTTTAACAGGACCAAAGTCCCTTGCACAGGTATGCACAAATGAACACCAGTGTGCCTATCCTCGCAATGTTTTTTTCTGGAGCTGACTTGAGACCAGCCTTCAGGCTATCCAGGAACAGCATCAACATGCTGGTCCAGATGCTGCCCCGGCAAAAAGCCCATGGATGGAGCCATGAAACTGAGGTGTTGGTCACCATCTACTGGCTTGCCTGTGGAGCCTCCTACAGGGTGACTGCAGACATCTTTGCAATGCCATTAGCCACAGTGTGCAGGATTGTCCACAACGTTGTGGAGGAAATGATGACCATTCTCCACAGGGTCATTCATTTCCCCAAACCGGAGGAGATGGAGGAGGTGGGAGCTGGCTTTGTTCGCCTTGCTGGCCATGAGGCATTCCACTGTGCTGCCGGTGCCATTGATGGGTGCCACATAAGGATTCTTCCTCCTGCAGAACAGAAAAAATGCTATTTTAACAGAAAACTTTTCCCATCGGTAATACTGCAGGGCATCTGTGATGCCAAGGGCACGTTTACAGATGTGTACATTGGGAATCCAGGATCTGTACATGATGCGCGTGTCCTACGCAGATCCCCCATGTACCAACAGGCCCTGTATCCACCAGCTGGGTACTTTCTGCTGGGAGATGGAGGATACCCGTGCCTGCAGCGTCCTGTTGCTATTATGACACCATACCGCCAGCCTGTAGCAAGTGAGACACACACACACACACACACACACACACACACACAGCAAATTGTTACTTTGGTCATTTTGAAATACACCATATATTTTCTACATAAATTTTGATTAACAGGCCAAGTTGAAGCCCGATACAACCGGCACCACGCAAGGGCAAGAAATATCATTGAGCGCACCTTTGGGGTCCTTAAAACACGCTGGCGCACCATCTTCTTGAGGGCCCTGGAGATCCGGCCTCTGTTCGCCCCGAAGGTGATTGCTGCCTGCTGCATCCTCCACAACATCTGTATGGCAGCAGGTGATATCCTGGAGGAGGAGGAGGAGGAGGAGGAGGAGGAGGAGGAAGGCCCAGGCCCAGGCATCTGCGATGATGACTCAGGCAACACAGAAGCCGATGAGAGGGAAGTGTCAGGCAACAGAGTCCGGGGAAGGCTTGCTGCTCAGCTTTCTGCTCCTGCAGAACTGCCTGCATGTTTGGTTGAACATGACTACATGTAGACAGTAAACCTGTCCAGATGTTCATGTTCACCAGAAGTATAGATAGATAGGCAGACAGACAGATATAAATATGTGTATATATGTTCATGTTCACTAGAAGTATAGATAGATAGGCAGACAGACAGATAGATATAAATATGTGTATATATGTTCATGTTCACCAGAAGTATAGATAGATAGGCAGACAGACAGATAGATATAAATATGTGTATATATGTTCATGTTCACCAGAAGTATAGATAGATAGGCAGACAGACAGATAGATATAAATATGTGTATATATGTTCATGTTCACTAAAAGTATAGATAGATAGGCAGACAGATAGATAGATATAAATATGTGTATATATGTTCATTTATTGCAATATTTTTTTTGTTCTGGCTAATTTAAATTTAACTGCATGACTGTAAATAACTGCATACAACTATGTATATATATATATATATATATATATATATATATATATATATATATAGATGTGTGTGAAATACTACAAAAATATAGGTGTTTTTTGTGAATGTGCATAATAATACACTGTTGCTTTCAATAATGACTTGCCTGGGTTGAATTTAACAAAATATTAGTATTTATTTAGAATTTGTCAACCAATTTTTCGAACAAAGACAAATATCTCTCCGCCCTTTCTGCTGCTGCTCTTTCCCTCTCCTCTCCTCTTGCCATCGCCTCTCTCTCTCTTTCCTCTTCCCTCTCTGCCTGTTCCCTCATAAACTCCAGAAGAGCCTGGCTGTCCCTGGGCCTCTTCCTGTGTTGACCTTGGCTGACCCTGGCTTCTTCTGGGGAAGGGGCAGAGGCCGGAGTGCTGACAGTGCCACCTGTAGTGGCAGTCAGGTTTGCTGCAACAACCAGGGGCGGACTAATTGAGTGCTGCCCCTGGAGTGCAGCATCCATAAGACTGTACCACTGCCAGGTGGCAGCAGTCACACTACCGGCCTCTACTCCTTTGCCTGTGGGTGGGTCCCTAAGCTCCTGAAAATTAACTAGTACACTGTGAACCTGAATGTTAAAATGTATTCACAATCCCAAACTACACTGTATTTCAAGGGCCACCGCATCTTTGCTGTTACCTTGTATTTGTCTTTTAAGTTGTTCCACTTTTTTTTGGCCTGTTTGGCAGTTATTGCCAGGCCAGAAGTGGCAACAAAGTCCCTGGGAAAAACAAAAACATGAACAAAGAGTGACACACTGCCACTTCAATAAGATACCAATGATTATGGATGGACACTGGACATACAGGGAATGATAGAAGCACTCAAAAATCAATACTCACTCCCATCCAGACTTCGACGAATTCCACCGGCCAGTGAAAAGCCTCTCATTGGCTGCCCTCCATTCAATGAGGGCCCGGGTTTCCTCAGCTGTCCCTTGATTAAAAAATTGTTTATACATTAGTCTTGGGCACACAGTGCTACAGTCCATTGCTTCACATAAAAACACCACGAAAACATAAAAATTTGACTGTACATTTGACATTAGGAACAAGGCGGCTTAAAAAGAGAGTTTAAGTGCAAAAGTGCTTGAGTAGACAATGACGTTAAATAAATATATACGTTGAAGTCACAAACCTTAACTCTGACTGCCCTCAACCAAACCGATTTGCCGTGGAAAAAACAACGGATTCAAACAGACCAAAGATTCCCCACTAAATATGCCCAAAAGGAGTTACATACCATATTTAACCACTACATGGACATCAGAGCCAGCGGCAAATTCCAAAGTGACTTGCCGAGATAAGGCTGTACTCGGCGGGGAACCATGAACTCTGACCGCCCGCTCATCTTGATAGCTGACGAGGCATGCTGGCTAACTTACAGCTAGCTTACATCGCTCACATATCCGAAAACGTCGGAGCTAATTTTCAAGTTGGCTCCATCTTCATAAATCGACTAAGGATTTAAACAATTAACCTCTCGCCTAAAAACGTTAAAACTACATTCCGAGACACAAGAACAGTATTTCGAAAATTATAACTTACAGTTGTGTGTTTTAGCCTCTTCCACCATTGCTGCCATTGCCGCCGATCTGTTAGAAATGCATTCTGGGATACCTGGCTGTCAGAAGTCCACACAAGTCACCTCCTGATGCATCCCCGATGGAACGGGCAGCGCAATTTCACATCCGGGCATTTGGACTGAGCCTGGCTGGATGCGGACTTTGAATTGGAACAGTACTTGGGCTGCGACTGATGACGTTTCACAAGTCCGCCAGAACACAAGTACAGGCAAGAACGCAGATTGAGAAACGCCTACTCTCTCTTCATTTATTTATTTTTCCCTGTTCATTTGTTGCTATGCTTCTGTTATATTTGTTTTCCTTGGTTTTATATTATTTGCATATATTTGAAATAAACTTATCAAATCAAATTAAAAAAAAATCAACATGTGACATTCCAGTCATCTCACCTCAGCTACATCCCCTTTCATTACAATAACTCATTAATAAAAGTAACCACATGTGAAAAAGTAACCAGGTTCAAGTGAAACAGACTGTTGGTATATCGAGTTCTGTGAACGACCCCAATTAATTCAGCATGCAGTTGATAACTAATATGTGTAAAGCTTATTTTTGTTTTTTTACCTTCATATTGGGATTTTTAATATAAAACAAACAGTTGGTGCATCATTTGAACAACTCAGCCACAAATGTCTTTACAGGTAGGAAAACAAACAAACAAAAAAGCCCTAGCACTTAAACCTTACTAGTAAAATAAAATGCATATACACAGCAATAGAGTCAGCTGATCTTACGGAAGAACCGGGATGAGGGGGCACACACGCTGTCACACACCTGGAGCGCCATCCTGGAGGAGCGACCGGACAGCAGGAGGCGTGGTCGACCTGTCAAACCTGACAGGGCGATCACGCCTCCGTAAGATCAGCTGATATAAGGACACGTCACACTAACATCGGGTGACACCTCTGAAGAAGACGGAAGGCTCCGTCGAAACATGTCAGGTATGAATTAAAAATACCCTTGTCTGACTAAAAGAAAAAAGCACAAGATACCATTCATAGAGACGTAGAACCTTGTTGGAATATCGTCATATCGTCTTCGCCTTTACCAAAGAAAGAGCTAAATATCAACCTGGCACATCACATGCCTTTTTCTCACACTGACCTTGTGACTGAAGCATTTCTCAGTGGAGAAGTCAGCACTGTTGGCGATCACAGTCTCACTGGAGAGGATGGCGTAAGCCACAACCTGGACAATTGGTGCCATGTCTGGAGACACTTTCAACTCAAAGGACACCTCACCCTCAGACACTGAAACAACAGATCTACTGTTATAACGAAGGTTACGATATTGTAACCATAGTTCTATCAGCACAGGTGGAGCCCTCTCCTGGACCCTGTCAGTAATACTCCTCTAATCATGAGCACTGGTTCACACACTGGCCAGTCAGGACATGCCGACCTGAATATGTGCGGAACCCCCAGCATTTAAGGTGGCAGCTTGTCCACAGTCAGTCAACCTACACCCTCTTCAGAGACTGAAGTAGGAGCGACAGGGACCCTAGGTAGAGGGCTCCACCTCTGCTAATAGAACTATCGTAACCTTCGTTCTATCTCACACAGCTTCTGCCCTCTACTGGACTCTTTGACTACACTGAATGAACACCCTGTCACGACATAACATCATCCAAGCCACACTGAACCTGACCAGCTAAAGGTTAGTCGCCATAGCCTGTGTACTTCTTTGAGTAGTGGGCCCCAGCCAACCCAGGTGAGTAATCAAAGTGGGTGGAGCTTCAGCCTAATCTCACAGGGTCAGAAGACAAGCAATAGACACCCTGCACACCACATTTCCCAGGTCATCAAGGAGCACTGAAACATGTTGGTGTATCACACCCAGAGGTGAGTCAGGTGCAACACAGATGACATACACCCAACCCTTTTCACCAGTACTGCATAGTTCCAGTGAGCACAGACCCTGAAAAAGACCCCAACATGTCCGAGAGATAGAAACATTTGAATAGACAGGGTGTAGACCACGACACTGCCGTACATATGTCCTAGACACTCACCCCACTGAACAAGGCCACAGACACCGCCACACTATGTGTGGAGTGTGCAGAGACCACAGCAGGATGGTCCCGTCCACCTGCCTGTTGGCTCGGATGATGCACTCACAAAGCCATCTCACAGGGGGTTTCTTGTATAGGGCCTTACCGGCCACACACCAAAGCACACAAACAGTGTGCAAGTCACCAAAGAGGGTGAAGGTTGACTGATGGTGGGCGAGCCGCCTCCTTATATATAGTGGGTTCTGCACGTATTCAGATAGGCACATCCCGATTGGTCGGCTACATTTATACAGATCTCAGTGTGTGAACGCGTGCTTGTGATAGGAGCAGTATTACCCATAGAGTCAAGTAGAGGGCGGAGCCTGTGTGACATAGAAACAATCATCATTTACATGCCTTCACTGATCAATGAAATAGCTGTCAAAAGTCTATTTGGCTGTAAAACGGAAATGAGGCTTCAAGTCTACGGCTGAACTCATCATTGAAGAAACAATCTTTACTTACCTTGTTCACTGTGCTCAACCTTTTTAAATCCTTGCATGACAATGGCTCCTCTGGATAAAACCTGGACAATTCATGAAAAATATATATTCAATCAATAAGTCACTCTGCTGTGTAAAACCTTATAACCCTTAACAGCATACGTCAGTCACAGACAGCCTCAGACTAGCCATTGGGCAATTCTGACAAATGCCAGTTGGGCGGGCCCACATTATGGGCTACGGCCCACTTGATTTTGGGACAATCCATCTGATTAGTGGTCACACAATAGATCAAGATTCTTTAGAAACAGGCGACTTCACCAGGACTCACCAAATACATCACATCCACAGAGCTCCGGTTCTGTCCAGCTATAGTGTATTGAATAGAGATGGTCTCTTCTCTGTCACAGCGAAGTGGTTTGTTCTTCTTCTTCACCTCCAGGGAGCTGGCAGTTTTAGAATGAGGAGAAGGTGGCCGGATCAGGGACAAGGTGTGAACTGCCTCCTTATAGTGTGGACGTCTGTCTGTGTGCTCTGGCATTTTTGTAAGGCGAGCCTGGAGTGTGGAGAAGAAGCATCAGCTAATAGTGGTTAAGATAAGCACGTTGTTTTTATTAGTGAATCAGGAGGTCCTGGAAAACACATAGGGTGCACATTCAATGACCCAGGTGAGAAAAACAAAGCTGCACTGTGTAAGCACAATACTGGTGATGAAACATTTGATCCCACTACAGATGAACATGCAGTATGCCCTTCCAGCCCGGTCTCATTCCAAAGTTGTCGAATACCACAGCTTTGTCAGTGATTTCCGCATCAGACACTGATGCCAAAAGCCACAATTTCATGGTGGTATGATACACTGCCTGGCCATGTCAGCTTGTAACAGTGCATGCTCACTGGTAACAGAAGGCCTTTTTTATTCTACAGGTCTCCGGAGTATATCCCAGAACCAAATGTAGCTTCATGAAACGGTGCTGCCGTGACAGGAAACACTGATTGATGGACATAAATTTGATATAATCTCACTTACTGTAAGTGTGATGTCCCCGTTCAGAGTCGATGTGTTTAACAAGAAAGTGGCGACACCTTCACTGTCTGTTGTGAGACTCTGTAACAGATGCGATGACCACATGCCACCTCTGAACAAGTAGACCACTGTGTCAGGAATGGGTGTATCATTGTAGTGAACTGCTTTAACCTGTTGGAACCACAGAGTCGTATCACTGAGAGAAGTCATAGTTTCAGTTTTTTTCAGTGTACTGTGTAGATAATCACAGCCCTTTTTGCACTTACTTTTCCTTCCACAACTGATCCTTGGTCATAAATCTTAGGTGTGTCAATAAAGGACAGCTTTCCAATGATGTAAGAAATCTTTATTGTTTTTCCTTGTGGGTGTGAAATACCTGTAAAAAAAAAAAGTCTCCCTGTTAAAGCACTGTGTGCACCTTCTTAAAACATATATAAAACAAAATACTCCTGTGTTTCCAAAAATAACATAACATACCTGTCCCGTCCTCTGTCACCTTGGCTTTGAGAAACAGATTATCCTCTGGTGGCAAAAAATAGGGGGAAAACACTTGGAGCATGTTTGGTACTGGGAAAGTTGACATCTTGACAATAAAAGCAGCACAACCGTTCTTGTCTATCTAGACAGGACAACATAAATAACACAAAGAAAATGAGAATGGAGTTTGTGTCACCCAAACAAGTTCCTGCTAATATTTTTAGCTCAGTTTGTGATTGTGAAACGAGTCAAATGTTCTCTTTTTTTTAAATGTTGTAATGGTTTTCTGTTTTTCCATTTTTCAATCCAACAGTCCAAACACAACAACATTGAAAAATAAAGTCAATAATCTTTTTTGACAATTCTTCTAAACATCTAAATGCTTGTTCATGAGAGCAGCCATATACAACCAGTGATCATGGCGCCGTGGTCGTGCTGTGCAGTGTCATGTTAGAAAAATGCATGTGTCACCTTATCCTGCAGTAGGTGTTCTTATGCACCAACATCCTGATTCACAAGTCTAACTTCATGTTTTAAATAACATACTACGCCGGCATCTAGTAGTGAGGTTGCAGACGTGACAGCTGCGCCCTGAGATAAACAGAGTTCAACTTTTGGAATGCAGCAGCGTGCACCACATGTCATATGAGGAGGGACAACCAATCACAACCAGCAGATATCTTTTCCTTCTTCTGTAAATATCAGTCTGTGATTAAGACGGAGATGAAGTTGATCATTTTAGTGCAGAGCTGCCCAGAGCTTTACATCTGTCCCATGGACAATATTTTTGGTCCACTACACACTTAAAAAACAGCGCCTGGCAAAAGATCCGCTCTGCAGTCATGATTTCTGGTAAGAAGGCGATGATGTGGTGCTGATTCTAGTCGCTTAGCAACCTCAGACACAACCTGCCTCTGTGCCCTTGATAGTTGGAACAGAATAGCGCCTAGCGCCCGACCTTGCAAGTTAAGAAATGGCCTGTCTTGTTAGGAGGCAACTAACTACAGTAACTTTACTTGCCTAAACCTAACCTGACCTTCATAACTTTTCGAATGAACAGCCACGTCATTTGTGGGCTGTTTATTCCTAGGATATCATACAAACCATTGTATGAGGGTACATTGATTTATGCACACATATAACCACATGAAAGGCTGATGTGTTTGACGAAACTGTAGAGATGATACTATAGCTATAGCAACTGTACCTGCAATGTTTCCTCCTGGCACCCTTCATCTTCTCGGACATAAGGGCTTACTATAAAATTCATCAGAGGTCGGCAAATCTGAAGTTCAGCAGTGCCAGGCACAGGCTGTCCATATGTATATCTGGGAGGGAAAATAAAACAATTGTGTTAAAAAAGGCAAATTTATTTGTTTAAAAGCATATTTTGGCACGATTACTCACTTTGCACATACTTCAACTTTGATTTCTTCCTGGGCGACACTGATTTCATCAAAAGCCTTTATTTGTACACCAAATTTAGGCAAAACTGTGGAGAAAATATAGTTGTTAGCATCCTGGTCATTAAAAACTATTAACATTGGTAAAACAATGCTAACTTACCATATCTCTCCACCTTGAAGCTGTGGTGTCGTTTCTGTCCATCGATCCCCACAATAACTTTGTAGGTTCCTTCGCGGGCCTCAGAGTTCAAAGAGTAAGAAAGCTGCAGTATTTTACCGTTGGATGATTGATTCAGCCACTGTCCAATCCGATTGCCCCTCACATCCTGTTAAATAAAATAAATTGGAAGAACACTGGGACCCTATGGTGACTTTCATGATCCTCCCATTCAGTATTTGTACGACAAAAATTGACTGAAAACTTTTTAAATTCCTTCGGAGTCAAGAGTCACATACATTTTCAACTGTATTTTATTTAGGTTGGATCAAAATGCCCCATATTGTTAGATAATATGAGAGTGTGAATCTTACCTCAACTTCAATGATGTTGTACTGAAAGAAGAAAACAAATGAGATTTGTTAATAAGTGAACTGTGTTGTATTTCACTCATCAGTGCTCATAGTTCATCACAGTGTCACCTTTACACCTTGCATTAACATGCGTTTTTTGCGATCAGATAGCAATCCGATTGTTCGTGACCACATGGAAGTACAGGTGTAAATACACTCGAAACGCATTGAGGACGTATTGTTATCCGATGGGCCAAACCACTTCTGAAGGTGGTCAGGGACGCATTGTGACCACATCCAACACAAGTGTAAATGCATATGCGTCTCCAATCCACATGCAACAACTCTGTGGTCAAAGGTGCGCCAGCTGGACACAGGAAGAAGGAGGAAGATAACAACAACAACACTCACCGGGTAGCGACTGCAGAGAAAAAGAAAACACCATGGTGAAGATAGTTTGATGTTGGATATTCGATAGATATTCACATTTTCATTTTGGGTTCAACACTGATTTCCACCTCCATGTCATAGGCAGAAAACAATGAGCAACACAGGGTAGGGCTGTTAACCTAATAGCTTTCACATAAATGGACCCAGACACCACACACACATGTAAAATGGTTTGTTGAAGTTTGTTTAAAACATTCTTATAAAATAAAAAGTGTGTGTGTGTGTGTGTGTGTGGGCGGGGGGTTAATAGCCCTACCCTGTGTTGCTCATTGTTTTCTGCCTATGATATGGAGGTGGAAATCAGTGTTGAACCCAAAAAGAATATGTGAATAGCTGTTGAATATCCAACATCAAACTATCTTCACCACGGTAAAGAGACGCCGAGGACGGAGCCACGGTGAGACGAAGTGTCTGCTCTCCATTTGGTCTGACAAAAGTCAGAATGCAACTTCATGGGTGGCTAACATCTTGTTGTTGTTGTTATTGTGATTGTGGTGCACATGATATGAGGTTGTAGTGTGCCACTAGGATTTGACGTCAGCGGGACGGAGCGTTATCTGATAGCAAACAGATCTGGATGGGACACCAGAGACGCATATTAATACCAGGCATAAATGTATGTGGTCATATGCTATCCAATTGCAAAAAACGCATGCTAATGCAAGGTGTAAAGGGGGCCACAGTGTCACAGAATAACAGTGATGTGCTATTACAGCATTTCACTCCCAATACACACAATAAAAGTCTAGTCTAAGAGTGTCTGCAAGGCTGGGGTATATATACTGGCTGTGAGTGATGAGGAACAGGTGAACTGAGTTGCCTTGAAGTGTTGGGTGTGACTGATGCTGAGTAGGGAAAAACCAGGGTGAATGGAAAACCACTGAATGTGAGCTGGGTGACTGGGCAGGCAGAAAAGAGCAGGTGACCAGAAGTGTAGTTAGGTTTAGGCACAAAGTCCACCTGGTTACGCTTAAGAAAAGACCATGTTTTGGTTTAAAATGTCCATGTTTGCAGTCGCAGAAGCCGCTGGAGAAGCGGAGACGGGTCAGTGAGAAACGGCCCCAACACCACTGAGAAACGCTGTGATGTGTCGGTGAAAAACACCTAAGTTCGGTGGCTCATACACCTTTGGGAAATGCCATGATGTTCTGCTGGGAACACCCAGGTTTGGTGCCACAAACACAGGTGCAAATGTTACGAAGGGTCATCAATAAACAACTGGTGTTGTTGTCTGTTGGTCTCAAACAGTGGTCTGCAGCTTGGCAGCCATCTTGCCTAGGTGACTCACCATCCGCCATCCTCGTCCTGATGACAAAATCAGCTCATATACCAAGTCACTTAAGATACACTGATATGCTACGATGAAATGTACAAATTTAACTTATCTATGGTTTGCAGCAACATACAGTTTTCTTCTGGCGACTGAGCTGTTTTCTCATGTCATCGTGAAGGTTTTTTTAAATTAAAATAAATGCAGCTTTACTCATATTCAAATACAGTTGTAAAGATCAATTAGCTAGTTTTAAATGTTGTTAAATACGACATTTGGTTTAGGGGTTATTGCAGCTTCTACAAAAATATTTGACGACCTTCAACTCAGCACAGGCAAATTTATCTGAGGGGAATGGTTGTACTATTGACCTTACAGCTTCAACAGGAGCTATGGCACAAAGTTATTTATAAAGACTGATTAAACACATAGCCCAGGGTAAAGGGCAAAACCACCTAGATTTCTCTTCATTATGTAACTTCTGTTCAATTCTACTCCCCCAGCTTGTTTGTACATTGTGACTGACTGTGTCACTAATAGTGTGTTTTTTATGAGGTCTTGAAGAAAATGGAGGGTCAAATACTCACCAGCTGATTAAAAGGTCTCAACTTAGTGTCCAGTGTAACGACTCTGAAATGCACTGAGAGAAATGCAGAAAGGTTACATGAAGATTTCTCATTCAACATCCCAACAGATGCCTGAAACCATAGATTGGATGTAAAGATGGACGACATGACAGCTCCTCAAAAGTGAAGCCAAAACATCTCGTTCGCCCCCTGGTGGCTGACTGCAGTTGCGCCCCAACTGCACGCCCCCTAACTATGACGAGACACTGTGTCTGTGGCGCTGAGTCAGGTGGATCATGGGTGTACGGGTGGGAACCCCCTAATCTCTAGCAGGTTTTGGCTCCAAATCTCATCACCAGCACAAGATGGCAGCACCTGTATCCTGATATTTTACTTTCATTTTGTGGAGACACGTCGTCCATCTTCAACAACTTCTGTTCAATGAAAAATTACACTGATATCAACCCTTCAAAATTCCAGTGGTGTAAAGATAAAAATGATTGCTGGTTAGTGGTGGTAACAGGTCATGAGCACCTGCCAACAGATCTCATGCTATGCAAATGACAGGAGTTTCTTGTCCACACAAACCACAGCAGCTCTTAATCTAACAGCTCACTGTGGCGTTTTCTGCTGGTAAATATTCAAACTAAACTGCTGACAAAAAGCACCAGATATGTCCACATCTTTTTTGTGTTGCCTCATTTTTAGTCCACAATAGCACTGTTCATGAACCAGTCACTGCTTCATAATAAAAGGGACCACATGGTTCACTAATTGTATTAACACAGCAACTGTATTAGAGTGATCAGATGGTTTTTTCCATTGATTCAATTACAAACACTAATGCATCCCCCATTTCCTGTGAAGCTCTTCTGAATGTGCAGGTCATTTGAATCTTGTTTAGAAAAAGCAGATTCCACAACTAACACTGGAAGGTGGTACATATAAAGAGTCAACTACAAAATGTAAATACATTGAATGGCCCGAACAGAAAAACACAGTTCACTGTCTGTCTATTGTTGTCCTGCATTCTATGAACTTAAAGACAACAATTAATCAGAAACATGTCTGACTGTTACCTGTTTGTCCAGGGAGGTACAGTGGTTTGTCTGTTTGGACGAATGTCATTGGTTGATAGACTTTGATCATGACTCTCCTGACTTCTTTTGAGTAGAAAGTGTCGCCTCGTACCTCCACCTCACACTTCTGTATCACTTGTCTCTGCACTAAAGGAACCTGTGACAGAAAGATATTTCAAAAACCAAAGTCTATTGTGTATTAACATTTTAAATGTTCAGAGTGTTACTGAAGAATAAATAAATGCCAATCTGGAGAGCTGACCTGAAACTGAACGCAGGTATGAAACTCTGTGTCAGATGTCTTCTCAAAGAGCGTTGTATTCGTCTCTTGGGACTTCAGAGTGACGGTCATGACCAGGGTCTCATTGGGCTGCAGGAGACTCGCACAGAACTTAGTCTCAGCTCCGGCTTCAAGAACTGCAGGAATGGCCACCATGTACCGCCTGCAGCCACAGAAACATACACACATTAAAGGGGAACACCACCTGAATTAAGAATTCCAATACGTTATTTCTGTGGCTGGTAAGTTTAATCAACATACATGAACATGACCTACTCTCTTTGTCTGTTGCTTACACGGCTAAGGGGTTTTAAAAACGGCAGCAGCCGATGCTCCATTGGCTGTGTTATGCACAATTAAGAACAGGCCTCTTTGAATGAAAAGCTGTCTGTTGATAGTGTCCTCAGCTTCTCAGGAACATCCACCCCTCCCTTCTCTACAGCGCCAGCCTCTCGCCCAAATATGGTCACTTCTGGCTCCAAGAAAAACAAAGATAACTTGGGTAAAGGATTTGAATATTTCTTTGAGGTGTAAAAACTTCTACTGTAATCTTAAGGATCATGCCAGTTAACCACTGGTGCTGACACTGTCTACTGACTGGAACTGACACCCAAATACACCACTGGTTTTATGTCTGTGTGGCTTATTTAGGATGGAGGTACAAGTTCAGCCTGTAGCTTTCAGGTCCTGTGACGAACCCACCCTCATGGCCTGATTCCTTAATAGGATCCAGCTCCTAAACTGAGACATGCTGTAGATAATTCACTGAGACCAGCTGCACAGAACACCTTAAGTTTTTTACTTAAGTATGACACTCTGGGCTTCAGTTCTCCTTAAATGAGGGACTTCACAGTTGCAAAGAATTCCAAAAAAGCAACAAAAATTAATTCAATCAAAAGTGTATCCACTGGGGTCTCCTGGTCGCAGAATCTCAGGGTGTGTTACTTGTTTTTTTTTCATTTACTCAGTCATGTTGCAGTTAAGATAGAGTCAGAGGTGCTTTGGTTGCTAAGGTCTTTAGTGCAACTAATTCCTTAAAGGGATTCCTTAAAGATAAGACCACGACAAGGAGAAAAACAAAAATACTTAAGTAACTTTGAGAAGACTTGAGGGTGTTTTGTGCAACCAATTTTATTTTGAGGAAACCTTGACTGGAACTTTAAGGAAAATCTTAACTGAGGGTCTTTTGTACAACTGGCTCCACAGAAGAATTCCCTATTCCAAAAGAGTACGTAGCAAAACAACATGATCCAATATTCAAGTGGAATTTGGCACCATGCACCACTGTCATCATCAGGTTTTAACAAAGCATCACCTAAAACTACATGCTGATGTCACTATTTTAGACGGTGCAGGTAAACTTACGGTTCCGCCAACACCTGTCCCACACAAATCCAGCTCAGGCAGACAAACAGTGTCCATGTCCACGTCCCGGGAATCCCAGAAAGATCCATGACTGACAGTGATGAACCTCAGAACCTTGCTGAACAGGCTCTGCTACAGAAACCCTGTCTGTGTTTACCCACTATTTACACACACACCCACACACACACCCAATCACTTTCCACAATGCTCCATGACAGATCATCTGTTGGTTCTCTATCCGTCAATCATTTATAGACTTTGTATACTTTAGCGCATACATTTTATTACAGCAGAAATCTAAGAAAGGCTGTCTTGTTTGTCAGACTCTCTTAGATTATCTTGATAAGTCCGTCTTCCATTCTCGGGTTGCTTTGCAGTGTAGGAAGTTGTTGCCAACACTGGAAGAGCAACTATCTCTTCAGGATTCTCTGCCATTAAAAAGGGACGTGCACACACATCTGAATTTGAAAAACAACCTGTTCTCTTCAGCACTCCCACTCAACGGGGGCGTCAGCATTCCCGGCAAAACCCCATGCACTTTGTTCACTTGTTGGCTTCTTTGGTGCGAGAGAAGAAGCCAAGTTTGCACCCACTCTCTCTTATTGTAATAATTAACAGCATGTTTAAACACAAAAAGTGCGTAATGTGTATATGCTACGAGAGAACCTCAGGCCATGGGTCAGAGAAGGTTTGTTTGATCAGATCAGAGACTGTAATTACAACACTCTTCTAACAAGAAAGTCTAAACTTCTGTTTGATCAGTATCAATAAAACGTTACTGGGAGGTTGGCTGGTAGGAGTGCCACAAATCAGTGTCCACTGACACCCTCAGATTGGAACAACCTACCCAACTCCCTTCGCTCTATATCTTCCTTACAGACCTTTAAGACAGAGTTACATAACCATCTAAAAACACAATGCTCATGCTTTTAGTGTGTGGTCTCTGACTGGTCTTGGGGTTATGGGATGTACATGTGCAATGTATGCTCTACTGTTACCTGTGTGCTGTGCCTTTGCATTGTACTTGCTTTACCTTATGTTTGTCTGTTGCTTTTCTTGTGATTCTGTCCTGTCGCTTTTGTTGTACTTCTGTGTTGCTTCTATTTGTACTATTGTTGCTTGTTGAATGATGCTGCTAAGGATCCCCCTTGAAAACGAGGTGATCCACCTCAAGGGGCTTTTCCATCAATAAATTCAATATATATATACATAAAGGGACTTCAGCTGGGTCGATTTGACCTCTCACGGTCCTCAGAGGTCAAATCTGACTTCCCTCCATATCTGAAAGATTAAACCTTATGGTGTGCACTCGCGCTCACTGCGACCTCGTCACATAATGTGTTTGGTCATGGACTTTCCACATCTACATATGACGTGCAAGGTACCCTGGATGTGTTGGTTGTTGTCGTTCTGGGACGCCGTGTCAAGCTCTGCTTGTTGCATGCATTGTCAGTTATCAAAATACACTTCTGTTTTCACAGGAAATGAACAGATTACATACAGTCTCTTTCACAATAAATACACTACGTCGGTACAACACTGCGATTTGATGTTTTTGCCAACAAAAGCACGTGGTTGAACTTCGAAAAAAAGAACAGGGTTTGGCTTTACAATTTGACAGGAAACTAACACTGGCCTCCCAGGAGACAGTCAGTGGTTGTTGGACCCGTCCACCACACCCTACTGGGGACTTCTGCTGCTGCGTTTCGCCCTGATGCCGCTGGGCACTGATAAACAAAAACGGTGACCAACTGTGTTTCATGTTGGCATGATACACAGTTGGTCACAGTTTTTGTTTATCAGTGTCTGACGCTGGAAGTCACTGACCAAGTACAATTTCAATGACTTCAGAGTCAGAGTGGGTTGACACTCCCTCTGTTAGAGATGCTTTTCTCAGAAAATGCTCATTTGTGAAAAGAGCTTATCCGCTGTACTACTGGTCTGAAGAGGGTCATTGTGCCAAAGTTTCTGCTCATTCTACCCTGTCATATTGTAGGTTATTAAATTAATTTGTGTTTCATCAGATAAGACGCAGCAAACATGGGGCTAAATAGTATTTTAGCACAGGGTGCACTGCAAACAACGCACAGAGGTGATGGAATAAATCGTTAATATATTTTGAGGGCCCTAAACAAGTTGACTTGGTTATAGCTGGTAGAAGACAATTTGGACTCAACTCAAAGGTAACAGTCGGCCGTAAGGGCAGAAGTTGTGGTGGGAGGAATACAGAGAAACATTGGGGTCACATGTATGGCCCTGACACACCAAGATGACAGTTCGCTGTTGGTTAGCGTCCATGGCTCTGATTGCTGCGGTGTGTCCTGTACTGTTGGCCCTTGTCAGCGCTGGTCGGCTTCTTTTCCACCGAATCAGCACGTTGAATCAGCGACGGTGGAGCCCATCAGTGGATAACATCCCTCTGATTGGCAGCTCAGCTCACCGCAGGAGAAGAGAAACGGAAGTGAGGCAAGTAAACAAACAACTGAAGTCACGAGGAAGTGAGACCAAAACAAACTTGTTTCATAAAGTAAGATTATTTTTCTTTAACCATTGAGCTCTTAAGAAGAAAGGTTTCCTGATGGTTTGTGTTATTGTTATTTATGCTCTGTTTATTCAACATTACATTGTGTTATGTGCTAACTGGCTAACTAGCATCGAGACAGTTTTCTGGTTTTCCTGTTTTGAGTGACGATTACAGATTACCGCTGTTTGCTGGTGTGGAGAGTTATGTCATCACTGTAACACACGAGGAGAAAGATGAGCCAGTAAAGAAACAGGGTTTTTATGTTTGTGCACACACAAACGTGAACATTCAGTATGTTTCTGCAGTCACATTTATCTTCAATCAAATCTTAAAGTCCAAGTCCTGTTCAATTTATGGTACAGTCAATGGGGGTCACAGTCCTCAGTGGAGACCTCATGTCACTCTTCAAACTGCAAATGAAAGAACAACAACAACAACAAAAAAGTCAAAAATGTGTGGCTTGATTTTCTCCTAAAATTAAGAATTTAATCTTGTAATATTTCGACTTTCTTCTCGTAGATTTACGACTTCATTTTCCTAGATTTTCAACTGTATTCTCAAAATTTAAGATTTTTTGTTCTTTAACATGGCCCTAATCCTCCTTTGTAATTCTACAAACTTTTGGTCGGAAATTATTGTTGAATTTGTCAAAGTTACTTAACTGAAATATAATTAGCATAAGTTGCTCTTTTACTGTTCTTTTACAACATTTACTGGTAATATGAGATTGTTACAGTTGTATTTCTATGTGTGTGTGGGTAACGAATTCTTAATGCCACACATGAATTTTCAGAACATTTTTTGTTTTATGTTTATAACCTGTTTTTCCGTCCTTTGCTCGGTCCTGTCAAAATGTGTTTGCACTGATACAGATTCATTTGTCTGACACTTTGCTCTCCGTATTGCTGTTTGACAGAAAACTTTTTCTGTGATCAGAGAGAGTGTAGGTGAGGTGAGTGCTACATACAATTTATATTATTGTTGAGTGAACTGTTCCTTTAATGGGATTGTACAAATGTTCCTGTGCAGTATGTTAGCACAGATCGTTACCTGCAGCACAGGGGTAGATGTATTCTGTCTCAGCCTGGTCACCTGGGAGGAAAAACAAGAATCAGAGACTAAACAAACAACCCCGTCAAACACTGTAAAACTCTCTTTGTGGTTGTAGATAATCACCCAGTTAAACCTTCATAGTGGTCCAGTGAAATTCACCTAAAACGCCTATCCAAGACAAACCCAAAGTCAATTAAAGCTCTACTGAATGTGTGAATATGAGTGAAAAACTGATCAACACAAACACAAATGTTTATTTAGGAGCTAACTGTAAAAACTATATCTATAAAAACTCTTCTAGGAAACCTGCAATGATAAGAAAGACTTATTTCCCCTTAAAACAACATAGGAGCCATTTGTTTATCATTTCTGTACAAGTATAACAGACTGTGGGGCCTGAAAGGAGTTCAGTTCTCCTGTGGTGCTTGTCATTGACCACAGGACCCATGACCCGTTGTGGCATTGTAGGCCAATTAAATGACTTTTAACCTGGGAAATACTTACTTTACTCAAGTACTGGTGTTTAGGAAGATGGCAGCAGACGCAGTGGTTGAGAGCTCTCGTACACAAAACTGTATTTTATTGTTTTTGATTGTACTAATTCCACCTAATTCCACAGGTCTTGCTGCCACAGCAGAGTCTGCAGGATTGTTTAAGACAGTACTCAGCCCTTTCACCACCTGTTCACACTGCTGCCCTCTGGAAGACCCTACAGGGCCACTTCCAGACTGTGGAACATTTTTTACCCCACAGCCATACACAAATCTCCCTCTCTACCCCACCACCACAACAATTTTAAATTTGTTTGTGAGGCTGCCTGACATACTGCATCTTCCCTCTAAGCAAAACTGCTGCCTCTCAAAGTTGACATCTCATTCCTTCTTTCAGGTGATGAAGTGCTGGAATCTTTCCCAGAGAACGTCAGACACAAGCTTTGAAATTAGACGATTAAAACAGTTAATACAAATATTAGGATTCTGATAACTGTTCAGGTTGTTGTACAGCTTTTCCAAGGAGCAGTTTGTCAGTGTGTGCTGTGGTCTTTGTAAAGGAGGTTTAGAGACGACTGACTTACTTGGCTGGTAGTAGTCGTAGATCTTGACCACAGCTGGCTTCAGGTTCTGCACTAGGACCTCCTGTATGAGCTCTAAGCTGTGGTTGATGGGTATGTCCCTTGTTAACTGTTTGAGGACAAACAGACCACATGATCGGGAACAAATCTGGAGAGCTTCATCTATTGTTCCTCACTGTGTGTTTCTCTCACCGCCTCTATGTACACCAGAACATGATCGTCCTTTTGTTCAACACGGTCCACCAGCAGGGCACCTTTGAGCTGTGAGGAGACGATAATCAGCTGGGTGGTTCTTCAACAACACATGAAAACTATTTCCTGTCTACTAAAGGTGAAACTTGCTGTAATAACTCACTCTCTTTAAAGACTCTTGGGCTGGGACAAATCCAGACAGCATTTTGATATCCAGGATCACCATGTTGGTCGTGGTCTCCTTCCCAGTATATCTGTTATTGGATACACAGGACTGTTTGTTTAACATTTCAGTATTCTTCTAGAACTGCTGAATTGATTACTTACAGGGACTTTAGCTTCAGAGTGACTTTGGGTCTTTCACTGGTGCAGTCAGCCTCTGGTTTGACCTCAACACTGAAGGTTGTGACATCAGTAGGAGTTGGGACGTTATAGTGAAGAGAAATCTGGACGACAGACACATCAGGAAGATTAACAAATATCCTCTTCAGAGTTTTTTCCACATGCTGAGATTAGTTACTCAAGTATTCTAATTTGGGTTCATGAATATACCAATACAGAATATATCATTTACAGGTCGTACACAGGTAGCCACCCTGCTCTGTGTTGAATACCAGTGAGGGGAGTTCATTTAAAAGCATGGAGTGGAGGCTTAGTACCAAAACTTCTACCAGCAAAATGTGAAAGTTATTGAGCTGAGCTCAGCCTCAGAGGTGGTAAATGTATGTGCACAGAAGAGACACAGTAAGAGCCACAGTGACCACTGACCTGTACCGCAGCACATGCAGTGCCCTCCACCTCCAGGCTATGCTTTCCTGTCATATCCTGCAGCGCCTCCTCCTGGTAGAGCAGTCTATTGTTCTGATTCACATCAAATGTCAGCCAGCCACTGGGAGACTGGACTGTCACTGTGCTTGAACCCTCTGGACTGAACACCACAGTGGAGTAAAGAGCCAGAGCCTGAAGAGCCACCACGGTGTCCTACATCACACACACAGAGTTATAAACACACTGGTACAGCATCATGCCAGTAACCTTCATATGGCGTCTCTTCAGTTTGAGACTGCAGATAAAAACTGAGCCCTTAGTCTTGTTGTCACATATCCTTCACTAACACTGACTGCACTGCAGCTTAAAGTGTTTTGTTTGTTTTCGTACCATGCATTTGGGTTCAAAGGGCCACTCCACTGATTTCCCACCTGAAAACAGCCTCAACAATGACGAGCACAGAAAAAGCATTTGCCTGCAGAGCACCTTGGTCCTCAGTAGAATAAATGTAAGTTTGTCTTAACACTGTTTTAGCTGTACCTGTGTGGAGGAGAAGCCTCCATAATGGTTCTGCTGACCCATCAGCCACCTGGTGATACGGGTGGTGTATTCCAGGTCCTGAGCAGAAGGAGGGGCACTGAGTATGGCCAGCAGCACATAGGAGCTGATCTCCACAGACAGAGAGGCTGATGTTTCTGCTGCTGTCTGAGACCAGTGGAGGAAACCTCCTAAAATCAGACAACCAGCCACAAGGTAAGCTACATTCACAGTAATGAAGCCAGAATGATTTCCTTCAGGAGGATGACTCACCTTCTTGTATTGCAACAGTGTCTAGGTGCTTCAGTAGGTGAGCACGGGTCTCCATGTCTCCTGCCAGGGTGAAGACGTACGCCAGCAGAGCTGTAGTGTAGGTGTTGCTGAGGTCACTGATGGACTCCCTGAGGCAAGATAAGCTCCTCCTCATAACAGGATCCTAGAATAGGCATGTATGCAATTTTAAATTGTCTCAGGAGGTGCACAGCAAATTTCTTTCACAATGTGCAAAGAAAATAAAGTCATTCTAGATGCTGTCAGTTTCTGTATGTCTACACAAGAAATGTGCTTTCAATGATGCAGTCCAAAGTGAAAACACAGTGTGTGAGTGATGGTGCTGGAACAGGTCTACTCACTGATACGGACATATTCATCTCCAAGAAAGCAGCAGTGATATAAGCACTGAGAGTCACTTCATCAGACACACCACCCTGTAGAGAGGAAGCATGAGTTAGGAGTGATCTCATCTTAAACACCTTGTCATGACCATGAGTGAAGTCCAGCTGTTGGATTCTTAATAAACAAATCAAATTAGTGTGAGAACATGATTCAAAAAGGTGACACATGATTTTTTATGTGAGATAGAGGTCACAGTGACCTTGACCTTTGACCACCAAAATCTCATCAGCTCATCGCTGAGTCCAAGGGGACGTTTGTGCCAAATTTGAAGAGATTCCCTCAAGGCGTTTATGAGATATCACGAGAATGGGACGAATGGACGGACATAATGCCTCCAGCTACGGCTATCACCAGCACAGAGACATAAGACATGCCGATTTAAATTTGGTAACAGCATCAAACCCATCAGGCACTTTGCCCCTACCTTCATTCTGTTGTGAAAGAGTTTTCCTGACTTTTGGAAACAGCCATTTTGTTGCTGTTTGCCGATCAGCCAAGTCTTTGGCTGTTCAATGTTGCTGGGGTCGATGTAGATGAAGGACTGTGCTTTGACAAAGGATCTCAGAACAAAAGCAGTGAGCCTGAGGAAAAACAAGAGAACATTAATCATCTCAAAGAGTGAGGGACACCTGAGCTCATCACACACTGTTTATGTAGTTTCATTATGCCCTTATATCACCGCCTTTAGTCCACATTGTCATCACACTGTAAGAAGGTGAAACACTGGAAACACATTATATTACTGTTCCACTTTAACATGACTGCAGTATTTAGCAAAATGACACCACTTAATATATTCTGCATATTTCTCATCCTGTAAATGAACAGTGGGAAATCACGGCTTGGCAAAAACAAGTCCACACTAAAGCAAAACAAGCAATACTCCTTTTTTTAAACTATAAATCATGTAGTTTGTGGTGTTTATGTTCTCACCAAGTGTTCCCTGCTCCTGATCCAAAAGCACTGTAAGCACCATCAAGATGCTTGTAGTTCAGCTGTCTTTGGTAGCCTCGATAACAAAGGACACATGATTTTGATCATTATAGAATTCTACTTTTTACATGTGATTACAGGCAGGACAGACCTGAGCCCTTATACGCTGCACACAACCAGCCATTCTCTACAGTTTCAATGTCCGGCCTTAGAAAGCATTATTCTTTCGTTCTTAAATGTCAAAATTTTTGTTTCTTAATTCTACAAATTCCTCAGCAATGTAAAACCATCAGAGACTCACCACTGGTCATGAAGTTGGTGGCCTTTTCCTTGATGGCTGGGGTCAGCTGCTGTGTGTTTCTCAGGTACTGGAGGATGTAGATGTTGGGGGCCAGGAGCACCATGTTCTGCTCCCCACATCCATACGGCATCTTCAGCAGCCCATCCAGGTTCTTCATGGCTCGGCCCAAAATGTCACCTGCACAAAAACACATATAACACAACTACAGTGACCTTGACAGGATTTTCTGAAGAAGTTGTCCTTGTCTTTAGAGATCTGTGAAGTCAAATCAATCCCTCAGTTTACCCAGCACTGATACTGAAGCTCGGGCAGATCCAACAATCACATTCTCAGGGAGCTGCAGGTCTACTTCCTCTGTCAGCGCTTCTCCTGGGTACAGAGATAAAAGATAAATGGTCACAAAACAACACTGGAGAAACAAGTCACACACCAAACACTCACAGACTAATACAAACTCAACTGCTCATTAAACTATTCTGAAATCCTTACAAGAATGTTAAGATTGACCACTTAGCTTTCAGCATGTACGACTTAAACGTTTTCTATATTTCTCATAACTTCCAGTTTCTATAGCAACACCATCAGGAAAACTGTTTCAGGGTGGACACCTAAGATTAGTGTCACCACTTCAGTATCTGACCAAATGTGTCCCCTTCTGTTGTTTGTGTCAAACCTGAAGAGATTCCCTGAAGGTGTTCACAAAAATGAGACAGATAAGATCACAGTGACCTTGACCTTTGACCACCAAAATCTAATCAGTTTATCGCTGAGTCCGAGTGAATGTTTGTGCCAAATTTGAAGGAATTCCCTCAATGCGTTCTTGAGATGTCACCTTCATGTTCATTTTTGCGGCAGCAGCCTTCTTGCTCAATACTGGACCACTTTAAAAAATTAATATTCCCATTATTCACTTAAGCCCAGCTCAGACCAAAGATTAACCGCTAGACGTAACGGTTTTAGAAAGTCATAGAGAAAAGTTGCAGCAGTGTGAACTGGCCGGTCTGAGCTCGACTCAAACCAGCTGATAGTGTCACCTGAAACTCAGCTGGTCAAATCACCAGCAGCTGGTTTTAGAACGTAAAGCACGTCACCTGTTTCTACAGCCAATCAGCTTGTAGTGGAGTCTTATGGTCAAGTCAAAGTGACCACAGACGGCGTGTTTGCTTGCTGTGGCAGGTGCTCCATCCCCGCTGGGCCCAGTGTTTCTGTTCTCATGTGTTGGACAGTGGGTCGCTGCTGCTGCTGGCTGTATGTCCTTATGCCCCGCCCACACACACATTCTCACTGATTAATTAATTGGCGCTGGTTATTTACATTATTGTGGCGTATTGATTATGAATACAGTCCATCTGATGCTGGTTTTGTTTCATCACTGTAGCCAGTATCTCACTATCACTATCCTCATTCAGATTTTAAGAAGCTACAAATTATATTCAGCCACAAAATAAACCTGAAAAGCTGCAAATCAGAACAAAAGTACAGAGAGTTGTTGACTAGAGATGATACATCGTCTCATCTAGTTGACTTGGAGTGAACCAGAGAGTTTTCAGAACGTCGCAGAATGGCGGATTGCAAGTAGCTGCCTGTTTCAAATCGTCTTGTCGTGAATCTTTGGTCTGAACTGGGCTTTAGACACAAAAACATGGAAATATAGGGTAGGTGTTGAAAAATACCGACCTTAGACTTTGATTTCACACTGTTTGAGACCAAACTAATTTGCAACAGAAGATGGAAAATGTAAACAATACTGTAGGCTACCCAGTTAATAGACATAATAGTTTTTAAACTGGGAGCTGAAATGGGGTGCTATGAACTGTGAGAGCAGAGTAACAAAGCTGATCAAGCTGTTTGCTTTAGTCTCCAACATCCTCCTGACAAAAGGCTCAGCTGATGTAGACACATGTGAGGGTTGGGGTGTGGAACTCCTGGTGTAAACCACACTGACCTCTTGGACAGAGCAGCCAGTTGTAGGTGTTGGTCATCTCACTTCCTTCAGCCTGAGAGGGAAGGAGGTGTGAAGGTAGAACAGCTCAAAGATTATTTCATTTCATGATCACAAACAAACAAGATATTGGTTATAAACAAATGTTTTTGTTGTCACGTTGTTATTAAGGCTCCTACCTTCACTATGAGAGACCGTGTGACCACGTCAATACGACCTCTGTCTGGCACGCTCACAATCTCATTGCCACACAAAGTCTGTGATGCCACAGCCTCAGCACGCACTGTCACATTCACAACCCCTAAAAAAACAAAAACAAACACTTCATCTTTTATTCTGGATGACTTGGCACTGCTGTAGCTGAGATAAGCAAGAGGGTAGTTGGACAATGATTCCATATAGTGTATAAAATGAACAGTGTGTTGTCCAAGATAGAAGATCAAAGATGTTCTTTTACATTATACATGTGTCAAAAGGTGGAAGTGTTAGTTTTATTGTGTTTTATCTTTGCTGTGTGTTTTTATATTTTGCTGTACTTTCATATGTTGCTGTGTTTATCTTGCGTGTTTTTATTGTGCATGGTTCGACTGGTTTTATTTTCATGCTTTTATTTTATCATCGTTTGGGTGCTGTGATTTTAGAAGTTTTACGTCCTGCTGTTAGTGCCAGATGCCTGCACATTCTAAAAAAGTTTCTTACAAATGGACAAGGTGGGCACCCTGTTTAGAACTACAACCAATGAGGTGGCGGAGAGGAGGACCTGAAGCAACGAAAATATGGAAATAAATAAGTCAAGGTGTGTCGGACCAGAGAGAACAGCCTGAGAGGACGGCTCAAGAGGGAGCACCAAAATGGAGCACAGTAAGCTGGAGGGAAGCAACACAAGAGGACAGCAGTGAGGCAAGAAGACTTTTACCCAGGGCTGAGGGGACCATGATCCAGCTGAGGGTCTTGCGCTCACCGCCGCACAAACAGGATGTGTACTGGTCACCAGAGAGGGGGGTGAGGGTGTAATCTAAGGAGGCGTCTGGAGCCACAGTGACCTGTTCAACAGAAACAGTTGAAGAAAAAGTTTGCATTACTCTTAATCACTTTTGTTCCAAAAGTCAGAGGAGAGGATCAACACCACTCTCATGTTGGAGCCAGGAGGTGATTAGCTTAGACCTCCAGACCTGTGATAGTGTGGCCACTTGTAGAGAGTGTACCCCGCCTTCACCCACTATCAGCTAGGATCGACTCCAATCAGATCATGAATCAGATAAGCGGTAACAGATAGTGGATGAATGGATTCATTGACTCCTTTATGGATTAATAATTGACCCTGAGCTCTGCAGAGGGTGAGGCTCTTCAAAGAAATACATACCTGTATGATCCACTTCTGTTCTGTTCACTTTCACGTTCAGTTACCTACGCCACTTCCCACCCAAAAGTTGTGATCTATAAAAACAGACTTGATAGGAGAAACTTTGACCCATGCTTACGAATGTTTTGGAGACAGGAAATGAGCGATGCAGGTGGTGAGGTGGAAGCCTGATTGTAGAAAATGTTGAATATTTTTTGGCGCATGCTATTTTTGGCTTTTGTCGGTGCATGCATTTTTAGTATTGATCCTAGGCACTGTTTTATAAATGAGACCCCTGGTCTGTTTGTTTTGGAGAGGAAAAGACCTCTGAGGATAATTCTGCCCCTGATGAAAACCTCCTCACACATTAGCGTGTGTTGGACTAATCGCATGCAGTGACACACCAAACTGCATCAGAAATACATGGATTTGTAATGTGAAACTGCATTATTCTGTTTTACTGGTTTCAATCAACTGGTTTATTTATTTTGGAGAGGAAGAGTCCTCTGCAGGAAGTTTGGCTCACAGTAAAAACCTCTGAATGTCTGGATCAGAAAAATGTGGGCACACATTAACTCACGATAGCATGTTGTGGGCAAGCCGCCTGTTTTTGAGATGCTGAACAGCATCGGAGATACACTGATCCGTAACATGAAACTGTTTTATTCAGTGTTTTTAGTGGTTGTAATCGTCTGGTCTGTTTGTTTTGGAGAAGAAGAGACCTCTGTGGATAATTCAGCTCCCTATAAAAACCTCCTGAACAATGAACACTGAAGGAATTCTAACCAGGAGAAGTTTTAGCTGGCTGCAATCTACATTTCTCTTCTAGACAACACCAAATCCCCCTAAATCTTACACACTTCACTTTTAAAATGCTGGTACTCAACATGCTGCCCCATGATCGACTGCCTGCATGCTATTAACTTGTATACCTTCATTCAATTTCTTCTCCAACAGTTACAATAGCTCAGCAGTATTTTAAGTTAAAAACATTCATTACCTTGATGCAGCTGGACAGGTAGTTGAAGATGGTTGCCTTCAGTTCAAAGTTCTCCCCTCGGATGATGGAGTAGGGCAGGCTGAGCTCGAGGAAGAAAGGCTGGAAGACGGTGATCTCTTTACGAGGAGCCAAGCCAAAACCCTGAGGGGACAGACAGAAAGCCTCCGTCTCCCAGGTGGTGATGGTGTCTGGGACAGTGAGGGACACATCCTTCTTTCCAGACTCTCTGGATCAGCAGATACACAGAGAGACACACTGTGAGCCAGAGAAACTTTTACAGGTTAGTCAGAGATGATGTGAGAGGGAGAAGGACAGAGAAACATTTCAGTCAGTCAAATCCTTAAAGTGTAGTGTCACAAAATAAAGGCAATATTTCTCACACTCAACAGCCTCGCTTTGAACATGCTGAGCAAAAGGGATAGTTAAGATTCTTTCAAGTGAGGTTGTATGGGGTACTTATCCATAAACAGTATATCACATAGAGTCCATGTTAGTCAGGACGCCCTCAGTTTGGAGAAGCAGGCTGGAGTCAGACATAGAGGCTAAGTTATGTACTGCTGTAGACGGGTCAGCAACAAAACATATTTTAGCCATAAAAAAGTCCCACCAAAAAAAATCAATATCAGTTTGAGTGTACCCTATTAGTGGAATAGTTCTGCTGCTTCCCCTTAAAGATATATTCTACTCTCTTCTATGCTAATTCAGATTACCTAAAGTCACACAGTAACACAAACTAACTAAGTGATAGAGGCAGCGGTAGACCAGCAGCTCCTGTGTCCTGTAGAAGAGGAAAAATATTGTTTTCATCAATGGAGTCTGGCGGGTTTGAAGAGAGCATAGATGGACGTCTGAAGCCATTAATGGCTTCCCCATCAGAAAGGGATGTGTGACAGTCAGGTAGAGCGGTGAAAGCACCATCAATATAGCATACACTTAAACTGATATTGATTTCTTTAGGTGGGACTTTTTTTAACATGTTTTGTTGCTGACCCCTCCACAGCGGTACATTATTTAGCTTCCTTGTCTGACGCCTGCCTGCTTCTTCAAACTGGGGGCGTGCTGACTGACATCTACTGTACCTAATATAGGGATGGGAATCGAGAACCGGTTCCTACTCAGAACCGGTTCCAACTAATCAATTCCATCGGAATTGTACACCTCCAAAGTTATCGATTCTTCTTAACGATTCCCTCATTTCCCTGCACAACGTTTCCCGTTTTTTTTTTAAATTTTGCGTCGCGGTATATTGCGTCACTCTCTCTGCGACGACTCAGACCTTCAGACAACGAGGCAGCATCATGGAGAGGAGAAAGCGATCGAAAGTCTGCCTCCATTTCACTAAGCGCGATGAAAATGCTGCCGTGTGTAATCAGTGCAATACTGTAATATCGTGTAAGGATGCAAATACCAGCAACATGCTGAAACATTTGTCTACCCAGCATGAAATTAAGTACCATGACTGCCATGTGTTCGACCGCCGGCGTACGAGTCAAACAAGCTTCACTGTATCTTACATTGACGACGGTAACGTAACGTTCACATTAAATATCCTGCATTAACACACTGTCGCATTGTAACTGCAAGCAGCATACGCAGTTTTTATATCAGTAGTATCGTAGTTTGTATTAATAAGGCCGAGCTACATACAAATATTTTCCGGTTTCGTGCATTTTAGATGATGATGACGACACAGATAGCTCTCAGGTAGCTGGCCCCTCCACATCGGCTCAAGTTACCCCTTTCACACTTGCTGCTCAGGGAGCTAGGTGGAATGAGAAGATGCAAGAATGTCACCGGGCAGTGACCAAGTTCGTGGTGAAAGGCTTACATCCTTTCTCCACTGTAGAGCAACCCCATTTTCAGTAGGTGGTCTATGAAACCTACAGCTAGTATGTAAGTTTATTACAGCCCATTTTAGCCCATACGGTGTTTCTACAGTGAACTTTTAAAAGTAACGTCACAGCATGTGTTTTTCTTTTGGCTAATACATCATCAGAATTATATGTTAAGTTACATGTTGTTGATTCTGTAGTAACCACGTAGTATTTCATTTACAAATGATTTTAGGGAGATGACAAGGGCCTTAAATCCGAGATATAACCCTCCATCAAGGGAAGCTCTTACAAACCACCTGATCCCAGCCTGGTACCAGGTGGAAAGAGAAAACGTACTCTCAGAATTCAGAGATGTGAAAAAGGCAGCCATTACAGCAGATGGATGGACAAGCCTTGCCCAAGACCATTATATAACGGTTACTGTACATTATACAAAGCAGGGAAAGATCTTAGGTAAAGTCCTAAGAACCAAGGCAGTGTATGAAGCCCAGACAGGTGCTGCTGTGGCTGAGGAAATTGAAGAAATACTACAGGAATTCGGCATTAGTGATAAGGTTGTGGCAGCGACGGTGGACAATGCAGGAAATATGAATGTGGCAATGAAGAAGCTGCAGTTTGTCAAGATTGGCTGCTTCGCACACACATTAAACCTGGCAGCCCAGAAGATCCACCAGTGCAATGCTGTCACCAATTGGGCAGCAAGGGCACGTGCTGTGGTTAAGTGGATGAGGAAGTCTACCATGGCCAAAATTGTCCTCAAAGAAAAGTAGCAACTCCTGAGTAAGTATCTATGCATAACATATAATGATATGCAACAAACTAAGTACTGATGGTTTATGATTATATGTTCATTGTTATGAGTGATATGATTGCTTATGCAGATGTGCATCTGAATTTGTTTTTCAGACTTGCCCCAGCATTCACTGATTATTGATGTAAAAACACGGTGGAATTCTCTCTATCTGATGATTGAGAGATTCTTTGAGCAGTTCCCTGCCATTCAGGCTGCAGTGATGGACCCAAGGATAAAGAGGCAGTTTGACAAGGAAAAGTAAGGGATAGATTATGTAACTATTAAAACAGGCCTTATTTTAAAACTGTGGATTATAAGACTGCAAGAGGACTTGTGTGTTTATTGCTAATTATTTGCTGTTTTAGACTGATGGAGAATTTGCAGTCCGACGACTTAAAGAAGGCAGAGGAGTTTGTCCAGCTGATGCACGTGCTTTACACATCAACACTCTGTGTCTCGAGTGAGAAAAGTCCAACCAGTAGTCAAATTCTACCCATCTTAAAGAAGTTGGAGCACCACTATTCCATCGAGGCAAGGGACTCTGCATTCGCAAGAAATATAAAAGAGAAGATATGGACTGATCTCTCTGCTCGTTACCAGGTGCCATGACTGATATTAATTTGTAGTTCATGAACGGTGGATTTCAGACACTAGCAAAAGTGTCCCCAGGTTTTTGAACATGAATGTTTCTTCCTTTCTGAAATTAAGGATGAAGCGACCAAGACCTTCCTGGAGGAGGCGACAGTGATGGACCCAAGGTTCAAGCTGAAAATGGACAACAATGATGCCATCTGGGACAGGCTGAGGACCACAGCAGTTGTAGAGACGCTCACAGGAGCAGAAGAGGTATTTGAATCACAGTCTGTGGTACAATTCCATTGTGATGCCTATGTACTCTGGTTCCATGCATGTAACTCACACAGTTTGTTTATACTTAAGGTACCAGTGCCAGAGGACACGCGGAGCCAGAGCAGGGTTCCCACTCTTTTCTTGAAATTATTTTCCAGGACTTTTCCAGGACATTTTCAGCTGCTACAGTGCGAGTCAAGTTATCACAACATACACTAGTATGTGTAGTATGTGTAGTATGTGTAAGAGCAGTCTTGCTCGCAACGTCACGCACGCTAAATAAACTTTGCATATGGGAGCTCTTTGGTGTGCGGATTACTTTTTTCCTTTTTCATGTTTTGATATTTGGTGATCCAGCACCCAACCCATGTGGTTTCAGGGATGTGCGTGTCCTATTGTTACTATATCTCTGTTGCAGTATGTCATAAAATGTAGTAATATAAATGGTAAAAAATAAAAATAAGGTGCAGAAAAAAGAAAAATATTACTATATATATATATGTGTATGTATGTATATATATATATATATATATATATATATATATATACATATATATACTATACAGTATACATACACATATATTTATATATGTATACATATATGTATTATTAATTGTACACACCACATGGCATATATATACAGTATATATATATATATATATATATATATATATATATTATTATTAATAATAATAATTATAAATACTGTACACACCACATGGCACTTTACTTTACTCTGGTCATCTAAGAAACAATATTCAGGGTTGATGACTAATATCTCTAGCCGGCCCCACAGTATCATATTGAACCTGAAATATATTTATTTCTAACTCTCGGACATAAATATTGTTTGCTAGCTATCTTTTTAGTCTGGCTTTTATGTAGTGTCTTACTATTATAAATTTATGGGTATCACGTTATACTTATTCTATTTATCAATTTAGCCATGTTGAATCCCATTCATTTATGCTAACAACATTGTTCAAATGAACATGCAAGTCTTCAGTTTTCACCGCCCTCTTTCCTCAGCTAAGGGGTGTGCCTCTTCACTTATGTGCAAAGTAGCTAGCTAAAAACTGCATGAAAAGTCGGAGCTCTGCTCGCTGTGCACACGCACAGTATTTCAATAGAGCTGAATTCCTAATGAAGTTTTTCCTCATTCACATATTTTCTGTTTCTGCTGTCGGACAATGGAGCAAACGAAATACTGAGTGAAACGTGGCCCAGTAAGACTACCTGTTAACCGTCGCTATCTGCAGCCTGTCGTCATGGTCGCTGTGGCTCTACTAAAACCCGAGATCTCAGAGCAGACACGCCCACTACAGCTCTCCGCTGCTCCTCTGTCACTCAGAGGCAGAGACAGAGAGAGGGAGAAAAACCTCACACTCGATATACAGCGATACAGCAACACTTGAACTGAAAGTTGCTAGTTTTGGTGCTTCTTTGGAGACAATAAATCCTTACTTGGTTCTGAAAAGTCGGTAAATCTAGCAACAAAGTCACATGGAAACACTGGGCAGCAGAACTGCTCTAAGTGAATATGCGATTTGATTGGTTGGTAGCGTCACGTGGGGCGCTGTGCCGGCTAGAAGCAGAGATGAAGAGAAGCTACAGATCAACGTCGCCCATTAAAGGCAGCTGAAAACATACATGTATAAAATGTTTAATCCGTTTGTGTTCACCCACAAGGCAGAGAGAAGCAGAGGGAGGAAAAATTATTTTCCAGGACAACTCGTGCTTTTCCAGGACATTTGACTTTTTTTGTCATTTTCCATGTGTTTTCCATGACTGGAAAATTGGTAAATCATTTTCCAGGTTTTCCAGGACGCGTGGGAACCCTGCAGAGACAGTATGCGGATGTGGAGGAAGAGGAAGACGATGAGGAAGGCCATGTAAGCGCAGTTCATTATAATGACCATATGGTATATTCATAATAATCCATTCAGACCACGCACCTAAAACATAAGTTTATGGTCCTTTTAATTTCAGACTGTACCTGTAAAGCACCCCAAGACGGCCCTGGAAGAGCTGTTTGGAGAGGAGGAGCAAGACATGCAGCAGGTAGCACCCCAAGAGACCCAGAACATTGGTGAGCGTGTAGACTTAGAAATACGAATGTACAGAGGCCTTCCTGCTATTCTCATCTCATCTGACCCTGTTCTGTGGTGGTGGCAGAAGAGGGACACTTTGCCACTTCTGTATGATGTAGCACAAAAGTATTTGTGCACTCAGGCTTCTTCTACTCCCTCAGAAAGGGTATTCTCCACAGCAGGAGATACCATTAGTGCGGAGCGCTCAAGAATCCTCCCAGAAAAGGCAGATATGCTTGTGTTCTTGCATAAGAATTGTTGATGCTCATTCAGTGTACTCTGGCAAGCTTAGCTTACAGTAACTTTTTTTTTTTTCATTTCAAAAATGTTATGGAGGCATACAGTACATGCCTATTTAACTAAAGTGGACGTAGGTATGTTCACTGTTTCGTTTACATTTTATATCCCTTAAAGGAGTGTTAAACTATAATTTACTGACATTTGGTTTAAGCTTACAGTAAGTTAAATCAACAATATGTACATTTAAAAAAAACAGTTATCTAGGCCTACATAACTATTTTTCTAAAGTGGACTTGTGTATGTCCACTGTTACTTTATTTGCATTATCCTTTTTAAGAAAAGGAGTGTTAAGCCATAATTTAGCATGTTCAAGTGTTAAACGTCTATTCCTGTTTTTTTTATTACTTATTGTATCAGTCTAATTTATTTAGACTATATTTTCTTTGTACTCTATATCCTGTCATAGTGTTGTTCAGTATGTTGATCGTTTTGGGAAAAAATAAAATGGTTTCTTTTGGTGCAGAAGACTGTGTGGAACTCCTTTGTTGCCACTCAATGAACCACTCAGGAATCGGTAAGAGAATTGATAAGCAATTGGATCGATAGGCAGAATCGACAATGGCATCGATATTGATAAAAACTTATCAATTCCCACCCCTAACCTAATACACTGATTATGGGTAAGTACCTCACACAACCCCACTTCAAAAAATCTTGACTATCCATTTAAATACATCAAAACCCATGTGTGGTTTATAGGTGAATACATTTCAAACATAAAGCAGGAAGCATTTTTATACCACAAAGCTGTTACCCCATTCTGATATTAAATAAACCCCTTTGGTTGACTGTGTGAGCCTACATATAACATCACGTAAGAGGGCTTGTGATCACAGCTCACCCAACTTCCACCAGGTCCCATATCCATGTCTCAGGGAAGAAAGTGCGAACTGTCTCTATTGGAGGAGCAGGAGGAGCAGCAGGAAGAGCAGCTACACCAGATGAATGATGCATCATTTGCCATCTACTCATTTCTTCCTTCCGGAATTTAGCAACACCTGACAAAACCAGACACACAACACACTCATGATTTTTGATCTTATTATCCTGATGAAGAATCGTTATGGTTCACCAGAGCCAACGTAACTCACCAGCGAGTGGTATCCATGCCATGGTTTTGAAACACGTTGATATTATATCATACACATTTGTTGCCATCTTCAGTCCCAATCTCTACAGCAAGATTTTAATTAGTCAGTGTCAAACTGGGTTTATCATTGCATCAGTGATGCCTGTTGTTATTCAGTCGTTCGTATTATATTTACAGCAAAAGCACTTTACAAACTGCTGCATAACAAGTACCTGGAAAACTTCAGAAGTATCATCCTTCTTCTCAGGTCTCCATCCTCGTCTTCGGGAGGAGAACATGGATCCTCTTCGTCTCACACTGATGCATTTTTCAGGATCTTCAACCTCATGTGGAACACTGGGTGCTTTCTTGACAGGCAACAGGTCAAATATCTGAAATTACAAATACCAACATTTATTTATTTTTACAGGGCTGATAAAAAGTTATGCCTTCATTTTTTAGATTCATTTGAAATCATTATATTGTCAGGACATCATGCACATCAGAGTTTCCCCTCACGCGGGCCATTCAGATGAATCCTTTTTTTTTTTGTCTGCATTTATTCTCATCATATAACACCACAAAAGGGGTGTCAACTTTGTATGAGATTGATGCATATTTTAGTCTTGCAACAAAATATATTGATACTTTGTGCATGTGTGTGACCATCACCGGCCCCCCTGGAAGCTAAGCTGTCATTCTTTATTGGATTGTCCTAATATGTGCCAGAGGGGGCAGTGCTGCACCACAGTGAATAGGGGAGAGAAACAAATGACAGGCAGGGTGAGATAAGGCAAACGGGAGAGGGGAAAGACAAGCAGTGCTATTAGGATGCAAGAGTGTAGGCTGCTGTGTTGTACTCAACAACCAATATCCCATCTAAAACCACGAACAAAGAATCGAAATTGAAGACCAGAATTGTGGGAGTCCTGATAGTAAAGAGTAGGCCGCCAGAGGACATGAGTGAGGGAGGAATGCATAGAGGGCGTGATTTAAGTGAGAAGTTGGAAAAGAGACTAAGCGCATTTTGGCGGGTTCCCACATCGCTCAACAGTGGGACTCGACAGAAGCTGGCAAGCCCTGAACGAACATGCATGTGCGATGGACACCGAAGCCCAGAGCAGCCACAGGGCCACGCTGGCCAAGCACCCCACCACGGGACGCGGGAGCCCCAGGAGGCATCCCCCAGAGAGCCACAAGGGCCACGGACAGACACACAGACCCAGAGGCCAAGAGGGGGCAGCAACCGACGACACCAGGGCGCCCCGGACCAGCCCAGGAGGCACGAGGCAGGAGGGCACCCCCGCCACCCAACACCCAGCCCCGACCCCAGGCCCACGGACCCCATCCATCACCCACCCATCGGCACCCCCGCCGCGACCCATCAAGACATGTGACGACGGCCCACATGCAAATGGACTCCCACCAAACAGAGACAAACGCGGCCATCTCAAGGGGCACAGGTCCCATCGATGAAGTAAACTCAAGTACCCACTGTTACCCCCCTATTACTACATTTCCACGTTCCCTGACGAGGAAATGTTCTCCCTACACTGTGTTTTAGTGCTACCCTGAGTGAAATGTGATGCATTAAAAGTTGGGGGGGCCAGTGAGGCGGCCAGGGGCTTGGCCGGAGGGCTGCAGGGGATGGGTACTCTGCAGCCTACCCCGACCTGAAGTCCCCGAGCCAACCCAGACTTCCCCCCAAAGGTGTCAGTGTGTGAGCAGCATTAAAATGGTGGAGCAGGAGAGGCAAGTAGGAGGGAGGATGAGGGGACACAACACCGTCAAGCATTGCAATCTGCCCCACGACAGAGCCCCCCGTCCTCACCCTCACCTGTCCACAGGGCCCTAGTTGTCGTGTCCCTATAATTAACTACCGTGAGGTGCGAGATGTGTGACCAATCCCGCATCGATAAGACATGGGACCCTCAAAACAACCGCACTCATCCCATCCAATGAGAGCCCATCCACACACGGACCACCGCCGCCGCACATCCCAACAAACCGCCGTGAAGGCGCCAACGAACAAACAACAGACGAGGCCCACGACCCCAGGACAGAAAAGCCCAGACCAGGAATAGGAGCAACTCCAAATGTCGAGCATTTAAAGACAAAGGACAGAAAAAAAGACAGCTTACTAAACATAAGAGCATTTAAAAACATGAAAATGCAAATAGAGGTTAATTAAAACATACAGTGCAGTATAATGCAACAGCGTAAAATCAATAAAAGATTTAAAAATATATATTATAATATATAACATTATTTTTAATCATTTTTATTTTTATTTATTTTTTTCATAGAAAATAACTGCATGTATTGTAAAAATGGGTCAGCATTAAAAGCTCACAGGCCACAAATCAACTCAAAACATGTCTGGCAGACTACAGCTTGTTTGCCAAAAAGACGAGATGTTTCACTCCATCAGCAGCAAGCGCTGAACACTTTTTCTTAATAATATTGCCTGCCGATGAAAACACACATTCTGATCTAACAGAAGCACCGGGTACAGTAAGGTATTTTTTTTGCAGCCTGCGTGACGTAGGGATACCTTACACTGCCTGTCACTTTCCACCATAGGAGTGGATCTGCGTCAGCTGGCAGCAGTGCCTGTCTTTCATATGTGTTCATCTCTGTTTGTGCAAACTGCTTTGGTGTTGCTCACAACTTTCCCTCCTACTGGCCAGAATTTAAAATATCGCCACACATCACTTTTCAGATTATCCGGTTTAGTAATAACTCTGTCCGGTGTGGAGTCGTTGGTTTCCCCGGAGTTCCCGGGTTCTTTTTTGAGCTCGCTTGTTTGTTTTTCTGCCATGTTAACGTGTTCTCCTCCTCACTGTTTATTACTGTGTGTTATGCGGGTGGTTTGTTATGACACGTGACCGCAAGCACTCAACTACATAGGCCAGTAAAGGACACACTCACCAGGAGAGAGTCAGCAGCGCCCCGTGCTCTGAGCGACAGCCACGCCCACTAATCCAATATTAAATTTCACAACCGAATGTCCATTTTTTTCCCATATTCAACGGTTATTCCACCTTTGAATATTATTTTACCAGCCCTGGAGTTCACATTATTATTATCATTAATTGTGTATTTTTGCTGATTCCAGCAGTTACCTTGTCTGCGTTCAGAGTCTTCCCAGGCTCCTTGATGAGGACGCTCTGGTCGACAGCGCTCACACCACACAGAGAGTCTGGCTGGGCCGTCACCTGCAGGGTGGTCTCCTCTCCTGGGACAGCTGAGGATGGAGAAAACTCCAGCGATGCCTGACACACACACACACACACACACACACGCTGTAAACATGTGACATTCCAGACATCTCACCTCAGCTACATTCCATTTCATGACAATAGCCCATTAATAAAAGTAACCACATATGAAAAAGTTACCAGGATCAAGTGAAACAGACTGTTGGTAAATGACCCCAATACATTCAACATGCAGTTTATGTTTAGAATTGTAATTTGTTTTTGTGGCTTTTATTGCTGCTTCCACTAAACATGGAATTACCTTATTTTGAAAGGAGTAGTCATATGGTACAAAAAATGACAGTATCTACTGTGACATCACCCATGACTTAGTGCACTGCTGTTTAGAAGCCTCGAGTTCGGCATTACGGCCGTTGCCGACTTGGCTTATCGAAGCCAGAAGTGACGATATTTAGATGAGAGGCTGGTGCCGTGGAGAAGTGAGGGGTGGATCTGACTCACAGATTGCAGCAATGCCTCGGAGACAGCTTATCACTCCAACAGCCCCGCCCTCAAATGCGTAAATTTAAACCTTAATAAAATGTAAATGGGTGAGTTATAAAAAAATAAAAATAAAAACCATCCCCCGTACAGCTGTCATGAGCGTTGAAATAGCTATAGAGACCAAACTGTTTTTTGTACCAGGCTGTAAACATGTTTATTTCTGCTGTACAGTTGGATGTTTTAAACTCTGTTTTGGAGCCAGCCTCAACTTGCTGTTCAAAGAATTGCAGATGTTAGCACTTCCACAATGGCTTCATTTCTCAGCCTCAGAAGCTGCTGCTTGGCCTGAACAGAGTTCACCTGCCCTGTGACGACGTTAATGTCGAGCCCTGGCACTAATAGCTGAAACTGTGAAGCACACATTAGCATGTGGTGGGTGAGCTGCCCGTCTCAGACATGGCAAACAGACATGGTCTGTTTGATTTGGAGAGTAAGAGACCTCCGTGGATAATTCGGCTCTCGGTTAAAACCTCCTGGACGACAAACACTAAAGGAATTCTAACTGAGAGAAGTTTTAGCTGGTTGAAATCTGCAGTCCTCACAGTTAGACACCACTAAATCTCCCTAAATCTGACACACTTCTCCTTCAGTATGAGTTTTTCCATATCCAGACATGCTATCCAGGGACAGATTGCATGCTAAAGCTGGTATAAACTGGGTCAAAAAGCTCACACTGATCAGGGAAGTACTAATGTTTACCTACTAATGACAACATATTCTGATACAAGCGTTCTCTGTTAGTTCAGGCTGTCGTGTTTCAACAGAAAATCAACACAGTTTTGATCATTTGTACCATAAATCTACAATCAAATATCTAATCTAAACATCATCATATCGTCATTGCCTTTACCAAAGACAGAGCTCAATATCAACCTGGCACATCACATGCCTTTTTCTCACACTGACCTTGTGACTGAAGCATTTCTCAGTGGAGAAGTCAGCACTGTTGGCGATCACAGTCTCACTGGAGAGGATGGCGTAAGCCACAACCTGGACAATTGGTGCCATGTCTGGAGACACTTTCAACTCAAAGGACACCTCACCCTCAGACACTGAAACAACAGATCTACTGTTATAATGAAGGTTACGATGTTGTAACCACAGTTCTATCAGCACAGGTGGAGCCCTCTACTGGACCCTGTCAGTAATACTCCTCTAATCATGAGCACTGGTTCACACACTGAGAGCTGGCAAATCAGGACACGCCCACATGAATGCGCGAATACGTACGGGGACCACTGTATATGAGAGGTCGCTCTCAGTCAACCTACACCCTCTTCAGCGAGCAGAGTAGGAGCGACAGGGTCCCTAGGTAGAAGGCTCCGCCTGTGCTAACAGAACTGGGGTTACAATATTGTAACCTCTATTCCATTTCACACAGCCGCCGTCCTCTACTGGACTCTTTGGGTACAGTGGGTGTAGCCCAATGAATGAAGGCCCTATCATAACATAACATCAACCAAGCTACACTTGACATGACCAGCTAAAGGTTAGTCGCCGTTGTCTGCCTACTTGCCCAACCTTGCAGGCGTTAAAAGAAAAGGAATAGACACCCTGCACACCACATTTCCCAGGTGATCAAGGAGCACTGAAACATGTTGGTGTATCACACCAAGAGGTGAGTCAGGTGCAACACAGATGACATACACCCAACCCTTTTCACCAGTACTGCATAGTTCCAGTGAGCACAGACCCTGAAAAAGACCCCAACATGTCCGAGAGATAGAAACATTTGAATAGACAGGGTGTAGACCACGACACTGCCGTACATATGTCCTAGACACTCACCCCACTGAACAAGGCCACCGACACCGCCACACTATGTGTGGAGTGTGCAGAGACCACAGCAGGATGGTCCCGTCCACCTGCCTGTTGGTTCGGATGACGCACTCACAAAGCCGTCTCACAGGGGGTTTCTTGTATAGGGCCTTACCGGCCACACACCAAAGCACACAAACAGTGTGCAAGTCACCAAAGAGGGTGAAGGTTGACTGATGGTGGGCGAGCCGCCTCCTTATATATAGTGGGTTCTGCACGTATTCAGATAGGCACATCCCGATTGGTCGGCTACATTTATACAGATCTCAGTGTGTGAACGCGTGCTTGTGATAGGAGCAGTATTACCCATAGAGTCAAGTAGAGGGCGGAGCCTGTGTGACATAGAAACAATCATCATTTACATGCCTTCACTGATCAATGAAATAGCTGTCGAAAGTCTATTTGGCTGTAAATAGAGAACACGGAAATGAGGCTTCAAGTCTACGGCTGAACTCATCATTGAAGAAACAATCTTTACTTACCTTGTTCACTGTGCTCAACCTTTTTAAATCCTTGCATGACAATGGCTCCTCTGGATAAAACCTGGACAATTCATGAAAAATATATATTCAATCAATAAGTCACTCTGCTGTGTAAAACCTTATAACCCTTAACAGCATACTTCAGTCACAGACAGCCTCAGACTGGCCATTGGGCAATTCTGACAAATGCAGCAAGGCCACCACCAGCAATGTTCCACTTGCCTTGGGGTCACACAATAGATCAAGATACTTTAGAAACAGGCGACGTCACCAGGACTCACCAAATACATCACATCCACAGAGCTCTGGTTCTGTCCAGCTATAGTATATTGAATAGAGATGGTCTCTTCTCTGTCACAGCGAAGTGGTTTGTTCTTCTTCTTCACCTCCAGGGAGCTGGCAGTTTTTGAATGAGGAGAAGGTGGCCGGATCAGGGACAAGGTGTGAACTGCCTCCTTATAGTGTGGACGTCTGTCTGTCTGCTTTGGCATTTTTGTAAGGCGAGCCTGGAATGTGGAGAAGAAGCATCAACTAATAGTGGTTAAATTAGTCACATGTAGTTTTTATTAGTAAATCAGGAGGTCCTGGAAAACACAAAGGGTGCACATCCAACGACCCAGGTGAGAAAAACAAAGCATGTAAGCACAATACTGACAATGACATTTACAACAGCCTGATGATTTACAATAGCCTTTGTAGATTTATTTTAAAGTGTCCCTTCCCAACTCATCACTGTTTAATGTAGGAAACTTTGAACTGGTTACCACTTAGCGCTTGAAGACATTACCATTGGCTCCAGTGCATTTTCAAATGCATCCATTTTAATTATCCTTCTTATTTTAAACAATACTTATCACCACATATATCCCCATACTCACTTCGACACACTCAGCAACCTTACTTTTTAGTTCCCAAAACTAATGAAGAAATTGGCAGACACGCCTTTAAATTTAAAGCTCCCTTTGATGTGAAAAATTTGCCCATCAACATAAGAACAGTTAACTTAATTCCCCCTCTTTAAAAACCTGTTATTATTCTTTCTTCAAATATCATGTTACTGTTTCTGATAGTTAATGTCTTCCTGCCCTCCAGTACCGTGGGGCATGTTACCATTATTGCTACTGTTGTTGTTGTCATTGTTGTTGGTGGTAGTAGTAGTAGTAGTATATTGATGCTCCAGGTGTCTTGTGGCATATACATCCCTTTTATTATGTGAGGGTATTGCAGGCTTATGGGAATAATGTTGGTAAATGAGAGCTATGTATGTATGTTTTTTGTTGTGATTAGCCCTATTCTGATGGGATTAGTTTAACGTGGAGACGTGGGGTAAAGTAATTATTACCAGGGGTTTTAGTCCTGTCCGAACGTGCCATGTCTGTAATCATTACGGATAATGTCAGTAAAAATTACGGCGACTTTTACCTTCTCTAAAACGGTCCTGACAAAATACCCCGGGTAATATTAATCCCGTGTGAACGCGATCCTCTGTAAAAATGTATGTAAATATTTCGTCACGTCCTGTTTACAACCATTTTTCCACGTTAACAAATAGTTTTCCGTGTTTTTTCAATGATGGAGGCGCTTGACGAAGCATTTGGTGTTGTTTTTCTTTTCTTCTTTGTTTTTCTTTTGGACATTTACTGATAACCTCGCAATATATTTCCTCCCATACTGTGTGGTTATGCACCACGCTTTCAAACAACCTTTGATAGCGGCGTTCTCCCCACACTGATATTACACAGAGAGTTTCACAGAGAGTGACCGCAACACATACAGGAAGCAACGTAGCATGCACATGCAGACAGGGAGGTGACGCCAGGGCGCAAACCAAGTTACCACTCCCATCTCTGGTAGAATTACGGAGATTTCTTGTCCTGTGCCAATAGGACATTTATATTACAAACATCCTGTGGTAAACTGACATTAGTCCCCAATGTAAAACTAATCCCGTCCGAATAGTACTATTGTGTCCATTGTAATGAAGTCTGTTATGTTTTGTGTCTGACCCCCTTGAAAAGGAGATGGTTCATCTCATGGGGCTATCCACTGATAAACTTTGCTCAAACATTTGATCCCAGTACAGATGTACATGCAGTATGCCCTTCCAGCCCGGTCTCATTCCAAAGTTGTCGAATACCGCAGCTTTGTCAGTGATTTCCGCATCAGACACTGATGCCAAAAGCCACAATTTCATGGTGGTATGATACACTGCCTGGCCATGTCAGTTTGTAACAGTGCATGCTCACTGGTAACAGAAGGCCTTTTTTATTCTACAAGTCTCCGGAGTATATCCCAGAACCAAATGTAGCTTCATGAAACGGTGCTGCCGTGACAGGAAACACTGATTGATGGACATAAATTTGATATAATCTCACTTACTGTAAGTTTGATGTCCCCGTTCAGAGTCGATGTGTTAAACGAGAAAGTGGCGACACCTTCACTGTCTGTTGTGAGACTCTGTAACAGATGCGATGACCACATGCCACCTCTGAACAAGTAGACCACTGTGTCAGGAATGGGTGTATCATTGTAGTAAACTGCTTTTACCTGTTGGAACCACAGAGTCGTGTCATTGAAGAGTAGTCATAGTTTCAGTTTTTTTCAGTGTACTGTGTAGATAATCACAGCCCTTTTTGCACTTACTTTTCCTTCCACAACTGATCCTTGGTCATAAATCTTAGGTGTGTCAATAAAGGACAGCTTTCCAATGACGTAAGAAATCTTTATTGTTTTTCCTTGTGGGTGTGAAATACCTGTAAAAAAAAAAAGGCTCCCTGTTAAAGCACTGTGTGCACCTTCTTAAAACATATATAAAACAAAATACTCCTGTGTTTCCAAAAATAACATTACATACCTGTCCCATCCTCTGTCACCTTGGCTTTGAGAAACAGATTATCTTCTGATGGAAAAAAATGGCGGACAATGTGTGGTAGGCCAGTTTGTTGAAAAGCTGACATCTTGACGATAAAAGTAGAACAGCCTTGCTTGTCTGTCTAGAAAGGACAACATAAATAACAAAAACAAAATGAGAACGGAGTTTGTGTTTGTGTCTTCTTCTGTAAAAATCAGTCTGTGATTAATACGGAGAGGAAGTTGATCATTTTAGTGCAGAGCTGCCCAGAGCTTTACATCTGTCCCATGGACAATATTTTTGGCCCAATACACACTTAAAAAACAGCGCCTGGAAAAAGATCCGCTCTGCAGTCATGATTTCTGGTAAGAAGGCAATGATGTGGTGCTGATTCTAGTCGCTTAGCAACCTAAGACACAACCTGCCTCTGTGCCCTTGATAGTTGGAACAGAATAGCGCCTAGCGCCCAACCTTGCAAGTTAGGAAATGGCCTGTCTTGTTAGGAGGCAGGTTGGGGTGGTGGTGGGGTGGAGACCGGTCTTGAAACTGTGTGAACTTTGAGTAAACTTTGAGTCACTGTAAGTTACATCTTGACCATGTTTTTTCCCTAAACTTAACTACAGTAACTTTACTTGCCTAAACCTAACCTTCATAACTTTTCGAATGAACAGCCACGTCATTTGTGGGCTGTTTATTCCTAGGATATCATACAAACCATTGTATGAGGGTACATTGATTTATGCACACATATAACCACATGAAAGGCTGATGTGTTTGACGAAACTGTACAGATGACACTCAGTAGCAATAGCAACTGTACCTGCAATGTTTCCTCCTGGCACCCTTCATCCTTTTGGCCATAACGGCTTATTATAGAATTCTTCAGAGGTCGGCAAATCTGAAGTTCAGCAGTGCCAGGCACAGGCTGTCCATATGTATATCTGGGAGGTAAAAATGAAACAATTTATGTTGTGTTGAAAAAAGGATAATTTATTTGTTTAAAAGCATATTTTGGCACGATTACTCACTTTGCACATACTTCAACTTTGATTTCTTCCTGGGCGACACTGATTTCATCAAAAGCCTTTATTTGTACACCAAATTTAGGCAAAACTGTGGAGAAAATATGGTTGTTAGCATCCTGGTCATTAAAAACTGTTAACATTGGTAAAACAATGCTAACTTACCATATTTCTCCACCTTGAAGTTGTGGTGTCGTTTCTGTCCATCGATCCCCACAATAACTTTGTAGGTTCCTTCGCGGGCCTCAGAGTTCAAAGAGTAAGAAAGCTGCAGTATTTTACCGTTGGATGATTGATTCAGCCACTGTCCAATCCGATTGCCCCTCACATCCTGTTACATAAAATAAATCGGAAGAACACTGGGACCCTATGGTGACTTTCATGATCCTCCCATTCAGTATTTGTACGACAAAAACTGACTGAAAACTTTTTAAATTCCTTCGGAGTCAAGAGTCAAGTACATGTTCAACTGTATTTTATTTAGGTTGGATCAAAATGCCCCATATTGTTAGATAATGTAAAAATCAACTGTATTTGATGATGATCACTAAAAGCTTTTTCCACACTTTGACATTTTTTGATGACCATGCACTATTGCTAATCATTTAAAATGTTAAGAACATAAAAGGTTTATTCTAAAAATATGGAAACATTTTTAAAAGGATTGGTTCACATTTTCTCTTTCTTCAAACAACAGTCAGGTGCCGGTATGAACAAGTTCTTTAACCCGATGGCTCCCTACTGGTGGACTGCTGTTCAAAAATGATGAATTCCATTCTGAATGGACTACCAGTGACACACAAACATGACAAGTTCATAAAAAACACCATTTTTGAAGTGCAGGGAATTTCTAACACAGAGCTTTAATTTTGAAGTGAAGTTTTCTGCTGTATAATCAGAGACTAACGTAGAGCTACTTGACAGACACAGCAAACTAGCTTGACAATATGGCCAAACACATGTATGACGCTGAATTGTCTCCTTTGGTCTGAATCAGGGACTAGTTTTGTTCCAGAGTTGTATAATTGCCTAGAGTTGGTTCGTGTTCTCACAGCAGCATTTACAAGCGGACCAGATCAAATGCCTTGTGTGAGAAAGCTGCTCTTGATTGGTCAGAATTTCCATGTGGGAAAAATCCAGGAAGTAAAGAAAACGTTGAAGAAGAGTACACTTGCAAGATAAATGTGACACTTTCTAATGTCACAATGGAGGGACAATGGAGGGTGTGAAAGCACCCTCAAACTATGTGGACCTTGAACTAATGAATCAAGAGAAATCTGGACCCCGTGGTTGGACCAGTTGGGAACCACTGGTCTAATCATTCCACCTTCACAAAATCGTTGTCTTTTTACTACGGCTCAACAGGGAAAACAAGAGGGAACTTTACATGAAAAAACGTACTAAATTTGGAAGATGTGGACTAACTCAGACTGTTGAAGCCCCATTTAAGCTTCAGATAAACTTCTGAAAACAATTTTGCACAAAACAATAACTTTTGTCCCCATCACTTACACTAAAGGTGCATTATGAACAGGAGAAATGACTGCAGAAGAAAAACCTGTTTCAATGCTCACATGGGTACCTGATTATCGTTTTGTTTTGTTTGTTTTGTTTTGAAAAGAGTTGATCTGACCTTTAATTTGAGTACGAGTACGTGTGAATCTTACCTCAACTTCAATGATGTTGTACTGAAAGAAGAAAACAAATGAGATTTGTTAATAAGTGAATTGTATTGTATTTCACTCATCAGTGCTCATAGTTCATCACAGTGTCACAGAATAACCCTGATGTGCTATTACAGCATTTCACTCCCAATACACTCAATAAAAAGTTGCAGTCTCTCTTTTGACTAACAATCCAGCATGTTGCAGTAGTACAGTCTAGTTACCTGGTGACCTCAACACTGCTGCGTTTCTGATTTTACACTTTTAGCAGTCATATCTCCTTTAAACACACACAGGCCCATCAGACTGGAGGCCATTCAATGCACAGTTGACTAAAACACTGTTGATATTTATTATTAAAAACACATGGCCTCTCATGGAGAGAGAAATTCAGAGCATTTCACCAACCCAATCACCAGAAAAAATCTTACCATCTTAGGTGTTCATTTAAGCATGCAGGAAATTACGTTACATTTAAATTTAATATTTAGGGGACAGAAGGACGGTGCGTTGACCAGGAAAACAAACAAAACAGGCAGGTCAGAGGCACGTAGGGTCAGCAACAGAAATAATTCCACAGGAAAGCGCTGGATCTACAAAAATATTTGACAACCTTCCAACTCAGCACAGGCAAGTACAGCGAACTGGTTGTACTATTGACCTTACAGCTTCAACAGGAGCTATGGCACAAAGTTATTTATAAAGACTGATTAAACACATAGCCCAGGGTAAAGAGCAAAACCACCTAGATTTCTCTTCATTATGTAACTTCGGTTCAATTCTACTCCCCCAGCTTGTTTGTACATTGTGACTGACTGTGTCACTAATAGTGTGTTTTTTATGAGGTCTTGAAGAAAATGGAGGGTCAAATACTCACCAGCCGATTATAAGGTCTCAACTTAGTGTCCAGTGTAACGACTCTGAAATGCACTGAGAGAAATGCAGAAAGGTTACATGAAGATTTCTCATTCAACATCCCAACAGATGCCTGAAACCATAGATTGGATGTAAAGATGGACGACATGACAGCTCCTCAAAAGTGAAGCCAAAACATCTCGTTCGCCCCCTGGTGGCTGACTGCAGTTGCGCCCCAACTGCACGCCCCCTAACTATGACGAGACACTGTGTCTGTGGCGCTGAGTCAGGTGGATCATGGGTGTACGGGTGGGAACCCCCTAATCTCTAGCAGGTTTTGGCTCCAAATCTCATCACCAGCACAAGATGGCAGCCCCTGTATCCTGATATTTTACTTTCATTTTGTGGAGACACGTCGTCCATCTTCAACAACTTCTGTTCAATGAAAAATTACACTGATATCAACCCTTCAAAATTCCTGTGGTGTAAAGATAAAAATGATTGCTGGTTAGTGGTGGTAACAGGTCATGAGCACCTGCCAACAGATCTCATGCTATGCAAATGACAGAAGGTTCTTGTCCACGCAAACCAGCAGCTCTTAATCTAACAGCTCACTGTGGCTTTTTCTGCTGGTAAATATTCAAACTAAACTGCTGACAAAAAGCACCAAATATGTCCACATCTTTTATGTGTTGCCTCATTTTTAGTCCACAATAGCACTGCTCATGAACCAGTCACTGCTTCATAATAAAAGGCACCACATGGTTCACTAATTGAGGTCGCAGCAATAAGAGCTTGTATTAACACAGCAACTGTATTGGAGTGATCAGATGGTTTTTTCCATTGATTCAGTTACAAACACTAATGCATCCCCCATTTCCTGTGAAGCTCTTCTGAATGTGCAGGTCATTTGAATCTTGTTTAGAAAAGGCAGATTCCACAACTAACACTGGAAGGTGGTACATATAAAGAGTCAACTACAAAATGTAAATACATTGAATGGCCCGAACAGAAAAACACAGTTCACTGTCTGTCTATCGTTGTCCTGCATTCTATGAACTTAAAGACAACAATTAATCAGAAACATGTCTGACTGTTACCTGTTTGTCCAGGGAGGTAGAGTGGTTTGTCTGTTTGGACGAATGTCATTGGTTGATAGACTTTGATCATGACTCTCCTGACTTCTTTTGAGTAGAAAGTGTCGCCTCGTACCTCCACCTCACACTTCTGTACCACTTGTCTCTGCACTAAAGGAACCTGTGACAGAAAGATATTTCAAAAACCAAAGTCTATTGTATATTAACATTTTAAATGTTCAGAGTGTTACTGAAGAATAAATAAATGCCAATCTGGAGAGCTGACCTGAAACTGAACGCAGGTATGAAACTCTGTGTCAGATGTCTTCTCAAAGAGCGTTGTATTCGTCTCTTGGGACTTCAGAGTGACGGTCATGACCAGGGTCTCATTGGGCTGCAGGAGACTCGCACAGAACTTAGTCTCAGCTCCGGCTTCAAGAACTGCAGGAATGGCCACCATGTACCGCCTGCAGCCACAGAAACATACACACATTAAAGGGGAACACCACCTGAATTAAGAACTCCAATACGTTATTTCTGGGACCTGAAACCATACGCAAGTCTCAAACTTGTGATGTCATTAAGTGTAAATTCTGGAGCTGCTCCATAGACAGTGAATGGAAGCCTGATTTTGTGGACCCACAGCGTAGTTGTTTTTTTTTATACCCAAGGAAACTATATAAGAAGAAAAGGTTATGACATCATGGACAGCGTTTGAATTTTGCATTGAAGCAACACATTCTCACTCCAACCTCATCACATATTGACATTTGGTCATGGACTTTTTATATCGACATATGATGTGCAAGGTACCCTGGGTGCGTTGGTTGTTGACGTTCTGGAACACCGTGTCAACTTCAGCCTGTTACGTACATTGTCTGTTTTCAAAATATACTTCTGTTTTCACAGGAAATGTACAGTTTACATACTGTGTCTTTCAAAATAAGCACACTATGTCGATACGACACCTTGAATTGATGTTTTTTTTCCTTTCAACAACAAACACTGGTTACGTTTAGCCAACACACACGTGGTTGGCTTCAGGAAAAAAGAACAGGGTATGGCTTTAAAATCTTACACGAAGCAAATACCGGCCTCCCAGGTCAAAGTCAGTGGTTGTTAACTTTCAATGTTGTTCCGACGTGGTGAGGTGCAAGTAAACAGTAACAGCAACCAGCCACATATCATACCAACGTGAAAGGACAGCTGTTTTCACTGACCCTGAAGTCACTGACCAAGTGCAATATTCAACAACTTTGGAGTGAGACCAGGTTGACTGGAACCAGACTTTGGTGTCAGTTCTATTGAAGTCAATGAGGCAAGCACAGCAAATCACACTATAACCCATCATACCTTTGTTGTTTCAACTTTGACAGAAAAATCCTTCCACATGATGTTTACTGTAGTTTTTTTTTTATATCTAAATGTGCAGGTTCCTTGTTATTGGTCCCAAAACTGTTGCTTTGACAACTTAAATTGTGTTGTATTCCACCATCACATATATGCTCAGTAAAGTTTACTGACAGTCCATTTTTTGTTATGAGCTGCTGTCTGTTTTTTGTCTATTGACAGCTAAGGTTTTTAAAAATGGCAGCTACCAGTGCTGGCAGTGCATTGGCTGTGTTCAACCAACCAAGGTACACCAGTGTTAATTGACAGCCATTTTAGATTAAGTCTTAATCTTGAGGCGAACACGCTTATTAGTTTTAGTCACATTTTAGTTAATTTTATCCTTCATAGTTTTAGTTGGTAAACATTCAAACAGTTTTAGTCTGCAAAAATTCACAAAATTTTAGTCATTACTTTTGCTATATTTTTTTTAATCTTATCTAATCTAGTGAGGCTGATTAATGTGTCAGGAACTAGAATAAAACTGACAGGTTTTATAAAGCTTTATTGAGATTTTTTTTACAACTACAAATAATCTCTACACACTTCCAAACTGTCATTTCTCCAGCAGTGTTCGACAGGTTTAAGGGCTGATTTACGAGCACACATTTACACACTTGCTCATCATTTAAAAAGCTCAAAATCTCTCTATTTATGCTCTCAAAAACTTTGACAACACAGATAGCTAATCTGAGACAGCTATGATTTGTCCCCAGGTTCACTGTAAAATCTGACTTATCCATCTCACTGTTAAGAGGCAGAAAACACATGTTAGTCTGGAGGTTTAAACTCCTGTCCTCTCACAGACTTGGTGATTTAAACTAAACTTTCATCTGTCTTTACTTACAGCACAGCTACACTCACAGATAACTGAGCATCCTACCTGCCTGTCAGACACCATCAACCCGTAAACCTCCTGAGACAGTCTGCACCGAGTGGACTCCTGCGGGGATCGGCTGTGAAGTCCGGCGGTTGGCGGTTGTTTCCTCCGCTGCTGTTGAGCGGCTAACGTCTGGAGCTAACTGCTATCAACCGCCGCTGTAACTCACAAACTCCACAAATACATTCAACACTTCCTCCATCCACAGTCAGACACACACGGTTCATTATTTACTGCTGAATTACAGCTCATTATTCGCACCAACCGCCTCCGCTACTCTTTTCCTTACTTATTCTGTCCAGCGAAGCTTCCTGGCACCGACTATTTACTGGAGTTTACCAGACTGTTAGCCTTTCTCCACTTACAGTGTCCCTTTGTACACCGCTAATATCTTAACACGGCTCGTCAGCTGAACGTTATGTACTTATTATTTCACTTAAGAAGGCAAACCAGTAAAAACTTTCAACTAAATGACCACTGACATACACTTACTTCACTCATGGCTCCTCTTGTGTTGGGAAACTGTACTCCGAAATAACAGCTTAAAATGGCATCCCAAAAACTACAGCCGTTACTTCGTCGTGTAACCGTTACCGAGCATATAGTGCCTTCTTAAAACTGTAATATTGTTCCGCCGCTCTATAATTAAGCAATATTATACAGCAAGTAGTTCCGACCAAGCAATCTGATTGGTCAGCACGATATTTAGACTGCGCTCAAATCAGCATAACGGCACACCTGGCTCATCACTACACATATTACTCCGCCATTTCCATGGCAACGATGCCACTGTCAGAGCAAACACCAGAGGACTACAAGACTGCTACAAGATGGATGGTTCTGTCAGTTTGGATCAAAATGGCCGACTGAGTTTGATGAACGGTTGGAGGAAGATGAGGCTGCTGCTGCTTTGGCTCATACTGGACCAGTGACCGCAGTGAAAATAGTTGTATTAGAAAGGCTGAATGCCATCAAATATAGAATACAGCAGAATATTTCACTGGAAAAAACATGTTGTGGATTTTGGAAATGATAACATTTATTTATTTTTGTTGGTTAATTTTGACTTTTGGACTTCACAATGACCTTGAGTGATAAGAAATGTCTCACTACTACAACTACTAGCTTAAAGTACATGTGAAGTTTGTAGATGTAGGAGCTAAATCTGTTAAGGAAAAAATATATTTTTCAGCAGGTATCTTAGTCGTAACAAGACTGAGCTAGCAAAAAAGTGTTGTGTTTATATGTGTGGTATTTGTTTAGTTTGGGAAACCCGACGATCTCAACAGGGACTAGATCGTTAATATGGCTCCACCTACTTGCTGGAAATGTGAACTAGCTTTCATTACGTGACGATTGTCTCCAGTTATTAGTCAGACCCTTTATATTTCCATGGGAAAAGGAGACAATATTCGCAAAAAGTTTTGTTTTTTATTTTAAAAACTAATTGCGTTTCAACATACATATATATATTTTTAATTATATATTTTGTTGGTAAAAGTTGTACATCGCAATATTACAGGAGAGTGTACTTGAACGTCATTTGTGGCCCGAGAGTGATGCGGTCATACGCATCACCATTACCAATAAAATAAAATATGTATATATAAATAAATAAATAAATATAATATATCATGTATTCGTGTTGATAAAAAAAAACAAAACTTTTTTGCACTGTTGTCTCCGTTTCCATGCAAATACAACCTCCTATATGTAATGGTGCCTAGTTTACTACTCCAACTTTTCCACTGTGTCACACTCCAACTAGCTCATTTAATCCAATTAATCACTCAGCCTTTGTAAGTATGTTGGATCATTTCTAACAATGCACTGGTTAAGTTCTTTAACTGTTTTATTTATTATTCTATAAATGTTACTCTAACAGTTGGGTCAGCATATGTAACGGTGCCATTTCCACTTTTCAGGAATTTCATCAAGAGTAAACCTTTTTTTTTTTTTTATCCACAATATGATATTCCACAATATTAAACCTCCAGAAAAACACATTTCCCACCTCAAACATTCAATTTTATATTTATATTATTGATTTTATCCAGACTTGGGAGCCACTCCTGTACCACCCCTTCACTCACAATATGCACATCACTTGAGATTTTTAGGAAAATATTTCCCCACCAATAAAATGTCCTTTCCTGGATACTAACCATTAAAAACATGCCATTTAATGTTTCTTTTTAGTTTATTTTTACATTATTAATTTTGAACTATGAATTTGCCTACCTTTTAAGCCAACAATACTAATTCACTTCAAATTGTTAAATAAAATGTTTATTTTTTTGATTGTCTACAAAACAGAAACATAGTTCCACATTAATATGTGGAGCTTCTCACAACCTTCCATCATTTTTAAACAAAATGACACTGCGGGGTGGTAACTGATGTGACGGCTTGAGTGACTTTGACTGTCTGTATGATTAATTGGTTTTCGCAATCATTTAACATTATAAAGTTCTTTCATATATATAAATGTGGTTGTATGACTTAATGATACGAGATACAAAATATGTGGGCCTATCAAATTAGGCTTTATTAATATTACTGCTTGAAAAAAAAAAAGCAAATATATGCTTTACGTAAGCTACACAAATACTGACAATTCAAAATGTGATTGAAACATTTTTCAATAATGCAGCACAATTTCATTTTCATGCCATTTCATTTTCATTAAAGAACATCTCATTCTTGTTTAGGTATTCTTAACGACCATATAACAACATGACCACCAGCTCAAATGTTCAGATCAATAAGAAACAGCACATCATGAGCATTCTTCAGCTCATTTGTTGATAAGATATCCTAATAACCCAATTTTTGGTGGATTTTTGCCAGTCAGCTTTTCAGGTCATTTGAAATTAAGGACAAGAATGTTTTAGATTTATTAATTTAATACATGTTGACTACTTATATTTACATGTTATGCTATTGAATATTTTTTAGGATTGTGAGGAGTTTTTCCATAGATGTTATCAACACATATAGAGCGTGTGTGTGTCCAGTATGAACCAAAGCAGCAGCAGCTGCATCTTCCTCCAACCGTTCATCAAACTCAGTCGGCCATTTTGATCCAAACTGACAGAACCATCCATTTTGTAGCAGTCTTGTAGTCCTCTGGTATTTGCTCTGACAGTTATAACGTCGCCATGGAAATGGCGGAGTAATATGTAGTGAAGTTAACTTAAACCTAGGAATAACAGTATTAATAATAATAATAATAATAATACAAATTCAGACATAATACTGATAATAATAATAATTATTATTAGTAGTAGTAGTAGTAGTTTGTTTTTTAATTTTACAAAATGCTTTACAATAAAACTTAAAACATTTTAAATACAAGACAAATAAGACAAGCACAAGTAACATGAAATGTCACAACTGAAATCAAATTTATTTTAGTAATGAGTGGATATAAAAGCGTTTATTAATTTCGACCATATTATGTGGACTGCGTATAAAAACAAAGCATTGAGGAGCACCATTCCTGCGGACTACAAACAATAAACCCCTGAGCTTGCCTGAGAAGGACTAAATGCACAAAGCTGCTATTTTTAAATATCCCATGGAGAGAGACTCTCACTGCAGCCTGTTGTATTTTGTTCTGAAAATGTGGGCGTGCAGCCTCGTTCTGTGGACGATTAACCAGGTGCAGACTTCCATCTGTGTCACCGCTGATGAGGAAATACAGCGAGTGCTGGACGGAGCAGTGAGTGACAACAACCCCGCCCACATTTAAGAGGACTGTCTGAACAGACCGAGGGTCTAGGTACCATGTCTGAAGGGTTACTGTTGGTTCCAAAGGGACTGTACAAAAACAGGGCTTTAGTCTTCAGTCTGGACCAAGCAGCAACCTCTGGGGCTTAAAAATGAAGCCAACACATAAGGGCCAAAAACTGCAGTTCCACTAATGGCCACTTGAGGCCTGCTCCAGAAGCCAGTCAATTCCCAAAGTCCTCCCGTATCAAAATGCCCAACTTTACAGCATTAATAAACATGTTTAGAGCCTGGTGCAAAAAACAGTTATGGTCTCTATAATTAATTTCTCCCTCCATGACAACTGTACGGGAGATGACTTTTTATATAACTCACCTGTTTACATTATATTAAGTTATGCCTAATTAAGGAAGGGCTGCTATGAGTCATACTGTAATCTTAAGTATCATGCCAGTTTACCACTGGTACTTACACTGTCTACTGATTAAGGGCAAACTGACTGGAAATGACACCCAAATACACCACTGCTATTTTTCCCGTGACGGACCCACCCTTGTGGCCTGTTTCCTTAATAGGATCTAGCTCGTGAACTGGGACATGGCTTTGGATAAATCACTGGATCTTGGCCAGAAGAATTCCCTCTTCCAAAAGAGTACGTAGCAAAACAACATGATCCAAGATTCAAGTGGAATTTGGCACCATGCACCACTCTCATCATCAGGTTTCAACAAAGCATCACCTAAAACTACATGCTGATGTCACTATTTTAGACGGTGCAGGTAAACTTACGGTTCCGCCAACACCTGTCCCACACAAATCCAGCTCAGGCAGACAAACAGTGTCAACGGCCACGTCCCGGGAATCCTAGAAAGATCCATGACTGACGGTGATGAACCTCAGAACCTTGCTGAACAGGCTCTGCTACAGAAACCCTGTCTGTTTTTACCCACTATTTACACACACACCCACACACACACACCCAATACTGGATGTTTTCTATCCGTCAATCATTTATAGACTTTGTATATTTTAGCGCATACATTTTATTACAGCAGAAATCTAAGAAAGGCTGTCTTGTTTGTCAGACTCTCTTTTAGATTGTGTTTCTGTTCCTTTTCTGGAGATCCACAGTACTCACACGAGGCAGGGAAGAAGCTGAATAAAGATTAGGCCAAGTCCTTCAAGTTCTTGCAAAATTACATCTCGAACATTTCCCTCATCCACGACATTGGACACAAACGCTGATTGACATGTGCATGCAACATGTGCAGGGACTCAACACCTCCTCACTGCATGGCAAGAGGTACCACAGCATCAGGAGCAGAACAGCTAGGTTTTGCAACCGCTTCATCCTTCAAGCCATCAGACTGTTGAACTCCAAAAGATGATTACCCTGTTACACACCACCCACTAACACTAAACTCAGTCAACAACTCCCTTCTCATACACTCACTGATCTCTGGTAGGTCGATGGACTGTATTAGTTTATGTACTTTCTTATATGTATTTTTCTATTTATTATTTGCACTAGTTTTATCCACATTTTACCCAGAGAGTCAAATGCAATGAAATTTCATTCTATTGTGCACTGATGACGCTGTGAATGACAATAAAGGTGTATCTACCTCTTGTATGGTCCACTACCAACTTGATGTCCTGTCTCTATATTCTCACCATATCAGCTGTCATTATACACTCTAAAACTGCATAACAGGGTTGAAAACTTATTACGATCCGGAAACCGTCGGATTGCCCCCTCTGGGTTGGGGGAGAGTTACTGCCTCAAGCGAGGGAGTTCAAGTATCTTGGGGTCTTGTGCATGAGTGAGGGTAGAATGGAGCATGAGATGGATTGGCGGTATGATGCGGCTGCTGCCTGCCGGTCTGTTGTGGAGCTGAGCCAGAAGGTGAAGCTTTCAATTTACTGGTTCATCTATGTCCCAACTCTCACCTATGGTCATGAGCTCTGGGTAGTGACTGAAAGAATGCCATCGCAGATACAAGCGGCCGAAATGAGTTTCCTCCGTGGGGTGTCTGGGCTCAGCCTTAGAGATAGGGGGAGGAGCTCGGAGTAGAGCCGCTGCTCCTTCATGTTGAGGTGGTTCAACATCTGATCAGGATCCTCCTGGGTGCCTCCTGTTAGAGGTGTTCTGGTTTTGTCCCACTGGTAGGAGGCCCCGGGGCAGACCCAGAACACACAGGAGGGATTACATATCTCATCTGGCCTGGGAACACCTTGGGGTCCTCCAGGAGGAGCTGGAAAGCGTTGGTGGGGAGAGGGACGTCTGGGGTGCTTTGCTCAGCTTTGCTAAACTTAAACATAATTAGAACATATATCATATGTCGTATCAACACAGAAGCCTTTACCAATATAATTATGTGCTTGAGAGGCTCCTACAGACTGTCTGCATCTAACTAGCAGAGACTGTACATTTCCTGTGAAAACATAAGTGTATTTTGATGAGACACAATGCATTTAACAAGCGTAAACCGAACGTCAACAACAGACGCACCCAGAATACCTAGCATGTCATATGTAGACGTGAAAGTCCACTGACCAAGCGACGATTATGTGATGAGTTGGAAGTGAGAATGTGTTGATAGGTACGCCCTCTCTCTGTAGTGACCCGTGATTGGCCAGAATCTCCAGTCACAGTATTTATTTTCAGAAGCCTGAAATCAGAGCCAACAACAGCTTTAAAGCAGCATGGATTGCATTAAAGGTTCAAAGTTTATAACTCTGATCACTGAGATTGTTTGTAGGTACCCTGTAAGTCAATCATTGACAGGCGTCATGGTTCTCAGATTATAAGACTGTCTGCAGTTTGACCAGTTCTACCAGAATAACTCTGAATATTAAACATATTCATGCAAAGTTGGCTGAACACACCTTTTCCAAACAAATATCTACTGTCTGTTTCACACACTTACACCATAGTGCTGATATAAAGTAGATCCACTGGAGCAGTGTGGCTGTGAATGAGAGAATCAGTCAGGTGTTAAATTTAAACTTCAGCAGTAACATGTATGCTGATTTGAGATCACAGCTCAAACTACATTTTAACCCTTTAAACTGAGCTATAGAAACAGTCCGCCAGTGCCTACACTGGTATATTTGCTTACTGTGATGTCATTTCTTAGAGTTTTCACATAAAATCTGTACAGCCTAACATCGTGTCCTAGCTGGATGCAACAATCAGTTTGTATTGTTTTACTGGACTGTCTCTTTGAGCAAAACTTTTGCCAGATGTCCTGTTTTTATTTTATTCCTGTTGCTTCGCGTTGAAAGTGCCACAGTTGACGAGTCATGACTGATTCACAAGGTTAAAGTGAGGAGTTATCTACACGATACCTCCTCATTTCACTAAAAAATTTCCATCTGGCTGGAGGGAGATCGTTTGGTAAGTATTGTTGAGTAGGATGCTCAGCAGAGTTTGCTAGCGAGCTAGGTTATTTTACAAAGCTGAAGTGGTTGTATGATATAGTATTGTATCTACAACAAGATATCTATGAGTCACCCTTGATAGTATTGTTGTGAGTATGAATAATAAGGAAGTACATACTCACCCAAAAGGGGTCAGTTGAGGTGGTTCAACATCTGATCAGGATCCTCCTTGGCACCTCCTCTTAGAGGTGTTCCGAGCACGTCCCACTGGTAGGAGGCCCCGGGGCAGACCCAGAACACACAGGAGGGATTACATATCTCATCTGGCCTGGGAACACCTTGGGGTCCTCCAGGAGGAGCTGGAAAGCGTTGGTGGAGAGAGGGACGTCTGGGGTGCTTTGCTAGGCCTGCTGGCCCTGTGACCTGGGCCCAGATGAGCGAATATAAATCGATGGATGGATGAATTTCTAAATGTAAAAACATAAACAAAATATTTCTCAACACTCCATAAGTTATTTGAACTATGTAAATTTCTAAGTTTTTGAGATATAATAATTTTTATGAGCAGAGTAAAAAGTCGTTGTGATGAATTTATCATTCGTTCCTCTGGCACCAGTGTGTATTTTCGCCTGATTTCACACCACATGTAACATAGCGCAACGACATAATTAAGAGTGTGCAATGAGATGACAAAGAATAAAGAAGCCTTAGCTTTCTGCTGCAAAAATAATGTATGTTCTGGATAGTATGGTTTTTATTTTAGATTGATATGTACAGGACTATGCAAACAACAATCTCCTGTGTCGATTACGAGGAAACACAGGTGGAATTTCAGCAAAATATCACATTTTTACCGCACATAAGGTAAAGTAACATAAGGTAATGACTGGGTGATGGGGCAGACAGAAGCCTAAGCTCCCTGCTGCAAAAAGAATGAACATTTTAGCTCTTAAGTGCTTTGTCAAAGGCAACTGGACTTGCTGGAGTTTCTTGAAGACGTTTCACCTCTCATCCATCTTCAAGAAACTCTAGCAAGTCCAGCTGCCTATGATAAAGCACTTCAGATTACCTTGACCTGGATGACTGAGAATCTTCACCAACATTTTAGCTATTATGGTTCTTGTTCAAGCTTTACGTAAACAGAATCATGCAAACACAACCTCTAAAGAAAAGGCAAAGGTCAAAGATGGGGGTTTGTTTTAAGAAAGTCACAGCTATCTGTTATTTCCAAACATCATTTTTGACACCAGTAACTTGTGCAGCACTAATGCGTTTTAAACTATCACCATCCTCCCCTCTCTCACAAGTGGATTATAGGTTTAGTTATAATTTATAACTAAAAACTACCAACAACTACCAGGCTGTTTAAAGAAATGGGAATTCGAGGCCAAGCCCAGCGTCAGGCCATCAAAACTCTCTCTGGTGCAGCCGAACAGACAAGCCGGTGGCTATGGATTAAGAGGAGAGACGCCACTCAGGCTCTGAAATACAATACGAAACAGCAGGGTGGGAGGGAGTGAAAGCAGAGGGGACACAACAGGTGCTGCCGATGAGCCTTCTGGGGATGTCGTGGGCCTATTATCGAAACACCAGCGAAGGAGGGTACCTACCTGATGACTCAATGAAGCTTTTACCCTCCCTAAACTGCTGGTGGGGGAAAGTTCAGTCCACACAGACGTCCCTCCTCGGCTCTGCCTTCCCTGTGTTCCTTCCTACTTTTCTATCCATCTAACCTTAACCCTTTGGCTCCCACCGGGACCCCCAGATGGCCCCATTACTCCCACTCATAGTCTCAAGTATGTGCATCAGGGATTGGAACATCTGGATCTTAAGCATAAAGACACAAGGGCAGCATTACAGCTTGAGTAATATTTATCCATCTATCACCAGATATCTTCAGGTTGCTGTGTTCCTGACCACCATTATTGTTGTTGTTGTTGTGTCTGTTGTGTTACAAGGCACCGTCTCTGGCCTTTCCTCCTCAGTCAGACGTTGTTTAATACATTTCCAGAGCAGCTTTTTCTCACAGTCTGGCATCACTTTCCACTTTTCAAGGCGTGGCTGTTTTCTAATTTGTCTTTGGGGAGGCAGAACCAGGAAATGAAAACATAATCTAACCCATATCCATTAGTCCTAATGCACTAATGACTAGAACACACTTAATTTCCAGTTACAGGGTTGGAAAAAAACATGCTGGGTGCATGAGGTGAGGACAGACTGATGATTGTTATGTAGATGCTGTGAACTAAGAAGCAGTTTTAAAGAATCAGTCGAGGCAAGATTAAATGAGGGAAGTAAATTGTTACACTCTGTCAAAGCAGATCCTAAAGATTAAACTGTGGAGAGTGAAAGTTTATAACCTGTGTGCATCACAGGTTTATCAGCATGATCATAAGTAATCCAGCTGTTTGCTGACTGTCTATGGCAGAAAAGACAGTCACATGTGAGATAAAAACTTTGTGTATAAAAAAAAACATCATCTGAGACACTGTTTGCACTTGGTTTTAACTTTTTGACCTCTGCCATAGAAACAGTCCTGCCAGTGTTGTTTACTGTCATGTTATTTTTTGGAGTATTTTGAAATTCTTCATATCCCTACAACCTAAGCTAAAAGGTTATGTAAGTTAATAAACTGTAATAATTGATGAAAACAGTGAAATTGTGCCATAAATTAAAACAAATACAAAACTCTGATGTTTTTTTCTTTGAATTGAAATAATAAACACAAAAAACACACTGATCCAAATGATTTTTAAATGTAGAAACATGATCAAAATATTTCCCAAGACTCCTGAAGTTGTTTGAACTATGTGCATTTTTTAGTTTTTGAGATATGACTATTTTTATGAGCAAAGTGTATAGGTGTTGTGATAGATTCATCATTTGTTCTCCTAGTGCTACTGCATGTTTTTGCCTGATTTCGCACCACTCATAATGTAGCCGAGTGTGCAATGTCATGAAGCAGAAGACAGAGGCCTTAGCTTTCTGCTGCAGAAAGAATTGATGTTCCAGCTATCATGGTTTTTATTTTAGATCGATATATACAGGATTACGCAAACAACTGTCTCCTGCGGCCATTAGAGACTGCATTATTATGGCAAAACACCACGTTTGCACCACAGGTAACATAAGGTAACGTAAATATTTCATATTTTAATAAAGTAAATACTCCTCAATACTCCATGAGTTATTTGAACTTTGTGTCGTTTTTTAGTTTATGAGATATGGTCATTTTTATGAGCAGAGTGCAGAGGTGTTTTGGTAGTTCCATCTGCAGTAGAAATATTTCCCCAGTGTCTACACTGGTATTTCATATCCCTAACATCTGTACAACTAAAGGCTAAAAGGTTATGTTAGTCAATGAACTCTAATAATTGATCAAAGTATTAATAAATGTGTCACAAATACAAAAAATACAACAGACATTCCTATCAACTTGTTTCTCTGCTCCTCTGGTGCTACTCATCGCAAGTGGACAATGTGATGGTGTAAAAGACAGAAGTCTAACCTTTCTGCTGCTGCTGCTGCAAAAAAGAACGCTCTAGTTACAATTGGTTTTATTTTCCATCAATTTTAAAGAAGATGATGAAAACAACGATCTCCTGCAGCCATGACAAGACAACACTGTAACGTCACAGCGTGTTTTCTCATTGTCATGTTCAAGAAACCAGTTTGAGATGATCTGAGCTTTGTGACATGGTGCGTTATCCTGCAGGAAGTAGCCAACAGAAGATGGGTACACTGTGGTCATAAAGGGATGGACACGGTCAGCAACAATACTCAGGTAGGCTGTGGTGTTTAAACCATGCTCAGTTGGTACTAAGAAAATCTCCCCCACACCATGACACCAGCAGCAGCAGCCTGAAGCGTTGATACAAGGCAGGATGGATCCATGCTTCCAAATTCTGAGCCTACCATCTGAATGTGGTTTTTCCAATCTTCTATTGTCCAGTTTTGGTGAGCCTGTGTGAATTGTAGCCTCAGTTTCCTGTTGTTAGCTGACAGGAGTGGCACCTGGTGTGGTCTTCTGCTGCTGTAGCCCATCTGCTTCAAGGTTGGACGTGTTGTTGCTTCAGAGATGGTCTTCTGCACACCTTGGTTGGAACCAGTGCTTATTTGACTTCCTGTTGCCTTTCTATCATCTTGAACCAGTCTGGCCATTCTCCTCTGACCTCTGACCTCTGGCATCAACACTGGATATTCTCTCTTTTTGGGACCATCCTCTGTAAACCCTAGAGATGGTTGTGGTGAAAATCCCAGTAAATACTCAGACCAGCCCGTCTGGCACCAACAACCATGCCACGTTCAAAGTCACTTCAATCACCTTTCTAGAGCAGGTGTACCTAATAAAGGGGCTGGTGAGTGGATATGTCCTTCTGTTGTCTATCATCTCCTGTCCTCTCTTGGACTCCTGACTCTGCACCGACAAAGTCAGTCGTAGCTTCAGGTCCAGAGGGCACAGACTAAACCAGAGGTTCAAACTGGTGGGGACCTCCATGATCCTCCGGCTCATTACTTTCATAAGGGGCACTTCAGTGGAGCTTTGTCCTCCACCTGGTCGTAAAAACGCCCCGAGAGTGATAAGCGCTAAGCACTTATGGTGTACCATGGAACATATGTCTCTTAACAAATCAATTTCTCACAGCACTGACAGGGCTCAGGGGACTGGGCTGTTGGATTTGTAAAGGCCTCTAAAGGCGTCAGTATGCTTCAGCAGCTTGTCAGATGGCCAAACACCATCTGAAACCCCTTCACACCAACAATTTTCTGTCTGTCACGTTTCATGTGTAGGAGTGCAACAAAAAGTTTGAAAAGTTGTTGTGGCACTGGGAGTGTCTACAGAGAGTATCCCTTTACTACCTGACAGCACCATCCTCTGCTACGGGCAGGAGGAACCCTCGAACCCTCAGAGCCTTCCTCACTTTAAAGTGTATTCCAAAATAGTAAATATGTCTTTAAAATCCAAGTTAAAATACCAGAGGAATGAGGTAGGTCAACAAGGCAAATAAAGAGACTGTACACAGAAAACAGGGTGTACTTTCCTCTGAGTGGGAAGGTCAGGTCAGGGGTCATAAGCACCACTCTACCAGGAAACTGTGGGGGAAAGGAGAGGGAGAAAGCAGGTCAAACACCAACTAAGCATGCACTGTAAAAATATCATGCAGTGTTGGAGTTAAGTTTACACATGCCTACAAAGTCAACCCAGTCTCAGGCTGAAGTCGTCAAAATCTGGCGCTTGGTCAGTGACTTTCAGCATCAGACACAGACAAAAAAAGCTGTCCTTTCAAGTCGGCATGATGCGACTAGTCGCAATGCCGGGAAAACGCGGTGGGACAGCAATGAAAGTGAAAGCCCAAGTAGGACAGGCAAAATGGGTGGTGGATGGGTCCAACAAGCACTGACTTTGACCCGAGTGTTACACCCGGCTGGTGTTCAGCTCTCGTAAGATTGTAAAGCCAAACTCTGTTCTTTTTTTGTAAATCCAACCACGTGCTTTTGTTGCCTAATCCAACCACCTGCATTCATTATTGAAGGAAGAAAAAGATGAGTTTACATATCACCTTGGGTTGGTCCTTCACCTTCTCAAAATGATCCCACACTTTGGATTTCCTGCCCCACATGTTATTAACTAGCCTGTGGAATAACTGCAGGTACCAGCCCTGGAGATTAACCTGACTCCTGTCTGACTGGTGAGCGTGGACACTTCCTGTGTCTGTCCTTTCACATTAAAGTCCCACATGGTCCAGTCATATAGGTTTGGATTTATTTTGACGAGGTGCAGCTCCTGATAGAGTTTCACGTTTGCTTTTTTTTTTTTCTTCTGCGACTAAGCGACCAATGAAATCTTGCCGACTAATGACCTTTCTGGTCGACTAACATTTGGTCGATTATTCGGGGGCAACCCAAAGAATAAGAAACAAACTTTGCATCAGCAGTCACCCAAAGATCTCAGATGGCAATAACCTGCACTGTACAGTACAGCAGCACTTTAAGGCTATCTCCCACCCAGCCCTCCCACCCGACTCCACTCCAGCTGCTTGCCTCATCGTGCCCAGCCCAGCCCTGCCCATCACACTGTTCCTATGATTACTGCCGTCCACTGTTGCAAGTCAGGGAAGAGCAAAGAACAAATCAACGGTAAGAAACTGGAATACATTTACATTAATGAAACATCTTTAAATACTGTATATTGATTTGTAACAGTGCAGACCTGTTGGAGCAGGGCAAGTGTTGTCTGAGTTTAATTTGAAGGCTATTGACACAAAGCATGACATTAAGGCTCAAAACTGGTTCCTGCTCCCATAGAGGCAAAATACTAATGCTCGCTTTGGTTTAATGGTTTTTACAAGCTTGTAAAAGTACTTTATGCACTGCTGCTGGACAGGGCGGATCAATAATCATATTAAACCTGGCATGTGGATTGATATGGATTCTCTCGTGAACACTTTATTCCTTATATCCATGAATTCTACAGTAGAAACAGATAGCACATGCATTCATAGCATTTGGATCGAATGGTCACAAAGTGTCATTTGAAAGTGTAACATGTGTCTACTCAAAGACAGATGTCTTATTTTATCCCCCTCAGTGACTGTCCCACATTTTGTTTTTGTCAAATGTCACAGTTGGATCAGGAAAATGCTCATCTCTTTGTCTCTTCTCCTTCTCTTCATAGGTAAGCTCACTTCAAGTTATAGAGAGCTTATTTTATCTTGGCTATAATTAAAGTATTTAAATCATCTATTTAGAGTGTCATCATGCATGAGGTTTGACAGTTGCTGTAAGCAGCCGTGGGGCATTTGAGTTTCTAGCTTTGACATTCGGGAAGACACTAACAACATTTTAGTGGTTGCTGCTGCTCCTGTAACGAGCTCATCAATCAGCAGAACCAGACGTAATCAGATTGGAGAGATTGGATTACATCACTGTTACACTGTTGAGCTGTTTTTGTTTTTGTGCTTGTGTTGTTTGCTGTTGTTGTTGTTGTTGTTGTTGCTGCTTTGTCATTGATTGAAACTGTAATGTGATTTTCCTAAACCAGATGCTGTCCACCTCTGATATGAAGATGAAGTTTCTTCTTTATGACGGATGTTTCATGATTTATAAGGAGTGATTTAACATTTATGGAATGATGCTTTGTTTCAGGGAGTTAAAAGAGACAATAATTGATATCATATAAATAATAATAAATAACACCACTCTCATGTCTCTGCATTCAGCCAGTAACTTAAAGGGAAATTCCACAAATTTTACACTGTAACACAGGGAGCTCTATGAGGGTGCTTTCACACCTGCCCTGTTTGGTTCGGTTCAGTCAAACTCAGGTTGGTTTGCCCCCTCAGTGCGGTTCGTTTGTGCAGGTGTGAACACAGCAACCGACCTGGATCTGAACCAACTGCAGTCACATGACACATTGTCTGGATTAAATCAGAATCAGAATCAGAATCAGACATACTTTATTGATCCCCAAGGGGAAATTGTTTTCGTTACAGCTGCTCCTTACAAGTGTAGAAAGAAGATATAGTGCAAACAGAAGTAAAATATAAGAATATAAGAAGATAATTTACAAAATATATATGTAGAGACCACACAGCATAATTTACAATATATACAGGAACCTTATATACAGACTGAATACAGTCAGTTACTGCACAGATTATTGAGGAATAAATATGTAATAATTTATTATGAGTTGGTGACAGTGGTGAAACAGTCCAAGGGCAACTCAGAGGGAGGAGTTGTACAGTTTGATGGCCACAGGCAGGAATGATTTCCTGTGGTGCTCAGTGGTGCATTTTGGTGGTCTGAGTCTCCCACTGAAAGAACTCTTGTGCCCGACCAGCACATGGTGGAGTGGGTGTGACACATTGTCCAAGATAGTTCGCAGCTTAGACAGCATCCTCCTCTCTGACACCACCACCAGAGAGTCACACGCCATTCCCACAACGTCACTGGCCTTGCGGATCAGTTTGTTGAGTCTGTTGGCGTCCGCCACCCTCAGCCTGCTGCCCCAGCACACAACAGCATAGAGGATAGCACTGGCCACCACAGACTCATAAAAAATCCTGAGCATAGTCCGGCAGATGTTGAAGGACCTCAGTCGCCTCAGAAAATAGAGACGGCTCTGGCCCTTCCTGTAGAGGGCGTCAGTGTTCTTAGACCAGTCCAGTTTATTGTCAATGTGGACCCCCAGGTACTTATAGTCCTCCACAATGTCCACACTGACCCCATGGATGGAGATCGGGGTCACCGGTGTCTTGGTTCTCTTCAGATCCACCACCAGTTCCTTTGTTTTTGCCACGTTGAGCTGCAGATGGTTCTGCTCACACCATGTGACAAAGTTATCCACAGCAGCCCTGTACTCATCCTCATCACCCTTGCTTATACATCCAACTATGGCAGAGTCATCAGAAAACTTCTGAAGATGGCAGGTCTCAGTGCAATAGCTGAAGTCCGTGGTGTAGAGGGTGAAGAGGAAGGGAGAGAGGACAGTCCCCTGTGACATGAGCATGTTACAGTCCTGGAGGATTATTAATGTGCGCCTCCTCCTGTACTGCCTTAATATGCACATTCAGCACATCCAATGCATCAAAACATTGTTTTCTAGTTGGAGCCGCGCCTCGTTTTCAAACTGTATGCTTTGACTCAAATGAACAATGACAGCAATATAGTCCACGATGAGCAGCGCTAAAATCAACCTGTGTAGTTGTCCCTCCATTGTGACATTAGAAAGTGTCACATTTATCTTGACAGTGTACTCTTCTTCAACGTTTGCTTTACTTCCTGGATTTTTCCCACATGGAAATTCTGACCAATCAAGAGCAGCTTTCTCACACAAAACATTTGATCTGGTCCGCTTGTAAATGCTGCCGTGAGAACACGAACCAACTCTAGGCAATTATACAACTCTGGAACAAAACTAGTCCCTGATTCAGACCAAAGGAGACAACCACAGGTCTGACAGCACCCTTATACTAAGCTGGTGAGACCATCCTGATGACATGAGCTCAACATTCTGTGTCGGTCTGGACATGGTGCTGTACCAAACACTTTCCAAAAATTAAAATCCAGTCGGGGCCAATCAGGGACTACGCTGAAGTTGATGATGTTAAAAGCAGGCTGTAGTTTACAGAACAGTAATGAAGGCTCCTGAAGAAATGACCACTAACTCTAACATTAGCAGAGTGAACACAGCAATAAGCTACTGCAGAAACAGAGTCAATAACAACAATTAAACACGAGCAGAAGTATCCACTCGCTGAGTTTCTCAGAGGAAAAGATGTTTCAGGCCTAGCCTGGTGAGACCGTCCTGATGACGAGAGCTCAGCGTTCTGTTTCATTCTCTGTATCAGTCTGGACTTGGTGCCGCGCTTAAGCCCAGCTCAGACCAAAGATTAACCACTAGACATAACGGTTTTCAGAAAGTCATAGAGAAAAGTTGCAGCAGTGTGAACTGGCCGGTCTGAGCTCGACTCAAACCAGCTGATGGTGTCACCTGAAACTCAGCTGGTCAAATCACCAGCAGCTGGTTTTAAAGCATGTCACCTGTTTCTACAGCCAATCAGCTTGTAGGAGTCTTATGGTCAAATCAAAGTGACCACAGACGGCGTGTTTGCTTGCTGCAGGCAGGTGCTCCATCCCCACTGGGCCCACTGTTTCTGTTCTCAGTGGGAACATCTTCTTCACTGGCAGAACCAGTTCCTACATTTTCCGTTATAAGATTACATTACATTTTACTGTCTCGCAGTTGTAGATGCTTTCAGCAGCGTTTCATCTCATACCATATGAAGCAGCCTACTTCATTCATGGTTCTGATGACGTCATACTAACACCCCGCCTCTTTCACATGAATGCGCTCGTGGCTGGATAGGAAAACCCAGAGCTGACTGAACTAGGTGATGACCAGCTTTGTAGCACTGGTTATCCAGACGGCCAATGTTAGGGTTAGTCAAGCCAGATAGAGATAAGATATCCTGGGTAAGTTGAAGAGCAGGCCTCTGGTTAAATAAAATCTTCAACTGAAAATGAAGTTATTGCCACTGACCTGTCATTAACGTACTTGAAGTGCTAATACAGTATGACATGGTTCATATAAACAACCTGCCGTCTGATTGCAGGTTCAACATCTGCCAAAAAGACCGGGGATTTCGGCAGTTTGACTGCTTGCAAGACCAAGACCAATGACCTCAGGTTCAAACATCCAGTCTACTCATTAACAATACACAGAGTTCTCACATTCATTGCCCTTGTAAAGTATGCATTTGTTGTATGTTTTGACGTTACATAAAAAGCTAACACCAACACTTTGATCTGTTGAAGGTTGGACTGCTACTATGCAAACTGCACAAACTCTCCTCCCTTTGAATGTGAATTTATGGACGCATATGGGTCTCGGCTGACCAACAAATCCCAGATGTGCAATCATACTATCAAGAACCATACTGAGGAGCACAAAGCTGACGTCACACACTACAGCTGCATACTGACACGAAAGGGCAGGACGCAAAAGCTAGAGATCTCCATCAACTACAACCTGAGAGGAAAAAGTAAGTATTACGTTCCATTACAAGTTTCAAGTATTAAAAGTCCTGCCAAGTGTTCACACCACAGACTGTGTTGTAAAGATGGACGACATGACAGCTCCCCAAAGTGAAGCCAAAACATGTTGATCATACCCTGGAGATTAGCTGCAGTACAGGTCATAAACCCTGCCCCTTCCATGTTAGCAGATGGGACATGGGCAAAACTAAAACATCAACGTCAAATACATTTTTACCAAAGTGCTATGTTGGGTCGTTCTTATCATGCTGCTGTCTGTCAAAACCAGCCACCACTGCCCGTCAACAAAAACAAAGATGGTTAAATGTGATCAGACCAAAGGACTGGACGGAGGCCATCATCAAGAACCTGGGCGTTATTTTTGACCCTGAGCTCACTTTTATTCAACACATAAAGAACATTACTAAGATTGGTTTTTACCATCTTAAGAACATAGCCAGGGTCCGCCCATTTCTCTCTCAGGCCAGTACGGAGGTGCTGATGCATGCTTTTATCTCTAGTCGGTTAGATTACTGTAATGCCCTGCTCTCTGGTCTTCCCAAAAAGAGTATTTTAAATCTACAATTACTACAGAACTCAGCCGCTCGCGTGCTGACGAGGACCAGAGGGCGGGAGCACATTACACCTGTTTTAAAATCGCTGCATTGGCTCCCCGTCCGTTTCAGGATTGATTTTAAGGTTCTTTTGCTGGTTTTTAAATGTGTTAACGGCCTTGGGCCCTCTTATCTATCCGACCTGCTTTTACCATATCAGCCCTCGCGGACCCTGAGGTCCTCTGGCACTGGCCTTTTTATTGTTCCACGAGTTAAAACCAAAACCCACGGTGAGGCAGCATTCAGCCATTACGGCCCCCGTTTGTGGAACAGCCTGCCGGAGAACCTCAGGGCCGCAGAGACTGTTGATATTTTTAAAAGGAGGCTCAAGACCCACCTTTTTAGTTTAGCTTTTAGTTGACCTACTTAATTTATTTCCTTATAGCTATTTATTTCTTTTATTAATATTTAATCCTCAATGTTTCTAATGATTTTTATTTATTTATTTTACCTTTTAAATTTTCTTAAATCTGCTCTCTTCTCTTTTTACAATTTTTAGACTGATTCATATCTTAGTCTTTAGCTCCAGTGTTTCCTCATGGGGGCCCTCCGCAGCGGTAGTTATGCCTGCTCTCCATGGGGGGGCGCTGTCCTGGGGACCCCTCAGTGTGCACCCCGGCCCAGGTGGGGATCCCTGGGGCGGTGCTCCCTGTGGATGAGAGCTGTGGCACCTCTTGTTGCGGACGGCCCCCTCACGTTGTCCTCACCTGGACCCTCGGTGTCGAGCCATATCAACATTTTATCTTTGTGTGTGTGTATGTGTGCGTGTGTGTGTGTGCGTGTTTGCGTGTGTGTGCATCTGTGCGTGCGTGTATGTGTGTTCGTTTGGACGGGGGTGGGAAGGATGGGTTTTCATTTTTATCTATATATTTTGTTTTGTTTTATTTCATCTTGTTTGTTTTGTAAAGCACTTTGTGTTACACTGATTTGTATGAAAAGTGCTATATAAATAAATAAAGTTTGAGTTTGAGTTTGATCAAAAATGCTCACATGTGCAGCGCACACTTCATATCAGGTTAGGGACAAAGTATTTCCTGTTGTAGGGATGAAGAACGTTATGTGTATTAAGGGTTATCATGTCCACCTCATCAGAAACTGGGGAGCTATTAAGAGGAAGATTGGATTTCTCTGGAACGCTAACTTTTTAGCACATTAGCTAACGTTAGCTTCCATAGCAAAACAAACAAGATTGGCTTCCTGTGACATCATCCATCCACTGAGTGAGAGCATACGGGTCGGCCAGTCTGGTCCCGTTGGTCAGTGTTTACTTCTTCCAGTAACACTGGCGGTCCCGGAGAGTGAGTGACCTGACATGGTGCGTTGGTAAATTCAGTCTGACGCTCTACACTAAAATGAGAGCCCTGTTGGTGGAAGAAACAGAGCGGTATATTTCTACGTGAATGAACCAATGGTTAAGTTAATCACACATTCACTGTGCTCAGCGCTCTGCTGCTCTGAGAGTGCGCTGCTCTGGATAACCCAACGGTACATTCAGACAGCGCTCCCAATTTACGAACGCTCCAGTTTGTGTCAGAGTGCGCTCCCACACTCAGAATGAGTGTTTCTGAACGCACCACTCACATCATCTTCCTCCATTGTCTAAAACAAGACAACAGAACTTGCTAGCTAGCGCTGGCTATGTCTGTGGAGAATTGTTTTGCCTCCAGCTAAGCCCCGCCCACCAAAAACAGTAGAAGGGTCTATATTAAGTCTACAGTTCACACTATCATCAGCACTGGGTGCCCCGCAGCATGTTTTTGCCCTTGGCTTCCTGGCAGGTTAATCCAGCCCTGGTTTGGACACAGTGTGTGAGTGACTGATTATTTTTAATTTCATACACCATTTAAGATGTTGGACCCAACCCATACAAAAGTTTTCTAGAACCCACAGTGTTTATGAACAGTGTCTGTACTGCATGTTTTGTATTGATCCAATCCAACATGAGTTTCAGTTTTCTGACGATATCTGCTGCCTGTATTTCATCCAGTTCATGACGTATATGGATTTATCACCTCCTGTCCTCCATCTGAACTACATGCTGATGATGTTTCCTTAGATTTACATGTATTTTATAATATATGTTTAATTATGGTGAAATATATAGAATGAAGAAAAGTGTTTGCTTCTGAGCCTAATCTTTGTCATTCTCCCCTCAGAGAGCATCAAGCCCTGCCGTGACACCACAGGCTTACTGCTGCGTCCCACTGTGGCCTTACTGTGGCCTGTGGTCATCCTGTGTCTGTGGAGGGTGCTCATTACTGACAGCCAGATGACATGACGGATGAGCCGTGGAAGCTTTGACCAACAGAAATGTATTCACTATTAAATGTGCTTACTGTTTTTAGAAGTTCATAAATGTGTGATTGTTTTTAATTTGGCCCACAAAACACATCAGCAGATCCTTCAAGTGTCATTTCTACATGGTACATGTGTCATCTCTGAGCACTTGCTCACAGCTCCCCAAGCACATACGATATTAAATCAAGAGAACTTTGCTGCTCCCTCAGGCGTTCCATGTGGGCACGTGGAAGGGCAGAGAGGTTTGCTCTCTCCGCCTTCAGCTCCTGCGTAGCCCCGAGAAAGGCAGAGGCCCCAGAACAGAGCCGTACCACCAAATATAACACTGCAAATGGAAATAAAGTTTCCTTTGATTAAAGTGGTCCTGACTGAAACATGTTTGTGAGGTCACAGTGACCTTTGACCTTCGACTGTTAAATTCTAATCAGTTCAGCGCTGAGCCAAAGAGGACGTTTGTGCTAAATTTGAGGAGACGCCCTCCAGGCACTGTTGAGAATGAGGCAGTTTGTGTGCATGCACCAGGTAGGAGCGACGCATGTGGAGCTAATGTGTTTTCATAAACAGATGGTAAACAAGCAAACTGCTGTGTCCGTGTCATTTCTATGGGATTCTTTTTCATAACTTAAATGATGATAGGAGCAGCTGGCCCCCAGGCACCTTCACATTATCCAAAGTTTGGACACGTCTGACTTAAATAAATATCCGAGTGCTTTCTCCTCCACTGTTTAATGAATAACAGTAGAAATAAAGGCAGACGAAGGACCACATTCATTGTTTATTTATCTAGTTATGCATTTAATAATCACTCATTTATTTACTGGTTTCCATTTTTATTTAAATATATAAATATGTGTTTATTTTTGTACTTATCTAAAAATTTATTTACATAGGCCTACTGATATATCCATCATTTGTTGTTTTCGTCCTCAAAACATTCAGACAAGGCCAGAAGAGCAGTTCCCCTCTCGCTCCCATTATCACGAGGCAGGAGAGAGTGTTGACACGTCATCTTTATAAAGCCAGTTTCCCACCAAACCAGTTGCACTGGTGTAGCTCAGAGGTTACTTCCAAGAACAGTTCTAGCTGAAGAAACCTCTGCTCTCTATCCCTCCCTGGGATTGAACCGCAGGCGCCGTCCAGTGTTTTCTTTCTTCCAGCTGATTTATGTCTCCTTTAATAGAGTTAAATCACTGTTGCAGCCACATTGTAGAGTTGTTTCTCCACAGCAGCGTCCCATCAGGACCTACAGAGCAGACAGCAGCAGCCTTGATAAGGTCTGTTTCCTGCTGTCACAGACGCACTGGTGTAGCTCAGTGGTTACTTCGCTCCACAAATCTTTCAGATTACGAGGTTCTCTCCCGTCATGGGATCAAACCACGGGTGCTGTCCAGTGTTTTCTCTCCCTCTGGTCTGACCTGCTGTCTCTCATTCTGTCACACACTCTCAGTGTATCGCTCTCAGCTCAACATGACAGGATTTCCTGTTGTTTTCTTGAACCAAATAGGCCTCAGAGCTCCACATCAGCTGCAGTACTGTGACACAGCAGGAATATCATCCAGTGAATGTTATCAGATGACCACCAGAGGGAGACACTGACCAGGGGGACAATCAAACTGGTGTATTAAAGTCAAAGAGGTCTGTGAACTGGCTCGTCTTGACACCACACATTTGATGACTGAACTGCAGTGTGACTGGACAGGAAGTCAGGGGTCAAAGGTGACAGTGACCCCACAAACTCTGTGTTTCTGCACCACAGTCTGAACTCTGCAGCACTGACAGGCTCATGTTTATAAACCAGTTTCCCAGCAATGCAAGCGCACTGGTGTAGCTCAGTGGTTACTTCGATCATCAATCCTACCTGAAGGATTCGCTGTTCTCCATCCCTCCACGGGATCAAACCACGGGTGCTGTCCAGTGTTTTCTCTCCCTCTGGTCTGACCTGCTGTCTCTCATTCTGTTACACACTCTCATAAACACTAATCAGTGCTGCAAAGTAGCTCTGATGGGACATTACAGGTGCGTCACAAAACATTAGATGATCTGATGAGACAGTGTTTAGATTTTATATTACTTTTCCATTATTTATCTTGTGTTTTTTATTTTTATTGTTTTTATTTGACCTTTATTTAACCAGGATCAAGAGGGTTTCCTGGTCTCTTTTTCACAGAGCAAAAACACAGAATAAAAAATCTACAGCTCTAAACCAAGCAGTGTAAAACACAACATGAGATCACTGCAAAGAAAGTGTGTTAATATGTGCTGGAAGTGAACCATAAAAACACAAGATAATACAGAGGCAACTGAACATGATCACACACACCCTGACACTGACATATAGATGTGTAAATGTGTATAAAAACAACAGTGCAACTGTAAGTCCTTCTGCAGAAGATTCTGCATGTATTTTCCTTTTCTTTTCTTTTCTCTGTCTGTACGAACCCCCTGCATGGTGAGCTCTGTGTGTGTATAATGTCACTGTGTGTTTGTTCAATAAAGAATTTAAAAAAAAAGAAAGAACTTGATGCAGTCTACAAAGCAGCCGAGTGGGATCACTGTTGAGGCGACTATCAGCTGGGTGTGTGACTTTATTATTGGCACAGAGGCTTTAAAAATATTCACCAAAACATTGATATGTAGACCTATAATTAAAATAAGAGTGCAGAGGGAACACAGTGTCAATAACAGCAACAAGACAGACATGAGAGTTTTCTAATGTGTCAGAGAAGCTCCGCCTCACTGAGATGAGGAAATAAGAGTTGACTGTGTTATTGTCCAGTCTGAGACAGTTTGATTGACTGTAGCTGGTGTTTGGAACAGAGGGAGAGAAAACACTGGACAGCGCCCGTGGTTTGATCCCATGACGGGAGAGAACCTCGTAATCTGAAAGATTTGTGGAGCGAAGTAACCACTGAGCTACACCAGTGCGTCTGTGACAGCAGGAAACAGACCTTATCAAGGCTGCTGCTGTCTGCTCTGTAGGTCCTGATGGACACACAACTCTGTAATCATACAGCAAGACTGATCTGATCCTCTAAAGGAGACATGACTGTAAATGTTATATATCATGACACAGTTTGGAATCTGATAGAAAGAAAACACTGGACAGCGCCCGTGGCTCGATCCCGTGGAGGGATGGAGAACGGCGAAACTTTCAGGTAAGTTTGATGATCGAAGTAACCACTGAGCTACACCAGTGCGACAGCACCAGCAGCAAACTGGCTTTATAAACATGACACGTCAACAGTCACATTTTCATTCTGCCCAGGATAACAGCAACAAACTGCTCATTATTTTACTGGCCTATATTTAATGTTTACAGAATAAATCCTGCTGGGTGGATAATGGATATGGAGGATGAAACATGACAAATGGAGGGATAAATACAAATTCACATGAATGCTGAAAAAATACAGAGATATTTAAATACTTAAAAATAAATTAAAAATGAAAGAATACATAAATAAAAACATAAATTAATGAATAAATGAGAGAATAACTGCATAATTAAATTAGGATCAGCCTGTAATGTCCATCAGAGCTACTTTGCTGCACTGATTGATGGAAACAGTGTTGATGTCTTCTTTGAGAGGATTAAATCACTGTTGCAGCCACATTGTAGAGTTGTTTCTCCACAGCAGATCCAACAGTCTTTACAGCATGTGAAAGGACATCCAGAAGTTTGAAGGGCTCCTTTTCAATTTTGATCCAGCTCAGCTCTGAATGTTCCCTTCCAGTGCTGTTCACTCATTCATTTATTAGTTTCTGTTTTTATTCATGTGTCCTTTCATTTTATTTATTCATTTAAATATTTCATCATTTTGAAATTATTGTATCATTTATTTATTAGGACATTAATGAATGCATTGATTTGTCATGTTTGATCCTCTCTCATAGCTTTGATCCAGCAAGCAGGATTTTGTCTGCAAAACATTAGAAGAGGCTGAAGAATAGTTCCTGTGTGATTCCTGTGATGCTGGGTGGAGTGACAAGATGAGTCATGTTTATAAAGCCAGTTTCCTGCTCCCACTGTCGCACTGGTGTAGCTCAGTGGTTACTTCGATCATCAATCCTACCTGAAGGATTCGCTGTTCTCCATCCCTCCACGGGATCAAACCACGGGTGCTGTCCAGTGTTTTCTTTCTTCCAAACTGCACCACAGCAGCTGGATTTTAGATTCATGTCTCCTTTAGAGGATCAGATCAGTCTTGCTGTATGATTATAGAGTTGTGTGTCCATCAGGACCTACAGAGCAGACAGCAGCAGCCTTGATAAGGTCTGTTTCCTGCTGTCACAGACGCACTGGTGTAGCTCAGTGGTTACTTCGCTCCACAAATCTTTCAGATTATGAGGTTCTCTCCCGTCATGGGATCAAACCACGGGTGCTGTCCAGTGTTTTCTCTCCCTCTGGTCTGACCTGCTGTCTCTCATTCTGTCACACACTCTCATAAACACTAATCAGTGCAGCAAAGTAGCTCTGATGGGACATTACAGGTGCGTCACAAAACATTAGATGATCTGATGAGACAGTGTTTTGATTTTATATTACTTTTCCATTATTTATCTTTCTATTTTTATTTTTTATTTTTTTATTTGACCTTTATTTAACCAGGATCAAGAGGGTTTCCTGGTCTCTTTTTCACAGAGCAAAAACACCTCTGTTGACACAGAGGAGCTCAGCTCCTGGTTCCACTCCTCCTGCCGAACCATACTGGACTCTGTGGCTCCATTAAAAACTGTGCAGCCCAAAGCTAAACGTGAGCCCTGGTTTAACGAAAGGACTCGCGCAGCTAGACAGGAGTGCCGCAAAGCTGAGCGGAAGTGGAAGAAGGACAAGCTGCAGGTCTCCCTCCAAATCCTAAAGCACTGTTGGCGCTGCTACCAGAGCACCGTTAAAGAGACCAAAAGACAGTATCTGACAAACGCTTCTTTAAAGAGGTTTTCCCTAGTATAGGGCAGTCTGTTTTAGCTATTATTAACAGCAGTCTGTCCTCTGGTGTTGTTCCTCTAAATTTTAAACATGCAGTGGTGCAGCCCCTAATTAAGAAACCTGTCCTTGATCGCAGCGTGCTGGCCAATTTCAGGCCCATCTCCAAGCTGCCTTTTATCTCTAAAATCTTGGAGAAAGTCGTCCATGCTCAGTTAAAATCTTTTCTGGATGAGCATGATGTCCTGGAGGTCTTTCAATCCGGCTTTAAAACTCTTCATAGCACTGAGTCAGCTTTATTAAGAGTTTTTAATGATATCCTCCTGGTCAATGACTCTGGTGACCATGTTATTCTTGTTCTGTTGGACCTTACTGCAGCGTTTGACACTGTGGACCACAACATCCTAGTGGCTCGGTTATGTGACCTAGTGGGCATCTGTGGTACTGCACTGGCAGAGACGCCGCAACGGGGTAGGCATACTAGGCAATTGCCTAGGGCCCCGAGCTGGAAGGGGCCCCAGGACAGCGCTGACATTGGTCCTTTTGTCAATGACAAAATGACTGAACTGCTTTACACACTGCAACGTCGATGCATTGGAAACCCCCCGCACAGGGCCCCACTAGTGTCACTGCCTAGTGTGTTAAGGGACCCCGAGACACGGCCAATATCGATCCATATCAATGACACAACCTGACACCTCCATAGACACTGCAGCGACACGTTTGGAACCCCCCCTAATGGGGCCCCGACTGCCCGTGGCCGGCTTTCTGCGGTACTTCAAACTCGAGGAAAAATGAAGCGAGCGTATCCGTCAGGGCATGCAAAAAGAAAAAAGAAACAAGAAGATGAAGAGAAAAGAAAACGGGGAAGTGGTAAGTTCAAACATGTATAATCTGACACTGATTTAAAAAAAGTTGTGATGTCACTTTGTCCCAGTCTGTAGTCTCACGAAGCACAACTGCACATGACATGTTTACTGCACCTCAGCCTAGCTTATTGAAAGAGTAATTAACAGTAAGCTAACCAGTAACTAATTTGTATTTAGAAGAGGGCGATATCATACATCTCCTTGAATTTTCTGTATGTCACATTAAGCAAAGATATTATCAGGAACAGTGAAGTTGGCTGTTCATTAATTATTCCAAACAGATCTTAATGTTGAGTGTGTAGCATACACAATTCTTGCAGCATGAACATAAAGCCAGCTGACTAAATACGTTGTGCTTCTACCAGTTGTTTTTTCCACCCCGGAGGTTCTTTGTTGAAATTCTTAGGACCACAACAGCAACAACAAGAACAACAAGAACTTACCTCTACAGATGCAGGTAGGAACTGTTTTTTTTTTTAAACAAATTAAGATTACAGTGATTTGCTCTCCTTTTAAATCTATCATGATATGATCTGATTTAATGCAATAACACAAATAAATGTCAAACAATTACAGTATGTTTTTTCTTGTTTTTACATTGTGGGTATTTGGGTGTCATGAAAAAGCGCTATATAAACTGAATGCATTATTATTATTATTATTATTATTATTATTATTATTATTATTATTATTATTATTTCTGTCAGCCTCAGGTGAGCAGAACATGCCTTCATGCAGCAGCAGCATGGCAGCCCCGCCACCATCACAGTTTGAGGCCACACCACATCTTCATACCACGTCCTCTTCACAAAAAATGTTATATTGTATATTTCTTACATGATTGTGCACTTCTGTTATTTAAAATAAAAGATTTCTGGATTGAATGATCTTCTTGGTGTTTTTGGGCCGGGAGGGCCCCCATGGTCACTCTTGCCTAGGGCCCCCAAGGTGACTAGAAACGCCCCTATGCACTGGAGTGGGTCAAATCGTATCTGGCCGACAGGAGTATGAGCGTAAGCCTGGGAAATTCGGAGTTCAGCTCTGCGCCACTGTTGTATGGGGTTCCACAGGGGTCGATTTTAGGGCCCCTGCTTTTCTCTTTGTATTTACTGCCTCTGGGCTCCATCCTGAGAAAGCATGGCATTTCTTTCCACTGCTATGCTGACGACAGCCAGATATATATGCCACTGAATAAGAAAAATGCTTTCTCCCTCACACCACTTCTGTCGTGTCTTGAAGACATCAAAGCCTGGATGGCCTTAAACTTTTTAAATTTCAATGAGAAAAAAACAGAAGTGATGGTGTTTGGCCCCAGTGGCCAAGTTGACTTGGGTCCTTTGGCAAACTATGTGAAGCCAATAGTCTCAAACTTGGGTTTTAAGATGGACAGTGATTTTAAATTGGATCGGCAAATTAGTGCTGTAGTAAAGTCCAGCTTTTTTCAGATTAGGCAGCTGGCAAAGGTGAAGCCTTTCCTCGCACAACAGCACTTTGAAACAGTAATCCATGCCTTTATCACATCTCGGCTGGATTACTGTAATGCACTTTATTTTGGAGTCAGCCAGTCCTCCCTCGCACGTCTCCACTTAGTGCAAAACGCAGCCGCTCGCCTCCTAACTGGAGCACGTAAGAGGGAGCACATAACTCCCATCCTGGCCTCCCTCCACTGGCTGCCTGTGCACTTTAGAGTCCATTTTAAGATTCTTTTATTTGTTTTTAAATCTTTAAATGGTCTCGCCCCTCCTTACCTCTCTGAGCTCCTTCATCCCTACGCTCCTGCTCGGTGCCTCAGGTCAGCTGATCTGCTGCTCCTGGAGGTACCGAGGTCAAAACGGAAGCTCAGAGGGGACAGAGCTTTCTCTGTTGCGGCTCCTAGATTATGGAATGAGCTACCATTGCACATTAGACAAGCCTCTTCACTGTCCATTTTTAAAACTCGTCTTAAAACCCATTTTTATTCCCTGGCTTTCAACCCTGCATGAGACTCTGCTCTTGTTTTAGTGTTTTATGGTTTGCTTTTATTTATTGTTTTATTGTTTTATTGTTTTTAATTGTTTTTAAAAACAATAAGACAATTATTTTACTGTTTATTCCTGTTTTTCTTATTTATTTTATTGTTGTTTTAATTGTTTTATGTCTCTGTTGTTTTGCCTATTTATGTACAGCACTTTGTTTCAGCTGTGGTTGTTTTTAAAGTGCTATATAAATAAAGTTGAGTTGAGTTGAGAATAAAAAATCTACAGCTCTAAACCAAGCAGTGTAAAACACAACATGAGATCACTGCAAAGAAAGTGTGTTAATATGTGCTGGAAGTGAACCATAAAAACACAAGATAATACAGAGGCAACTGAACATGATCACACACACCCTGACACTGACATATAGATGTGTAAATGTGTATAAAAACAACAGTGCAACTGTAAGTCCTTCTGCAGAAGATTCTGCATGTATTTTCCTTTTCTTTTCTTTTCTCTGTCTGTACGAACCCCCTGCATGGTGAGCTCTGTGTGTGTATAATGTCACTGTGTGTTTGTTCAATAAAGAATTTAAAAAAAAGACAGAACTTGATGCAGTCTACAAAGCAGCCGAGTGGGATCACTGTTGAGGCGACTATCAGCTGGGTGTGTGACTTTATTATTGGCACAGAGGCTTTAAAAATATTCACCAAAACATTGATATGTAGACCTATAATTAAAATAAGAGTGCAGAGGGAACACAGTGTCAATAACAGCAACAAGACAGACATGAGAGTTTTCTAATGTGTCAGAGAAGCTCCGCCTCACTGAGATGAGGAAATAAGAGTTGACTGTGTTATTGTCCAGTCTGAGACAGTTTGATTGACTGTAGCTGGTGTTTGGAACAGAGGGAGAGAAAACACTGGACAGCGCCCGTGGTTTGATCCCATGACGGGAGAGAACCTCGTAATCAGAAGATTTGTGGAGCGAAGTAACCACTGAGCTACACCAGTGCGTCTGTGACAGCAGGAAACAGACCTTATCAAGGCTGCTGCTGTCTGCTCTGTAGGTCCTGATGGACACACAACTCTATAATCATACAGCAAGACTGATCTGATCCTCTAAAGGAGACATGGCTGTAAATGTTATATATCATGACACAGTTTGGAATCTGATAGAAAGAAAACACTGGACAGCGCCCGTGGCTCGATCCCGTGGAGGGATGGAGAACGGCGAAACTTTCAGGTAAGTTTGATGATCGAAGTAACCACTGAGCTACACCAGTGCGACAGCACCAGCAGCAAACTGGCTTTATAAACATGACACGTCAACAGTCACATTTTCATTCTGCCCAGGATAACAGGAACAAACTGCTCATTATTTTACTGGCCTATATTTAATGTTTACAGAATAAATCCTGCTTGGTGGATAATGGATATGGAGGATGAAACATGACAAATGGAGGGATAAATACAAATTCACATGAATGCTGAAAAAATACAGAGATATTTAAATACTTCAAAATAAATTAAAAATGAAAGAATACATAAATAAAAACATAAATTAATGAATAAATGAGAGAATAACTGCATAATTAAATTAGGATCAGCCTGTAATGTCCATCAGAGCTACTTTGCTGCACTGATTGATGGAAACAGTGTTGATGTCTTATTTGAGAGGATTAAATCACTGTTGCAGCCACATTGTAGAGTTGTTTCTCCACAGCAGATCCAACAGTCTTTACAGCATGTGAAAGGACATCCAGAAGTTTGAAGGGCTCCTTTTCAATTTTGATCCAGCTCAGCTCTGAATGTTCCCTTCCAGTGCTGTTCACTCATTCATTTATTAGTTTCTGTTTTTATTCATGTGTCCTTTCATTTTATTTATTCATTTAAATATTTCATCATTTTGAAATTATTGTATCATTTATTTATTAGGACATTAATGAATGCATTGATTTGTCATGTTTGATCCTCTCTCATAGCTTTGATCCAGCAAGCAGGATTTTGTCTGCAAAACATTAGAAGAGGCTGAAGAATAGTTCCTGTGTGATTCCTGTGATGCTGGGTGGAGTGACAAGATGAGTCATGTTTATAAAGCCAGTTTCCTGCTCCCACTGTCGCACTGGTGTAGCTCAGTGGTTACTTCGATCATCAATCCTACCTGAAGGATTCGCTGTTCTCCATCCCTCCACGGGATCAAACCACGGGTGCTGTCCAGTGTTTTCTTTCTTCCAAACTGCACCACAGCAGCTGGATTTTAGATTCATGTCTCCTTTAGAGGATCAGATCAGTCTTGCTGTATGATTATAGAGTTGTGTGTCCATCAGGACCTACAGAGCAGACAGCAGCAGCCTTGATAAGGTCTGTTTCCTGCTGTCACAGACGCACTGGTGTAGCTCAGTGGTTACTTCGCTCCACAAATCTTTCAGATTATGAGGTTCTCTCCCGTCATGGGATCAAACCACGGGTGCTGTCCAGTGTTTTCTCTCCCTCTGGTCTGACCTGCTGTCTCTCATTCTGTCACACACTCTCATAAACACTAATCAGTGCAGCAAAGTAGCTCTGATGGGACATTACAGGTGCGTCACAAAACATTAGATGATCTGATGAGACAGTGTTTTGATTTTATATTACTTTTCCATTATTTATCTTTCTATTTTTATTTTTTATTTTTTTATTTGACCTTTATTTAACCAGGATCAAGAGGGTTTCCTGGTCTCTTTTTCACAGAGCAAAAACACCTCTGTTGACACAGAGGAGCTCAGCTCCTGGTTCCACTCCTCCTGCCGAACCATACTGGACTCTGTGGCTCCATTAAAAACTGTGCAGCCCAAAGCTAAACGTGAGCCCTGGTTTAACGAAAGGACTCGCGCAGCTAGACAGGAGTGCCGCAAAGCTGAGCGGAAGTGGAAGAAGGACAAGCTGCAGGTCTCCCTCCAAATCCTAAAGCACTGTTGGCGCTGCTACCAGAGCACCGTTAAAGAGACCAAAAGACAGTATCTGACAAACGCTTCTTTAAAGAGGTTTTCCCTAGTATAGGGCAGTCTGTTTTAGCTATTATTAACAGCAGTCTGTCCTCTGGTGTTGTTCCTCTAAATTTTAAACATGCAGTGGTGCAGCCCCTAATTAAGAAACCTGTCCTTGATCGCAGCGTGCTGGCCAATTTCAGGCCCATCTCCAAGCTGCCTTTTATCTCTAAAATCTTGGAGAAAGTCGTCCATGCTCAGTTAAAATCTTTTCTGGATGAGCATGATGTCCTGGAGGTCTTTCAATCCGGCTTTAAAACTCTTCATAGCACTGAGTCAGCTTTATTAAGAGTTTTTAATGATATCCTCCTGGTCAATGACTCTGGTGACCATGTTATTCTTGTTCTGTTGGACCTTACTGCAGCGTTTGACACTGTGGACCACAACATCCTAGTGGCTCGGTTATGTGACCTAGTGGGCATCTGTGGTACTGCACTGGCAGAGACGCCGCAACGGGGTAGGCATACTAGGCAATTGCCTAGGGCCCCGAGCTGGAAGGGGCCCCAGGACAGCGCTGACATTGGTCCTTTTGTCAATGACAAAATGACTGAACTGCTTTACACACTGCAACGTCGATGCATTGGAAACCCCCCGCACAGGGCCCCACTAGTGTCACTGCCTAGTGTGTTAAGGGACCCCGAGACACGGCCAATATCGATCCATATCAATGACACAACCTGACACCTCCATAGACACTGCAGCGACACGTTTGGAACCCCCCCTAATGGGGCCCCGACTGCCCGTGGCCGGCTTTCTGCGGTACTTCAAACTCGAGGAAAAATGAAGCGAGCGTATCCGTCAGGGCATGCAAAAAGAAAAAAGAAACAAGAAGATGAAGAGAAAAGAAAACGGGGAAGTGGTAAGTTCAAACATGTATAATCTGACACTATTTAAAAAAAAAAGTTGTGATGTCACTTTGTCCCAGTCTGTAGTCTCACGAAGCACAACTGCACATGACATGTTTACTGCACCTCAGCCTAGTTTATTGAAAGAGTAATTAACAGTAAGCTAACCAGTAACTAATTTGTATTTAGAAGAGGGCGATATCATACATCTCCTTGAATTTTCTGTATGTCACATTAAGCAAAGATATTATCAGGAACAGTGAAGTTGGCTGTTCATTAATTATTCCAAACAGATCTTAATGTTGAGCGTGTAGCATACACAATTCTTGCAGCATGAACATAAAGCCAGCTGACTAAATACGTTGTGCTTCTACCATTGTTTTTTCCACCCCGGAGGTTCTTTGTTGAAATTCTTAGGACCACAACAGCAACAACAACAACAACAAGAACTTACCTCTACAGATTCAGGTAGGAACTGTTTTTTTTTTAAACAAATTAAGATTACAGTGATTTGCTCTCCTTTTAAATCTATCATGATATGATCTGATTTAATGCAATAACACAAATAAATGTCAAACAATTACAGTATGTTTTTTCTTGTTTTTACATTGTGGGTATTTGGGTGTCATGAAAAAGCACTATATAAACTGAATGCATTATTATTATTATTATTATTATTATTATTATTATTATTATTATTATTATTTCTGTCAGCCTCAGGTGAGCAGGACATGCCTTCATGCAGCAGCAGCATGGCAGCCCCGCCACCATCACAGTTTGAGGCCACACCACATCTTCATACCACGTCCTCTTCACAAAAAATGTTATATTGTATATTTCTTACATGATTGTGCACTTCTGTTATTTAAAATAAAAGATTTCTGGATTGAATGATCTTCTTGGTGTTTTTGGGCCGGGAGGGCCCCCATGGTCACTCTTGCCTAGGGCCCCCAAGGTGACTAGAAACGCCCCTATGCACTGGAGTGGGTCAAATCGTATCTGGCCGACAGGAGTATGAGCGTAAGCCTGGGAAATTCGGAGTTCAGCTCTGCGCCACTGTTGTATGGGGTTCCACAGGGGTCGATTTTAGGGCCCCTGCTTTTCTCTTTGTATTTACTGCCTCTGGGCTCCATCCTGAGAAAGCATGGCATTTCTTTCCACTGCTATGCTGACGACAGCCAGATATATATGCCACTGAATAAGAAAAATGCTTTCTCCCTCACACCACTTCTGTCGTGTCTTGAAGACATCAAAGCCTGGATGGCCTTAAACTTTTTAAATTTCAATGAGAAAAAAACAGAAGTGATGGTGTTTGGCCCCAGTGGCCAAGTTGACTTGGGCCCTTTGGCAAACTATGTAAAGCCAATAGTCTCAAACTTGGGTTTTAAGATGGACAGTGATTTTAAATTGGATCGGCAAATTAGTGCTGTAGTAAAGTCCAGCTTTTTTCAGATTAGGCAGCTGGCAAAGGTGAAGCCTTTCCTCGCACAACAGCACTTTGAAACAGTAATCCATGCCTTTATCACATCTCGGCTGGATTACTGTAATGCACTTTATTTTGGAGTCAGCCAGTCCTCCCTCGCACGTCTCCACTTAGTGCAAAACGCAGCCGCTCGCCTCCTAACTGGAGCACGTAAGAGGGAGCACATAACTCCCATCCTGGCCTCCCTCCACTGGCTGCCTGTGCACTTTAGAGTCCATTTTAAGATTCTTTTATTTGTTTTTAAATCTTTAAATGGTCTCGCCCCTCCTTACCTCTCTGAGCTCCTTCATCCCTACGCTCCTGCTCGGTGCCTCAGGTCAGCTGATCTGCTGCTCCTGGAGGTACCGAGGTCAAAACGGAAGCTCAGAGGGGACAGAGCTTTCTCTGTTGCGGCTCCTAGATTATGGAATGAGCTACCATTGCACATTAGACAAGCCTCTTCACTGTCCATTTTTAAAACTCGTCTTAAAACCCATTTTTATTCCCTGGCTTTCAACCCTGCATGAGACTCTGCTCTTGTTTTAGTGTTTTATGGTTTGCTTTTATTTATTGTTTTATTGTTTTATTGTTTTTAATTGTTTTTAAAAACAATAAGACAATTATTTTACTGTTTATTCCTGTTTTTCTTATTTATTTTATTGTTGTTTTAATTGTTTTATGTCTCTGTTGTTTTGCCTATTTATGTACAGCACTTTGTTTCAGCTGTGGTTGTTTTTAAAGTGCTATATAAATAAAGTTGAGTTGAGTTGAGAATAAAAAATCTACAGCTCTAAACCAAGCAGTGTAAAACACAACATGAGATCACTGCAAAGAAAGTGTGTTAATATGTGCTGGAAGTGAACCATAAAAACACAAGATAATACAGAGGCAACTGAACATGATCACACACACCCTGACACTGACATATAGATGTGTAAATGTGTATAAAAACAACAGTGCAACTGTAAGTCCTTCTGCAGAAGATTCTGCATGTATTTTCCTTTTCTTTTCTTTTCTCTGTCTGTACGAACCCCCTGCATGGTGAGCTCTGTGTGTGTATAATGTCACTGTGTGTTTGTTCAATAAAGAATTTAAAAAAAAGACAGAACTTGATGCAGTCTACAAAGCAGCCGAGTGGGATCACTGTTGAGGCGACTATCAGCTGGGTGTGTGACTTTATTATTGGCACAGAGGCTTTAAAAATATTCACCAAAACATTGATATGTAGACCTATAATTAAAATAAGAGTGCAGAGGGAACACAGTGTCAATAACAGCAACAAGACAGACATGAGAGTTTTCTAATGTGTCAGAGAAGCTCCGCCTCACTGAGATGAGGAAATAAGAGTTGACTGTGTTATTGTCCAGTCTGAGACAGTTTGATTGACTGTAGCTGGTGTTTGGAACAGAGGGAGAGAAAACACTGGACAGCGCCCGTGGTTTGATCCCATGACGGGAGAGAACCTCGTAATCAGAAGATTTGTGGAGCGAAGTAACCACTGAGCTACACCAGTGCGTCTGTGACAGCAGGAAACAGACCTTATCAAGGCTGCTGCTGTCTGCTCTGTAGGTCCTGATGGACACACAACTCTATAATCATACAGCAAGACTGATCTGATCCTCTAAAGGAGACATGGCTGTAAATGTTATATATCATGACACAGTTTGGAATCTGATAGAAAGAAAACACTGGACAGCGCCCGTGGCTCGATCCCGTGGAGGGATGGAGAACGGCGAAACTTTCAGGTAAGTTTGATGATCGAAGTAACCACTGAGCTACACCAGTGCGACAGCACCAGCAGCAAACTGGCTTTATAAACATGACACGTCAACAGTCACATTTTCATTCTGCCCAGGATAACAGGAACAAACTGCTCATTATTTTACTGGCCTATATTTAATGTTTACAGAATAAATCCTGCTTGGTGGATAATGGATATGGAGGATGAAACATGACAAATGGAGGGATAAATACAAATTCACATGAATGCTGAAAAAATACAGAGATATTTAAATACTTCAAAATAAATTAAAAATGAAAGAATACATAAATAAAAACATAAATTAATGAATAAATGAGAGAATAACTGCATAATTAAATTAGGATCAGCCTGTAATGTCCATCAGAGCTACTTTGCTGCACTGATTGATGGAAACAGTGTTGATGTCTTATTTGAGAGGATTAAATCACTGTTGCAGCCACATTGTAGAGTTGTTTCTCCACAGCAGATCCAACAGTCTTTACAGCATGTGAAAGGACATCCAGAAGTTTGAAGGGCTCCTTTTCAATTTTGATCCAGCTCAGCTCTGAATGTTCCCTTCCAGTGCTGTTCACTCATTCATTTATTAGTTTCTGTTTTTATTCATGTGTCCTTTCATTTTATTTATTCATTTAAATATTTCATCATTTTGAAATTATTGTATCATTTATTTATTAGGACATTAATGAATGCATTGATTTGTCATGTTTGATCCTCTCTCATAGCTTTGATCCAGCAAGCAGGATTTTGTCTGCAAAACATTAGAAGAGGCTGAAGAATAGTTCCTGTGTGATTCCTGTGATGCTGGGTGGAGTGACAAGATGAGTCATGTTTATAAAGCCAGTTTCCTGCTCCCACTGTCGCACTGGTGTAGCTCAGTGGTTACTTCGATCATCAATCCTACCTGAAGGATTCGCTGTTCTCCATCCCTCCACGGGATCAAACCACGGGTGCTGTCCAGTGTTTTCTTTCTTCCAAACTGCACCACAGCAGCTGGATTTTAGATTCATGTCTCCTTTAGAGGATCAGATCAGTCTTGCTGTATGATTATAGAGTTGTGTGTCCATCAGGACCTACAGAGCAGACAGCAGCAGCCTTGATAAGGTCTGTTTCCTGCTGTCACAGACGCACTGGTGTAGCTCAGTGGTTACTTCGAGTAAAATTTCTCTCTGGAGGATTTGCTCATCTCCATCCCTCCCTGGGATCGAACCCCCGGGCGCTGTCCAGTGACTTTTGCCCTGCTGTCTGTCATCTGTTTAAACACTCGTAGAAACACCACAGTGGGTCAGCTGACTGACTGTGGTGTTTCTACGAGCTCTACGAGAGAGCAGTGAATCCTTCAGAGAGGATTTTTACTGAGAGCTTTAATCCTCTCAAAGAAGACATGACTGTAAATGTTAACTGTTGTGGTGCAGTTTGGAAGAAAGAAAACACTGGACAGCGCCCGTGGTTTGATCCCAGGGAGAGGTGGAGAACAGTGAATCCTTCAGAGAGGATTGATGATCGAAGTAACCACTGAGCTACACCAGTGCGACAGTGGGAGCAGGAAACAGACCTTATCAAGGCTGCTGCTGTCTGCTCTGTAGGTCCTGATGGGACGCTGCTGTGGAGAAACAACTCTACAATGTGGCTGCAACAGTGATTTAACTCTATTAAAGGAGACATAAATCAGCTGGAAGAAAGAAAACACTGGACAGCACCCGTGGTTTGATCCCAGGGAGAGGTGGAGAACAGTGAATCCTTCAGGTAGGATTGATGATCGAAGTAACCACTGAGCTACACCAGTGCGCTTGCACTGCTGGGAAACTGGTTTATAAACATGAGCCTGTCAGTGCTGCAGAGTTCAGACTGTGGTGCAGAAACACAGAGTTTGTGGGGTCACTGTCACCTTTGACCCCTGACTTCCTGTCCAGTCACACTGCAGTTCAGTCATCAAATGTGTGGTGTCAAGACGAGCCAGTTCACAGACCTCTTTGACTTTAATACACCAGTTTGATTGTCCCCCTGGTCAGTGTCTCCCTCTGGTGGTCATCTGATAACATTCACTGGATGATATTCCTGCTGTGTCACAGTACTGCAGCTGATGTGGAGCTCTGAGGCCTATTTGGTTCAAGAAAACAACAAGAAGTCCTGTCATGTTGATCTGAGAGCGATACACTGAGAGTGTGTGACAGAATGAGAGACAGCAGGTCAGACCAGAGGGAGAGAAAACACTGGACAGCACCCGTGGTTTGATCCCATGACGGGAGAGAACCTCGTAATCTGAAAGATTTGTGGAGCGAAGTAACCACTGAGCTACACCAGTGCGTCTGTGACAGCAGGAAACAGACCTTATCAAGGCTGCTGCTGTCTGCTCTGTAGGTCCTGATGGACACACAACTCTATAATCATACAGCAAGACTGATCTGATCCTCTCAAAGAAGACATGACTGTAAATGTTAACTGTTGTGGTGCAGTTTGGAAGAAAGAAAACACTGGACAGCACCCGTGGTTTGATCCCGTGGAGGGATGGAGAACAGCGAATCCTTCAGGTAGGATTGATGATCGAAGTAACCACTGAGCTACACCAGTGCGACAGTGGGAGCAGGAAACTGGCTTTATAAACATGACTCATCTTGTCACTCCACCCAGCATCACAGGAATCACACAGGAACTATTCTTCAGCCTCTTCTAATGTTTTGCAGACAAAATCCTGCTTGCTGGATCAAAGCTATGAGAGAGGATCAAACATGACAAATCAATGCATTCATTAATGTCCTAATAAAATTATTTAAACAATAAGAATTATTTCAATAAAAGTATTTAGATGAACAAATAAATGAAAGGATGCATGAATAAAAAGTGAAAACTCTACATGTTCTGGACTCACACAGTCCTGAGGAGAGCTCTAATCAGCTCATTAACTCAAACACCTGCAAAGGTTTCCTCAGCCTTTCATCTGTCAGTCTGCTTCAGCACACAAAACCACAATCATCAGAAACACTGCTGCCCTAACAGCTGTCCAGAAGACCCTCACTGACACCCTCCACATGAAGGGGAACCCAGAGAGGGTCACTGCTGAAGGGGCTGCCTGTTTGCAGTGGTCTCAGTGGTCCAAAGTCCCAGAGTCTGGAGGAAGAGTGGAGAGGCACTGAATCCACGCTGCTTAAAGTCCAGTGATAATTTGGGGTGCCATGTCATCTGCTGCTGTTGGTCCATTGTGTTTCATTAAGTCCAAAGTCAGCGCAGTCGTCTACCAGCAGACTTTAGAGCACGTCACTCTTCTGTCTGCTGACAAGCTTTATAGAGATGCTCATTTCCTTTTCCAGCAGGACTTGGCACCTGCCCACAGTGCCAAAACTACCAGTAACTGGTGTGCTGACCATGGTGTGACTGTGCTGATTGAGCAGAGAATCTATGGCATGTTGTCAAGAGGAAGATGAGAGACCCCAGACCCAACAATACAGACCAGCTGAAGGCTGCTATCAAAACAACCTGGGCTTCACTAACACCTCAGCAGTGCCACAGGCTGATGGCCTCCATGTCACGCTGCTCTGATGCAGTAACTCATGTAAAAGGAGCCCCAACCAAGTATTGAGCTCATAAATTAACATACTTTTCAGAAGGCTGACGTTTCTTTTTTTTTTTAAATTGGCATTAATGTGATGTTGTAATATTTTGACATACTGGATTTTTGATTTTCATGCGCTATGAGCTGTAATCATCAAAATTAAAACAATAAAAAAGGTTTGAAATATTTCACTTTATGTGTAATGAATCTAGAATATATGAAAGTTTGACTTTTGAATTAAATTAAGAGGAAACTTTTCCATGATATTCTAATGATGTGACGCACCTGTAATGTCCATCAGAGCTACTTTGCTGCACTGATTGATGGAAACAGTGTTGATGTCTTCTTTGAGAGGATTAAATCACTGTTGCAGCCACATTGTAGAGTTGTTTCTCCACAGCAGATCCAACAGTCTTTACAGCATGTGAAAGGACATCCAGAAGTTTGAAGGGCTCCTTTTCAATTTTGATCCAGCTCAGCTCTGAATGTTCCCTTCCAGTGCTGTTCACTCATTCATTTATTAGTTTCTGTTTTTATTCATGTGTCCTTTCATTTTATTTATTCATTTAAATATTTCATCATTTTGAAATTATTGTATCATTTATTTATTAGGACATTAATGAATGCATTGATTTGTCATGTTTGATCCTCTCTCATAGCTTTGATCCAGCAAGCAGGATTTTGTCTGCAAAACATTAGAAGAGGCTGAAGAATAGTTCCTGTGTGATTCCTGTGATGCTGGGTGGAGTGACAAGATGAGTCATGTTTATAAAGCCAGTTTCCTGCTCCCACTGTCGCACTGGTGTAGCTCAGTGGTTACTTCGATCATCAATCCTACCTGAAGGATTCGCTGTTCTCCATCCCTCCACGGGATCGAGCCACGGGCGCTGTCCAGTGTTTTCTTTCTTCCAAACTGCACCACAGCAGCTGGATTTTAGATTCATGTCTCCTTTAGAGGATCAGATCAGTCTTGCTGTATGATTATAGAGTTGTGTGTCCATCAGGACCTACAGAGCAGACAGCAGCAGCCTTGATAAGGTCTGTTTCCTGCTGTCACAGACGCACTGGTGTAGCTCAGTGGTTACTTCGATCATCAAACTTACCTGAAAGTTTCGCCGTTCTCCATCCCTCCACGGGATCAAACCACGGGCGCTGTCCAGTGTTTTCTTTCTATCAGATTCCAAACTGTGTCATGATATATAACATTTACAGTCATGTCTCCCTTAATAGAATCAAATCAGTCTTGCTGTATGATTATAGAGTTGTGTGTCCATCAGGACCTACAGAGCAGACAGCAGCAGCCTTGATAAGGTCTGTTTCCTGCTGTCACAGACGCACTGGTGTAGCTCAGTGGTTACTTCGAGTAAAATTTCTCTCTGGAGGATTTGCTCATCTCCATCCCTCCCTGGGATCGAACCCCCGGGCGCTGTCCAGTGACTTTTGGCCTGCTGTCTGTCATCTGTTTAAACACTCGTAGAAACACCACAGTGGGTCAGCTGACTGACTGTGGTGTTTCTACGAGCTCTACGAGAGAGCAGTGAATCCTTCAGAGAGGATTTTTACTGAGAGCTTTAATCCTCTCAAAGAAGACATGACTGTAAATGTTAACTGCTGTGGTGCAGTTTGGAAGAAAGAAAACACTGGACAGCACCCGTGGTTTGATCCCAGGGAGAGGTGGAGAACAGTGAATCCTTCAGAGAGGATTGATGATCGAAGTAACCACTGAGCTACACCAGTGCGCTTGCACTGATGGGAAACTGGTTTATAAACATGAGCCTGTCAGTGCTGCAGAGTTCAGACTGTGGTGCAGAAACACAGAGTTTGTGGGGTCACTGTCACCTTTGACCCCTGACTTCCTGTCCAGTCACACTGCAGTTCAGTCATCAAATGTGTGGTGTCAAGACGAGCCAGTTCACAGACCTCTTTGACTTTAATACACCAGTTTGATTGTCCCCCTGGTCAGTGTCTCCCTCTGGTGGTCATCTGATAACATTCACTGGATGATATTCCTGCTGTGTCACAGTACTGCAGCTGATGTGGAGCTCTGAGGCCTATTTGGTTCAAGAAAACAACAAGAAGTCCTGTCATGTTGAGCTGAGAGCGATACACTGAGAGTGTGTGACAGAATGAGAGACAGCAGGTCAGACCAGAGGGAGAGAAAACACTGGACAGCACCCGTGGTTTGATCCCATGACGGGAGAGAACCTCGTAATCTGAAAGATTTGTGGAGCGAAGTAACCACTGAGCTACACCAGTGCGTCTGTGACAGCAGGAAACAGACCTTATCAAGGCTGCTGCTGTCTGCTCTGTAGGTCCTGATGGACACACAACTCTATAATCATACAGCAAGACTGATCTGATCCTCTAAAGGAGACATGAATCTAAAATCCAGCTGCTGTGGTGCAGTTTGGAAGAAAGAAAACACTGGACAGCACCCGTGGTTTGATCCCGTGGAGGGATGGAGAACAGCGAATCCTTCAGGTAGGATTGATGATCGAAGTAACCACTGAGCTACACCAGTGCGACAGTGGGAGCAGGAAACTGGCTTTATAAACATGACTCATCTTGTCACTCCACCCAGCATCACAGGAATCACACAGGAACTATTCTTCAGCCTCTTCTAAAGTTTTGCAGACAAAATCCTGCTTGCTGGATCAAAGCTATGAGAGAGGATCAAACATGACAAATCAATGCATTCATTAATGTCCTAATAAATAAATGACACAATAATTTCAAAATGATGAAATATTTAAATGAATAAATAAAATGAAAGGACACATGAATAAAAACAGAAACTAATAAATGAATGAGTGAACAGCACTGGAAGGGAACATTCAGAGCTGAGCTGGATCAAAATTGAAAAGGAGCCCTTCAAACTTCTGGATGTCCTTTCACATGCTGTAAAGACTGTTGGATCTGCTGTGGAGAAACAACTCTACAATGTGGCTGCAACAGTGATTTAATCCTCTCAAAGAAGACATCAACACTGTTTCCATCAATCAGTGCAGCAAAGTAGCTCTGATGGACATTACAGGCTGATCCTAATTTAATTATGCAGTTATTCTCTCATTTATTCATTAATTTCTGTTTTTATTGATGTATTCTTTCATTTTTAATTTATTTTGAAGTATTTAAATATCTCTGTATTTTTTCAGCATTCATGTGAATTTGTATTTATCCATCCATTTGTCATGTTTCATCCTCCATATCCATTATCCACCAAGCAGGATTTATTCTGTAAACATTAAATATAGGCCAGTAAAATAATGAGCAGTTTGTTCCTGTTATCCTGGGCAGAATGAAAATGTGACTGTTGACGTGTCATGTTTATAAAGCCAGTTTGCTGCTGGTGCTGTCGCACTGGTGTAGCTCAGTGGTTACTTCGATCATCAAACTTACCTGAAAGTTTCGCCGTTCTCCATCCCTCCACGGGATCGAGCCACGGGCGCTGTCCAGTGTTTTCTTTCTATCAGATTCCAAACTGTGTCATGATATATAACATTTACAGTCATGTCTCCTTTAGAGGATCAGATCAGTCTTGCTGTATGATTATAGAGTTGTGTGTCCATCAGGACCTACAGAGCAGACAGCAGCAGCCTTGATAAGGTCTGTTTCCTGCTGTCACAGACGCACTGGTGTAGCTCAGTGGTTACTTCGCTCCACAAATCTTTCAGATTACGAGGTTCTCTCCCGTCATGGGATCAAACCACGGGCGCTGTCCAGTGTTTTCTCTCCCTCTGTTCCAAACACCAGCTACAGTCAATCAAACTGTCTCAGACTGGACAATAACACAGTCAACTCTTATTTCCTCATCTCAGTGAGGCGGAGCTTCTCTGACACATTAGAAAACTCTCATGTCTGTCTTGTTGCTGTTATTGACACTGTGTTCCCTCTGCAGTCTTATTTTAATTATAGGTCTACATATCAATGTTTTGGTGAATATTTTTAAAGCCTCTGTGCCAATAATAAAGTCACACACCCAGCTGATAGTCGCCTCAACAGTGATCCCACTCGGCTGCTTTGTAGACTGCATCAAGTTCTTTCTTTTTTTTTTAAATTCTTTATTGAACAAACACACAGTGACATTATACACACACAGAGCTCACCATGCAGGGGGTTCGTACAGACAGAGAAAAGAAAAGAGAAGGAAAATACATGCAGAATCTTCTGCAGAAGGACTTACAGTTGCACTGTTGTTTTTATACACATTTACACATCTATATGTCAGTGTCAGGGTGTGTGTGATCATGTTCAGTTGCCTCTGTATTATCTTGTGTTTTTATGGTTCACTTCCAGCACATATTAACACACTTTCTTTGCAGTGATCTCATGTTGTGTTTTACACTGCTTGGTTTAGAGCTGTAGATTTTTTATTCTGTGTCTGTGCTCTGTGAAAAAGAGACCAGGAAACCCTCTTGATCCTGGTTAAATAAAGGTCAAATAAAAACAATAAAAATAAAAAACACAAGATAAATAATGGAAAAGTAATATAAAATCAAAACACTGTCTCATCAGATCATCAGGAATTTAAGGCCTCTAAAATCTGGTTTGCAGTCAGCAAACCTCTTCTGCAGATGTGAAATTTTATTAATAGTAAGATCAATTGAACAAAAATAGATTAATTAATAAAATAAAAATTAAGGCACCCAGTGGCAAATTCAGGTGGTTAACAGTTGACACATTTTTGCAGAAAGTGCTTAAAACCTGTGTTAGATGATGAATGCTGGAGGATGTAAAATATAAAATGCACAGTAGTAGCTGTGGAAATATATTAATAAATGTATAGCTGAGTACAAGCCCTCAGACGTGACTATTTACCATTGAAATGTTGTGTTTGGGTGCTTTGATTGTAACAAAGATATTAATGCATTTTCCTTATTGATCTAATTTCAGCAGGGAGAAGGTCACATCAGAGAAGTTTTCTGGATTTTCTGGACTCTTGTTTCATGTTTGCACACCAGATTAACAGCCTAAATTAGTATTTGTTGTAGTTTGTTACCAGTGAAACCAGATACCCTTTGACATCTCCTGTCATACTGGAGTATTAGTTTCCTCAGAGTGTTTAATACAGAGCAAACAAGACCACATCAAATAGGCAGAAATACTAAGACTGAGAAGCAGTGTACCATGAATAAGGACAATAACAAAAATATGTTACAGTTAAAATGCTCAAAATTTAGGATGATTGCAGTCTACTGATCATTCTCATTTCATCTTCTCTTATTTAATTTTTCAGGTTATGAATTATCTTGAAAATGACTGTATACCTCCATCTACAGATGCGACATGTGAAGTCGTTAACTTTATCCAGTGTGCTGCAGTAAAACATCCAGATGTGCTGACAATGTGCAGTCTGGTTTACAGTGAACCACGAACCACTTCAACTCCGCTGTGCTGTGTGTGTGTGTAACTTCCGGGAACTGTTGGGAGGCTTCATGATCCGCCATTACTGTTGTGAAAAAATGGCCCATTGGAGTGAACGGAGATGACGTCACTCTACATTCAAGGGCTCTGGCTACAGTGAAACACAGGATTTCCGGTGCGTATCGCCAAAATAAAATCCGTATGTTTTTTTTGCTAAAAAAAAAAAAGTAAAATAAAACTAAACTAAATTAAAGTTAAATAACATATATACATATATATATTTATATAAATTTGTGTGCGTTTGTGTGTACACCCACACATCTATACATTTTCTTATGTACATGTTGATGTTATGTTATTAACAGAAAAAAATCCAATACACATATATATATATATATATAGAGAGAGAGAGAGAGAGAGAGAGAGAGAGAGAGAGAGAATAAGCAGTAATCCCTGTAAACAACAGGAATTTCAAACCCCTTCTTCGCCGTATTTTAAATTTGTCATTGCACACAGTAACACAGACTCATTTTAATTTGGTGCGCTTTTATTTTATGATATTTTATTTATTTAACCTTTATTTAACCAGGAAGTCCTACTGACACTGTAAATCTCTTTTACAAGAGAGACCTGGCCAAAGTAGCAGCCAATCAAAACACATTTAAAATGCAACAAATATAAAACATATAAAACAAAATTCTACAATAAAACAACGACTATTCAAACATAGTGGCCTCTCAAGAAAAACAAGATATGATACCTTACCTTAGACTTTTCTAAATATACAGTTTTTCCACCATTTAACTTTGTCCCATTAAAATAACCCATGTAAATATATACTGTAAATTACCAAATATCTATCTTACAAAATATAAACCTGTCCAAATGTATGATATATGTATATATATCACCAATTATTTTTGCCTTACAAAAAATAAATATTAATCTTACATATATATCTTAATCAACTTGTCCTGCTGTCTTTTTATATTTTGATAATTGAATATATAAGATATATATTAATATGAATGTGCATCATTTTTCAGTATATATGTGTGTACACCTGCATACCTATAAATGAATATCTTCTTATTTACACATTACTACATTGTTATCAACAGAAAAATAAAAAAAATGAGTAGAGAAAGTAAGTAGTAATATTGTTAATACCATGTCTTATTTTAAATTTTCCTAGCACACAGTAACGCGCACACATTTCTAATTTAAGCTCTTATTCATGCTTTAATTTTGAAGGCAGAGACGGCCAGCTTCCGGTATCACCCATGGTAACGATCTGTGTGACTCAGCTTGCACAGCCTCACAGCTAGCTCCCGACAGCTCCATCCTGACACCGTCCCGGGTTCAATCTTCAGGGAAACAGCCGTGTAAACACACATCTGCAGTCAGCGCCTTTTACTTCAGAGTAAAGTTTCTTCCGGGTTCGTGTCAAACTTATGAACTTGTTTCTCAGTCCGGCTGAGGGCGCGAGCGAAGGCGGTCTCCTCGTCCAAGACTGTCGGCAGAAATGAAAAGGTGAGTGGGACGGTAACATGCGCCATTGTCAACCAGTAACAGCACAAAATACACTGTTAGCCCTCCAGTTCACTGACGAGCTGGTGGTTAATTAATAATAATATAATATAACGTCAACATCTGTTGTGTTTGTGTGTGTGCAGCCAACAGAAAAGCCCTGAACCTGATGGAAGTGTTGCCGTCAACGAGGAAGGTAAACAAATAATACCATTAATACACCAGTGTCTCCATCTTAACTGGGCTGGTAAAGGTTTGAAGTTACAAAATACTGGTTACATGTGCTGTAATACAAACACTTCAGTTACAGACTCTGTCTTTGACAGCTGAAAATCTAAATTAATGGGTGTTCAGGTTTTCAATGTGCTCTCATGTCTCAGAAGTGTCACAGCCCACTGAAGCCTCTGTGACTGAGTGTCAGGGATACTCACCTTGCCTTACCTGGGGGCCACTGTTGTAAAAGGACAGGAGACCAGGGGCCAGCCACACACACAGCTCAGGTGTACACAGGGGCGTTTTTAAGATGTGAGGACATCTGGGGCTCAGCTCATGCCTCTGTCCCACCCTGCTAAATCCTGTGTCATCAAATACAGACGCTTGGTCAGTGGCCTGATGGCGACAGACACCGCTGCACAGAGGCACCTTAGCAGCTGTATGAGACAACCAGGATGGCTGCATGTGTTGACACTCTGTGAAGTCTGGCACCCTGTGTTTTCTTAAAATACAAAAAAATTCTCAGCGTGACTCAGCTAATTTTATGTCCAGAGACACTTATCATTAAAACGTTCCTTGTTTGTGGTATTCGAATCATTTCCTCACACTGTTTTACGTTATAAGATCACACATGGTTGTCTGAGAATATCTTAAACACTAATAACATGGTTTTAAGTCGTCTTAAAAACTATAAATTTGACTAACATTTTATGTGGCTTTGCTCTCCGTCAGGGTCCGTAGCCACGGCAGAGGACCCGGCAGCTATCGCCACCATCCAGTCTGCTGCCACCTTCACTGACCAGCCCATCAAATATCTCTTCAAGACAGAAGGAGCAGGCGGGCAGGTAGGAAAGAGTGTGAACCAACACATTTGGTCATTTGTGGAGAGACAAAGATGCACTTTGAGCAGACATGTTCTCTGTGGTGGAAAACACATAACCACAGATACACTCATGTAAGTACGATAATTCAGGAAAAATCTTTGTGGACGTAGTACTGTACATACAGACAGCCGTCAGACATGGAAGCTAAACAAAATACTGCTGTGGAGGGGTCAGCAACAATATATATTTTAGCCTCCTAAAAAAAAACAATATCAGTTGAAGTGTACACTATATTGAGAGTACATTTACCGCTTTACCTTTCTGTCAGACAGCCTGTTCCAACAGGAAAGCTGTTAACAGCTGTTAATGGCTTCAGTTCCTCATCTATGCTCTCGTCAAAGCCACCAGACTCCATTGAGAAAAACAGTAATTTTAGCTCACTGAACACAGGAGCTGCTGGTCTACCTCTGCCTCAATCAGTCAGTTAGTTTGTGTTAATGTGTGACTTTGGTGAATCCAAACTAACCCTTTTAAACACCAAAGTCACACAATAACACAAACACAATAACTGATGGAGGCAGCAGTAGACCAGCAGCTCCTGTGTTCAGCTGTGTTAAATCACTGTTTTTCTCAATGGAGTCTGGCTTTGAAGAGAGTGATATATAATGGCTTCATTTTACCAATGGAAATCACTGTCTGACAGAAAGGTGAAGTAGTGAAAATACTCTCAATATAGCATACACTCAGACAGATACTGATTTTTTTAGGTGTCTAAAACACATTTTATCGCTGACTCCTCTGCAGCAGTAGATTGCTTTACTTTAATGTCCAACTCCAGCCTGCTTCTCCAAACTGGGGGCGTGCCACGTGACATCTACTGCATGTAATATACTGCCTGTGATTTAGTACAACCCCACTTCAAAAAACCTGAACTATCCCTGTGTGTAAGTAGACGCCCACTTTTAATCCACAGGATCTTAACAAACTGTTTGGGGTCATGTGACTGACGACTGTAGTCACCTAAGCTGTAAAAAACAAACAAAAACTAAGGGCCAGAAGCAGCTCATTGTTTTGGCCAAACCGTGTCACGAGGTCCTTGTTGATCAGGTTTCACTTTGCTACCATGTGGGAATAGAGAACAGAAAATAGCATCTGACACAATAAAGCTGTAGTTGTCACGAGTGACAAAGGATTGTGCTACTAAGATGCTAACAGAAATATATGTAACAGGTTTTCTACTGTAATTGAATAGATACAGTTGGTTTCTGTTCATAGTTAGGGGATGTGGTGAATGCTGGGAGACACTCTTACATTTATTATAGGTAAGATTAATCAAACTTTCTATAACATCAGTACCCCACAGGCATTAACACTATAGTGTACTGGGTTAGCATGTTTTAGTAAAGTTTAGTCATGTGTTATTCAGTCCCTTCAGGATCTCGAGGCAAAAAAATCTTGAATTTGGGGCCAATTTTGTCAAAAATTGTGATAAAAATTGCAGCGTTTTATGTGATTTTTTTGCAGGAAATTGCTGCAAATGACAAAAATTACAGGTCAGGAGGAAAAAAATGTGGTTTAAATAAGTGATGTAATGACTTGCTATAATAATCACAGTGAATATTCCAAAAACAGCTGCAAATGTTTCAGTTCTCTTCTTTAGTTTTATTGAATTAGTTTCAAAACATGGACTCCAAAAATGTTTTCAAAAAATCCTGAGTGAATATTGTAGCTCTCAAAGCAGACAATGTGACTGTGTAAACAGAACATTTGAGTCAATTCAACACATATTGTATGCATTTAAACAAAGGGACAATTCTTATGTCAATACAGAGCTGCAATGACATTAGCGCCATGACGCTGCATGCATGACGACTTCCTGTCAGCCGGAAAATGTGGAAAAATCACAGGACTTTTGAAAAATTGCAAACCCCTGCAAATGTAGCCGACTTTCATTGAATTTGCGTTAATTATTGCGGTTATAACGTTATCATGCAGGCATTTGCAACCTCAAGAACTACAGGTCCTTGGACGCTCACAACTTGTTTTTTACCAGTGTCTAAACATGTTAAAACTCTTGGGATAAATCTGTGAGATCCTTTTCGTTAAGACAGAAATAGCTGCGAAATCGCCATCGCCGAGCCCACCAGACTCCATTAAGATAAACTAATCTTAGCTTGTGTAGAGCCAGCGTTATTTTCACACCTAACTGGGTGAATTCAAAGTTTTTTTTAACCAAACCAGAGCTGATAACTGTAAAACCAGTGGCAAGACAAACCAGGATGGTGTCTGTGAGTTTTATTTTTCTTCTGTTGACTTTGAATGAAGCGTGTTTTATGACAATAAAATTACTGTTAATTTCAGTGGAGTCTGGTGGGTTTGACAACAGCGACTTTTGGGCTGATCCTGGTGAAATACGAAGGATCTTACTCTGGAGCGAGAGGGTCTGTTTCTGTAGGCGACATGTCAGTAACCTCATCAAACACCTATAATGTGAATCTGAGCCTGTCACCTGGAAAAACAAACACTTTTAGTGGATGTAAATTGACGGTGTGAGCATGCCCTGAGTGCCCGCTGCGCTCTCTCAAGACTGAACCAGTTTCAAAACAGACCTTCTAACTCTGGATGTTAATGTTTATTTGACACACAGAAAGTGTAGTGTATGTTATGAATGATGTTTTCCTCCTCAGCGTAAAAGAACGTGACGTCTTTTGGGCGCTCCGGTAAATACCGACTGTATCTCCACATGCAAACTGCGCATCTTTTCAGTGACTCCACATTTCTCGATAACGGTGCCAGACAGTGTGTCAGTCACATCACCCTCCAGGTCTCAGTACTCATGACACACTTAACTTAACAGAGACCTAAAAGTAGAAGTTAGCTTCCGTCTCTGTATCCTCTCCAGTTGTCACCTCAGTGGTAATGAAATATTGACCACTCAGTGTAATGTGCTGTGTCGCAGGTGACCTACAGAGTCATCCAGGTGTCCGATGGCCAGTTGGAGGGTCAGACGGATGGAGCTGCAGCCGTCAGCCTCGTCACTGGTTTCCCCGCAACCTCTCAGACTGTCACACAGGTGAGAACGACACTGAACTGAATGAGCGGGAATTTCTGATCCATTTTGTTTCTCATGGCAAAGGACTTCTGGGCAAATCTTACCTCTGTAACGTAACACCATCCCCAAAACATGTTTTGTTTTAAACACAGGAGAGACGTCTTCTCTGTGTGTAAAATAATAACATTGAAATGCTAACGTCCTTGCCTCAGAGGTAGATGAGCTGACAGGTTGAACAGGTTTAGTTGCACCCCGTCATCACTGATATTCAGACTGCACTACACTGAGGCTACACTAAAGTTTTGGAGAGTTGAGGGTTGAGCTTTCCTTAAAGTGAGTGGTGACCTTGATAAACAGCTGTTAGTGACCAGTAGGCATCACAAGTCATTGATTAACTGACCGCAACCTCTGATGTTTTCCATTTTTCAAGGATGTTATAGGTCTAAACATTTACTTAATTTTCTTATTGCAACTTCTTTGTCTCCTCACCTTGGCCCCATTTCCACCAAGCAGTACAGTACGGTTCAGTTTAGTTTGGTACGGTATGTTTTAGGTTTGTACTGTTTAAGTTGTGGATGGTACCTATAGAAGCGTTCCTTAGCGTCCCCATGTTTGGTCCCCCCTCTGTTGGGGTACCTAGCACACAGATCTGGTACTAAAAGGTGGAGCTGTGAACACTGCAGTCTGATTGGTCAGTAGAGGACGGTCACTCTGCTCAGGGCTGAGTTGTGTCTGGTTTTGAGGCTCATGTAACCACTGTTCATACTGTGGAGAGTTTATTAGTAAACTGGAACTATAAAATGAAAGGATGTTTTGCTGCCTCTCACAGCAGCTGGAGTCGGAGAAAAAATCACTTCATTCACTGGGCCGACTGCCGGCAACTTTTAAGGTGGAACGTTAACTTGTAATGTTACTCAATGCATGAGTTGATGACGTGAATCCATCAACACACCTTAAATTTCACTGTGACAACTTTGACCATCACTTTAGTTTTTATATGACACACACTTTTAGTAATGAGTGGATCTGCAAGTGTCTAAAAATATATATTAATTTCGACCAGATTATGTGAACTGTGTGTATCCCAACCCAAGGCCAAGGCCCGGCCCGAGCCTGTGCAGTGCTGCTGTGGAAAAGGAGAGACGGGGAGAAATGAGACTCTAAAGAGGAGCTATGGACTGTGCTCACTCTGAGCAACATGCATGGGAATGAAACACAATAATACATTCATTTTTTGTAACCGCTTATCCAGGTGGGGGACGCGGGGGGTGGAGCCTATCCCAGCTGACACTGGGCAAGAGGCAGGGTTCACCCTGGACAGGTCACCAGACTATCACAGGGCTGACACATAGAGACAGACAACCATTCACACTCACATTCACACCTACGGACAATTTAGAGTCACCACTTAACCTGCATGTCTTTGGGAGGAAGCTGGACAACATGCAAACGCCACACAGATGCCACACACCACAGATTTGACTGACACTATATACTCCGTCACATTCATCCACGTCCACACCAGTAACTCTCTTGAACTTGTGGGTTTAAAAATTCCTGCCAGACTTGAACTCTCATGTCTTTTGAGTAACAGCTGAGTTAATGTTAACGAGTTCATGTCTTTGATGTCAGGCTGTGTTCTCCCAGCCCGAGGGGTTGGAGGGAGACGGCAGCACAGAGACGCAGTACACCTACTACCCTGCCACCATCGCAGACGCCACCACTGGCACCATGGTGACCACAGTGCAGGCCTCTGACACACTGCTGGGCCAGACCACACCCACAGGTAATCACTGCCTCTGACACAGCACAGGGACAGTCTCACATCATAATTACTACGATTAAATGTCAATGCAACTTTTTAAACCGTTAACCACAGACTCATTTTTAATTTCTTAAAGGAGAAAGAGTTTTTTTATTGCCTATAATTTAAAGGCTTTAATGTGCATTAATTCTGTATCATGTTCATTTTAAGATGCTGTGTTTCTTCTCTGCAGCTGATGTTAAGATTTTATTTTACAGGGCAGCTTTATGTGATGATGTCACCCCAGGAAGTTTTGACGAGTTCCAATCAAAGGACAATCGCACCTCGCACTCAGCCATACATAGCGTAAATACATTTATATTTTCACAGGATTACAGCACTGTCGTATTAATGCACAGCTTAATGTAGGAACTCTTCTACATCCAGCACGTCAAGCCAACTTAATATCTTTGTCCTAATGTGTCTTCAGAAAGCAAGAGGCTCCTCGGGGTTCCAGAGACGATAAGAGGCGAGCCCAGCACAATGAAGGTGAGCACTCTCATCCAGTGTGAGACGCTGAAGCTGTGGCTGTATTTTACAAACAATATCTGAGTCACATCCAAATATTGTTCCAACAGTTGAGCGCCGGCGCAGGGACAAGATCAACAACTGGATTGTGCAGCTGTCAAAGGCCATCCCAGACTGTAACATCGACTACACCAAGACAGGACAGGTGAGTCAAGTACGTCTGAATCCATGATGTCTGAGACATTTAAAAGTCTTTGTGGGAGGAGTTTTTCCATGGCTTTCCAAATGGATCTAGTGCTGGAAAACAGTTAAAACATTTTAATTTACTTAGGCTGTTAGGTTTATATATGCACAGAGCATCAACAGAGAGGCCGAGGGAGGGAAGGAGACAGCGACACTTCGTCTTCGTTATATATGTCTTATATGTGAAATGTCTGAGTTGTCGCTGCATTTTTTAAAGCACACAATAAACTACAACTACCAAGAAGAGCGGCGACGGGCTATGATCCACCTCACAAACAAACTAGCAAACAAACGCTCATCTGACACAGTCAAACAGCTCTGACTGTCTCCCACACATGCAGCGCTGCGCTGGACTGCACGTGTGCTACTGCGCTAATTTCATTCATCTCACAGACTGATTTAGCGTAGCATGTGCAACATATAGACTGATGAAACAGCGTTATCTAAATTTATATCTTGCTTGAAAATATATTGATATGTTGTACATAGTCTTTACATCGCCCAGAAGTTATTTTGGAGCCTGACCGGTCAAAGCCTCTCTTCCTCTGGGCAGCTGCCCCGTCTCACTCAGACTCTGTGTGGGTGATTCAGCGCTGTACATCAGCGTGAAAGAGAGGAGCGCTCACTCCGCAGCTTATTCTCAGGACTTAAGTACACTGCACGCTGACTGACCAAAAAAAATCTCCGACTGCACAACTTGAAGAATCTCAGTTGATTAAAGGGTGCGACTTGGATTCAAAACAAAACAAAAATATCATAGACAGGAAATGCAGTAAAACAGTGTTTTCAAGAAGTGGTCAGAGAGATAAAGCAAAGCGTTTTTTTTTAAGTTTCATTAAAAGAGAAAACAAAACAAACTGAATGTGTACGTTCTCTTGTTTTGTTTCAGAGTAAAGGAGGAATCTTGTCCAAAGCCTGCGAGTACATCAAGGAGCTGCGACAGAGCAACCTAAAGCTGGGGGAAGACATCAGCACTCTGGATCGTCTCAGGATCGACAACCAGCTGCTCAGACAGGAGGTTTGTCTTCTCCCCTGAATATCGTCCCTGTTAGTGTGAAACAGTGTTTAACACTTCCTGTAAACTGACCCGCCTGCTGATCCGTTCTGCCACCATTACAGCGGTGACAGAGTGGATCACATGTACGCTGACAGTGTGAGTGAGGATTTGTGGGTTAACAGTGGTCAGCAATCATCTCATGACAAACAGGTTGTCTGTGTGAATGTAGGACTCAGTTGTCCTTACAGCACTCGTGAAATTGGTTATAACCCAGTTTGAGTCCGACCGCCACAGTCCACATGCAAAACTGCTGAACTGGGATGACTTGCTAGTTCATGATTTAAATCAACAAACACTGAATCACAGATTTCTCGTGTTAAATGATGTAAAAATAGGAAAAATGTGAAATTTAAAAGTGGAGCTTCGGCCAGGAAACATGCAGAGATTATCCAGCTCAGATATCAGTGGCAGACATTTTACTTTAGCGGTCCCTGAGGGGTCTGTCGTCAGGATGTTACTCAGAACACAAACATGAGGATTTAATGCAGATTAAAATCAAATATAAATGATTTAGATCTTCAAGTCTTCTTCTGCTAAATGCTTGGTGGCAGCTGGTGTTAGAGGAGCACTACCACCTACCTATACGTGCGTACAGATGGGTCAAACATTTATTATCCCTCTATGGAGAAAAACTATATTGAGATATTGTTGTTTCATCTTCCAGCCCTACTTCACAGTGTTATTCTGTGAACTCCTCAAGTTGAAAAATCTTCAATTTAGAGCGGAAAAGTGCCCCACGACATCCCCATTATTTCCTCCATTGTCCACTAGGATGATTTGAGGGGCAGGGCTTCTGTGGTGGTCATGACAACAAGTTTACAGTTGGTAAACAATGGAGGAGAAACTGGTGGTAGCAGGTTAGTGAATACCCAGAGCTTTACAGCCTGATGAAAGACAGCAGGTTGTCAAACTGCCCCGACTCATCCTAAAATATCCCTGTTAACATCCATCATGGAGGAGAAGCTCCTGGACCAACTGGTGGTACTCCCCATGATCCAGCCTCTTTGTTAGGGTCTCATGTACCCACACAGATCTCTGTTTATCTGCTGACAGCCTCTCACCCTCAACCAGAGCTACAGACAGTACCCTCTGCTGAAACATGTCAGGAACTTAGACAGCCAAAATAAACCGTAGATTGATTACACAGTAAAGGTTAGGGTCAGGAGGTGACGGGGTGGCATTCAATTAAAATATAAAAACGGTGTGGTGCACCTTTTGTCGGGGCCTGAACATCCTGTTTCACCTCAGATAAACATGACTCAGTCCTTCATGGTGATTATGTTCCTGATGAGGCAGCTGATGAGACATTATCACTACATCACCACTGTGTTATCTGTGCTGCTGTTGCTCAGGTGGAAGACTGGAAGTCCAAGAATCAGATCCTGAGGAACCTCCTGCGACAGCACGGCATTGTGGGATCTTCCAGCACAGACCCTCAGTGAGAAGCCTGAAGCCACTGGGTATTTGAAGACAACCATGTATGGGCCAAAAGAGTACTTGAAATGCTTTGAGATACTTTATGTGTGATCAGCAGTGCATGAAAGAGGGACGTAATTGAATATTGTCATTCAGATTTAAATCCATCTTCTTTGCCTAATGACACCTTTGAATATTATCTTTGAAGCTTTTTACAGAATCCTTCGCCTGGTGGAAACAACCCCATCATAACAACACCATGTAAAAATGTTTAGTTACAGGAGTCGTCGGTCGGTTTAACGCAGCCCTCGTTGAATGCCTTCCTCCACAAACATGATTGTTCATTAACCTCCAGTACAGTAAGCTCTGAAACACGACCAACTCCTCATGTCTTTCTTTCTCTTAACCTCTGCAGTGCCGTGCTTCTCTGTATCAAACGCACTTACGTTGATGTATTCAGTCATGCTTTGACTCGTTTTCCGTTTCACTCTGACCAGTCGTTACCAAGTTTGTCATCCAGTTCATCGCTCGGCTCGTTTGCTTTGTATTTTTGTATGTTACATGAAACCTCACTGGGGACGATAATTGCATTGCAACAATGTAACTAACTAAATAAATAAACAAACAAACAAACAGGGGTTGTTAAGCATCGCATTGTAGGTAGGCTATGTATGTCTTTATAATAAAAATCAAATAATATACTGTATGTCATACGCCACTTTCAGTTGTGTTTATTAAAGTTGGTAAATTGGTTAAAAGGTGTTCAAGTGTTTTTATTACACACTATCTGTCTTTATGTCTGCAGCATGAAAAAAGTAGTCCTGAGTGTTTTATTTTGAAGGTCCAATGCGGAAGAAGATTACTTCATTGACGCTGGGAAAATTAAGCTCCCGCAGATTCCGTGTATTTGTCAGCCTCTGCAGTCTGTTATTACTGATCGAAATCAACACCAGGACACAGTGAAGCTTCACCAATGATCTGTATACTGCTGGTAGCGGGACACGGCACCGTGTTAGAGACACAAATCAAGGTGAGTCGCTTTAATGTTGCAGCACAGAGGAGGTAAGTTGAAGTAGTGCAAAGTTCGCATTTAGTGTGTATCGCTCAGTCACCAAACTCCATTGAACAATCTGCTAATTCACCTGTGTGTTACCTGTCAGCTGCTGTTTACACATGTTAGACCACCTTTTAGGATATTAACTGAATCATGAGGATGTACAGGTGTGTTCGGCTCATCTGATCTCACAATCCTACCTTTATTTATTTATTAAATCACATTTTTATCATCGGCTCACAGCCTTCACTGCCCCCTACCGAGCAATGTGGTGGAATAAAATTAAGGGACCACTTCTTGGAAGTTTTTTAATCCTGAGTTTTATTGGTTAATATATGTATGCCGAATTATTGAGCTAATCTAAAGGGTGACGTGCCAGCCTCACGCATTTTAGGGACTGTTCGTTACTAATGAGGGGGAAGGGGGCGGTGCAAAAAGAGGGAGGCATGCCAAATCTTTTTTTTTGGCTTTCGGGAGAGGCATACAAATTTAAATGTCTATATGTTAGATTTATTTTTACCAATGATTTTTAAAGAAAAAAAATAGTGGAAGCACTCTAGGGCCTCTCTCACCCTGTGGGGAGTGTGCATTATTTATGAGGGGGAGGTGCAAAAAGAGAGAGGCATGGCAAATAATTTTTAAGCACTGAGGAGAAGGGGTGGGCGATATGGCTCTAAAATAATATCACAATACTTAAGTGTATTTTTACGATAATGATATTCTTGACAATATGACAAATTAGTTATAAAAACATTTTATTATTAATTCAAGAAAACAGAATGGCAACAAAATAAGTGATATAGTTTTACAGTTTACCTTCAAATATTCAGTAAAAACGAAAATGATCTCTCATTTCTTTAGTTTGAACAACATCAGTAACTCAGTGAGAGTCAGAGTCTGTCACAATATTAATAACTCAACAAAGTAAAATCTAAGGGGACGTCTTGTGTCCAGGAAAACCTGTGATCCTGAGTTTGAGCTGAAAGCATTATTTAAGCATGTATATATTCTACATATACACCTTGTGAGAACATCACCAATCAAGATCTGTATATAGTTTGTCACCATGGTGATTTGAAACCTGTATTTGAGTCCTGCTGTTTTTTTCTGCCTCTTCCAGAATGATGACACGGGTTTATACAGCCACCTGACTGGTGTACCGAAGGCTCTACTTCCTGGTATCGGAGGGAAGAAGATCCTCGACTTTTGGTGGGAGACGGTCAACATGTGCGTAACAGTGGCTCCAACATGACCTGGCCTTATCTCTGGTTATCTGTTAACTTTGAAATATTGATGGTTAACTTCTTCTTCTGCATCTTTCTCTCCAGGCGACAGCTGTTCACAGAGGTGTATCTGGTCACTAATGCAGACAAGTGAGTTCTAGCTGCTGCGTGAACCAGCTGGTGTTGACTCAGCAGTCTCGTTTAACTCTGCTCCTCCTCCGTTCTCTTGTTCTGTCACGCTGACCAGGTATAAGCACTACGAGCGCTGGGCCACAGCCAACGACTTCCCCGTGGAAAATGTCATAAATGACGGCAGCACCACGTTGGAGGACCGTCTCGGGGCCGTGGCTGACCTGGAGCTGGCCATACGCAGCCGCAAGCTGCAGGATGACATCATGGTGGTACGATGAATCTGTCTGTTGTTGGTGTTGGAGCGCGTCCTGTCACACGACTGCTCGGATATGTTTCACAGGGCGTGTTCAGGTAGATCTGACTGAATGTTTTCTGTCGTCTGTGTGTATGCGCAGATCGCAGGAGACATGCTGTGTGCAGACCAGAACTTTGACATCGCCCAAGTGATCCGTTTCTTCAGGTCAGAGGTGATTAACCACAGCACACTTTCATCATGTTAGTAGACACAACTGTGATGCTCAGCTGACGGCTCATGGGCCAAATCTGGTTCATGATAGGTTGCAAGGTGGCCCACTGACCATTTTCTAATCCATCCATCCGTTTGCAACCGCTTATCCGAAGCCGGATCATGGGGGCCCTCATCCCTCTCCCCAGCAACACTTTCCAGCTCCTCCTGGGGGACCCCAAGGCGTTCCCAGGCCAGATGAGATATATAAGTTGGACGTGCCCAGAACACCTCTAACAGGATGCGCCCAGGAGGATCCTGATCAGATGTTGAACCACCTCAACTGACCCCTTTCAACGTGAAGGAGCAGCAGCTCTACTCTGAGCTCCCTCCAGATGTCCGAGCTCCTCCCCCTATCTCTCTAGGCCAGTTCAGACCAAAGTTTCCAGACACAATGAAACGGTTTGAGGACATTGCAAAGAAAAGTTGCAGTGGTCTGAATGACTCAGTAACATATGGGCTCAGGTCGGCTCATGCAGTTGCAAGGGATTCAACCTGTTCAATCAGACCGTCTCGAACCCTGTTACCAATCACGCACGCTGTGGCTGATGCACACACACAGTAGTAAACATGGCACACTATTGGACAGAGGAGACAGAAGAGGAGCTCAAAAATCTTTTGGAAGCACAATCCTGTTTGTATAACACCAGTTTAAAGAGCTACTCCAACAAAATGTATTTATTTAGCACCAGGGGAGGATCTGCTGTCCAGGCTAAATGTACTTAAATCCTAGAAAAACGCCCCTTTGTACACCTGACCTGTGCCGGGCTGCAGACAAGACAAGACGTGAAAACAACTACTTTTAAAAGAACTGATAAAAACATAGGAACAAAGGAAATAAAAAGACATTTTAAATGAACTTGAAACTCGTGTACAATCAGGAAAGACTCTCCGATAAACGGATGTTTTAAGAGGGGACTTAAAAAAGATCACTGACTCGGCCGACCTGATTTCCTCGGGCAGATCGTTCCAGAGCCTCGGCTTGGCCCTGACAGCAAACGCTCTGCTAATGTTTGTTTATTCACGGGCCCCTGGCCGCCTGTCATTTTATAAAAGTGGCCCCTGGGCGAAGCAAGTTGAGTATCCCTGCCGTACAATCTCCTGTGTGTAAAGGACGTTTATCAAGGTTGTATGAATGTCTTTGTGGACGTGAAGTCATGAGCATCTGATCCTTTGTGTGTGCTGCAGCCTGGAGAGCTCATCATTTACTACGAGCTGGAGGAAGGAGAGAAAAGCAGCTCCAGGGGCATCGTGGAGGTCTGTCCTGACACCCACAGGTGGGTTTTTACCTTCAGTCCCACAAAGCACGATGTGCTGTAACAGAATTAAGATACACATCCATGTGTGGTGTTTCTGGACGTTATTGACGTACATTTTATACGTCACTGTGTTCAAACTCTGACTTCAATCATTTGTTTTCTGCGTCAGGATAACTCGCTTCTTGGAGAAACCACAGGAAGGACTGACGGCGTCCCGGCTGGCCAGCGTGGTGTTTTACTGCATCCGAAAAGAAACACTGCCCTACCTGTCTGACTTCCTCAGCCTGCAGCCTCAAGGCTCAGTCAGGTCGTTCGGACGATTCTGGGTTCGTAAGTGTTAGTTCAATAACGACGAAACAAAGTCACCTACAGATACCAGATCTGCTGTTCAACTTGTTAGACAAATATTAGACAAACCATTGAGTTCAATGGGGAGGATTGATTCTTATTACTGCCCTCATGCGATTTCATTTCATTCTGTTCATGACTGCACAATAAGTTTATGATTTAACTTTGCTTTCATTAAGGTAAAACTCTAAAATCAATCACTTGGATTGTAATCAGTCCTACTTTACTAATAACCTCAGTGCATCGTCTTTTAGAAAGTTTATAAAGTTAATGGAAAGTAACTAAGTACATTTACTCAAGTACTGTAATTTAAGGTCCAGAATATAAATATTGTGCTTTTTACTCCACTATATTCACTTGAAAACTTTATTGACCCAGCAGTATCTCCATCATCTGGCAAAGTTTAATAAAGGATCGACGCGACATACTGAAATTGTCACGCCAGTCGGCGTTGGTGAACTCCATCATTACTACCCGTTCCCACCAGTCCTGACTGCGCACCTTCATCCAAAGTGTCCGGGGGGCTCTGGTGGAAACGGGTAGCATGGATATGGATGGCACAGCTCTGGCTCCATTTTCTATTTCTTCACGTTCTCGCCTTCCATTAATGAAGAAAGTGAGACAGTATAGTGTCAAGTACTGGTGGTGGGTCAGTACCAGCACCAAAGCGTGCACGAAGGCGACTGCTACCGGCCCCGGGCTGTTCATTATCCGCCGTGCTGCTGTTGTTGTTGTTGTTGTTGTTGTTTTTGGATACAGGAAAAAGAAGCTGAAATGACGCGCACTGCGTCACGACGTTCTCCGTGCATCACTGTTTTGATCGAGATATCCCAATTGATTACAGTGACCATGTATACAGGAATAACCCTGTTTGCTCACTCATATAAACAGGTTATTCTGAATGTTTCAGAAACCACAATACTGACCTTGACCTGAATATTGACTGCATGTAAACGTAGTCAGTGACATTACTGCTCCCATTACTTCCCCACTATCATAATACAAGCACTGAATCCAGTGAAAAGCATCAGCTGTCAGAAGTGGGATTCGAACCCATGCCTCCAGGGGAGACTGCGACCTGAACGCAGCGCCTTAGACCGCTCGGCCATCCTGACCTCTCACACTGTGAATTTTTGTATAAAAAAAAATCCTAAATATAAATATAAATATGCTTCTTTTAAATCCTCTCAATAATGGAGAGTTATCGCCCTGCAACAGTATGCCTCTGCCAACCAGTGAAGCTGCAGTTTACATGTAGCTGAAGATTCTCAGTCATCCAGGTCATGGTACTCTTAAGTGCTATATCGTAGGCAACTGGACTTGCTTGAGTTTCCTGCAGATGTTTGGCCTCTCATCCAAGAGGCTTCTTCAGTTCTAAGGGACCTCCCATTAAACTGTGCTGTTATGGTGTTGGTGATGATTTACCCTCTCTTGATATTTTTTAGTAACACTGGCCTCCGTTATTGATCATAGGAGAAACCATACCACTGCAACCAACAGGAAAACTGCTCCAGGAGAGATTACTTGTGATTTTAGCAGGAAATGGTACTTTTATTCATTTAAAATCTTATGATCGTAATGTCTGAACTGTTAACTTTTCTAAAAACACATGTTAAAATGAACTCGTTGAAATTATTGCCTTCTCAAAACTTTCTGTTTCAGTAGTCATCCAACCTTTGTAAAGTTGTGATACTGTTAGGCTGTACTACAATCCAAAAGTAAAAGTGTTAAAATAAGCTCATTTGCTTTGTAAAATGAAGCTAACCTCAGGTAAAGCTATTTATTAACCGGCACGTCTCCCTCTGGAAAACACAAGTGACATCAGCGGCCACCAGTGCCAGTCACAAACATCAAAGTGGTTTTAAAATTTCTTGATGAAAACGACTGTCAGTGACTGGATTTAAAGACTTAAGATTAGAATCCTTACATATCACACAAAATGGGTTTTTGTCTGCAGACTGTCAACAAACCCAGACTGGAACACACCAGAGGGGTGTACTACGAAGGAGGCTCAACACAGCCAGGCTTTGTGTTCATGTTCTGGCTTAACAAAACCTAAAGCCCCTAAACAGAGTTAAACGGTATCACGAAGGTGGTTATCAACTTGGTTTGTCAAGTCCGGCTCTCAGCTTTGTGCTCCTGCGCGTTCACATAAAAAGAGGCGTTTGGCGTCATATGATTCTACTTCTGCACATGGTCGCTGATTTCAGCCAAGAGGAGCAGGTTGTTTTAATGTAGAGAGTATGAGCGATTTAAAAAAGCGTGATCACAGCCAAAAGCAACACTGTTGCTGCAAATATGATAATTAATAATAAGTAAAGAGAGGAGGCTGATTTTAATTTCTGACAGCTGAACATTGCGGTACTTTTAAATACGAAGCTTTATCCATTTAAACAAAATAAACTAGAGCAACAACTGTCATTTTTAAATTGTGTTTTATATTGTTTTTATATATTTTACTGATCAATTATAGAATGAGTGTGTTTTATTGAAAGTGAGGCTGGGTGTGCGTATGAATACACAGTGAACTTTTTAGGTGCTGTACAGTAAATCTCATAGCCTATTGTCTCTGTACAATGACAACAAAGACCTTTTCAACTGTGAAAATAGCATAGACCTATTCAAGATTTGTGTTTGGGCAACACTGCCATATAACAGGCCAAACACTGAAATTAATTTATTCATGGCCACATCAAAGTGAAATGATGAACTTTACTGATTACCTATCTGATTATCTGTAATGCTTGTTTCAGTGTCCTCCTGACGCTCGGCTCAACAGTGAGTGGCGTATTCCCTCAGCTGAACATCTGTAGGCGGAGACGCTCAGAGAGAAAGTAAACACCAGCGGATCAGTGCGATCTCTCCCTCCGTACAAATGCTCCGTTCTGATCCAGCTCCACTGGACTTTCAAAGTAAAGGTTACGCCAGCTCCAAACGCACTAAATTGTGAAACAGCTGCGCTTTTATAGCTGATTTTAAGATTAAACTCTGAACATAACCTGGTCGGGACCAGGCTATGAGCTAAGCATCAGTTACCATGGTGATCTAGCCAGGTTAAAAGAGAGCCACCTTGGTGACACTGAAAACTCTGGCTTTAGACTCAACATACCTCGCTAACCCGTTAATCTCGCTTGGTAGTACACCCCTCAGGTCTTATTATCACCAAATCATAGACAGTGTTGACGTAATGTGTGTCCCAACCTTAAAAGAGGCCTTGTCTGACATCTGTAAAACAGAGTCTTTAATAAACTTGACTGTATAACCTTTAACTCTTTTAAAATACAACTTCATATGCAGGAAATTCATTTTTAATATTTTTATTTTTTCCAATGTTTTCTCAAATGCACAATTATAGTCAAATTAAAGTAGCCAATTAGCTAATCTGAAAACCGGATCACCCGGAGTAAAGCGGAAGGGGCTGTGAGGTGACAGTGCTCACCACTGTACCACCATGCCCCTCCTTTCATAAGTAGACTTTTTCCCAGCACACATAATGACTTCTCACAAGTGCAAATGTCTGCTGGGAAAGGGTCTACAGCATACAACACCCCTCTGTCCTTTGGACCCTCACAGCGGATGAGGAAAGCTCCCAAAAAAAGCCCCTTTAACGGGGCAAAATAAAGGAAGAAACCTCAGGAAGAGCAACTGAGGAGGGATCCCTCTTCCAGGACGGACAGACGATTAGTTTTGAGTGTTGTTTCTCTTCCACCTCTGAGGTTTTCTCAACCCCAGAAAGTGGCGGACCCTTTTCCAGATGGAAGGCGTGTTTGTTGGTTCTGAAGGCCTCTGCTCGAAGACTTCAGTTGTGTCCAGGAGTTCTGAAGCTGGTGTACTAAGGAGAGACTCCTGCCTGTGTGATTCCTCCTCGGCATGGAGCTCCTCTGTCAAGACTTCCATTATGTCCAGGGGTTCAGGTGCAGGTGCATCAGGGACAGACTCCTGGTTGTGAGGCTCATCCTCAGCCAGGAGCTCCTCCTTTGAGACATCAGTGATTTCCAGATGTTCGGGAGCTGATGCAGTAGGGAGAGACTCCTGGCTGTGCGGTTCATCTGCGGCCTGGGAGCTCCTCCTTCCAGACTTCCATTGTGTCCAGGGGTTCGGGTACTGGTCCATTAGGGAGAGACTCCTGGCTGTGCGGTTCATCAGCGACTGGGAGCTCCTCCTTCCAGACATCCATTGTGTCCAGGGGTTCGGGTACTGGAGCATTAGGGAGAGCCTCCTGCTTGCGTGGCTCGTCCTCAGGGATCTCCTCGTGGGTGTTTTTGCATAGAGGAGGCATCTTGTCCTCTCTCACAGTCTGGAGCTCCATTGAGAGCTCAAGGCTGTGAGCGGTCAGATCGCTGAGCTGATTTTTCAACTCCTCTAGCTCTCTCTGAAAAGATGTTTCAGTTGCTTTGGAGTTTTCTTTAAGGACTTTAATCTCCTCCGCCATTTTGTCACGGAGGGCGTCCTGCGCAGCCATTAAATTCTGCATCAGCTGCAGCTCAGCTGACACTTTGTCTGCGTGAGCTCTGAGTTCACTGTTCAGCTCACGTTCAACTTTGAGCTGAGATTTTAGCTCCTCTTGCTCTCTCTGAAAAGCTGTTTCATTTACAGTGGTGTTTTTCTGAAGGATTTCAATCTCCTCCGCCATTTTGTCACAGAGGGCAACCTGCTCAGCCCTCAAACTTTGCATCAGCTGCTGGTCTGCTGACACCCTGTCTGCATGAGCCTTGACTTCATTATGTAGCTCACACTGAAGGGAGTAGGCCTGATGTCTGACGTTGAGGAGGTCAGTTTCATACTTTTGGATGACCTCCTGGTGTGAAAGTCTGGTCCTGTCCAGTTCTTCTTGGAGAAGCTTGCTCTTCTCCCTCTCAACCTGGAGCTCAGCCGTAAATTTGTCTTGGCTGATGATATGAGCCACTCTCAGCTCCTCGTAATCCTTGTGAAGGTCCTTCTTCTTCTTCTGTCTCACGGTGTCCCTCACGTGAACAGCCATCTCGTAGGTGCCGAGAGTTTCTGGGTCAGCGTATTTTTTAAACCTCTCCAGCTCTCTTTTTATGTCTTTTTCTTTGTTGATGTGCATTTCCTTCAGGAACTTCTGTTTGGCCAACTGTTGTTTTGTGGCCTCCAACTCCTGGCTAAGTTGTTTCCTCTCATGGGAATGGGCAGCCTGCTCCTTTTGCAACAGGTTATTAAGTTCTGTAACCTGTTGAAAGAGTGCATCATGCTCCATGACGGGGTTCTGCTGAGGCTGACCTCTGCCCTGCTGTCTCTGGGGCCTCCTGTTTCCTCTGGATTGCTGTGGTTGTTGCATTTTGTTTGGTCACTAAAATGAGTCCAAATGAATGTGTTTTTTTCAGTTGCAGTTTTTCTCTGATGAAAGGATGTTCCTTGTATCAGTGTGGTCTGCCTCTGTGTTCTCTCCAAGCTGTCTTGCAGTTGTGTCAAACAATGTATCTGAATCAGCTGTGGCGGTGAAGTGTGTCCTCTCCTGTGTTCTCTCCTGTACTTATAAAGAAAATCTGGATGTCTGGTGATGTCACAAAGCGTCATTATGGAATGTCTTCGATGATGCGTTAAGTGTGCATTCCGTTTTGCTTTGATCTTTAGAATTCTATGGTTTCATTCCATTTTTTATGTATTTTTTTTTAAATTTCAATACTCTTTATTGACATGAATGCCAGGTGAACAATATTAACGATAGCTGTATCTCAATTCAGGGGCTGCAGCCTTTGAAGGATGTGTCCTTCGCAGTCTTTGTCGGCCACGTCATTTAAAGACCACATGAGCCAATCCAAACAGTCTCAGACACAGGACGGTCTGGACTGTGGAGGATTTCCTGGTTGCGTCCCCAGTTGTTCTTGCCCCTACCCGTTGGTATTCCTGTGACCTAGTAACCAGCTGTGCTTGACGAAATATGGAGCAAGCTAGTAAGTTAGTTAGCCCTAAATCATGGACCCAGAGGTTGCTATTGTATATGTATATTTTTTAGTAAGCAGTTCAGTAATCATTGAGCACATTGGCAGTTGTTTTTTGTTTGTTGTTTTGGGTATTTTATTGGCTTTCAAAGCGGTTAAAATGAGACTGCAGGAGCGACACCAAACCTGGGTCAATTTCTTGCAGCACTGTACCACCAATGACTGTGGAGAAGTAGAACATTTGCTGCCTTTCTGCCAACAAAAGCAAGCAACAGTACGCTGTCACTGGAAGACAAGGACTGCGATGGCCGGGAACTGAACCCAGGTCAACTGCTTGGAAGGCAGCTATGCTTACCACTATACCACCATCGCTGCGCAAACCTTATTTTAATGCATATTCAGCAATTTATCTGAGCACTGAGACTGAACAGAGCACTTAAGGATTAGAACTTATCCATCAAGGGACAACACACAAGAGGGAGCGTCTACTTACTCAACAGTTATCATGACTTGATTTGCTTTGACACTGAGACTTTTCCAAGACACACCTGTAGGTGCAGTAGGCTGCAAATGCATGATTGGTGGGCAGCTACTGCTGAAAGGTGCCTCTCGTTGTCGGCAGGCTTCAAACCTGCGCGGGGAAACCCCAGTGGATTTCTAGTCCATCACCTTAACCACTCGGCCACGACATCCGCAAACATGATTTTAAACTGACTTCCCACTGCTGCGCCAAAAGCAACTGACTGCAAAGTCTGCATTTTATCAAGGCAATGAGACTGAAAAGAATCCCACATTCAAGGGCTGCACTGTTGTGGACCCAGTCACTTCAGGCACTCGTCAGGTGATACGACACAGTCAAGGAAGTCCATTAGGTCATCACCTTGAAAGGACAAACTTTATGTCACCCATACTCACGTATGTTAAAGGTGTTATCAAAAATTGGGTTCCATTGAATTAAAGTATGGTAAGGATTACAACTTATTGACTGTGAGACAACACACAATACAGTGGTGGAAAAAAGTTTTCGGACACCCTTAAAATTTTACACAATCTCAAATATTATCATGAAATATTTGTGGAAAAATCTTTTTTGTGTTTCAAAAGATGTGGCTGCAGTAGAAAGACACAAACAAATATAAATGATTTTTTTTTTGTTTATTGTTTACAAGAAAAACTAACAAAACTAAATTCTTGACAGTTTCAGTATGTCAGTTCTCAACATTGTTGGTATCAAAGTCAACAAATAACAGAATGTGTTCAAAACTCAACAGAAAGTAAATAAACCATCACATCATCATATTAATATTTAGTAGTCCTGCCATTAGCACGCAGTAGAGCTCTAATCCTGGCTGGCATGTTCCCCACGAGCCTTTCACACTGTTGAGGGGCAATCTTGTCCCATTCTTCTTGAATTACTGCTTTGAATTCTTCTAAATTCTTTGGTTTACGCTTTGAAACAGACCTTTTGATAATCCACCACAGATTTTCAATGGGGCTCATGTCCGGGGATTGAGCTGGCCACTCTAAGACCTGGATACTGTGCTCCTGCAGTCCTGGCCCTGGATGTGTGGCCAAGGGGCATTATCTTGTTGAAACATCCAGTTTTGACCTCGACAGAACAGTGCACGTGCAGAGGGGAGCATGTGGGTTTGGAGAATGACACAACACTTGGCAGAGTTCAATGTGCCATCACAGACAGTGAGATGACCAACACCAGCAGCACTCATGCATCCCCAAACCATGATACTGCCTCCACCATGCTTGACAGTGGGCACTGTACATGCTGGAGATAATGCTTCGCCTGGCCTTCTGCGTACCCTCACATTAGCAGGAGGAAGATAAAGCTGGAAACTGGATTCATCTGACCGTAGAATCTTCTTCCAATTCCTGGCTGTCCAGTTCTTGTGTGCTTGGGCCCAACGACGCCGGGCTAACCTCTGTCTCTCATTGATCAGGGGCTTCTTGACAGCCTTGTAGGACCTTAAGCCATGATCTAAAAGTCGGCCACGTACAGTGCGGGTGGAGCACTGGACACCAGTTTGGTTTGACCACTGCTGCTGAAGCTCCTGTGATGTCATTCGGTGGTTTTCCCTGCACATGTGGATCAGGATCATTTCTTGCTGAAGAAACCCTTGGACGCCCAGATCTTGGTTTGTCTTCCAAGCTGTTGGTTGGTCTGTACTTCTGCAGAGTGTATCCAACTGCTGAAGGACTGCATCTGCACTTCCTGGCTATCTGGCGGCAGCTGTACCCTTCCTGGCTGAGAATCTGTATCTTCAGGCATGTTTCCTGCGTTAGGTTCTTTGTTTTAGCCATTTTTGTCTCTGAAGAACTTCCAAATGTGCTGGCTTCTATATAGACACGAAGCACGGCAACAAAAATTGTGTCTTTTAATAAAAAGCACGACCTTCATTAGTGGATCACTGGTTCCAAAATGACCCAACACTCAAAATTTCTTCTGTATTTTTATGGAACCAATCAATGTTAAGTTTTTAAAGGCTTTTTTAGGATCTGTTTAGTAATTTGGCTGTGACTGTACTAAAAGAAATTGCACTTGAAGACCTAAGAGTGATTCTATTTGATTACATTCATGCCCTGATTATTAAAACAACAAATCAGAAGTTACTCAGCAGTTACTCAGTACTTGAGTAGTTTTATCACTAAATACTTTCTTACTCTTACTCAAGTAGTTATTTGGATGACTACTTTTTACTTTAACTTGAGTCATATTATTCGTAAGTAACAATGCTCTTACTTGAGTACAATTTTTGGCTACTCTACCCACCTCTGGCAGTATGTAAAGTACTATATATATATAAGTAAATAAAAAAGTGTTCCACATTTACTAGCTGCAACATTAAACTAATGAACACATTAATGCATCAATAATTAGAATCCAATAATTTAATGTACATTATTGTGAAGTTGGACATTCTGCATAATGAGTACTTTAATTATATTTTGATGATTTTACCTGAGTAGAATATTGAAGGTGGGACTTTAACTTGTAACAGAGTACTTATACAGTGTGGTATTACTACTTTTACTTGAGTGAAAGATCTGTGTACTTCTTGGTTATAACTCTAATAACCTTTGTGGCTCCTTTCTCTTCAGGAGTGGCTCATTAATGAGAAGCAGCGCGGTGTGTTTGGGATGAAGCTTCCTACTGGCTTCCAGCTCATCGGACAAGTGGTTAGTATCCTCACCTCAGGTCAGACCAGAGATATCATCTTTATCATTATGGCTCCATGCTGCTGATAGACGTTATGTTTTCAGGTTGTGCGTCCGTCTGACCAGGACACAGTATAAATATAGAAAGCAGGTTGTTCTTCATGTGCAGGTGTTTAACTTTATCATAACAGTAACACGCCTCCTCTTGACGTCTCAGGGTCTGTCAGATTACACCAAGTGGCTCACACACTACTCCACCAAGCAACAAGACAGACCTGCCAAACCAATCACATGCAGATCATACGCCAGGTAAGAAAAGTCTTCTCACTCCACTTCAGTTTAGCTCAGGTTACTCTCCCTCCTCTCCCTCCTCCTCCTCCTCCTCCTCCCTAAATCACAACAAGAGCACTTGAATGTTTGAACTCAGTCTGACACTGTAAGAACTGATCTCCAAATACGTGACGACTCACAGGGTGGGATTAATGGGGAATCCTTCAGACGGCTTCAACGGGAAAACCATTGCCATGTCCATCTCTAACTTCTGGGCTGAGGTCACTCTAGTGGAGAGCCAGACTCTGGTAACACACACACACACACACACACACACACACACACACACACACAAAGCTTAAACACCTTCATCAGGAATATGTTGTGTAATATTCATGTACATTTCTGTGACGTTGCAGGCGTTAGTCCCTCATCCGCTCAACGACCCCACAGAGTTTGGAAGCTTGCAAGATCTGTTCTGTATCAGCAGGAAGGAGGGGTGTGTACACGACAGGTGAAAATACATGACAGACTTGGTCGTGTTCAGGCTTTTTCCTGAATGTTCTCTTCATCTTCCTCTGCAGGTACCTCGGAGGTCTGCGGCTGCTGCAGGCTACCTGTAAGAAGTTCTACCAGTTCTGCTCCAAACAAGGGTGAGTTTAGTTTCTGAGACAGAGACCAAGATACTGTTGTTCAACTGCTCATTAACGCAGCTAATCAGCCAATCACGTGGCAGCAGCTCAGTGCATTTAGTCATGAAGACGTGGTGAAGACGAGCTGCTGAAGTTCAAACTGAGCATCAGAATGATGAAGAAAGGTGATTGAAGTGACTTTGAACGTGGCATGGTTGTTGGTGCCAGACGGGCTGGTCTGAGTATTTACTGGGATTTTCAGCACAACCATCTCTAGGGTTTACAGAGGATGGTCCCAAAAAGAGAAAATATCCAGTGTTGATGCCAGAGGTCAGAGGTCAGAGGAGAATGGCCAGACTGGTTCAAGATGATAGAAAGGCAACGGGAAGTCAAATAAGCACTGGTTCCAACCAAGGTGTGCAGAAGACCATCTCTGAAGCAACAACACGTCCAACCTTGAAGCAGATGGGCTACAGCAGCAGAAGACCACACCAGGTGCCACTCCTGTCAGCTAACAACAGGAAACTGAGGCTACAATTCACACAGGCTCACCAAAACTGGACAATAGAAGATTGGAAAAACCACATTCAGATGGTAGGCTCAGAATTTGGAAGCATGGATCCATCCTGCCTTGTATCAACGCTTCAGGCTGCTGCTGCTGGTGTCATGGTGTGGGGGAGATTTTCTTAGTACCAACTGAGCATGGTTTAAACACCACAGCCTACCTGAGTATTGTTGCTGACCGTGTCCATCCCTTTATGACCACAGTGTACCCATCTTCTGATGGCTACTTCCTGCAGGATAACGCACCATGTCACAAAGCTCAGATCATCTCAAACATGACAATGAGTTCACTGTACTCCAATGGCCTCCACAGTCACCAGATCTCAGTCCAATAGAGCACCTTTGGGATGTGGTGGAACAGGGAGATTCTCATCATCGATGTGCATGTGTCATAAAACGTCCCCCAAATCGAAGGTGGAATATTTACCCTTCATCGTAAATGTACATTTGTCAAGGACAATAGAGCGACAAGCCAGAACAGGTTGTAATATTCTTACTGCACCTCTGGAAGATGTTTTTTTACTTATTAAGGACACTCCCTGTTCAGGACCGTCACTTTCACTGCTAACGCTCCTTCACTGTCTGCTGTGTGTTGCTTTTTCTTTATCTGCAGCATCGCTTTGACAAAGCAGAACTTCACACTGAAGTACGACACCAACATTCCTCGGCAAGTGGTGAGGATTCATTCAAGCACTGGTCTCTGAGAAAATAAAGCAAAACAGTTCACACAACTTAGTGTTTAATGTGAAAATGTGAAGTGATGGTGACATGATTTTTCTCTGTGTTAATGCAGGGCCTCGCTGGAAGCAGGTAAATAATTCTGTTTGATGTTTTCTTATCTGTCGAAGCCAATTTAAAGGTAATTTTGCACACTTTGAATTTAATGATTTACAATCTTCTCTTTTCACAGTGCCATCGTCTCAGCTACCCTGAAGTGTCTTATGAAATTCTACAACATCACCGACAGTGTAAGGATTTGTCCTGTCTCATTACTGCGTTAAGTTTTTTTGATGTTTGATGTCAGTCCTCATATCAGCCGCTGACATAACGTAGCGCTAATATGCGTCAGCTTAGGACTGGCTTGATACAAATGTAAAACTTGCACAGTTCTCATTTTCCATGACTTATACTGACCAAGCCCTCTGCTTTTAGATGTTACGTGTATATGTGACGTAGTGTGGTGGAGTTTGTTATGGGAAGTGAGACTCTCCTGTGTGTGTGTAGAAAAGTACTGTAACCAGGCCGACAAGTGCAGCAGACACAGACACATTTTGGGTCCTTGAAAAATTATGGAAAATTTAGAAATTTTGTCCATGAAAATGTGTGGGAACCCTGTCTTCCTGAAGAACACGTTAAAATTAATCATCAGAGCGTTTTTAAAAAGACACCTGAGACAAAGTCGTCCCTGCTCGTAAATAAAAGTCTCAAATTAAAAACAAATGTGTAAATGACATAAAACATATCTGCGGTGTCCTTTTCTGCTCTCCAGGATCTCCCAAAGCCGATCCGAGCCAACTTCATCCTCAACGTGGAGACTGATGAACTCTTTATCACAGCGGGTCTGCAGGACCGAGTCGTTCAAGTCAGTAACAGAATCAGCTCCACACAGATGTACTGGACTGGACACCACCACCAACAGGACACTTATCTTTAACTGAACACCTACAGTATCGAGAGTTGTTCGCTGTTTTGTCTTTGCAGGTCTATGAAGGTTTAGTCTACATGGATTTCAGCAAGGAGCTCATGGACCAGCAGGGCTACGGTACTGAAGCCACCGTCTCTCTGAAGTGGTGAAGAGGTGATATATATGAATACATTTCTGTCTTAATATCTGTGTGTCTCTCCATTTCTCAGGGAACTATATCTCTATGGACATGAGTGGGCTCCCGCCGTTCTGGCTGGCTTACCTGAGCGACCCCAGCGACTCTGGACGCATTCACAGCAACATCAGACAGCGCTGGCTCAGTGGTGCGTCTCACATCAAACATTACATCAGCTTCCTGGTCAAAATTCACCGCTAAATGAAACAATGGATGCACTGTTTGAGTTAGGGGTGTCAGTTTGCTTTTGATAGCCTGACAAGAAGCCTTTCCCTTTAGTACACTGCCTCCATCTGTTGACTCTTTAGCGCTGTCCATTACAAGGTTTGTTTTGTGATGTAAATGTCGAATATTTTATTTTCTGTTGGCTTTGCTGACAGACAAGTCTTCATAGGTTAGCTTACATTAGCCTCAGCTGCTTCGCACTGCCCACTACCCGGGTCAGGTGGGAGCTTTGTCAGCTAGTGGTCTCCGGTCTGCCCCCAGGTCGCCCTGATGATTAAGTGGTGTTACCTCTCTTAGTAACAGCTTACCGGCTCTGAACTGTAGTTGGGAACACACTGGCTTATTAACATTAACTTAGCTAGGCTCATTGTTAGCTGGTAGCTAGCTTCTAGCAGTCCGGACCACTCTGCAGAGGGAACGATGGCGAGGTGTTCAACAATAACTTTATTGTAGTCTTCACCACAAAACAATAAACATGGCCTTCTCATGAGGGTTAACAGCCCTGAGCTCATCTAGACATTTAATTCTGCTGCTGACATCACTCTTTGCCACCTGCTGTCTTCTCCATGACACCCTGAGAGAGCTGCAGCCCTCCACATACATGTCACACCCTCACATGTTACAAGGCCACTGTCCTTAAAGGGGAAAAGGGTGAGCCGGTAACAGCGGTTTCATTTTGCCACTAGCCGTGGCTAGGTTCAGGCTAACTCTTTGGTCTGTGACCTGGAAGGAGACCAGAGGGTGGGCACAATGTCTCCACCATGGATGTATACAGAGAACAGGATACAGCTTTGGAGGCGGGGCCCCGTTCATTCCTATAGAAGTTGCTCAGTGATGCATGAGGCCACAACGATTCAACTGCCGTGGATAAAATTACCTGGCACTGCTTCTGCACGTAGACATAGGGTAAAAAACTCAGAGTAGAGCCGCTGCACCTTCGTGTCGAAAGGGGTCAGTTGAGGTGGTTCAACATCTGATCAGGATCCTCCTGGGCGCCTCCTGTTAGACGTGTTCTGGGCACGTCCCACTGGTAGGAGGCCCCGGGGCAGACCCAGAACACGCTGGAGGGATTACATATCTCATCTGGCCTGGGAACACCTCAGGGTCCACCAGGAGGAGCTGGAAAGTGTTGCTGGGCAGAGGGATGTCTGGGGTGCTTTGCTCAGCCTGCTGCTCCCGTGACCTGGCCTCGGATAAGCGGATGAAAATGGACAGATGGATGCTTCTGCACAGTGTAGCGCATAGAGCAGGCACACTGGAGTCTTCTGCCAATTGAGGCGGCTACTTCCAGTTAAGCGCTCTGTTAACTTGAATATAGATAAAATGATTTAATCGTGCAGCTTTTCTTGACTTTCCAAATGTTATCGGACCAAATGGATCAAATCCTGATAGTGAAATGAGTCATTTTGTGGAGGTTGTGATGCTCAAAAAAATGTGTCCACTGATTTACAGACGTGTCTTTCTCCATGAAAGACTTTGGGAGAAATGTTCTTCAGTCCTTTTTAGAATAACATACAAGCCCATGTGTATATTTCCATCTTTCTGTTCCTCTGCAGAGTTATTAAAATGCAGACACATTGGTTCACTGGTTGATCTACTTTCACGCTGCTCCGTCTTTCCACAGGGGAACCTCTGGTCGTCGAGGCCATGAAGACGTTTGCTGAGCTCACGGATCAAGCGAGGTTGTTTTGATCACTTGGGAGTGGGTTGTTGATACAGAATTAATGCAGTAAATATCAGCGGATGTTTTGTCGAATATATGAGGCTAAAACCTCAACGTAAATAACCATGGGATTAATTATGTGTAGCCTTTGCTCAGCTGTAATTGGCTTTGGTCTTTATGAAATGTGTGAAATGTTTATGCACTGTGAGTTCCAAGAAATACCACATGCCAGTTTGCTGCAACTTTGCTGCCAAATTGTGCCTAGTATTAGTTTTAGTTTTTGAGATTTCAGAAGTTCAGAACATAAGAGATTACACAACATCTTGACTGAGAATGTTCTCCCCTCAGGACGGCTCTGGAGGACAGAGACTGGAGGCGTCTGGCACAGCTGATGGACCAGAACTTTGAGCTGCGGAGGTAAGCAGTGTGTTTTGATGTTTGAGTTTCACTCTGAGCCAACACATTCTCACTGCGACCTTGTCACATATTGACGTTTGATCGTGGACTTTCCATGTCCACATACGACTTGCAAGGTACCCTGGGTGTGTTGGTTGTTGGCGTTCTGGGGCGCCATGTCAAGTTCTGCCTGTTACATGCATCGTCTTCTTTCAAAATACACACAGGAAATGTAGTTTTTACATACAATTTCTTTCAAAATAAAAGCACTACAGCAGTACAACACTGTGATTGACTTTTTTTTCCCTCCAGCAACAAACACACGTGGCTAGGTTTAGGAAAAAAAGAACAGGGTTTGGCTTTAAAATCTTGTGGGACACGAACACTACTCTCCTGGGTGAAAGTCGGTGTTTGTCGGACCCAGCCACCCCAGTCGGACTTTCACTGCCGTAACTTCCATCCTCGTCCCACTGCATTTCCTCCTTACACCACCAGGCACCATTAAACTATAACAGCAACTGGACACGTGTCATGCCAACGTTACAGGATGCCTTTTTTCGTTGGCTTCTCACGCCACAAGTCACTGCCCAAGCGCAGGATGTTGACGTTTTCGGAGTGAGACCAGGATCTCTGAGCCCATGTAGGCCGTCAGGTCCAGCCCTCATGATGTTTTCTGCTACCATTTTTTTTCATTAGTACTTCCTGTTAGCCTGAACCTTGGGCCATCATACGTTGATAATGAGCACCCCCAACTCTGGGCTGATTGGTCTCAGGGGGCCCAAAACTCCCTTTGAGTCATGTTTCAGTTGAATTCATGTCAATGCAAATATCAGGGCACTAAGGCGACATAAATAGTCGTACTAGTAAGAAATGTAGCAAGGAGTATCCTGACACAAAGAGGAAAGTAGAAAAATAAGATTCAGGGGCTTGCTGCCATTTTATTTAAAAATATCACACAAACATCAACAAAAAAAAGACTGTCCTTTTGACAAATTCTCATCTATTTTTCATCACGTTGTGTTTAATATTGCTGCTTCACTTGTACATAGAAAACTTCCTGAGTTTACAAGCTTCAGTTTGAGCCCAAGTCGACCTTTCTGTCTTGAAAAATACACTTGCTTTGGCCTAAATTTGTCAAGTAACACCGTATCCCACAGGTCGGTCTACACTGATGACTGTCTGGGTCCTGGGAATCTGAAGATGGTTCAGCTGGCGAGGCAGGTAAGAGTTCCACTTCCTGTTTTACTGAACAGTATTCACCCTGTTCTCCATCTCCCTCTGTGTGCCCCTGCTGGAGGGCTTTTCTGATTATGCATTCATTAAGTTGTTGCTGCTCCTTGCAGTTCGGCTCTGCGGTGAAGTTACCAGGCAGCGGCGGGGCCGTGGTGGGTCTGTGTCTGGACGAAGGGAGACTTGTAAGCCTGCACCATTTTCCTCTCTGTACCTGTCTGAGGCCACGGGAGTCGAGCTTTATATTCATGCTGACACTCCCAAGGCTCTCAGATATCGGTGATATGTCAGATTTCAAAATTTACTGCAATTCCGATAAAATTTAAAAACATACAACAGACGTGGTGAAGAGGGAGCTGAGCCTGTAGGTGAAGCTTTGGATTTACTGGTCCATCTACGTCCCAACCCTCACCTGTGGTCATGAGCTCTGGGTAGTGACTGAAAGAATGAGGCCATTATGTAGCTCTGTTATGTCTAATTTGACAGCACAACCAACTTCTGTGCTCATTTGTTTCAAGTCTTAGAGCAATATTCACAAAAGCCAACCTCAGACTCACTCTCATTTGGCATTTTGCCTCGCTACATTTGCCGTTTTTTGGCACAGTGTCTCTTGGATGTGTGCTGCTTATGTCTGTCACCTGGTCGCTGCCCTTTTTATAAAGCCCTGACCTCACCTGAGTGCTGTGGGGGGACACGCCCATAAACTTCCTGACCACATAAGAAAATACAGGCAGACGGCAGAAATACTGCAGATAGATTACACCACCACACTCTGATAGTGGGTCTTAAGTGATGATTGAGAGGGATTATGTCTGTGTGAGTCTGCACATTGCCTTGTTTTAGGAAAATCCTGCGTAGTATATCTTTAAGATCTTTGCTATATTAGTACTGAACCTGTTCTGGTTGTTAACTCTGAGGCAGGATGAACTGTACCTGTGAAGCTGTCCTGTGTCCTGCTCTCTGTGTGTCTGATGCAGTCTGTGTTTGCCCCACTAGGTGGAGATGAGACAAGCGTTCCAGGAGGCAGGCTGTGTCTTCTGTGTCATCGCACCATACAACCCATCTGCCAGCTCAGTCGGCTGCCAACACTAACCTCACATCTCCCCACGACTCGGCCAGGCTACTCCAGGCCAACTCAGGGCCGTCGGGTGGACATGAGACAGTGTGGCCCTCTCAGTGTCGTCTCATGGCACTTACTATCACAGTGAACAGAGACGATCATGATCAGTTACATTAAATTATATCAAATCCATGATTAAAAAAATAATCAGGGGTACTGTAAGGACCTTTTTTTGGTGATAGTTTAGGTAATAATTTACCAGATTGATCACAAAATGTTTAGTCAAACATCAGGCTTCACTTTGCTCTGAGAAAATCAGTGAATCTGCAGATTTTTTAAAGTTATTTTCAGATTATACGAAGTTCAGGATTGAAGACTTTGTGTCAAATGTATCATCACAACAATGTAAAAATAATGTTATTATTTTCTACGTCAGATACATCAGTGTATCAGGCTTTACAGACTTTATCTTTATATAATAAATGTAATTTTTGTACACAGATTAAAAGCAGATTTTATAGTTTTTGGTGTTTGGTCATGTTTACTCTGTAGCTTGTACATAATTCATTCATTGTTTGACCCATGCTACACACACACAGTTAAGGGTAAACCCACTGTCAGAACAGTTAGAATAACATGTAAGTCACATTGTATGACCCTCAGTCCCAGGGGCGTCGTAGTGGGGCAGGGGGAGTGGACTGATTACCCAGGGCCATGATGGGAGGGTGGCCATCAAAACGCCTGAAATAAGAAGTTTGGTTTTTAATTTTATTTCTAACTAATTAGTGCCACAACTAAATAAAAACTGTCTGAATAAATCTGTTAAAGACTTTGTATAAAAAAGTTATGGAAGCTCTCTGAGGCCTCTGTCACCCCTTAGGGACTGTTAGTTACTTATGAGGGGGGAGAGGGAGAGCAACAAAGGACAGGTGTGTCAGTTTTTTAAGCACTAGGGAACAAATTACAAATTTCACTGGTTGTGTTTTGTATTTATTTTACTGCCAAACCTGCAGGTGGATTTGAAAGGCATTTCTTTTCTTTAAAATGCTGTGCTGCTGTGTATAAACCCAGTGAGTCCCGTTCTGACCCCTTAAAGTGTGTACTGCGCCTCCTCTGCTGTGTATAAACCCAGTGAGTCCCATTCTGACCCGTCACAGTGTGTATTGTGCCTTTTCTTACAGTGTGTATTGCGCCTCCTCTGCTGTGTATAAACCCAGTGAGTCCCATTCTGACCCCTGACAGTGTGTATGGTGCCTCCTCTTACAGTGTGTATTGCGCCTCCTCAGCTGTGTATAACCCAGTGAGTCCCATTCTGACCCGTCACAGTGTGTATTGCGCCTCCTCTGCTGTGTATAAACCCAGTGAGTCCCATTCTGACCCAGTATACAGTGTATATTGCGCCTCCTCAGCTGTGTATAAACCCAGTGAGTCCTATTCTGACCCCTTACAGTGTGTATTGTGCCTCCTCTTACAGTGTGTATTGTGCCTCCTCTGCTGCATATAAACCCAGTGAGTCCCATTCTGACCCAGTATACAGTGTGTATTGCGCCTCCTCTGCTGTGTATAACCCAGTGAGCAGATCTAATTTGCTGCTTCCTCCAGTGGGCGGAGTAGCGGGGCTCTGCCTGGACGCACAGCGCTGCTCCCAGCTCCGAGCAGCGTTAGTTGCCTTTACCTCTCCACTCATGCGGACCCGGCCGAGGCTCATGGACTAGCCGGAGGTCTGTCGGGTGCTGGACTGTATCGGGCTTGTAGCGGACTGGGTGGACCAGCGGACCATGGCTGCCAAAGAGGACCTCTACAGTAAAATCCTCCCTCGGAGGCTCCGGCAGAACCGGACGGGTTCGGTGAAATGTGGCTCCAACCTGGACGTGCTGTTGTCCATGGGCTTCCCCAGACCAAGGGCGTGAGTAGCCTGACCTGAGCACTGTGTGTGTGTGAGTGTGTGTGTGTGTGTGTGTGTGTGAGTGTGGGCTGGAGGATTACATGCAGCCCGGAGCAGACGGGGACATGGCCGGTGTGTGAGCACTGAGTAACGGTTTGTTGGGACGGGTCAAACGCAGCATCACTCCGGGTCTGACTGTGCGCAGCTAGCTGGTCCTCCTCATAAACAAACACACTGCTGAGGAGTGGAGTAAAGTGTCATATATCAGGATTAAATACATGAAAACAGCTCTGTGATGACGGGAACACAGCTCAGAGGGAGGAACAGCTGACAGGAGCAGCAGTGGGACATTAAAGTGCACCATTAGCATCAAATACACAAAAACGCCCCTTAAATTCTGATTATATTTTCCTGTCTCACTCCTTAGGGACTGTCCTGTATTTATCAGAGGAGAGCTGTGGCTGGGTGTGACTTAGTGGTTTTAGTTTTTTTAATTTTAGCCTCCTTAAAGCTACAAATATTTTTCCTCGAGTCTCTGAGTGACTGGCAGAAAGTACACAACCCTCCCTCCACCATGAATTAGTTATTAGGGTTTAAAAGTACTCTGTGATGTTTGAAAGTTGAAGATGAAATCCTGGAGTTCAAAAAAGCCTCGTTTTTCACTCATGTCGTTCATGCTGGTTAGTTTTGAGCAAACGGTTTTAAATGAGACGTAGAATAAAGTGGTTTTGATGAAACATCTTTATTTTAAGCTCAGACTTGGTCGTGTTTTTTTTTCTTCCAGAAGCTTTTGTTTCACACGATGTGTCCAAAGACCGTCGGAAATGTGACAATCCAACCGTAATTTATGTTTAATTTCTGATGAACTATCACAATACAAGCTCAGATATGAAAGTAGAGCCGAACCATGATGTTTTTTGTAAACCTGACCACATGCTGATGTTGACGTCCTGGTGTTGGTTGTAGCGTCCTGGAATGTCAGCAGCAGACACAGAAGGATATCTAACACGTCATCATAGACCTAAAAGTCCTTTAGAAAAAGCAGTGATATGTAAAAACATGCCAGCTGTTTCATTTTAAGTTGTCAAATACAGCTGCTTTGTCAAAAGTTGGTGTCAAAAGTCACCTTTCATACCAGTATGATACATCACTGGGCGGCGTCAGTTTGTAACGTGGACAGACCTTTCGCAATGCTACGAGATGGGACCTGTCATGGTGGTATGATTCGCTGCTCGATGGCGTGAAATTGAAACACTGCAGGTAATGCTGTAATACAAGGAGCTGGAAAGTCCCCATAGGGTGGTTGGGAGGTTTGGTGAATGGGTCCAACAAACCCGGAAGCTTGGTGTTCACTTCCCGTTTGAATGTAGAGCCAAACCATGATGTTTTTCTAAACCACACCATGTGGCCTAAACTTAACCCTGTGCTTTGCTGACGTCCTGGCGTTGGTTGCAGCGTCCTGGAACACTAACAGCAGACACAGGAGGATACCTAACACGTCATATGTAGACAAAAAGTCCACTAACAAAGTGGCAATATCTAAACCACCAGATGCCCGTTTTGGAAGGTACGTTTTTACATATTGACTCTTTGTTTTCTGTAAAAATCTGCAGTAAAATAAATACGAAATTCCAGCCCGTTCATTCTGAAGTCGTCAGATACCGCCGCTTTGGGTTTGATGCCAAAATTCACTTTTCATGGTGGTATAATGGACCACTGGGTGGTGTCAGGTTGTGACGCAGCTGGACATTTCGCAGTGCTACGATATGCAGGGACCTGTCATGGTGGTATGATACGCTGCTGAATGGAACCATAATGTTTTTTGTAAACCTAACCATGTGCTTTTGTTGACGTCCTGGTGTTGGTTGCGGCGTCCTGGAGCATCAACAGCAGACACAAGAGGATACCTAGTGCGTAATATGTAGATGTGAAAATCCACTAGCATTATCTGAAAACATGTCAGCCCGCTCTCATTCTGAAGTCGTGAAATACCGCCGCTATTTCAGTGATTTCGGCGTCAGATACCAACGCCAACAGTCACCATTCGTGGTGGTATGATACAGCGCTGGGTGGCATCAGTTTGTGATGCAGCCAGGTGGAACTTTTTGCAGTGCTAGTCCCTGTAGGGTGGTTTGGAGGGGTGGTGAATGAGTCCAACAAACCCCTGGACTTTCACCCGCGAGCTCGATGTTCACTTCCAGTATGAATGTAGAGCCAAACCATGATGTGTTTTTAAACCTAACCATGTTGCCTAAACCTAGCCACGTTTAGACGTTTAGTTGACGTCTTGGCGTTGGGTGCAGCGTCCCTAAACGTCAACAGCAGGCACAGGAGGATACCTAACACGTCATTCGTAGATGTGAAAGTCCACTAACAAAGTGGCGATATGTAAAAACATGCCAGCCTTTTCGTCAAATCGTCAAATATCGCCGCTTTGTCAGATACCGAAGCCAAAAGTCACCCTTTAAGGTGGTATGATTCATCGTTGGGTGGCGTCTCTTTGTAACACGGCTGGATGGAACTTTTCACAGTGCTATGATGCGCTGCTGGAACACGTGAGATTGAAACACTGCAGGTAGTGACGCAATACAAGGAGCTGGAGAGTCTCTATAGAGTGGTTCAGAGGGTCCAACAAACCCTGGACTTTCACCTGGGAATGCGATGTTCACTTCCTGTATGAATGTTTTTTTTTCTAAACATAACCACGTGCTGATGTTGACGTCCTGGCGTTGGTTTCAGCATCCTGAACGTCAGCAGCAGACACAGGAGGATACCTAACACGTCATATGTAGACATGAAAGTCCACTGACAAAGCGCTGATATCTGACGACTTGGGATGAGAACGTGTTGGAGATTTGGTTGTTTTTTTTCTGACGAAAGCTTTCATCTCAATGATGTGTCCTGGGACTGTCTGAAATTTGAAAATCCAATGATTATTTCTGTTTCCACAGTTTCTGGCTGTGATTAATGGTGGAATTTTGGTGATTTTTAAATTAGTTTTTTAAATCTATATTAAAAAAAATCCAAAATACATCAGTTTAAATGTATATGTCCCCTATTAGCCAAAATAAAAAAACACAAGTCCCTTTCCAGTGCTTAAAAAATTATTTGACATGCCTCCCTTTTTGCACCACCCACTTTCCCCTCATAAGTAACGAACAGTCCCTTACCTTTGTTTAACGTGGAGCTCTGCTCATTTAAAGCTTTATTTTGAAATTAATGTCTCTTGAAACAGTTTTATTTCCTTCGTATGTGAGTTTAAGTCAGTTTCTGTTTGGTCAGAACTCCTGTTCCAGCTGTATCCTTGAGGAGCTGTCATACGTAAACTATTGAGAAAACTGGAGTCAGGAGTCATGAAGTCATGACTGAGTGTGTTTGTGGAGGGGGAGGGTGTCATACGGTTCACCCTGCGTCCTCTGCTCTTACTGAATGGAGGGACTGTCTTTGACTTGGCCAGATCAGTGAGTTCACATCCGTCCTGTCGGCTACAGGCTCTCACTGTAAACACAACACTACTGTATACTCCATCAGCAGCCAGGAAAACAGCAATTAACACACACACACACACACACACACACACACACACACACACACACACAGTCACTAATAAATGCTGGAATACAACTGAGGGATTTATCATGTTGATATTTGGCCTTTTTTCGGTCACATGTTCTCTTGTAAATAGTTTAGCAAGTAAAGGACGAGCAGTGAAATTGCTAAAATCACATTTGCTAACGGGCACTAGCCATGCTAGCACAGCTGCCGGGGGTTTGGAGGGGGTTGGCTGGGGTGTGGCTTTTTTTTGCAATTTTTTTTAAATAACGTGCCTTCAAACCTGCTAGGTTCAGGTTTCAGAGGGGGATTTATATGAAATTCAAAACACAACCATTCAAAGATGTATCTCCTTCTGCTAAGCTAAAATAAAGAAACACAAGTCCCTAAAGTGCCTAAATATTATTGAACATGCCTCCCCTGTTTAACACCACCTCCCACCCCATTATAAATAATGAACACTCCCTAAAGGGAGCCCTATCCTACTATTGAGTAAACCGACGACCCTTTTCGTGAACCCAGCGTGACATATTTGATGGATATTTCATATTATATTCAGTGCAAAATATACAGTTACCTCAAATATACAATGCACAAAACTGTACATATTTCTCATGTTTACTCTTATTCTATTCTTATTTCGATGTTTATGTTGTAGACACATTTTTCACACTTCACAGCCTCAGCACAGTGACCATATATATTTATTTTTAAATAATTTTAGCATCTGAAGTACTCGTGGTAAACACTGTAGCATAATGCATATTTTATTATTTTTTATTTTTTATTGTTTTATTTTATTTTATTGCTTTATATTTACATACTTCTACATCATACTCTTATTCTTACACATTATAATTCTCTATTCTTTACATTGGAGCGACAATTTGTACTTGGAGATCAATAAAGTATTTCTGATTTCTGATTCTGACATCGAACGCAACATCTGCAGGAAGTTTGTGTGAAAGGAGCGATTTAAGCAGCTTATTCCCTGTGAATATTTCATCAGTTTTCCTGATATTTTTTATAAAGTTTTCTCTGTCTGTATTTTTTTTTGTTTAATTAACAATCATACAAACCTAGCAAACTTTTTCTTCTCCTTGACTCTTGGCCATTGTTCTGTTAGCTCTTTGTTTGTTTTAACTGCATACTTCTGCAACCACTTGAAACTGAGTGAGTGAATTTTCTTCAAAAACACAGAAAGGAGGCAATGAGAAATTTATGAAATGGCTCGAAAATTAGCAAGGTATTTAAAAGTTTTAAGAAGTAACTTGTAGGTTTTGAGAAATTAAACAAAATAAGACAAAGATGAAAGAAAACAAACAAACAAACAAGAAAATTACCTGAAAATAAGCAAAAAAGAAAAGTAAAAAAAAGCCAACAAGAACATTGCCTGAAAATCCGTAAAAAAAAAAAAAAAGAAAATTATGTGAAAATGAGCAAAAAAGAAAAAAATTTTAAAAAATCAACAAGAACATTGCCTGACAATAGGTTAAAAAAACAGCAAGAAAATTACATGAAAATTAGCAAAAAATAAAAATAAAGAACAACAAGAAAATTATGTGGAAAATAAACAAAAGCGAAAAAAAAATTAACTGAAAATAATCGAAAAAATAAAAATAAAAAAACAAGAAAACTGCCTGAATAATAAGCAAAAAAGAAAAGTAGAAAGCCAGAAACCAAACAAACATACCTGAAAAACATTGCTAAAATTAAATTAGATAATGTCGACATCTCTTTCCTGTAACATAAGTTTGAATATATATTTAGGACTTGACATTTCCCTAGTTTGTTTCTAAACATTCAGAAACTGAAACAGATAAACTACGTCACGGTGACACTGTTCCTCGATTGTCACAAACATATTTCTGTTCAGCACTTTCTTGTTACGTGTCACTGCACTTATACACCGACATCAGTTCGTGTATATTAAGCTAATATCTGCAGGCTGTTTTATGGGCCTGACTCTAGCACGTCTTCTGTCCGTGTGTTTTGCACTGCAATTCTCAGAAATCATAATAATTTTCCGTGTATGATGGCAGTCGTTGACTAACTTGTACTTCTCGTTCTGTAACAAACCTTACACATAAAAAAACATCACTTCCTGTGCAGCAGAGGATTTTCCAAGGAACGTCCTCTGTGACGCCGGCCGGTCAGGACAGCAGATGGAAAAGCTTTCATGACTCGTCCGTGGTAGAATCAGTATTGTGTCATATTAATTAGGGAAAGTATCTGAACCTATTTTTGTCCGTATTGTTTGAAGTCTGGAGGAAATCTCACAGTGCTTCCCCTTTTCTCAGCGCACACACTTAACCTTGGGAGTCTTTCCACCCCTTTCACCCAGACAGATGTCACACGTCATGAGTGCTCGTGTGTGCGTGTGTTGGTGTTTGCGAGTGTGTGTATGTCAGAGGAAGTGTGCTGTGGTTTGCTGAACGGACACAGCAGACGATGATGATAGGCCCCCAGGCAGGCCAGCGTTGGCCTAGAACACACTCCCTCAGGGAAGCCACAGCCTCCTTTATATCAGCCTGCTTGGCCTTGACACGGCCACTTATTAACTCCCCTTCTCTGTCTGTCTGTCTCGCTGCCTCTCTTTTCTGTCCACAGTGGTTGACCCACTAAATTTCCTGACCAACTTCAGGTGTCCTGGTTCTGCTGTAAAAGGATTATTTCTGCACAGGCAGATTAAATTTATCTGCTGTTCTAGTCAGGACATTGTTTTGGTTCGGGGGCATCCCCACATTTATAACAGAGCAGATACACTCCAGCTGTATCAGACAGAGTTCAGTGGTATCAGCACACGAGGATATGATTAATAAAACAATTATAGCAGGGATATTAAATGTGGTGTCGCTTTGGGTGTTGGATAAATGTTGATTCAGCAGGATCTTGACCCTGAACAATAATTTAGTATTGTGCGTAGCTTTAAGTATCAAAAGCTGTCAGAAGTGTGAATGTGAGTCTGTGCGTTTACATGACATTATTGTGTTCGGCAGAATTTATACTTCTGTGTCAAATCAACGCCGTAGGCTCTACATTGATGCAGACCCTACGCCACAGTCTAAGTGCACCTTACCAGAAATGTAACTACACGTCGCAGCAACGCAGACCTCCTGTCTGTTTCTGTAAGCTGAAACCATTTCCCTCAGTGGAAACAAAACTTTTATTTACTTTAATTTCACAGATAAGAAACAATAAATTGTGAAGACAATAAAGCCTCCACAAAAATAGCATTTTAAGTCTTGTGTGTGATTTATCCTGGCTCCATATGAGCAGAGGAAATCTCTGCTAGCTGCTAGGCTAATTTATACAATGTAAAATGCCATAGGCTTGTGCTAATAATGTTAGCATGTTGTATTTGTTTGGAAAACGTGTTTAGTATAAGACAGTTGTTTTGTCAGTGAACCTTGTGAGCTGTTATAGCACAGAGAATTGTATCTTTACCTCTGTTAAATGTTGCTGTTGTCCCTGGTTTCATCTGAATTGAAAGAAAAGCCCACTAGCTGCTAGGCTAATTTCTACAATGTAAAATGCCATAGGCTTGTGCTAATAACGTTAGCATGTTGTATTTGTGGGGAAAATGTGTCCAGATAAAGACAAGTGTTTGTCTGTGAATGCTGCGAGTTATAGTGAAGCTGATTTGTGTACTTGTGTTTGAAATAGTCGCTATTAAGCCATGTTTAATGTGTGTTTAATGTGTGTTTAGGGTGTGTTCGTTGTGTGTCTAATGTGTGTTTAATGTGTGTTTAGGGTGTGTTTAATGTGTGTTTAATGTGTGTTTAGGGTGTGTTCGTTGTGTGTTTAATGTGTGTTTAATGTGTGTTTAGGGTGTGTTCGTTGTGTGTTTAATGTGTGTTTAATGTGTGTTTAGGGTGTGTTCGTTGTGTGTCTAATGTGTGTTTAATGTGTGTTTAATGTGTGTTTAGGGTGTGTTCGTTGTGTGTTTAATGTGTGTTTAATGTGTGTTTAGGGTGTGTTCGTTGTGTGTTTAATGTGTGTTTAATGTGTGTTTAGGGTGTGGTCGTTGTGTGTTTAATGTGTGTTTAATGTGTGTTTAGTGTGTGTTTTGAATGAACTAAACTTCGCAGCACTTCACAGAAACCTCCAGCGCCAAGTAGCGTTTTGAAGGTGTAACTGCAGAGTGACACAGACACACCACCGCACATGTATAAATGCTCACAACGGCGTAGGTGATGTTCGTAGGCTACGGCTTGAGGAATGTTTCCTGCACCTTGTTGAGTCTATGACACCAAGAATTAAGGCAGTTCTGAAGGTATAAGGGATCTAACCCTGTACGAGCAAGGTGTACCTAATAAAGTGGCCAGTGAGTGTATACTATCATTCTTAGTTACAGTGAAGAGCCCATTGTGCCATTTAAGGGTCTTGTCTCCCCAGACAAGAATTCAGTTTCAGAGAGGAGTGAATAATAAATGTGTCCATCTTATCATTGTGATTTTATTTCAGTTGAAATGTCTCTGAGTTAAAAAGACAGGCGTAATAAGAATCTGATGTCAGAGGAGCACAGTCTCCAGTCAGCTACTTTACAAAGTACTGACAATGAAAAAATCCATCTTGCCATTATTAACTGACATTTCCATCATCCTGGAAGCAGGAAATGTCTGTAGGTCTGCTGTGCAACGCCTCCAGGTTAAATCACTCTGAAAACAAAATCGATTGTGTAAATTAAAGCTTCCAGTAAGTCACAAGGTGCACCTCTCCGACTTTGTAAATGACAGCCTCGTGCATGTCAGCTAAGTCTTAATGTAATGATCAATCAGACATGAAACAAGCAGAGTCATGCTCGTTTTTACGAGAAGAGGCTGACTGGGCTGCTGAGGCATCTCTGCTTGTTGGCACTGAGAGCTCAGTTAGAGTCAGATTTCTGCTCGGGAAGATGAGATGTACGACCATGAGACATCAGAACCTGCTCAGGCATGTTCTCAGTCTGCGTAATAAAAGATTTCAGCTGAAAGAAACCAACTTCTTCCTCTGATTTAATTTAAGCTCTCACTTTTAAAGGCCATTAAACATAATTTCTAAATCAGCCTCTCACTGACGGGATCCTACATCAGCACACAGTTTTTTACCAAAGTAATTGCTGTCATTTCCACTGTAGTCCTTGATTAAGACAAGAGACATGAACTTACATGCACCCTATCTTGGATGTGGACGAAGATAATGCTATGGATTTAAATATGGTGTCTGTGAACTTTTAAGTTTCATTAGCTATGTAACTTTGTTAACGTTACCTTTCAGGCTAAAATGCTTTAGCTACTGTGAAAACAGTTCATACTGTAATGCTAATGGCCGCCCCCGCCCACCTGACTGAGACCTCCTGTCTGTCTCTGTAAGCTGAAACCATTTCCCTCAGTGGAAACAAAGCTTTTATTTACTTTAATTTCACAGATAAGAAACAATAAACTGTGAAGACAATAAAGCCTCCACAAAAATAGCATTTTAAGTCTTGTGTGTGATTTATCCTGGCTTCATATGAGCAGAGGAAATCTCTGCTAGCTGCTAGGCTAATTTATACAATGTAAAATGCCATAGGCTTGTGCTAATAACGTTAGCATGTTGTATTTGTGGGGAAAATGTGTCCAGATAAAGACAAGTGTTTGTCTGTGAATGCTGTGAGTTATAGTGAAGCTGATTTGTGTACTTGTGTTTGAAACTGTCTCTATTAAGCCATGTTTAATGTGTGTTTAATGTGTGTTTTAAAGCAACTAAACTTTACAGCACTTCACAGAAACCCCACCGCCGACAAGTGTTTTGGAGGTGTAACTGCAGAGTGACACAGACACACCACCACACAAGTATAAATGCTCACAACAGCGTAGGCCAAGGACTGTAGGAAAAAATGAAGATAAGGAATTTGGTAAATGTTTTGTGAGGAAAACAGGAAATAAATAGTTAAATTATTAAATGTTTACGATCACTAAAAAAAAGAAATAGGAAAAGTAAGTAGATGAAAAATAAAATGAACAAGTGTAAGAAACATAAAGGGGGCAAATAGAATTACTTAAGTGATTGTAACAGAAAAAAATTAAAAGCTTTCCACTTTAAAAAAAAAAAAAATTTCAAGTTTTATTTATTTTTTTGTTATTATTTAAAAAAGAAAATTGCTTTTTTAAGTTAAAGTTAATGTTAAAGTTTTTTTTTTTTTTAAATTATGATTATATTAATTTTAACTTTCCATTTTCATAATTTATTGGTCGATGTATTTATTAGTTTACCTCAGAGCTCCATGGTTAAATAGTGTTACACTCAAGTGAAGAAATGAATCAGTATGAAGGAGTAAATGCTTCACAGTTTTCTTGACAACACAGTCTTTTTTAGTCGACTCACAGATGTTTAGTGTACATCTGACTAACTTAAAATTTTAATGGGTCCGTTATCAGACTCCAGTTTTTCACTCCTCAGTCTTGTAGTCAGTGTTTCGGGGCTCCGTCAGCAGCAGGCAGAGTTATGAGCGCTGAAAAGAAACAGACAAAGAAGTGAAAGCGTTTCATTGCCTCACCGCAGCGTCTCCAGCCTGCTTTCATTGTACCCACAGCTGTCTTATTAGTGCGATCGGATCAGTGTCCTGAGATATAAAGTTCTGGCTCAATAATTAAAGTTAGTTCTTTGTGTTTGAAACGGCGTCATCTCTTCTTATACCCCCACCACAGCAGATGATCTCCAAAAGATGTTTCGTAACACTTAACAAAGCATGCCTTATAGCACTTTTAAAGCAGCTAAAATTGGACTGAATTCACACTGCAGTGTTTCGCACTGATGTTCCAGCGCAGGAATTACTCACTTAACAAAGTCTGGAGACAGACCTGTAATGTGATCCTGTGTATTTGGCCTTATTTTAGCTCGACAAACAGCTGTTGTCAGTTCATGAAGTAAGGTTTGAGTTCTTATGCTCCATCAGATGGACGCCCACTCACTTCCTGTGTAGATAATGTGGTTTTTCACAATTGCTGCACTGGTCATAAAATTGTATACTGTTACGCTGAGAGCTGTAATGAACGACTTGTATCTCCTGGGCCCCAGATGTACGGCTGAAGACAGTGTGACGGATGACATATTTGCATTTACAGTGCCATGTTTGCTCTACACTTTCTCTGTGCTGATTTAGTGTTTTCTCTCCCATTTCACAACAGCTGTCTACATAGGAAATGTATTTTCTGTGTGGCTCAGCTGGAGGGTTGCTGCATATTTGCTGATTTGAAGGAGGAAAAGAAAAAGTCTACAGTACGTGGGTTCAAGTCAGCTACATCTGCGAGAGCTGCATACAGTGTATCCCAGCTATGGGAACTCTAAAGTGCTGTGGAGTTGGTAACTCTCATGAATTATTGAGTCATTCCCTTGTTTTTTAGCCCAGTATCTTTGAAATGCAGATGAATGTGAGCTTATTCTGAAGGTTCGCCCCCTTCGCAGCTCTTTGGGACTATTTGAAGATGATGGTAGAACCAAAACGATGTATACCTATTATTACATTTGATGTGTCATCATTATATATCTGCCTCAATAGGAAGCCTCTAACAAGGTCATATAAATGTCATTAGCCTTCCTTCCTGAAATAGGAGAGGTGCATCACTGTCTGGATATAGCTGCTGTCGTTCACCGGTGCTCTTCCACTGCAGCTCGGTGATCATATCATGGTTCATTTGAAGCTCTGTCCGGAAGCAGGCAAACAGACAGCGCTATCAGATTATGGGGCCATTGTCTCCACTCAAATATCTGTATGAAAGTCAAGGTAGCGCAGCCAGCTTTGCAATACAAATTACCCACAAGCAAATATCGTCTCTAAGAAGAGCCTCCACTAATTATAGTCGATTTAGAAGCCTCCGCTACTGTCTCACGCAGTGTGTAGTATTCTGTGCTTGGTTTACAGTGACCCGCAGTACTCACCTGGCTCTCGTTCCTAGATGATTTCACAGTCGATCTTAATTTGACTCCAGAGGCTGTGTTTCAGTATCAGTGTGTTGCCTCAGGCTCAGATGTGGAGATACTGCATGAGCAGCGTAAAAGGGAAGTTAGTATCAAGGTTTGAGCGCATAAACCTCTGAGGCTTGATGCTAAAAGATTACTAGGTGGCTAAAATCTTTGGTTTGAGTATAAAGGAAGCAGGAAATGGCCTAATATTGAGACCACAGCTTACAAATGAGTGGAAGATTTCTTCCTCCTTAAAAATACCCTGTCTTTCCATGAGTCAGACTCATTGCTCATAAGGACCTTTGTGACCTTAAAGGACGATCATGGACATAAAGGACCCATTATCCTTGACACTTCAATGTGACCTTGCTCCTTTTCATTTTCTACTGTACTTGATGTTTAACATTTTACTTTCACCTTTGACGTCCCTGCCTGTTGTCCTCAGTTTTGTCTCTTTTTTTTTGAGAAAACAATAAAAATAAAGTACACAAAAACAAAAAAATCCTTAGTTTGAAGCTGTTCTCCAGTATGTAGTATCTTTAGATCGCACCATTTGATGCCTTAAATACTCAACATAGAATTATTAAAAGTATTTTTTACTTTCGTTAATTATTTGTAATTTTTTTTTTTAAGCAATTTTTTTTTTAAATTGAACATTTTTTATTTACAGTAACTTCCAGGTAGAAAATCCTCACGTCACGTACATTAAGTCAAACTTGTCCACCTGAGTAAAGCGATATTTTGACTTAAAATTTCCGGTTTCCACATTTCTTTTATGTGCAAATTGTAAATGTGCATGTTACGTTCTCAGTCAGGCTGAGGGGGGGAGGGAAGTAACAATAAAAATGAAACCGGGGAAAAGGGAAAAAGGCGAGCAGCAAACACAAGTTGTGGATTTATTTTACAAAAAAAACAAGGAAATAATGTCTGTTAAATGTTAACAAAAACTACCGTCTTTAGAAGTAAAGAAAATGATAGAAAATTAACAATTAGCAAGCTCCAGATTACAGATTAGATCACAGGTGTGTCCGCCCACTCTCTGCACTCTGATGAGCGGGGGAATGAAGCACCTGAAAAATTACAAAAGAAGAAATACGGTAAACCAGCAAAGAAAAAGGGCACAGACACCTGTCACCGCCCTCGCGTGAGAGCAAACCTTTGGGTTGCTTAACGTCTTACTATTACACAAAAATATACACAGAGCATTTTCACAGAATTTCTACATTAATGTACATACATAAAAATACACATTGAAGGACATGCCCTCATTGAGGAGCGTCAGTAGTGTTTTACACCAACACCCTGTCATAGTGTTTCCTGTTCTGATTAAGAAATGGTTCATACGTACGTATTAACCCCCTCATGTACTGTGGTTGTGCTACACTGCAGTGACGCTGTCTTCCTGGCTGCTGTCAGGTTTTGAACAAGTGGCCGATATCAGCTGCACGTATCCGTCTAACCTCAGTAAGCAGCTCCCAGGACAGCTGTCGGCCTACAGTTGCTGAGCCAGCAGCAGGTTTCATGTAGGCCTGGAGGCTGCGAGGATTGACAGCTGTCCTCTACAAAACCCCCCAAAACCACAACACTCCAGCCTCACACTGCTGCTTTCTTTTACGCTCAGCACTGCTGGGTTTAAAGTTTAACAGTTAGCAGGGGACAAAGTGATGTCTTTAAATGACCTCTGACAGGAAGTGGATGTTTTTAAATTATAGGATGAAGAAAATGTTCAATAAGATTTTAAGTTTTACTTGATATATGACTAAAAGCAGTGAGTGACAATCTGTCCATTGAATACCAGCAGTTAATATTCTCAAACCGTATCACAGCAAAATGCTAAATATATATTTAAATACATATATATTTAATATTTAAATACACTATTTAAAAAAAGTCACTATTCCTTTTTCCCTCGTCAAAATGTATATTTATTGAACACACCTGGTGCTAACACACGTGTGACTTTTGCACATCGCACACCTGATCCATGTCAGGTGGACCGCTCCATTTCACAGTACCTGCAGGGGTGGGAGTATCAGATGGCACGTTTTTTATATTTATATTGTAAACACATATACCTCATATTGTCAGTGATTTAAGTCAGTAAGTAAATTGTTGTACTTGATCCTAGTGAAGGGTCAACCATGGACCGTTGGCCGACTGTCAGCCTGGTACTTTGGGGCCTTAAAGGGAATTTCTTCAAATTTGGCACAAACGTCCACTTGGACTCATTAATGAACTGACTAGAATTTGGTGGTCAGAGTTTAAAGGTCACTGTGTCAACATAAAACATGTTATTGGCCACAACTCAAGAATTCATGCACTAATTATGATAGCATTTGAGACAAATGTCGAATAGGTCAAAGGTCACGTGACCTTACATCTGTCTCATTCTCAAGAGCACTTTAAGGAAATCTCTTCAACTTTGGCCCAAACGTTCACTTTCACGGATGAACTAAGTAGCATATGACTTTCAAAGCTCAAGGTCACTCTGACTCAGTGCGTTGCATTCTTGTGAATGCAATATCTCAAGAAGGGCCTGGAGGTAGTTTCCTCAAATTAGGCACAAACATCCACTTGGACTTAAGAATGAACTGATTAGACTTTGGTGGTCAAAGGTCACTGTGGCCTGTCCAAACATGATTTAACTCAAGAATTCATGTAATAAATTTATGACACATTTTCACAAAAAATTCGTACAGGATCAAATGAGGAAGTGATATCCAAAAGGTCAAAGGTCAGCTTCACTGTGACAACAGTGATATAGTTGACTATATATAGTTAGTAGTGAGTGATTTCGGCCATAACTTCACATGCTTACCATGACACAGAATTTCACATGAATTTCTGCTTCACTGTGACATCATAACGTTCTGCTAAAACACTTTTCTGGCCATATTAGTCATATCTCAGGAACAGAAGGGGAGACATTTGGTCAGATTCTGAACTGGTGACTCTAATCTTGGGTGTCCACCTTAAAACTGAGCTGATTATGTAGATCTTCTGTATGTGAAGCATTCATGTTTTCACAGACGAGGAGATAAACTGTAAGAGAAAGCTGACTGGTGTGCGGAGAGTAGTTCTTATCTAACTTTACTTCTAACACTATTGTGGCTATTGAGTATTGCAGTGCTGCAGTGACCTAGAGTCTCTACATGATGTCAAGTATAGTATTTCTTCTACATTTCTTCCATCAGTTTTCAGTGCAGAGTTGAACCTGCCGGGATTCCTCCAAATCACGATGCAGGACTCTGACAGAGTGCTTTACTCCAGGATTAAGGCCTCGTATTGATGGGGCCCTCGGTTCCCCTCCAGCTGATTAATGATAAATAACACCATCTCTCAGATTCTCTCCTCTGACATTTCAGATCTATGGAGACAATGCTGCGCTCAGTAATAACAGAATCTCACTATGTCTCACACCAGGCATGAATTAAAACCTCATCTATGTGAATGAGTCATTGACGATGTGTCTGATAGGCCACCGGGTCTTCTCTTTAGTCATTCATCGTCTTATTTAACTGCAGTTAAATAAGACGATGAATGAAATTTTGGCTACAATGCTTATAGCTGCTAATGTCTGATTCTGTGGTCTGTTTAATTATTAGGAATTATTTGTCGCTTGAATAAGGCTATTGCAATAGGAATACAGGTGGATGGTGTGGTCTTACTACTGTGCAGCTAAACAGGTCTTAGACTTGTCTGTTTTAACTGTTTTACAAATTTGAGCAATGGCCATACGCTATGCCCCAGTCTAACGTGCACCTCCCTAGAAATGTAACTACACATTGCTGACGACGCAGACCTCCTGTCTGTTTCTGTAAGCTGAAACCATTTCCCTCAGTGGAAACAAAGCTTTTATTTACTTTAATTTCACAGATAAGAAACAATAAACTGTGAAGACAATAAAGCCTCCACAAAAATAGCATTTTAAGTCTTGTGTGTGATTTATCCTGGCTTCATATGAGCAGAGGAAATCTCTGCTAGCTGCTAGGCTAACTTATACAATGTAAAATGTCATAGGCTTGTGCTAATAACGTTAGCATGTTGTATTTGTGGGGAAAATGTGTTTAGTATAAGACAGTTGTTTTGTCAGTGAACCTTGTGAGCTGTAATGGAGCCAAATTTTGTAACGTTACCTTTGTTAAATGTTGCTGTTGTCTCTGGCTTCATATGAGTAAAGCTGCTAAGCTAATTTATACAATGTAAAATGCCATAGGCTTGTGCTAAAAACATTAGCATGTTGTATTTGTGGGGAAAACGTGTCCAGATAAAGACAAGTGTTTGTCTGTGAATGCTGCGAGTTATAGTGAAGCTGATTTGTGTACTTGTGTTTGAAATTGTCTCTATTAAGCCATGTTTAATGTGTGTTTAATGTGTGTTTAATGTGTGTTTTAGGCGTGTTTTGGGTGTGTTCTCAATTAGCTCAACTTTACAGTTGAGTTGTAGCCTACAGCCCTGTGGCGGCAAGTCGTGTTTTGCCTCCAGCTAACAAACATCACTGTGACGTCGGCCCTAAAAGGGTCTACACAGTATATGTCTATGAAAAAATATTTCTTTCTTAGAAAATGGTCATCATGGTTATGACACGTTATCTGGTGCTTTTTTATTATTACCAGACCTATTCTTATTTTAAAAAAAAAATATATATAGACATGTACAGCCTATTCAGATCCAGGGTTATTCATAACGCATTGGGAGCTGAAGCCTCAGACGCCACTGAGGAGGACATTGTGAAGTTCATTCATTCATTTTGAGCCTGAACACAGCAGCTCTGCAGCCTCAAACCTGTTCTCTAAAAACATCAATATCAGCCCTCAGACCATTATCATTCAGACCCAGAACTAGCTCTCCATGCTCTCCAGCACATTTTAAAAAATTTATTTTCTCTTTCTCAGTTTTGTAAGTCTTTCTGTGTGCGCTCGGGTTCATAACGCATGCAGCTGCCTCGTGGGCAGAGAGCGGACTCTGCATCGGCACTGTGAGAGCAAACCAGACTTTACAACACTGCTCAGTCCAGTTAGCCGTACGCTGGAAAGGAGGAGTGTGTCCTTGTCCCATGATTCTTCTGTCACTGTAAGAGGGCCTCTCTTAGTCTCTTTAACACACTCACACACACACACACACACACATACACATACGGGCACACACAACTAATCTGTGAACACAGTTGCTGTTTTTATTTTGGTTTTGTCGAGGAGGGCACTACAGGGTTGAAAGGATCAGGAACTAAAGTAGATTTGATGTGGCATTTAATCTCATGCCCAATTTGATGTGGACTCTGTGTGTGTGTGTGTGTGTGTGTTCATTCACATATTCCAGTCTGTGGGTGGCTGCGTACTAATGTGCATGGTACTTGTTTGCTGCTGTTTGCATGTGCGTGTGCTCATGTGTCATCTCCTGTCAGGGGCTTTTACGTGTGTGTGTGTGTGTGTGTGTGTGTGTGTGTGTGTGTGTGTGTGTGTGGTGATGACTGAGCCATCTGTGCCTGTAGTACCTTTGCCAATACAGCGACTGGAGCGGCTCCAGCAGCCAGCGTCCTCCAGCTCCTGCCGTCTGCCCTCACATTCACTTCACTGAGACACGACAGGAGGCTCCTCCATCTTGGACCGGCTTCCTGCTCCGTTCTCCCTCCCACTGCGCTCCAGTAATCCTGCTGGATGACTGGATTGAAATGATTGGGGAGGAAAATAGATTTGATGAGACATTTAATTACAGGCCTGATTGGATGTGGATATTGCTGGTGTTAAGGAGCATTTCATGGCACCAGACAGTGAACGCTGGTTGTGCTCCTCAATTATGAATTTCAGATCACAATGCGTTGTCTCAATTTGGTGAATCTTTATTTATTCTCCGTGTACCCACCAGCAGATAACACATGACAGAGCAAACGCACCAGAGCGAGCATCAGTGTGAAAAAACACAGTTTTCTGAGACCACTCTGCTGTGAGATAAAGCACAGCTCCTACGTGACTGCACTTCAGTTCAAACGTTACATGATATCTAATCTATAGCTACATGCAAAGCCGAGAACAGAGTGCCGTGTCTTGACAGGAAAAGCTGCTCAGCCGTCCATGAAGAGGTGCGCGTGCATTCTGAATCAGGTCGAAGGCTTTTATATGGAGAGGGTAAAACCATTAGACATTAATACGGAGAGAAAGTGCATCATCGCCAGAGAAGAAGTGATGTTGTCCAATTAGTGATCCAATAATGCACACAGGGTATTGATGATTTTAATTCTACTCGTGTCCTTCAGGAATCAATACTTTGAGCTGAAGAGACAAGCAACAAGAAAGCTTTAAAAATAGATCTGACTCCTCCTCTAATAACTTACCGTCTCAGTCACACAGGAGACACAGGCTCATCTGGTGCAACAAATATTAGTTTTCGTGATTATTACGATTAAACCTGGCTTAGTAGGATGGTCTTGTTGCTCATCGTTAATGTGACTGTCCACACTCTCTTTTGGGGCAAAAATATTCAAACCAAAGGACATTGTCTGGAAGTCTCTTCAGTCCAAACTAGGCACACAAGCTTAAGAGACTTTCCCATTTTGTTCTATGACATCACACATATCACCCCACTTGTGAAATTTGAAGCTTTTATGTGTCTTAAAAAGGCGGCCACTAACAAGAGGTTGAATGCGACTACAGAACTTCATCATGCCAATGGCGCTGTTAAAGTCATGGGACTGTGATGTAGTTCATTAATAGGCCTAACGTTAGCTTTTCACTTCTTGCTATTGCAACTACGCTCCAAGCATCATGAGAGTGGCGTTTATTTGTGAACATTATCATGTTGAACAAGACGTGTACGTATCGTAAACGTTTGTTTGCCACACAGCTTTATTCTCTGAAATAATCCAAAATCTATTGGAAAAATCCCACTGGCTTTGTAATGAGGGAATTTCTTAAAATTTGACACAAACGCCCACTTGGACTCCACTCGGATGAACTGGATAGATTTTGGTGGTCAAAGGTCAAGGTCACTGTGAACTTGTCTATGTCATTCTTGTGAACATGATTTCTCAAGAACGCCTTGAGGGAATTTAATCAAATTTGGACTTTAGATTAAACTCATTAGATGTCACTCTGACCTTGCATCCATCTCATTCTCTTAAATGAGATATATTCTTGAGGGAGTTTCCTCAAATTTGGCACAAATGTCCACTTGGATTGAACTGGTTAGATTTTGGTTGTCAAAGGTCAAGATCACTCTGACCTTGTATCCGTGATATCTGAAGAACACCTTAAGAGAATTTCTTTAAATTTGGCACAAACGTTGACTTTAAGTCATGGATGAACTGATTAGCATTTGGCAGTCAAAGCTCAAGGCCACTTTGACCCCATGCGTTGCATTCTCGTGAATGCAAATACCTCAAGAAGGCCTTGAGGGAGTGTCCTCAAATTTGGCACAAACATCAGCTTGGACTTAAGAATGAAGAAACTAGAATTTGGTGGTCAAAGGTCACTGTGTACTGTCAAAACGTGTTTGGCTTTAACTCAAGAATTCATATGACAAATTTATGATGAAATGTCACAAAAATTTCAAACATGATAAAATGATGAAGTGTTGACATTTTATATCCAAAAGGTCAAAGGTCAGCTTCACTGTGACATCATAATGTTCTGCATAAAACACTTTTCAGGCCATTACTCAGCGTCATATCTCAGGAACAGAAGGGGAGACATTTGGTCAGATACTGAATTGGTGACTCTAATCTTGGGTGTCCACCCTGAAATATGCTGATTGTACAGATCTTCTGTGATCATCTTTTCCAAAAAGCATCTATATTAGGATTTTTAATTAACAAAAAAAAAAAAAACGCAAATCAACTGTAGAAAAACTGTAAAAAAGAAGACAGAGAACCTATTGTTTATTTAAGAAAGAGAATAAATGTGACAAACATTAGTTATCATTTTTCTAAAAGTAGGCGATCACTCTAGAGAAATGGAGTTTCAGTCTCTATGGTTGTGAGTTAAAACTAACATTAATTTAAAAAATGGTCAAATTCTACATTCAGATTTGATTATAGTTGAGAATGGAGCTGTAATTGAAACAGATTGACGTGTTTCATTCATTCACATTTTCAAAAACATTTCAAAACCTTAAATAGGATGATGGCAGTGTTACATCTCTGTGATGTGATGGTAGATGGTAGATCTCTCAGCACTGCCTTGGACGTATTGTTTTATTCTGCAGTGACCTAAATGTCTCTCACTGAGCACATTTAGCATATTAAAGTTCGTGCATGTTCCATATGTTGCTCGGCATGAGAACGATTGCGTTTAGCGCTCCAGTTGATAAAGAGCACTCCTTTATGCTCTACTCTTGTACAGTGAGATGTTGTGTCAAAACAATGATGGTGGTTTGGTCTGTGAGATGTTAATTATTGAACAGGGGAAGAATTTAGGGCGGCAGATGATTGTCCTGTGCAATGAAAGAAACATCGTTTTGTTTGTTTTCAGAGTTTTTGCTCTGATACTTTCAGTTTATGTAAACACAGTATGAATGTGTGATCACTGGTTCATTGGTGAGAACAATAATCTTCAGTCTTCTCTGCTTTGAAGCATGAGCTCGTTATAATCAGTTAAAGCTACTTATAGATTAAATGATGAACTTCCAGTCACCCTCTTCTCTCGAGTGCTGTACGTGATCACTTGATGCCCGAGCAGCGTTTTCAAACTGGTCATGTGACAGAACACGACCACAGCCTGTTTAATTGGTTGTTGTTCAAGCTGTGAACTGATGAAGATATTTAAATACGGGATTTAGACTCAGAATTTTTATGCCTCCTCGCTGGTGACATGGCCAGAGTCATTATGTTTTTAGGTTGTCCATCTGTCCGACCATCCCATTCAAAGGTCAGAGGTCAAGATCATTGTGACCTTGCGTCCATCTCATTCTCATAAACCCAACATCTCAATAATACGTTGAGGGAATTTCTTCAAATTTGGCACAAATGTCCACTTGGACTCAACAATAAACTGATTTTGGTGGTCATGGGTCAAAGGTCAAGGTCACTGTGACATTGTCTATTTTATTCTTTTAAATAGGATATCTCTATAACATCTTAAAGTACTTTCTTTAATTTCGGCACAAACATCCACTTGGACCTAATGATGAACTGATAAAATTATGGTTGTCAAAGGTCACTGGTCACCTTGCATCCGTTTCATTCTTGTGAATGCAATATCTCAAGAGGGAATTTCTCGAGGGAATTTGACACAAACGTTCATTTGGGTTAAGAATGAACCGATTAGAATTTGGTGGTCAAAAGTCAAAGGTCACTATGACCTTGCATTCGTCTCATTCTTATGAACAGGATATGAGGGAGTTTACTCAAATTTGGTGCAAACGTTCACCTGGACTCAAGAATGAACTGATTAGAATTTGGTGATCAAAGGTCACTGTGACCTTGCATCCGTCTCATTCTTGCTAATGCGATATCTCAAGAACACCTTAAAGGAATTTCTTCAAATTTGTCACAACCGTGAACTTGGGTTCAAGAATGACCCCATTAAAATTTGGTGGTCAAAGATCAGAGGTCACTATGACCTTGCATTCATCTCATTGTCATATCTCAAGAAGGCCTCAAGGGAGTCTCCTCAATTTTGGTACAAACGTTCATTTGGACCTAATGATGAATTGATAAGATTATGGTGGTCAAAGGTCACTGTGACCTTGCATCCATCTCATTCTCATTCTGAACGCAATATCTCAAGAACACCTTAAGAGAATGTCTTCAGATTTGACACAAATGTGTACGTGGGTTCAAGAAAGAACTGATTACAATGTGGTGGTCAAAGGTTGAAGGTCACTGTGACCTCACAAAACATGCCCATAACTCAAGAACGTGTACGCTAAATATGATGAAACTTCACAGAAATGTCTAACAGGATTAAAATAATGAATTGATTGTGTTTTATATCCAAAAGGTCAAAGGTCACCTTCACTGTGACATCACAATGTTCTGCTTAAAACACTTTTCTGGCCATTATTTAACGCCATATCTCAGGAACAGAAGGGAAGACATTTGGTTAGATGCTGAATTGGTGACTCTAATCTTGAAACTGTGCTGATTGTATAGATCTTCTGTGTGTGGAGCATCCGTGTTTTCACTGACATGGATATGAACTGTACGTGCAACCTGACTGGTTCACGGAGGCATACAACCGCCAGGCTGTGATTATAGTTCTATATACCCTTTGAATAAAATGCCACATTAATGTGAAAGTGGTCACCCATGATCATGAACCCTACTGGAGGAATATGACCCACCTCCATGGCTCCATGCAGCTTCTCAGCCTTCCTTTCTGACTGTTTTTGGTTTGATAGCTCTTGAATCTAAGGCACCATTCAATCTTGATTAGTTAACAGCAAAGGAAAAGCTCTGATTAACCCACTGTACACTACCAGCTAGACAACAGAGTCAGCTGGTGAGGATACAAGAACATCTAGCAGCTAGTGAGCTGCAGGAGTTTGTAGAGACCAAAATAGAGCTAAAAACAGACTGAATATTGGGCTTACATTTATCAGGTGGACAGAAACATGACTCCAGATGATTGCTAATGTTTCTCTGGGTCTTCTAGATGTGAAATTAGACTGCTGTTTGTTAGCTTGAAATGGCTTCTGGCTTATTTTTGTCATTTTAATTAATAATGGAGAATATTTTGGATCAAAATAAAGTTTTGGTTATCACTGAGTATATTTCTGGATGAACATGATATTGCTGGCCTCAATGGACCCCCCTTCCTTTGGGGCAGGCAGTAGCTCAGTCCATAGGGACTTGACTCGGGAACCAGGGGCCGCTTTAAGTCCCTGTATGGACCAAATATGGAGCTGGACTGGTAGCTGGAGAGATGCCACTGCCAAGGTGCCCTTGAGCGAGGCACTGAACCCCCAGTTGATTGGAGCACCTGTGCAAGGCAGCCTCTCACTCTGACATCTCTCCATTTAATGCATGTGTAGGTCCTGTTTGTGCATGTGTGTGTGTTCCTGGGCCGTATTTATGTGACTTCTTGTTCTTCTCCTTCTCCTTCTTCTTCTTCTTCTTCTTCTTCTTCTTCTTCTTCTTCTTACCCCCTTATGGGCACCCTCTGGTTGTATGGCAATATAATGTCAGGGCCCCTTCTGTCCTCACGGTGGCCCTAAAAGATGAATGCAGCTTTAATGGAAGCCATGCAGATTATGTTGGATTTAGTTTTTGGTGTATTTGTGACTGACCTTATTGTAATCATGACGTAGATTATATCTGGACAGAAATGGAGGCACACGTTGACAGATTTTTTCATAGCGTTAGATCTCAAAGTGATGACAGAGATGTGACTGTGGTCGGTCCAGCGATGAGTGTCTGGTAGGTCAATGCCAAGCTGTTAACAGTGGAATATGAAGGAGATTTTCCTGCGTTAGATTAGTGTGTGTGTGCGTAAACGAGTTTATATGTGTGCGTAATTGGACATGAATCAGTGAGTGGTGAATAAGTTGTCTGAACACTGAACACTCTCTGTGGATTTGAGCGGCTGGAGCGTCTGTAGTCACTCTCCAGCAAGGACCAATTAGGATTAATGAGATGGGAGGACAAACAACACAGAAATGAGTTGTGGAGAAAGATGCTTATTGTTTCCCTGAAGACGGCAACAAAAGGCTCTAAACCCAGAGTTCATTTTCACCATGAATAACAAACAGGCTGAACGTCCTCTTATTACTGAGCAGATTAGAGTTTTAGCTCGACAAACATTTCCTGGAGGCAGAGATGGCCCACAAGCACGAGTCATTTCACTGCAGAGCCAAAACTTAACAGTGTTTAAGCTTTCTCCATCAAGAAAAACTGCGGATGAAACACTGGTGCAATATAATGTGTTACAGTGCAATATCCCTGCAATAAATACCCTCTCAGTGAAGCTTGTGATGTCCTGTTTTTGTTAGGAATGTGTCAGCTTTTAACTCCAGCTAATAATCTGTAATGGGTCAGAGTACTGCAGAGTCAGAGCCTCGCTGCCACTTTTGCATGGAACCAAAAAGTGGTCGGTATTATATAAATAAGTTGTGAAATAAATCGTCAAATTAATAAAGTGCAGGGCTTCAAATCAAGGCTCGTCCACTTGTCTAGGACGTTGATTTTTTGAAGGGCAAATGGAAGAGAAACTGACTTTCCCCACCGCAGTGAGTCTTCATGATATGCACCACTAACTTTTAGGATTTCAAACAAATGCATTTTTTACCCACGATACTTCCAGCACACACACACACACACACACACACACACACACACACACACACACACACACACACACACACACACACACACACACAAACAGATAAACTCTGTGTCTGTAGTGGCAATGTTCCTTCAGGCTCCGCAGCCTGGCCAAGTGTGGCAAGAAATGTTACAACTGTCCTGTACGAGCCAAAACGAGAACAAAAGTCCATTGATAGCCATAGATGAATTTTAATGGGTGTGTCACAACAAAAAGAAAGGGCTAATGTTTTCTGCAGCGTCTGCTAGGGGCAACCGTGGATGTATTAAGAGACCTGATTACAGCATTTAAGATGGGGCCCTGTCATTCCTAAAAAGTTGCTTGGAGTATAGGACGGCCCCCTGAATAGTGGGCCAAATGTTAGTCGACCAGAAAGGTCATTAGTCGGCAAGATTTCACTGGTCGCTTAGTCGCAGGAAAAAACCAAAAAAAAAGCCCCAAACAAAAGTGAAACAAAATAAATCAAAACCTATATGACTGGACCATGTGGGAGTTTAATTTGAAAGGACAGACACAGGAAGTGTCCACGCTCAGCAGTCAGACAGGAGTCAGGTTAATTTCCAGGGCTGGTACCTGCGGTTATTCCACAGGCTAGTTAATAACATGTGGGGCAGGAAATCCAAAGTGTGGGATCATTTTGAGAAGGTGAAGGACCAACCCAAGGTGATATGTAAACTCATCTTCATTGGTCCACTACAAACATGACGTATCATGTGAAACATGGAAGTAGCTACATGCCCATTAGCCCACAGCGTCATTAACAGGCGGCTCGCTCAGTGTGTGACGTGCACTTGTAGATAAAATATAGGCCTATATTAATGAAGGTTCATTAGTACGGTTTGTATTTCTCTGTAATGTAGCACAGTGTTAACAATGTTACTGAGACTATTCTTTCTCACACCTTCAACTCAAACCACCAAAATATATCATTTCATCATTACATTAACATCGTAAACATGAGGGACACTAGTCGACTAATGGCCCTAAATGACGACTATTGGTCGACAAGGAATATTCTTAGTCGGGGGCAGCCCTAGTGGAGCATGAAGCCAAAATAGTTCAACTGTCACTTGCAAAATTGCCCAAATAATCCACGGATCGTCGACCCTACTTCTGCCTTGTACAGCCCATAGAGCAGGTTCACTAGAGACCTATAGTGGCCAAGTGCGGCCAACAGGCTAACTTCCGGTTTAGCACTTCACTAACATAAATGGAGACAAAATTATTTGATCTTGCAGCTCTTCTAGACCTTCCAGATGTTATCGGACCAAATGGACTGAATGCTAAGTGGCTAATGGGCATGTAGCTACTTCCATGTTTCACATGATACGTCATGTTTGTAGTGGACCAATGAAGATGAGTTTACATATCACCTTGGGTTGGTCCTTCACCTTCTCAAAATGATCCCACACTTTGGATTTCCTGCCCCACATGTTATTAACTAGCCTGTGGAATAACCGCAGGTACCAGCCCTGGAGATTAACCTGACTCCTGTCTGACTGCTGAGCGTGGACTCTTCCTGTGTCTGTCCTTTCAGATTAAACTCCCACATGGTCCAGTCATATAGGTTATTTTGACAAGGCGCAGCTCCTGATAGAGTCTCTGCAACTAAGCGACCAATAATGACCTTTCTGGTTGACTAACCTTTGGTTGACTTTTAGGGGGCAGCCCCAGTGAAAGTGATGAGTCTAGCTGTTGGTTTGAGCTACTGCCGAGAAAGACTGTTTGTCTTTTTGCTCTTCAAAGAGTCGTTTGTCTTTTTTCTTTATCTCTTTAAAATCAAAATTCTGCAAAAATAAAAAGATGAAACGAGCCAGCTATTGTTACATGCAGCCTTCTATTAAAAAAACTCTGCACATCTATCCAAAATAAATGTTAGGACAGTGAAACACAAAAATCATAAGTATGTCTATAGTCTCTGCCATCACTTCCTTTACAGGGTTAAATTCAGTGGAAAATCTTGAATGATAACTCTGACTCTATCAGTAATGCAGCTAACTGGCTTCATCTGTATCAGAGGTTAAACTGTGACATTGGTTCTGGTATATATATTTTATGATCAAAAGATAAACTCAGCCATCCATGCAGAAACTCACAGTAATTTAAATGCATCCATAATTTAATTTCTTCATGGTGCTTCTTGGTGTCAGGGTGACTGCTGCCAGGAAACGCTCTCAAAGAGGCAGAGAAGAAAAACCTCCAGAAAAACTCTGCATGTTTAAAATTGTTGCACAAAATATAAGTCAACAGCAGCTTAAATCCAAAAATATCTGTGGGTGGATTTGTGCTAATCTTAAGTCACCAGTTGGAGCTGAAGTGTAGTGTGTGTGTGTGTGTGTGTGTGTGTGTGTGTGTGTGTGTGTGTGTGTGTGTGGCTGGAGACTCTCTGGAACAATGTACAGTAACACAGGAAAAAGATTATCAGTTCTATTATTGTGACGGAAGTTTGTATCCCCGTCCGCCGCACACATCACAATGCTGGCTCAGTATAGAAACAAAGTCTCTGAGAACAAACACAAACTTCTGCCAGTTCAACCAGAGCTACTGAAGCAGCTCAGGAACAACCTTGAAAAACCACCCATTCACCGCACTGGCAAACACACTGCACGGGCCGCCGTCAGCCGTCTCCTCTCTGCTCGGGTTTTAAACAGCATGTTGGGCTGACAGTAAAGCTGTAACATATTTAAACTCACTTTGTCCCTTGTGTTTGTAGAGCAGTGATACTCAACTTGCAGCCCGTGGGCCAAATCTGGCCCGTGATAGGCTGCAGGGTGGCTCGACGACCATTTTCTAATTTAGAATAAAAATAAATTGATTCATACTGGAAGATTTTTTTCACTACAGAAAGTGCTGACCCAGTTTATCATCATTTTCATAAATATGTATTTTTATGTAAGTAGCACAAAGTTGTTCCCAGACCTGTTTCTTTAATTTGTATGTCAGGTTTTGGTTTCAGGTTAGCCTGAGTTTTTATTTATAGATTCAGGTCACAGCGAGTTATTATATAGCTCTGCTGGTGATGCTCTGAAACTCACTCGTGATCTGTGACGATGTTCAGGGGAGGAAAAACAAATTCCCTGTGACATCAGGCTAAAAAACGACTATCAGTGCTGCTACCAGAGACGGTAACAACACTAGACATTCATATTCAGCAATATTTAACAGGACTTTGATTCTTTTCTGTTGTAAGAAACCAGGCTGTGTAACAAGTTCATTTAAAGACGATTTCCTTCAGTAGATGTGACGTCAGTTATGTGCAGCTTTGTAAAAACATGAAGGGTTTTACAAGTTGTAACAAATGGCTTTATTAACTGTATATAAATATTTTACGAATGTGATACAGATAATTTATAAGCCATCAATAATTTAACAACTTTTCAGTATATAATAAATAATAAATCTTAATGTGGTGTAGTTATTAACCCTTTAAAAATGGATTTTCTGTGGATGGTCGCTAGAGATCGTCGTGTACATGATGCTGTTTAAATAAATCTAAAATAAGAACCATAAAAGACAGATCATCAGTTCTTTTTGAAGTGGAAAGCTAACGCATCTGTCTTCACCGTCATCACGTCATGACCTTATGTTAAACCAAACTGAACCACTTCCTGTTTGGTGGCAAAACACTGACATTTGACACCTCACCATTGTCACACATCTCAACGAAAACTGAACCTTTAACTTTCAACTTTTGATGTTAAAGGACTTTCGATGGCACAGGCAAAATTTAAAGCCAGTCGGATCAAATCTGTAGGAGGAATTCGTTAAAGTTCGACCCTTGGAAAAAATTTAAAATTATTTTGATCCAAACCCTGTTGGGTTTAGAGTAGGGCTCCACAGACTTTTTTTGTACGCCTTGGGCTGTTACACGTGCCTACCAAGTTTGGCACATGTAGGTGAAACCAGCTTCGGGGGCTGCTTTGTAGATATTTTAATGTGGGCACTACTGAGCCATTTTGTGACACCTGTTAACCAGACTCATACCAGATGTACATTTTCTGAAGTGTGTGCAAAGTTTCGTGAGTTTCCCCTCACAAATGTGATTCTTTTCATACACAAATAATAATAATTCCTTCAGTTTCCAGAGGGCCTCCACGCCCTCATAAAACCATAGATACAACATTTATTCTTTTTTTTTTTTTGGCAGAAAGCTTAAGATTCTGTTATCAGTGTCATCACGCTGTACGCTTGTAATGATGTCACTGCGTTGCGTAATGTGTGGTGCACAAACATGCAGTGGCACCATAGTAATAACTAATTAACTGTGCATAGTGTTAAATATTTTCCATATGTTTCTACATATAAAAATCTTTTGGCTTTATATGTTTAATGTTTTTATTTTCTAAAATCTGATGAAAAAAAAGTCAGATTTTTGTCAAAAAAATATTTTTTAAATGACACAATTTCAATACTTAAAACAATTATTATGGTTTATGGACTTACATAAGCTTTTAGCTCAGGTTGTACAGATTGTAGGGATATGAAGCATTTGAAGATAGTCCAAGAAATTACATCACGATAAGCAAAAACACTACTGTAGGCACAGGTGAACCAGAGTTCACGGAGCTAAGAAGTCATTTAAATGTCATTTAGATTTCCTACTTTCCAACAGGCCAACATCAAAAGTTAAAAATGAATCTTAAATACATAATAAATAAATAAATAAATGATAAATACATGAAGTTTTTTTTCCTATAGTAATTCCTCAGGTCTGCAGTTGTAAAAAGTAGTATCGGTTTGTTGGTTCTACAACATGTGTTTATAGCTGTTCAGAGCAGCGAGTTTCACACATGAAAAGTGACACAGTTTTTATTATACACTAGATCAGGGGTACGAAACAAGAAAGGCCAAAATAGTGCTACAGAAGATCTTGTTTTTATTTATTTTAGGCTTCCCTTTAGTTTTTTTTGTTGAGTTACCGTACAGTTCTGGCTTTAAAATCCAGTAAATGAACTCATCTGAGAGGGTAAACTCTCTCTTTGATTACACTGCGTACAGCTCGTGCTCACATGCAGCCTCGCACTGATCTGAAAAGTTTGGAGCGACTGTATTAGAGACTCAGCGAGGATCAGAACTCTGTGGTGTTACCTCTGTGTGGTGAGCTGCTCCACAAATCTGCCTCTGTTCACGTGTACACAGGCCTGTTTATACGCTCAAGTCTCTACAGTGTGTGGTCGTTTGAATGCTTGCCTCTCTGCAAATGTGTGTGTGTGTGTGTGTGTGTGTTTGTAAACAGGAAGTGTGAGGATGCATGCAGTCAGAGGACACAGAGCCATGGGATTTCCCACAGTGACAGAGCTGCTCAGCTGAACGAGGCTTCCCGCGAGTGGGCGCTGTGTGTGTGTGTGTGTGTGTGTGTGTGTGTGTGTGTGTGTGTGTGTGTGTGTGTGTGTGTTTCCTCTTACATGGGTGGGCCCGTTTGTGGTCTGTGTAAATTCTGGACAGCTGATAAACAGCATGAGACAGCAGAGAATTTAATTATCACAGTGAAATACTGTGTTCAGTCTCATCAAATGTTTAAAGTTGGGGTTAAAGGCTTCGAGCAGATAGTGTGATATGATTCATTCTGCAGTGACTACAATTACCGCCCCGAAGCTGTGCGCCTCCACGCACCAGACAATTTAAATCCATGTGTGTGAAAACATGGATGCCTCACACTCATCTTCCTCCTGAAAGCACAGTTTCAAGGTGGACACCCAAGATTAGTACGAAGATACTGGTTTGGAGTCGCAGGCTTTAAACTCTGCGTGGGTGTGAACCTTTACAGAGTCGTTAAGGTCACATGTGAGTTGTTGACCTTAACGACTCTGAAACTCAGAGCTCTCATGTGACCTTAACACTTCTGTGAGGGTTCACACCCACGCAGAGTTTAAAGCCTGCGACTCTGCACCAGAACTGAAGAAGCCTCTTGGATGAGAGGTAAAACGAACTCAAGAAACTCAAGCAAGTCCAGCTGATGATTACCATGATCTGGACAGCTGAGAATCTTCGTCAACAGTTTGTGAGTTGTGGCCAAAAACATGTTTTGTGAAGTCACAGTGACCTTTGATCACCATATTATAATCAGTTTATTCTTTAGTCCTCGTGGATGTTTGTGTCAAATTTTTAAAAAATTCTCTAGAGGTGCTCTTGAGATGTCGCTTTCAAGAGAATGAGATGGATTCAAGGTCACAGCGACCTTGACCTTTAGACACAAACAACCGTCTAATCAATCCATTTTTGAGTTCAAGTTGATGATATTAGTTTTGTCATAATTAGCCTAATAATTCTTGAGTTATGACCAGAAACTTGTTTTGTTTGGTCATACTGACCTTGACCTTTGACCTTCGACCACCAGATTCTATTGAGTTTATTCCTCAGTCCAAGTGGATGTTAGTGTCAAATTCAAATGAATTCCCTCAAGGTGTTCTTGGGATATCATGTTCACAAGAATGAGACAAACAAAGTCACAGTAACCTTGACCTTGACCTTTGACCTATGACCACGAAAATGCAATCAGTTCATCATTGAGTCCAAGGGGACGTTTGTGCCAAATTGAAAGAAATTCACTCAAGGCTTTACTGAGATATCGCGCTTACAATCTGAAAACCTAATGCCTCTGGCCACGGCTATCAACATGTAACCATATCAAATCTGTCACATTGGACCGAACTGACTCTTACTTTTAATAAAAGGTCAATATCAGCTGTGTGTGAGCCGGAGTGTGACGGACATGTCTCTGTGTTTCCACATGTGTTGCATTTGTCTGTGGGAACAGGTGAAACTAACAAGACGTCAGCAGGTGTGAGAAAATGCAGGGACGAACCAGAGCATCCCAAATTAGCCTCCATCCTCACTGTCAAGACAACTGCTAACTATTGTTTATGTTTATTTACCAAAACACTGAAGCAGAATAAATCTGAACAGAATTAAGCCACAGCATGTTTAAAATGTGCAGCGCTCACTTTGACTATCAGATATCAGTTCTATGTGAACTTCAACGTGCTCCTAGTGAACCGTCCCCCACTGACAGCTGTGACATGAAGCAGGAGACGGACAAGTGTTGCTGGCTCAAGTCTTACTGGGGCCTCAAGCAGAATTTAATTTCACCTCGTCACCCTGCTGCATCACACAGTCACACAGCCTGACAGTCCTGCTGTACGCTGCAGTACGACCATGTGAACGATGCTACACACAGCCGGCCGTGTTTGACTTTATTGGTACCGTCAATCAGGACAGATGCTCGTCACATGTCTCTGTAGGAGGATACGCAGTCTCCAAACTCTGTGATAAAGACACGTTGAGTTTGTCGTGCTCCACTAAATGAATGGATACATTAATATATGAATGTGAAAATGTTAGTGATGAGATTGTATCATGTCTGAGGATCCCACCCGGCCAAAACTAGTGCATGTCAGCATGTTGGTGACATTTATTATCAGATTACTCACGCTAAAAAATGCATATGCACAAATTCTGTTTTTCCAGCGTGGTATCAGAACATGTTACTCAGCACCATCTGATGTGTTAGTTTGTCAGGCTGCAGTGTCGTGGCTTTTTATGGAGGGTTTCAGCACATTATGGTGATCTAAATGCTCCGTTCTGGTTTTCTAATCTGACCAATCTTAACTTCACACCCCCAGAGTGCTGCATTTTCCTCTCGCAGTCTTCAGCCCCAGCCGACGCTGACCTGAGTGACACCACTAAAGGGAATTTATCAAACTTCACACAGCTCCGTCTGAAGACACAAAAGACTTCTTTTGCTCCCCGACACCTGTGAGCACACTTTGATGTGCAAAATAAGTTCAGTTCAACTTTAAAGAGGGATTTGTGCTTCTTCTCATAGCCTAGACTCTGCCTGGTGGGCATCTCCCCAGAAATGTAATTAAACATTGCAGTGACATAGCCCCTTAGCTGAAACCATTTCCCTCAGTGGAAACAAAGCCTTTAATCAGTTTCCTGTCACAGATAAGAGACAATAACTTGTGAAGACAAAAATAAAATAGCATTTTAAGTCCTTTGTGTAATTTATTCTGACTTTATATGAGTAGAGGAAAGTCCGCTAGCCACTAGGCTAATTTATGCAGGGTGAAATGTCATAGGTTTATGCTAATATCGTTAGCATGTTGTATTTGTGGGGAAAACGTGTTTAGTATAGGACAGTTTTTTTGTCGGTGAACCTTGTGAGCTGTAATGAAGCTGAATTTTGTAACATTGCCTTTTAAATGTTGCCTTTTTTCTCTTGGTTTCATATGAGTATAGAAGAGTCCTCTAGCCACTAGGCTAATATCATTAGCATGTTGTATATGTGAGGAAAATTATTATAATTTTGTTTGTGAGCCTTGTGAGTTGTAACGGAGCCAAATATTGTAACGTTACCTTTGTTAAATGTTGCTGTTGTTCCTGGATTCATATTAGTAGAGGAAAACTCTGCTAGCTACTAGGCTAATTTCTGCAAATTTCCCTCAGTGGCAATGAAGCTTTTTTTTCAGTTTCCTGTCACAAAAAAGAGACAATTAATTGTGAAGACAAAAATAAAATAGCATTTTAAGTCCCTTATGTGATTTATCCTGGCTTCATGTGAGTAGAGGAAAGTCCGCTAGCCACTAGGCTAATTTATGCAATGTAAAATGTCATAGGTTTATGCTAATATAGTTAGCATGTTGTATTTGTTTGGAAACAATGTTTAGTATAAGACAGTTGTTTTGTCAGTGAACCTTGTGAGCTGTAATGAAGCTGAATTTTGTAACATTGCCTTTTAAATGTTTCCTTTTTTCCCCTTGGTTTCATATTAGTAGAGGAAAACTCAGCTAGCTGCTAGGCTAATTTCTGCAAATTTCCCTCAGTGGCAATGAAGCTTTTTTTTCAGTTTCCTATCACAGAAAAGAGACAATTAATTGTGAAGACAAAAATAAAATAGCATTTTAAGTCCCTTATATCATTCATCCTGGCTTCATGTGAGTAGAGGAAAGTCTGCTAGCCACTAGGCTAATTTATGCAATGTAAAATGTCATAGGTTTATGCTAATATCATTAGCATGTTGTATTTGTTTGGAAACAATGTTTAGTATAAGACAGTTGTTTTGTCAGTGAACCTTGTGAGCTGTAATGGAGCCAAATTTTGTAACATTGCTTTTTTAAAATGTTGCTTTTTTTCTTGGTTTCATATGAGTAGAAGGAAACTCTACTAGCTACTAGGCTAATATCATTAGCATGTTGTATATGTGAGAAAAATTATTATAATTTTGTCGGTGAACCTTGTGAGCTGTAACGGAGCCAAATTTTGTAACGTTACCTTTGTCAAATGTTGCTGTTGTTCCCGGATTCATATTAGTAGAGAAAACTTGGCTAGCTGCTAGGCTAATTTCCGCAAACCATTTCCCTCAGTGGAAACGAAGCTTTTTTCAGTTTCCTATCACAGAAAAGAGACAATCAATTGTGACGACAAAAATAAAATAGCATTTTAAGTCCCTTATGTGATTTATCCTGGCATCATATGAGTAGAGGAAAGTCCGCTAGCCACTAGGCTAATTTATACAATGTAAAATGTCATAAGTTTATGCTAATATCGTTAGCATGTTGTATTTGTTGGGAAAACGTGTTTAGTATAAGACAGTTGTTTTGTCAGTGAGCTAAATTTTGTAACGTTACCTTTGTTAAATGTTGCTTTCTCTTGGTTTCATATGAGTGGAGGGAAACTCTGCTAGCTGCTTGGCTAATTTTCTCAGTGTTAAGTGTCATAAGGGCATGCTATAATGTTAGCATTTTGTATTTCTGGGGAAAATGTGTCCAACGAAAGACAAGTGTTTCGTCTGTGAACATTTCAAGTTATAATGGAGCAGAATTTTGTATTTTGTTTAATGTTGTCACTATAAAGCCATGATGTGTGTTTGTAGTCAGTCAGACTTTAAAGACACGCCACAGCACAGTATAAATGCAGCGTAGGCCAGCTGCTGTGCACAGAGCCTACACACAACTTTTTACACTTACAGTAGGTATTAATGACAGTTGTATTCAGAAGGCCTTTGTGACTCATTTCTGATTCACAAATTGACACTAAATGTCAGTTAAACTTTATTTCTTCAGGTGAATTTGGAACGTTTTGGGGGTGGAAAATAAATGAGTATAGATGTGGGCTCAACATGAAGGTAAAGGTAACCCCGGGGCTTCTTGAGTTGACAGGAGGGGGTTTGTTTTCTCACTGAACTGTGAGTCATCGTGATGGAAACCAAGCTCCTCTAAATAATAGATGCAGGATGTCTAATATCTCATTGAACAATCAATGGAAATATTTCCTATTGTAGTGGATTAATCATTTAATCTATTAAAATATCAAAGTCTTCAAACAGTGAATGTTCAACTGACACAATTTACATATTATGTGAAATGAGAAAAAGCCTTTAGTGTTCAATATTTGTACTTTATTCATGATTTAAATCAATGATCAGTTGTATTCAAACGACTGTTTCAGAGGTCAGGAAAACATTTGCTTCTGAAATGATCTTATCTGCTTTAGTGATTATATCAATATAAGTTGAGTTCAGCAGCACAAAGGAAACAAGGAAGTTTGTCAAAAACGTCCCCATTACTGTGATTCGTAAAACCCAAATGATAAAGTGGCTCATTAAGAATATTTCTTTACATACAGTAGCCACTATTTGTTTTGTATTATTTTTTCCTTGCAACATTAATGTCAGTGGAACATCCTGCTTGTCTTAAAGGGATAGTTCAGAATTTCTGAAGTGGGGTTGTATGTGGTACTTATCAACAGACGGTCTGTTACAGACAGTAGATGTCAGTCAACACGCCCTCAGTTTGGAGAAGCAGGCTGGAGTCTGACGTGGCCCCTAAGTAATCTACTGCTGTGGAGGGGTCAGCAACAAATCATATTATAGCCACCTAAAAAAACCAATATCAGTTTGACTGTACGCTACATTGAGAGTATTGTCACTGTTTTACCTTAATGTCACACAGTGATTTCCAACTGGGAAATGAAGCCATTATCTATCACTCTCTTCAAAGCCAGACTCCATTGAGAAAAACAGTGATGTAACACAGCTGAACACGGGAGCTGCTGGTCTACTGCTGCCTCCATCAGTTATTGTGTTTGTGTTATTGTGTGACTTTGGTGTTTAAAATGGTTAGTTCTGATTCACCAAAGTCACACAATAACACAAACTAACTAACTGATCGAGGCAGCATAGACCAGCAGCTCCTGTGTTCAGTGAGCTAAAATTACTGTTTTTCTCAATGGAGTCTGGTGGCTTTGACGAGAGCATAGATGAGGGGTGGGAATCCCCAGAGAATCCACCATACGATATTATTGCGATATGCTGAGTATTGCAATATAATGCCATTTATTGCCTTTTTTCAACTGTAAATTATGTCCTCAAAGGAAAACTTTGACAACATCTGTTTTATCTATTAATATTAAGTTTTCAGTCTGTTCATCTCACTTTACAGCAACACAATGTAAAATCAATGGATTATATTATTTTAGTAGGCTGCCTAAAGTTTAATGTGTATATGTAGCATTAATAATTTGTATAATTTAAAAAACAATACTTGGCACTGTGATGATACAGTATTGCCACACAAAAATATTGCGATACTTTGTTGTAACGTTTTTTTCCCCGCACCCCCAGCATAGATTGAAGAAGTTACCAGCTTCTTCTTCTGTTACACATTTAATGATGTTCGACTTCAACGTCAAAGCCTGAGGTGGAAACTGTGGAGCATGCTCAGAGCGCCTCGGCCAGTTTGGGTCTGATTGACTGTATACATGCAGGAGGAATGTGACCAACACATTATCTGGGTGTGTTAGTCCGACTTTGAGAACTTCAATTAAGTACGATTTCAGTCGGACTAACATGTTTACATGGATTTTAAAACATGATGAATCAATTTTGTCTAATGTCGTGTAAACGTACTGACTGACCATGGATAAGTACCTCATACAACCCCACTTAAAAAATCTGAATTGTCCCTTTAATATGGCATTTAGCTGTGCTTATCAACAATATTTACTCAGATAATTAATTATATTCAATGCTTGATATCTACTGAATGTCATCAGGTATAAAACAAGGAGCTGAAGCTGTGTAACAGACACTGAGCGCTTTGCTCAGTAGTGAGCAGTAAATGTAGATTTGCTCACTCATACAGTTTATTTTTGGATCACCTATTGTATTTAAGGCCGTGCTGTATTGTTCTTATGTTTAAAGTTAGACGTCGTGCATGATGTATGGGTCGTAGCAGTGTTGTGTTGCGTGGGCGTGTTGCTCATTGCCTTGTCTGTTTCTCTTCCTGTCTGTGTGAGTCGAGCAGTTAACAGAGGATCTCTCTATGGTTGGAAAACTTTTTGTTTTCACATCTCTGTGGGCGAGAAAAAGCAAGTGGTTTTCTCACAATAAAAGCCTTTAAGATGACAGGAGAACTCTGTATGTGTTAACTAGGTGACAAAAACATGTTCAGAGCTGAAACTTCACAACCTGTTGCTTCAAGCCACAGCACAGGATTTTATTTATTATTTTTTTAAGTTAGAAACTGATTGTAACGTGTGTGTGTGTGTGTGTGTGTGTGTGTGTGTGTGTGTTTGTGTGTGTGTGTGTGTGTGTGTGTGTTTGTAATGTAATGTTTCTAAAAGTGAGTTTGACCTGTGAGTGGATCCAGCAGCTCGAGTGGAAACAGCCTCGGTGTGAAGCTGAGGGAAGCCAGAGCAGCAGTCAACAGCCTGTATTTAGTTTGACGTTTTTCCTCTGTTTTTATTGCTGATGAGAAAAAAATCATCGTCAAGGGACGTTTTCCTACAAAGACCTTTTATTCAGCGAGCTCTCAACCCACACTGTTGTGTGTACTCGCAGGTGGAGAGCCTCTAAGAGTTCTTGTCTGGACTGTGAGGCAGTCAAACAGCTGTAGAGCCGTCGATCTGTCATGGGGACGCAGGGAGTGGCAGCCGCCAGAGTCTGACAAACACATGGGCCGATATCGGCCTTTCAATACCATTTTAATATTCAGGGCTGATCGTAGGGATTATTTTCATTATTGATTAGTCGGCCAGTTATTTTGCGAATTTAATTGTTTGTGTGAACACTGACCAACTTTAAGTCAAAGTTAAAAACGTTCCTTTTTTACACTGTATACTTGAAGCTGTCACAACTCTATTTTAAATCATTTCTTTCTCTTTGCACCTCTTGTCTGCACTTTTGCTATTTTTAATGGTGATTTTTTTAAACAATTATAAATTATTTTGTAATTAATTTCACCTTTTATATCTTTTGTCCTTACTCTTTCATTGTAAATCTGTATTGTATTTTCAGTAAAATAGCCAGTAGCAATCCATAACAAAATGTCTTATAAATTATAAAATACATGCAAAAAATAGAATAAAATAAAAATAAATAAATACAAAATAAAGAATAATCCAGTGCTTAAACTTAAAAAAATTGAGGCAACAATTTACATGCATCTTTTTAAGTAGCTCCAATGCTGCCATTATTGAGTCAGTCCTATGAGTCTTTTATAATCTGACAAACTCAGTTTAGTAGGGCCAACATGATTTGCTTTAACTGCAAAAAACATGATAAATTTGAACCAATTTAATATTTGTATAAAAGTGGTAATAATAATAAAAACAAAAACGAAGTAACTAAATAAATAAAAAATAAGTTAATAGAAAAATAAGTACAAGTACAAATAAAAGTAATTCATATTTTACATGTTACATACTTTCATATATTATATATACATATTTAATATATAGGTGTCGTCTGTCTCTGTGAGCTGACACCATTTCCCTCAGTGGAAACAAAGCTTTTATTTACTTTAATTTCACAGATAAGAAACAATAAATTGTGAAGACAATAAAGCCTCCACAAAAATAGCATTTTAAGTCTTGTGTGTGATTTATCCTGGCTTCATATGAGCAGAGGAAATCTCTGCTAGCTGCTAGGCTAATTTATACAATGTAAAATGCCATAGGCTTGTGCTAATAACATTAGCATGTTGTATTTGTGGGGAAAATGTGTCCAGATAAAGACAAGTGTTTGTCTGTGAATGCTGCGAGTTATAGTGAAGCTGATTTGTGTACTTGTGTTTGAAATCGTCTCTATTAACCCATGTTTAATGTGTGTTTAATGTGTGTTTAATGTGTGTTTTGATTCAACTAAACTTCACAGCACTTCACAGAAGCCCCAAAGTTGACTCGTGTTGTGGAGGTGTAACTGCAGAGTGACACAGACACACCACAACACAAGTATAAATGCTCACAATGGAGTAGGCAACGTGCGTAGATCTTGGCACACGAGTATCAATCTGTCTTTAGTTTGTTATTTAGCTTGCCCCGAGGCTCACACGAGATTAACCGATTATCAAAATTATTGCCGATTATTTTTCTGTTGAGTAGGATTTACATTTTGCAACGATAAATTACACATGGTGACAGATTTTCAGGCCAATAAATAACTAAATGAAGACAAGAATAACAGTATTAGAATGTGGTTTTAGTTTTTTTGTGGGGGCTCATGACCTCAACATTTGGCTAAAAAATAAAAGTGTTGGAGCAGTTTGAAGGCAGGTCATTTCGAGGCTCACACTGTTGAAACCCTTGTGATATTTTCTCATTGCCAAGATGACTATACTGCTGTTTCTGACACTGACCGGTTAAAGTTTACTTCAAGAGAAACTTTCTTTGCTCTGATGCGTCACGTACGTTTGTCACAGTCAGTCCATATTTTCTGGGCCGTAATTTGTGGCTCTACGGTGCAAGTAGTGTTATCTTAAGGAAACTTGACCACCAGTCTTCTAACAAACTAAAATGTAGCGGTCTAAAGCAGCAGAAGACTCTTATACTCGGCTGAACTGGTGGCTTTTCTACAGTAAATCATGTTAGTGAAAGATGTCGGCTCTTGAAGTGTCCCTCCAGTGCCTCTCTGAGACCCAGTTTCTGTACAAACCAGGGTAAAAGAGATAAAGAAATCTGTTCTGTTGAGCTTCATTTTACGCCGGAGCTGCATCTGCTTGAAGCCACTGACTTCTGCTGGGAGTGTGGAGGGTTTAGAGCGTGTGCAGAGTTGCACTGTCATCATGACGACCGAGGGAGTGGTGAGTAGCTGGCCTTTGAGGGTTTAGCGAGGCAGCTCTGTGTTCCCACCAGACCTAGCTGATCACTCCCTGCTTTGATCAACAAACCTCAGGCCGGGCCGCTCTAACATCAGCCCTCTGAACAGATTAGGTTTGATTTCTTTCATGATTCACACTGAAATGAGTTTGTTCCAAAAAAAGCTCCCTGCTGTGTTTACATGGGATCGTCCTGGAGTCCCCCGCTGGCCTCTAATCGACATGTTTGACTCAGCTTAGGGCTCGCCTTATGAAACAACAACCCACAGCGATGGAAACCCTGACAGGCAGCTGGAGAAAAGGGAAATGTGGGTTGTCATGGGGAATCCAAATAGACATGTTTTGTCTGTTTTTTTCTGCTGTGGTTATTTTAAAGCCATGATTCAGAAACAGGTACATGTGGAGAAAAAAAAAGAGTCCCTTTAAAGTTAGGTACCAAACACCCCTGTTTGTTTTGCATTTAAAGAAGAAACCCTGACACGAAACTGCAGGTTGGAGCTAAAATTAATTCACAGGTGACCAGAAGTAATCCTGTGACACGTGGAGCAAAGGTCATTCAGTTACATAGAATCACATGTCAAGAGTATTTCTGTTTCAAAAGCAGGAAGCGACATTGTAAAATCGTAACTTAGAGAGCAAAAATAAACCCTTAATTAATTTATTTTGAAAATCTTCTCAGGCAATATTAGCTCCAAAAACATCTGTATGTTTTTTCTCTTTAAAAAAATAAACCCAAGTCTTTAAAGACCAATTTTACATTTATGTCTTTTTTTCCCCAGTTCAAACATTTACTCGCCATCACACAGAAAATCTACCTGCATTTGGCGCTCGGCTCGCGGGCATTTTACATTGTATAAATTAGCCTAGCAGCTAGCAGACTTTTCCTTTTCTAATAAAAAACAAGGGACAACAGCAGCATTTAACAAATGCAATGGTACATAATTCGGCTCCATGGCGACCCACAGTTGAAACTGAAACAAATTTCGTTGCTCTGTAACATGTGCAATGACAATAAAGATCATCATTCATTCATTCAATACAGCTGACAAGGTTCACTGACAAAACAACTGTCTTATACTAAACACGTTTTCCAAACAAATACAACATGCTAACGTTATTAGCACAAGCCTATAGCACTTTACATTGTATAAATTAGCCTAGCAGCTAGCAGAGATTTCCTCTGCTCATATGAAGCCAGGATAAATCACACACAAGACTTAAAATGCTATTTTTGTGGAGGCTTTATTGTCTTCACAATTTATTGTTTCTTATCTGTGAAATTAAAGTAAATAAAAGCTTTGTTTCCACTGAGGGAAATGGTGTCAGCGTAAGGTCTGCATCGCTGCGTTACATTTCTGACGAGGTACATGTCAGTTCTGTGGCGCAGGGTACGGTGTAAAGTGTTGCCGGAGAACGTGTGAGTGAGTGAGTGGGGTGGAGCTGAGTGTGACAGAGCAGAGATGCACACTGGTATGTGTCATGTAATGCAACTTGACCCTTTATTGATATAAACAGTGTTGTCTAAATTTATATCTTGCTTGAAAATATATCGATATATGGTACGTAGTCGTTACATCGCCCAGCCCTATAAGTGACAACAAAATGATACTTGAGGTCTGCTCAACATTTTCTCTGTCACTACTTTATAAACAGACATTTACAGGCATCTTGTGAAGAATTAAAACAGTTTTCCTCATACTGAAAAGGATTAGACACCAGCACTGTAGTTTCTGCACTTTGCAAATCTCTGGCAGAGTGCAGGGACTACAGTGTTTGGGAGTCACAGGGCAAATCACTGAACATCATTTTTCAGCCATAAAAAATAGTACCTTTTTAAAAAGTGGCTGAACAGTCAAAAAACTCTGAAGCCATTTCTCTCAGTTTCAGTATTAATAGTGACTGTGGTCAGCCTTTGTAGGGCAGCGTCGTTTCTCTGTATTTTACACAGCCTCTGCAGTGAATTTCAAACCTTTGATGAAAACATCAGTGTAAAAAAGGCGCTCAGAGTGAAGAACCACAAACTGTGATATATATTTCAGCACTGATCCTCAGACGATTCGCTTTAAGTGGCGAGTTATGCAATACCACGCACCTCTGTGTGATAATGTCTCGTTTAGATTCAGTAACTGGTTACACCACATTTAGCAGCAGTTAGTGCAGCTGAACAGGAACAGTAGTACTTGCTCAGTCTCACACGGCATTGTGGAGGAATTTTGGCTCGTTCCTCGTTATAAATACACTTCAGCTCAGTGACATTTGTTTGCTTTCGAGCAGGAGTTGCTTGTACAAGCTTTGGATTTTGGACTTTGCTGTTCCAGAGCTGTACATTTCTCTCTCTCCAGCCACTCTCATGTGTTAGTTTCTGGTTTGTTTTGGACGATTGTCACGCTGCATGACCCTGAGCTGCTCCAGCTTTAGCCCATGAACTCAGTGCCTGATGTGATTCTGCAGAATTCTCTCACAATCATGAGGTGTCTGAAAAGTCTTGATGCAGCCAAAGCGTCTGCAAACTGAGACACCGCTGCCACCACATGCGAGGGTCCTGCCGTGGAATGCAGTGTTTGCTTTTCAGCAGACATAACAGGGGCTGTGCCAGCCACAAATATCCAGTTGTGACTCATCTGTTCACTGAGCGCCGTCCCAGAAGTCCTGAGAATCAGTCGAGTGTTGTTCACACATTTGACACTCATATTTGTCCCAGTAAGCAGTGCTATTATTATTCCCATCTTTCTAATAGTGGGGTCATAAACTCAGATTGCAGAAGTCTGGCTGATGTCGGTCTGTCCACACTTTTCTTAGAAACATGTTGTAAATACGGCCTGTTGTGCAATGATCAAGGCCGCACTTTCTGCTGTAATGTGTTGACGCCTCTCAGCTTCATATTAAGCCATTCTTAGACTGACAAGTGTCACTTCCTTAAAAAAAAAATTACTTTTTTTACTCATGTGGGTCACTTGTAATACATTAGTACCTAACCCTGCCAACAGACTCAACCAGATCTGTGACTCCTAGATGTTAGTGGCGAGGGACTGCTCACACCTCGTGTCATTATGAGATCAGTAACGGATATTCTTATGATTGGGTTCCCTAGTGTTGAAATATTTTTTTGTCTGTGGTGCAGTTGCTCATTGTTGTGTTTATTTTCTGTCTCATCTACATCTTGGAAACTAAGTGCTCATTCAGTTTAACCAGAATTTTCTCAGGAACAGCTTCGTCGGCTGAGAAGGTTGAAGCTGCTGCTACCTGATCAGCTGTAGATAACAAGATCATTAGCTACATGATGTGTCCTGCTGGCTCATTTTAAATGGGAGCATTATGGGTATTAATTACGCACTTGATGGCTAGATACATGACATCATGCTAAGAGTGTAAACTCCCCAAATAGAGCTGCAGATGTTAGCCTAAACTCCTAAATCATTACGGACCAGCTTCCACGATAGAGTTGTAATAACATCTAGATAGCTGCCAACCCTCACAGAGTCGTTGAGATCACATGAGCTCTGAATTTCAGAGCCGTTAAGGTCACATGTGAGTCATTGACCCATCCGGCCATCTTGTGTGTTGTTAGGGTGAAATGGGTCCAGGTGTGAATGGGTGTGTATTGTGCGGCTCTTCTATCCTTCTAATCCTGATAGTAGCCCTTTTAAAATAGGAATTGTGCAAATTTGCAGGAAAGCCCAATCTGTCTTCTTTCTGCATTGGCAGTATAAAAACAAAATCGGGGAGTGCAGCAAAATGCCGCCTGCCTTCTTTTGTTCATACAGAATGCGCCTTTTTCGAGGCAATGGGGGGCGTGAGCTAGTAACAGAACGTGCAGCTCAGCGTGTGACGTAAACAGTGACGTACCAAGGAAAGCCGTGGCTGGTCAGTCCTTCGGCAATTCTCTCGTACATCGGCCCGTCCTTCACGTTCCCGTCATCTGACGGTTAATAGCCTTCTCGTTAGCGAGGGCAAGGAGGGCACACAATTCTTTATCTCCCCAGTTGCTCATCTTCTGCTTTGCGTCTCCTTAGTGCTGCTAGATACTCATTCCTGCTATCAGCTGTTTCCTGGTTTGAAGTCCACGCCAGTGGGTCGAACGTGCGGAGTCATCAACAGCCCCTCCCACAAGTCATCAACAGACCCTCCCACAAGTCATCAACAGACCCTCCCAAGGCGGAAGTCCGCCTCGTTTTTTTTTAGACCAAAACTGTTCCGCCAATATGACTACCCTACGAGGCGGAAAATTGGGCGCCTCAGATCGCTGAAAATCTGGCAGTGTAAAAGGGGCTAGTAAAATGAGTAATTTCTGGGGGGGATGACACTCAAAAAAAGTATCCACTGATATACAGACGTCTGTTTCGTCATGTAAGTCAATGGGAGAAGTCCTCTTGGGCAGCAGGGCATCAGGTGATGGATCCAGAAGTTTTAAATCCACCGTTAGGTCACTACGAAAATTGGTTTTAAAGCTTGGCGTACTTCCTGGAGGCTTGGAGAAACTTTGATTACAATGACGGGGTCCTGCCCACCGTGCTGCATCCAGTGCTACATCCATGGCCTGCCGTGACATATTAGGGTTGCTAAGCTATGATTGGACAATCAAGGTTTAGTTGAGGGGTTGAATGATTGGCCAGCTGGGTTGTGAAAACTGAATACTGTTTGTATGAAAATGCAATGCATTTAAGATTCATATCTTTCTGACGCAGCAACTTTTTCCATCTGTGCAGTCCTCTTTTTGTTGAGCTGCACATTTGTCACGACAAACAAGGAACCAGGAAAAATGGTCTCCTCTGCTCGCAGTTATGACTGACTAACACTGCCTGCTGTGGTTATGATGGCGTACATCAGAGGTCAAATTCATCAGTGCTTATCTAGCAGTCTGCAGCATAATGGAATCAAATGTTTACGCAGTTTGAGGATGATATAGATACTGTGACCTTTAAGCAGCACAGACGATACGTATGGTTGTCTGAATTACATATTTCCTTTACAAAGTAAAATTACATTTGAGTGACTATCTACAGTAAGTGACACACCGCGCGACGTGCACACTGACTAACACGGTGACAAAAGGACGCACTTCTCCTTTCCAGTTCTTTCTCATGGTTGTGAAAGCCTGCTGTGTTTCAGTCAGATACCGGATTGTCACTGACGCTAAGTGTAACCCAGGTGTTAGTGTGCGGCACAGCTTTTCCTTTATGCTCTCCATCGCTGGCTTGATTTACTGTTTGTTGGTGTGTGGGTGTGTGTTGAAGTGGTTTAAGGCCCTTCCTTAAACAGCTTCCTTCAGCTGCTGCCTCTCGCTCTCTCTTCCTTCTTTCTGATTCTCTCACACACATATGCAATGGTATGTAGGTCTACACCTGTGGGACACGGCAGCTTCATAAAACCAAGCAGCCGCTAGCGCACCAGTGAGCTGACTGATGTCTTTGCCTGTCTCCGCTGTGGTCAGAGCTTCTGCGTACTGAGCTCACTGTGGTGTGGTTGCATAAAGAAGCCTGGGTGCTTTGTTTTTTTTTCTTGGTAGATATGATTTGTGATTTGCATATACAGACCAGTTTTACTCTGACACTCTAATACAAGTATGGTTTCAAAAAAACAGATGGGTTGCCCTCTGCTGATGTGATGCGTAGAGTTGTAGTCCTGCCTGCTGCGTGATTCACTCCAGAAAGGGTTTCAGTTTAAGTGTCCCAGGAAGGTCTTCATCATGTTTCAGAGGTTGTTCTTAGAAGAATAAACTCAAGACACAAGACATTAACCAACATCTAATTAGATCAGAACATATCAAAACTATAAAAGCCCCATAACTGCCACATAGGACAGCACTTTAGGTCAGCATCAGAGTTAATTTTGACAGCTATTTTAAATTTAGTCTCAGTCTTGTGAAGAATATGCTTGCTAGTGTCAATTTTATCCTTCGTAGATTTACTCAACAAAAACTCTGACCGATTGTTTTCACTGTTAAGAAGCAGAGAAATAACTTTATTAAAGCCTGAATTCTTTCTGAATCTGCAACATGTTAGTCTGGAGATTTAAACTTTCTCACAGAGTTGGTGATTGAGGCCATGTTTACACGAAAACGACCTGCTGAAAATGGAACAGTTTCATTTTCATTTTGAAAAAAGCTCCACATTGGGACGACGTTTTGATAACAATCATGTGCACACGAATCCGCAAAAATGACCAAAAATGCTGCAGTACACATGCCAGGCCAGTAGTTGGCGGTGTGACTTTGTAATGAAACAACACGCACCTGTGCACATGCACTTCCTGCTACAGAGCGCTGATGTATAAACAAACAAAATGGTTTGTCTGGATGGACGACGAGGTGGAGCTGCTACAGTAAATCTACACTTTGCTGGAGAAGCGTTGATAAATTCAACAGGGTTAGCAGCACAAACAGAGCTCAGGAGTCCGCCATTGTTGTTGTGATGGTCGACTTTCTCGCACATGCCCAGTGACTGGAACCGTAATGCGCATGTGCGAAAAGTCTCCGTTTTCAGAGGAACTGCATATTGCAAGTTTACATGACAACGGAGACGCTGCTGTTTCCAAAAAAATTGCACTCTGAAACCTGTTTACAAAATGTTGCGTTTTCAGGCACCAAAATGCTGCTGTCGTGTGAACGATTAAAACGCAACTAAAGTTTACCGTTTTAGGCTGAAATCATTGTCGTATAAACAGGACCTGAAACTAAACTTTCATCTCCGTCAGAGAAAACTGATCTGAGTTCAGACTCTTTACGTACAGCACAGCTACACTCACAGATAACTGAGCCTCCTACCTGCCTGTCAGACAGCATTAAACCATTAACCTCCCAGAGACAGCCCAGATTTGGGTGCAGTCTTGCAGGGATCAACAGATGTGAAGTCTGGCAGCAGGTGGCCGCTTGCTCCGCTGCCGTTCAGGGACTAACGAGCAGAGCAAATTGCTAAAAGCCACCGCTTTAACTAACAAACTCCACAAATCATCAGCAGCTCCTCCGTCCACAGTCAGACACACAGCTGATTATTTACTGCTGAATTACAGCTCACAACTCGCACCAACGGCTGACGCTGCTCAGCTGTGAGTGTTTTTACTGGGTAGCGAAACATCCTGACAACGACTGTTTACTGGAGTTCACCAGCCTGTCTCTCATGCAGCATTTGAACATAACTACAAGCACAGCCGTTCTTGGCTTTCAATGTCCGACAGTCCAACACAAACATTTTCATAATGTCTCATCTCATCAACGACAATAGATTTCATCATAGTTTCTATTTTTAGCTCGTCATAGTCTAATTTTCCTCATAGAAAAAAGGATGTTGATGAAAAATTTAAACAACATTAAAACTGGACAGCGTGCTTTTATGTTGCTTCTTAACATTAGTAACAACCTGAAATGTCTTTTGTATTTATTCGAATTACAATGATCAAAATAGTGTTAAAGCCATCTTAAATTACTATTGATCACATTTTAGCAAGTAGTTGCCGACCCACATTTAGCAGACACAGAGCAACATTCAATTGGAGTCGTATTTCTGATCACCTGACAGATTTAAGTGTAGTCTTCACCAGGCTTGGGCGGTATCTATTATTCATACCTTCATACCTTCCTGACATTTCACCAGAGTATTCAGTATATATTATATACTCAGTACATTTACTCTGCTTTTAATATTTCTTTGTAGTGTGTCTCCCTGAACTTCTGAGGTAGATGTCTGGCTCTGTAGCAGCGAGATGTTTCTTTCTTCACCATCTTGGTTTTAACTGTGTCTGTCTGCTGTTTGGTGCTGAGGTGGTAGCGCTCAGTGGGTTTATCAGAGCTTGTTAGCTGGAAACAACTGCCTGCAGCTGGAAACAGGATTGTTTTGAGCAGTGAGACTCAATTATAGTAAATTTTCGGGTTGTAGAACCAAAATAATAAGCTACAGTAGAAGAGGCTAAAACAGAGGCTCAACAGACAGAGTTGGGTTATAATTTACTGTGGACTGCAGGCAGCCTGTTTCACATGACACATAGGATTTATTGTAGTTTTAGAAAAAAAGGCAACTAGAATTACCGCCTCAGTTACAGTTTTACCTCCATGTCAGTGAAAACACGGATGCTTCACACAGAAGATCTATACAGTCAGCACAGTTTTAAGATCAGAGTCACCAGTTCAGTATCTGACCAAATGTGTCCTCTTCTGTTCCTGAGATATGACGCTGAATAATGGCCAGAAAAGTGTTTTATCAGAACATTATGATGTCACAGTGAAGCTGAAATTCATGTGAAATGTGTCATCACTCACTACTAACTATATATAGTCAACTATATAGTGAATTCTCCATTTTGTAGCGCTGTCTGAATGTATAGTGGGAAATATTATACTCTATAGTGGACTCACAGTATCCCACAATGCACCGTTAAAAGTAGTGTAAAACTGATGGTCACTTAACAAGTAATATATCCCACCATGCACTGCACCAAAGGAACGGACAGACTTTATGGGACAGAAACCTAGATAGACAAGAGAAGATAAAGCAACCCGATTACAACTGTACACGTTTAACTTATGATGACATGTTGAAGTTTTGTTTTGCCAGTTTTTCTTTGCCGCGTAATAAACTGTCAATTTAATGCGTCGTGATCGATTCACAAAGAGATAAAGATAAATCAACAACTGATCTTCTCTAGTGCTTAACAGTTACTGTACAGCATTAAGGCTAAAATGTGAGCTAATGTTAGCGAGCTAAGTTGCTACTAGCTCTGATTTGTGCCGTAATGCATTACGTTATATATTAAATCCACAAGTTCTTACATGACAAACTTCACCACAACAAGGGTTAGACATAAAATTACCTTATTAATTACGTTAATAACGTTATTAATATTTTTCACGGTAGCAGAGCAGCACATCTCACAACACAACACAAATGGCCGCAAAGTATTTTGTAATGATATTTGTCAACTTGGGGAAAAAACGCTCAAATTCACTCTATTTACTATATCTCACTATAATTTAATGTTTTTATCACAAATATGCAGGTCAGTAATTGTTATAGATGGTTCACCAGCCGACGTTGATATAGCATGTTTTAATTGTGCGACAGCAACAACGTAATTAACGGCGCCGAGAATAAAAACAGTAGTAGAGTAGTGACCAAATGTGTTTTTTCACATTGCGGATGAACTCCCTATGTGTGAGAAGGGAGTAGTGAATGAGTGAATTATTTCGGACACAGCCCGTGTTTTGTTAGGTCAAAGTGACCTTGACCTTTGACCTCCAACCACCAAATTCTAATCAGTTATTCTTGAGTCCAAGTGGACGTTTTTGCCTATTGCGCTCACAGGGGTAAGACAGACAAGGTCACAGTGACCTTGACCTTTGACCTATGACCACCAAATTCTAATCAGTTCATTCTTGAGTCCAAGTGGACGTTTTTGCCAAATTTGAGGAAACACCTTCAAGGTGTTCTTGAGATATTGCACTCACGGGGGTAAGACAGACAAGGTCACAGTGACCTTGACCTTTGACCTATGACCACCAAATTCTAATCAGTTCATTTTTGTGTCCAAGTGGATGTTTGTGCCAAATTGGAAGAAATTCCCTCAAGGTGTTCTTGAGATATGGCATTTACAAGAATTGTTTACAAGAATTGGACGGACGGGGAGCGCCCCATGTCCCAGGGCTGTGTCCTTGCCACAATGGCTGTGGGTTCGATTCCAGCCCACGGCTGTTGGCTGCATGTCATCCCCTCTCTCTGCCTCCTTCATGCTGACTCTGGTCCATCAAATAAACCACAAAAAAATTGGACAGAAGGACAGGCAACCCAAAAATACAATGCCTGCTGCCACAGCTATCACCAGCACAGGGTCGTAAAACTACACACACAGAATACACATTAGTGGCACGTGGCAGCAGGAGCTAATCATTGGTTTACAGTCCCAGCATATGTGCAGCCACCTTCAAAGACCTGTAATAATCAAACCCTGCAGTTCATTAATACACTCACACACACACACACCTCTGTGTAGCGACTCAACGGTCCGTCCCGTCCCACAGGAGCAGCGTCTCGTGCCGTGCTGAGGAAGCTGTTCGCTCCCCAGAGATGAAAACCACATTAGCATAACAAGCTCTTATCTTCTGAGTGGCAGCTAATTAGATTCTGCCGCTCTAATATGAATAATCTGATCTGCCTCTCCTTTCTCGTTCTTATCAGCCAAAGCCTCCAGGTGTTGCTGAGGTAAGGACGGAGGCATGAATGGCTGAATGGCTGCTCTGTCTGCGTCTTTAATCCCTGTTAATACATCACATGGCCCAGCAAATTAAAACCTGCACAATGGTGAAATGACAATGGAGACAGCTGTCTTTATTGTCAGCTGCAGCCTTGTTTGCTTTGTGAAATCAGGACTTAAATATGTCGATTTGAAGACGTTCAGTTCAGCGTTCACGCCGCTCTCTTTGTGACTGACTGACTGATCCGTCCCTTCAGCCGGAGAGAGCTGATAGTAAATCTTAATATGCACTGTGGGGTTCGTCACTGAAGACATGACACACTTCCAGTGGACGAATCACTCTGTCACAAGTGACTGGCAGTCCTACGTCGTGGTTAAGGGGAGTCAGTCCTTCTTATGAAAGGAACGTATGTTAATGTCTGCCTACACATGCTGTGTATCATCTTCTCCGCTGCCTTGAAGGAGCTGACTCTTCTCACGTACGTCCATATTTTTTTGCCCCCAGACTTTGTTCGCATCAATCTGTGCTCGGTATGACATGAATGTACCATTACTCATCTTGGATTTAAAGGTGAGAATGGAAAAAACAAATAACATGCCTAACTGAAACAGGTACATTTTATTGGAAAACAAAACTAGTTTAAAAGAAAAGGCACTGCTGGCCTGAGGGGAGGCTGTAGTTGTGTGAATAAATGATTCATCTGCCTGAGCTACCATCACTGTACACATGTACCAAACCACCAGGTAGATGTTGAGACAGCTCACTCTGGGCAGAAATGTTTGTCAGTGCAGATACACACACCAACACACTGACATCAGTCAGTTACTCAAATACTTCACACTGAAACTCACTGTACACTGGATTATGTAATTTATCTAAAAGGAATGGAGCTGTTGTTAATGTCAATAAATACACCTGTGCTTTCTCTCTTTGATCGAGGTCTTTTTTATTTATAAATATAAAGAAAAGTGGACAACTTGAACACAGAACAAGTGTTTCAAATCTCTGTAAGCTGAAACCATTTCCCTCAGTGGAAACAAAGCTTTTATTTACTTTAATTTCACAGATAAGAAACAATAAATTGTGAAGACAATAAAGCCTCCACAAAAATAGCATTTTAAGTCTTGTGTGTGATTTATCCTGGCTTCATATGAGCAGAGGAAATCTCTGCTAGCTGCTAGGCTAATTTATACAATGTAAAATGCCATAGGCTTGTGCTAATAATGTTAGCATGTTGTGTTTGTTTGGAAAACGTGTTTAGTATAAGACAGTTGTTTTGTCAGTGAACCTTGTGAGCTGTAATGGAGCCGAATTTTGTGACGTTACCTTTGTTAAATGTTGCTGTTGTCCCTGGTTTTATATGAGTAGAGGAAAAGTCTGCTAGCTGCTAGGCTCATTTATACAATGTAAAATGCCATAGGCTTGTGCTAATAACATTAGCATGTTGTATTTGTGGGGAAAATGTGTCCAGATAAAGACAAGTGTTTGTCTGTGAATGCTGCCAGTTATAGTGAAGCTGATTTGTGTACTTGTGTTTGAAATTGTCTCTATTAAGCCATGTTTAATGTGTGTTTAATGTGTGTTTAATGTGTGTTTTGAATCAACCACATTTTCCAGCACTTCACAGAAGAATAGATGCTCACACGGTGTAGGCATGTACATAGGGTCTGCCGCACAAGTATAAATCCCACTTTAAAAAGAGCAGTTAGGAACATAGTGAATGTTGGACTGTAATTTGGGGGACACAAACACGACTCCAGATCAGTGATCGTGTTGCCCTGTGACGGCTGAATGTGTGAATAGCCAACTGTTGCCAACACAGTCTCTGAAACAACTTTGCATGGTGTCACTATGTCAGTGTGTATCCAGTGTTTTCATCTTGTTCCACTGTCCCCAGTTTTAAAATCAGTTAACCTGCCTTCTTACAAACATATGTCTCAGTTATTCGGAGCCTCACGTGATGTTTGTACAGGATACAAATCTGTAAGTCAAAATTTAATGAAGTTAAAAACCTTATTAACTTCAACAAATGTTTACATTAGAAGTCATGTACAAAAGCTTTTAACAATAATCTAAGCAATGACACAAACACAGTCATCTCTAACCTTGAACTAGTGGGAGAAAAAATTCATTTCCATTTGACATTGTGATGTTTTTCTCTCCGAGCTGACAGTCACTGAATTTCTGTATATTCACCTCAGCCAGTTACACGAGGAAAACGCTGAATAATTCACCAGTTTTCTTCCTCCAGTGATGTTTGTTCCCGACTCCAGTGTCAGTTCTGTTCTGTCAACAGCTTTAAATCTACTCCATCGTATTTCTGTAACTGTTTACAGAGTTTCCACATACAGTAGGTGTGCAATCACAACAGTTCTCCTTTTATTTACCATCTGCTGCCAGAAAACTCCTGCAGACACAAACTACTGTACAGAGAACAGAATCAATGTGTTCCTCTGCTGAACCCATTCAGACTGACGCCTGAGAGAAGTTACTTCTGCAGAGCACTAACTAGTCCCACACTGTTCAGAATACAGATGAGGAAAGTGTGGGTAAATGTTCTCAGTGCTGTTGAGGATGTCATCAGACTTTTATTCTTTCTCTGTTGTGTTTCTCCGCAGACTGAAAGCTCTGGTGTCAACAGGAGGTCGGAGTGTGCAGGCAGCATGTGACTGGTGAGTTAAAACAACAAATGTGTTTACAGTACATTCACATGTACGCCAATCACAGGTCAGGGGAAAATGTGTGTTGTACTGCCCTCTGCTGGAGAAGATGTACAGTGCCCTCCAAAAGTGTTCACCCTCCTCTGAGTTTTTCCTTTTTTGTTTCTGCACGAAAACCTAAAACTGAAATGAAAATTAAAAAAAAAAAGTTTTAAAGTTAAAAAACAGAAGAAGAAGTGATGTGTGTTTATGTATTCACCCTCTTTCCTAAGTAGCCCCTACAGAGGACTGTAGTTAGCTTCAAAGTCACCTAATTAGTCTACTAAAGTCCACCTGTGGGCAAACCAAGTGTCACATGATCTCAGTATATGTACACCTGGGGTCTCTTTGTTATCTCTGATTAACACCTCTCTTTCCAGGCCTGTGAGTTTTGGTGGGTGGCCCTCTCTTGGCAAGTGTGTTGTGGTGCACCATTCTTTCCCATTGTGTAACGATGGATTTAATGGTGCTCAGTTCCAGATATTTCTTTGTTGTTTCGCCTCTGCTGACAGTCTCTGTTTTTATTTTGTATTGTAATGTGTTTTTGTTGCAGAACAGGAACCTGCTGAAACACGTTTTTTAAGTGAGTCAGGACACTGACAAATTCCTTTCCTGTATTTAAAAATTAAAAATGAAGAACTCATCACAGTACAACTCAAGTCCGTGAGGGCTCAGCCCGCAAGTCCAGAGGGTGGACATTTGTACAGGGTGTACATACTTTTAGATCAGGTGGTACGATTAGTACTGATAGGAATATTGACTGTTTAATTAAATAAAATGATTATAAATATAACCAACAACAAAAGGGCATGAGTATTAAACAACACTGGCAGAGAAATTCAGTTTTACTATCGTGAATATAATATGTCAGAAACTACAATGTAGGCAGTTATTACTTTTTGCAAAACAACATCAGGTCTCTCCTCTGTTTCTTGCGAGCTCGGTGAACAGCGTTTTGTATTATCTCCATGGATATATGAGTAAAAGGGTCAAAGTTCAGGGTGTGACGTTATGAGACAGTAGTACATCCTGATTGTGTGCATAATGCATGCAACAGTACGGACAGCTGCAGTACATACTAAAAGTAAAAATAAAAAGTATACGATTTGGAACGCACCCCTAATGTCTTTGCATCATAGCAAAGGGAGTGAATACAGATGCATGCACCACTTTTCAGTTTATTATTTTTCAGAATTTTTATATGTATATATATATTTTTTATTTCACTGTACCAAATTCGACATTTGAAGGACCAAAACAAAAAAAGTTAAGATAAAAATCAATTTAAATTAAAGGTTGTTCTGCAGCTAAACAGAAAAAGCACCAACAGGGTGAGAGCTTTAGCAAGGCGCTGAATGTTGCTGGTTATTAATGGTTTGCTGATGTCTTTATTTTCTGTATTTCTTTTGAGCAGCTCTCTGTTATTTTTCATTGTGATCTGGTCTCTTTTGAAAATCTCAACAGCAGCAAATTAAATAATAAATACATGAAAGACTTTCATGAGTTTCCCCCGAACACACTGAATCCCAGATTCACTAAATCTCCAGATAAGACAGCCGACGTTAGTCACCAGTTACACAGCATGAGAGAAACAGCCCTGGTTAAAAGATGGAGCCTGTTTTCACCATTAGCTGCACACATGAAGATATCTGGCAACAAAAAAAATCTTCACTTAAATCACTTGAAATGTTGAATGAAAGTTTATTAATTTAAATCCTCTGCTGTCGTGGCTGCGGGGCCAGAGTGATGTTAGCAGTGAACCAGCAGGAGAGAGGGAAAGTTTTCTGTCCCAGACTCTCAGTTCAAAACAGAAAAATGTTCCAATTATAAAGGAGCTGTAGGGCTCGGCTGTGCCGGCCTCGCTGAACTGGTCACACAGCTGAAATGATTCCCACTCAGGGCTGTCTGCTTCTTTTAACGTTATATGTGTGAGCCACCAGTGACTCAGCAGGATTTCTTCAAAGCTGAAACAGAAGAATAAAAGCATGATGTGAAGACACTGAGACTTTCCCTTGATTCGTCTCTTCCCTCTCAGGCTGTTCTCCCATGTGGACGACCCGTTCCTGGACGACCCTCTGCCCAGGGAGTTTGTCCTCTACCTGCGACCCAGCGGACCACTACAGAACCAGCTCTCCCACTTCTGGCAGCAGAGCCGAGTCACCTGTGGCAAAAACAAAGCCCACAACATTTTCCCGCACATCACCCTCTGCCAGTTCTTCATGGTGAGTCGGAGAACTGAACTCAACTTCATCTAACACTGAGCAGTTTTATGAACGATGACGGTTAAAGGTCATCAGTGTTTCTGAGCTCTCTCCTCAGATATTTATCATCATGTTTCACCTCCATTATGCCACGATTAAATCACTATTATAAAGCTGGAAACACTGTGAATGAGCCCGTTTTAAGTTGCTGAGGAGACTCTTTTCATGTCACATCAGTCTGTACCATTTGTTTGACATATTACAGTTTTCTTTTAAGTGTTTTTGCATTCATTCAAATCTGTTGAGTCATTTTCCTTCCTAATGAAACATTTACAAAGCCCATATTCTAAATAGACAGCGATGCTACTTCACGCATTAATGCTGCATCCATCAGTCAGTGGAATTGTGTGAAACCAGCAGTGTTGGGAGTAAAGAAATACGTTACTGTAATTCCACTACTTTTGGTGGTAACTACACTTGTAGCTAATTACTTTTTCAAATAACACAGTTGCAACCACTGAAATGTAAATGGTATAAACTTTATTTCCATTTGCAGTATCATATGTGGTGGTATGGCTCTGTACTGGGGCCTCTCTGACTTTCTTCAGGCCTATGCAAAGCCTATGAAAGAGGGCAATCCTCTCTGCCCTTCCATGCGCCTACATGGAGAGCCTAAAGCCTAGTTCACATTACGCAATTTTCACCCCAATTTTGAGGTCGCAGAGGATATTGAGAGCCATTAAGAAGTCCCGGGGTTGGAGGTGAGTCGGCAGATAGTCTGCCACGACAAGTCCTCATGTGTGAACAAGCCCACGAACAAGTCGCGCCCTCGTCTGCGTCTGGGACTGGATATCTGGCATGCTAGAAAACTGGAGAGGTCTGACATGACTGACAAAGAGCATCAGCCAATGAGAGGCGAGATACGGCGATGTGATGTACGGCTCTACCAGCCCCAGAAAGAAATCAAAGTCCTCCGCTGTCATCTGTAGCATTTCCCGAAAACCAGTTCAATCATTCAGCTATGAAAGGTACAATAATCTGGGTCAGAATACATGCATAGACTATATGGACAGTACAATGCAAGCTAATAGGCCAGCGGCACAGCAGCAACCAAGTTTCATTCACAGAACTCACCTCCAACTCTCTCTGCAGAATATACAACCCGCGCAATCCGCGTGCAGCAACCCATTCCTTCACCCAAACCCTTTTCTTCTTTTCCTGTTTCTTCTCAGTGCAGAGCAGGGCGCAAACGACCTGCAGAGCTCCAAGCTGTCGGAAATCCATGTTAAAGTTTAGCGCCGGGGAACCTCGTCATATCCTGTTTTGTTCACGTGACAAAACGTAGTTTGATGACGTCACCGCGTTATCTGGGGCTCTGTTGTGGTGTGCACACACAGGTCGAAAGAGAACTCCTCCCTGCCCTTCCACACGCAGACAAAGAAAGCCTTAAGGCAGGGAAAGCAGCAGCAAAGACTCTCCTGGAGCAGAACAGAGCAGCATCAATGACAAACAGAAATGACACTGATAAGTCAGACACAGCATGAAAAGGAGGAGCTGGGGTGGAGGCAGGTTGCAGAGCAGCTTGCAGAGGAAGCAGCAACAGTAGGCAGGTCAGAGCAGTTTAAATATGGCACCCTGAATGAGATTCACTAACTGGTCAGACATTCAAAAATCAGCAACAGAATTATCTGTTTAATAGCTAATGATGAAAATGAGAAACAATGTACATGATTTACAGATAAAGGAGCGGGCGAGCGTTCCTCACGCTCGGGATGGTCATGAAGAAGTTGTTAATGGCCAAAATTAATTTTGAAATCCATAACAACGGAAAGATAAAGTGACATCGTCTTTTCTGTTTCCACACAGTGTGCAGACCACAAAGTAGAAGCTCTATGTGAGGCCCTTCAGACCTGCGTCCAGCAGTGGCGGGGCGATTCCCCAGCCCGCTGCCGCTAGAACTCTACACATCCTCCAACTTCATCGGTCTATTCGTGGAGGAGCAGGTGGCCGACATCCTGAAGCAGTTTGCGGCTGACTTTGCCACAGAGGCTGCCAGGAAGGCAGGTAAGAATGACGACACATGTATACCCACAGTGACCTGGGTTTGGAGCGTGTTTAGGATCCTAGCTGTCCATCTGTCCCATCCTAACTGTCTTTATCATGATGTAGAGTTGAGCATCATCATATAATCACCATGTAATGTGTGGCGACCCGCTGTCTCCTCCAGCAGCGGCAGTAAGTGATTGGTCAGCACGGCGGTCATGTTGGTTATTAAAGCACTCACTCAATCTGTCAGTGAGACTTTCTTTAAACACAGGCGAAAATGAGACCGACTGCCAAACAGTATTTCAGGCAGCTAAGTGCCATATCAGATTAGAGCCGTGGTGTTAGTGCTAATGCTCTGTCATATTTCAGTTTCTGGTATAGAGACAGATTAGAGCGCAGCCGTCCAAATCAGATTTTACTCCTGTCTGATGCTTTGTGCAGTTTTACCCCACCACAGCCACAGCAGCAGAATATTCCTGTCCTTTGTACAAATAAAAGTCTTGTGTCATCTTTCCAGAGGTCCATGTGGAGCCTCATAAGAAGCAGCTCCACGTAACTCTGGCCTACAACTTCCCCACCAATCACCTCCCGTCACTGGAGAAACTGGCCAAGGGCATTGAAGTGAAGCTGGGCTGTGATTGGCTGGCAGTCCTGTTCTCCCGGGACATTCGTTTTGCAAACCATGAGGTAGCTAATATTCACCCTGACAGTGCTCACAGATATCTGTTAAACATGATTGTTTGCTCTAAATGTCGACGTGCCTGTGCAGACGCTGCGGGTGATGTACCCCTACATGCCTCAGAACGAGGACGAGCTGGAACTGGTTCCTGGCGATTTTGTCTTCATGTCTCCGGTGGATCAGAGTAGCACCAGTGAGGGCTGGGTGTACGGGACCTCGCTGGCTTCTGGGCTGTCCGGCCTGCTGCCGGAGAACTACGTGAGCCTGGCGGATGAGTCGGACACCTGGGTCTTCCACGGGTGAGCAGAGCACCTCACACTGGCTCAAGAGGCGTCTCAGTTATCCAAACTAGACAAACAGATAAAACATTATGATATAAAATTTAAATGAAACACCTGTTTGACACTGAAAGAGAATAAAGTACAATTAGATCTTTAATAGACTGTTGCCTGATGTTTCCCCAGTGCAGGACAGGGCTGTTTCCAGCTGCATTAAATTACCATTAAATGTTAAATTCAGTGTGATTCCTATTATATTCTGCGACCCCACAACTTTTTGTAATTCAACTACCAGATCAAAATGTCATCTTGTACATAAGAAATATGAAAGTGGAACTGGCAGAGTGTCATTCCACACAATCAGGTCATACTACTGTCGTACAACACTGCGCCGTTCACTATACCGTTCATCAAGCTTGTCAGAGACGGAGGTCAACCAGTGGAGCTCTGCTGCTGTTACTTGCAATTTATGCAGTTTTAACTTTTATGTTATAACTGCATACATTGTAGATTCAACCAAACATTCACAGTGAAAGTGCTGTTTATAACATTTGTGATTATTTTGTTGACTGAAACAATTAATATTCCTATTATTATTATTATTATTATTATTCGACTCATCATCACGTACTTGAATGTGCTGTCATCTGTTTGCCCCTCAGTTGATGTGGCGTGTTTTCTGCTGTGCAGAGGATAGGCTCAGATTAATGAAACAATGTAGTTTGTGCTGTATCATACCTGATGTCCATTCTGCTTGTCCACCACAGCTCCCATTCATTCTTCAGCTGTGGGCCCAGTGACAAGAGCAGCAAGGAGAGAGGGATGTTTGATGGACTGCTGGACAGCCGACGCCCCGAAAACAGCAGTCCTGGAGACACGCCCACGCTTAGTCTCATTTGTCATCCAATGCAGGTGGATGTTTTTTATGACTGATGGTTGTATTTAAGGTGCAGTGTGTGAGATTTAGGGAGATTTGGTGACGTCTAGCGGTGAATTTCAAAGAGCCAGTGTTTGGTTTGTCTGTTCTGGGCTACTGTAGAAACTATGTCGATATAAACGACTCATTCTAAGGTAACGAAAACACAGCAGTTCTTATTTTCAGGTGATTATACACTAAAGAAAACAGACTTATTATATTAAACTTCTGCTCATATATCCCCCTAAATCTTACATCCTTTAAACTTCATTAATCCAAAAATAAATTTCATCTTTACAGAGTAACTTATCGATGCTTTTTACTTCCAGCAGGTCCTGCGGATCAGTGGGAGTCACTCCAGACAGCCTAAGCGGACACTTTTTGTCTGTCGGCACGGTGAGAGGATGGACGTGGTCTTCGGCAAACACTGGCTCTCCCTCTGCTCGGACAGTAAAGGTGAGAAGTCAAAGGTACAGGTAGGCAACAGGAATGAGTCAGAAACATGTCTCCCCTCCACTGCACTTTAAAAAAAGAAGCCTACATTGGGGGATGTGTGTTCTTGTTGTTCTGCAGGTAGATATGTACGCTCCAATCTGAACATGCCTCCCAGTTTGCCGCTGTGGGGGGGACAGAGAGACTACGACATGGACGCTCCTATCACTGTGTTTGGATCCACACAGGCTCGAGTAGTGGGTACGTCACTAATACAGGTCTAAATGATGCTCTGCGCCTGGTGTCAGGGGATTAAACAGTATGTGCTTATCATGTGCTGTTTCAGGTGAGGCCCTGTTAGAGAGTAACACAGTGATAGACTTTGTGTACTGCTCTCCGTCTCTGCGATGTGTTCAGACTGCACAGAACATCCTGAAAGGTACGATGATGATCCTCAATAAAGAAATCTCTCATCGATCACATTTAGTGTACTGGGGATGTGACGGAGGTCTCACGGGGATCTGTGTTCTTTGTTCTAATTAAAACACGAGCTCTGTTTGTGTGATCAGGTCTGCAGCAGGACGGGAAGCTGAAGGTGCGAGTGGAGCCGGGGCTTTTTGAATGGACCAAGTGGGTCTCTGGGAACTCCCTGCCTGCGTGGATTCCTCCCACTGACCTGGCTGCAGCTCATTTCAGTGTGGACACAACGTACAGGTGATAGAAACAAGACAAAACACACCTTCTGCGTGAATTACTTTAACATTAGTCTTTCTGGGGTGTTCACACCAACCACAAAGCTTTTTTCGGGATGAATGATGAACATGTGTTGAGGTCTGATTGAAATTCTCCTGATGTCACTGAGCATATAAACTGTATGTATCTGTACAGTGTATAGTCAACATGCACTACCTGCACCAATGCGCACTTTAGCCCACCAAATGAAAGGATGTTTTGCTGCCGCTTTGCTGTGGAAGATAAACCAGGTGCAGACTTCCATCTGTGTCACCGCTGATGAGGAAATACAGTGAGTGCTGACGACCCGCCCACATTTAAGAATTCTGTTTGTGGTGGAAACACTACACAGACCGAGGGTCTAGGTACCATGTCTGAAGGGTTACTTTTTGCTATAAAGGTATTATACAGAAAATGTTTGGTGGACACGGGGCTTTCGATTTTGTTGTAACTGCTCTGAAGGTAGAGCTTTTTTTTTTTAACAAACAAATTAACCAGCAGGTCGACTGAACTGTCGGTTGTCAGTCCCCCAGTTTGGGAGCGCCACGTCCATGGACCACCTATTAACATTAGGAGTGAAGTTCTGTTCATGTTATACATTGTGAATGGTAGTGGAAATTTTATTATGGGTCCCTGAAAAGTCTTGGAAAAGTTTTAAATTTTGTCCATGAACATGTGTGAGAACCCTGAACATATCATGTGTGTGTCCATACAGACCTCTGATCCCAGTCAGCAAGCTCACTGTGTCTGAGTCGTATGAGAACTACATGAGCCGCAGCTACCAAGTGACCAAAGATATCCTGTCCGACTGCAAAAACACTGGTAAGAGACACACAGCAGAGCTCCAGGAGCGTCTGGAAGACGTTGTCGAGCCTGTGTGGGTGAACTCTTTCTTTGTTGTTCTACATGTGTTTATCCACCGCTGATGTTGCATCCTGCCTGGGTTTCCACTCTCCGTAGGAAACAACGTACTGATTGTAGCCCACGCTTCGTCCTTAGAGGCCTGCACACGCCAGCTGCAGGGCCGCAGCCCACAGAGCGCCAAGGACTTCATCCAAGTTGTCCGAAAGGTCTGTATCAGTATCTTTCTTAAAATCTAGCCCATCTGATTTTCTTTCCGATAATACATCCCACCTTCCTGTCCATCCTTCATTACTTCCATCTGGTTTCCTCAGTTCTGCTCCTCATGCCCATCGTGCAAACACATGGTGGATAAAACTCCAGAGATGTGAGGAATCCATGTGTAGAAATGAAAAGGGAAGAAAAACAAATCTAACAGGTGCTCTTAGTGAAAGAAAAAGAAAAAACAAAGAAAAAACACTTAAAAGCATATTTGGATGCTTGAGTGTGTATTTTTGACTCCAGCTCGGTGATCAAGAAGAATGACTCGGGGACTCGTTTGTTCTCGCCTACTCACAACTAGTTTGTGTTGTTTGTGGATGTCTACCAGACCAAACTTCCTCTTTAGATCACAGGTCTTTGTCTGGTTGCTCATAAGGAGACCCACAGGGAATTTTTTTATTGTTTTCAGCGGTGATCCAAAATGAAAATCTGCAGAATGTTTTTTGGGGGTTCAATATTCATGAATGATAGCAATTGTTTTTGAACAAAAATAACCTCACACAACACATTAAAACTGCGGCATGGTGGTTAGCGTTGTCGCCTCACAGCAAGAGGGTTCCTGGTTCGAACCCCAGGGTGAGGGAGCCCTTCTGTGTGGAGTCTACATGTTCTCCCTGTGTCCTCGTGGGTTTTCCCTGGGTGCTCCAGCTTCCTCCCACAGTCCAAAGACATGCAGGTTAACTGGTGACTCTAAATTGTCCGTAGGTGTGAATGTGAGTGTGAATGGTTGTCTGTCTCTATGTGTCAGCCCTGTGATAGTCTGGTGACCTGTCCAGGGTGTACCCTGCCTCTCACCCAATGTCAGCTGGGATAGGGTCCAGCGTCCCCTTCCAGAATAAGCGGTTACGGAAAATGAATGAATGTAACTGAAGCTGTCAGATAAAAGTAGTGAAGTAGAAATATTAAGGTACGTGAAACTGAAACACTTAAGTGCAAAACTATTTGAAATTTTATTTTAAAAACAGATATTGTACAACCACTGTCCTCAACCAACAGTACGATGAGGCCTTAATAAATTTCCACCAGCTCACAACTGGCATCAGCGGCTGATGCTGACGGCGCCGACTGTTTACTGGGGTTTGCCAGCCTGTCGCTCATGTGGCATTTGAAGATAATTGCAAGCGAGGTTGTTCTCAGCTTTCTCGGCTTTCTTGTTAATAATAATGAAACAGATATCATCTTAGTTTTTGTTATCAAGGTCTATTTTTAGCTTATCATCTCGTTTCATCATTGACGAAAAATTCTCATCAGAGTTTTCATAAATGAAATTAACACTGATTTCCATGTGACATTTTGATTGGATTCCATTTAACTACATATGCAGTGGTGTAGTGAGGGGTATACGCAGGTATACCCACCTCTTTTTCTGGCAGTTTACCCACCTATTATCCAAAAAGAAGGTGGAATATCTAGGAGAGTATACCCACTGCTTTCTCAGTAACCTAACCATCTACCCAGTAGTACATCCACCTCATCAACTACCACTTCACCACTGTACAGATGTATGTTGTATCACTATTACTGTAACTTTAGGAGCAGTAGTAGAAGTAGTAGTACTTGTTGTAGTTACTATTGGACCATGAGGTTCATTAGTAACTACAATTTCACAGGCTTTTCCACCCAAATCTAGAAATATTTAACATCCACACCAAATAAAAAACTCTAATCCACAAAAAGCAAACTGACTCCTAGTAAATTGGACAATATCAAAATTTAACAACTCTCTGTCTTCATTTCCAGATGATGAAACAGTGTTATTGTTTGTGCCACAAGATGGCTGTAGAGTGCAACATGTCATGTGACATGGACACAACAAGCAGTGCAGCTTCATATTGTTATGAACTCGAGGGAAACCTGAGCGCAGGACACAGGATGGAGAACGATGAAAAGGTCTATTGTCACAAGAAATTAGAGTGGTCGTGATTCAGGGTCTGATTCAGGGATGATCCTGAACACGTGAAAGACAGGTTATCGAAAACACAAGGAAAAAGTTACTAAGAATGTCTAAGTCGGCCGTGAGGTTATCCACCACTTGGTTGAACAACAATCTGGCAGAGAGTGGTTGAAGAGCTCTAGAGGCAGGTGTGCTAGATGAGCTGATGGCCGGCAGGTGAGTACAGTGAGCAGAGCCGGTAACCACGGAAACCAGCGAGGGGGACCACGCCCACGGCAGCACACAGACAAAACTAAACAGGGGGAGGAAGACAGATAGACAGGAACACAGGGAAGAGGAAACACTAGGAAACACTTGGAAAAACAGAATTTACTCTCCTATCCAAAAAGCACGTGTCGTTTCCTTCAGTTTCTTCTCAGTCTAACTATTCCTTCCTCTGCTCGGTCCTCAGATCCCCTACCTGGGCTTCTGCTCCTGCGAGGAGCAGGGCGACACGGGGGTGTGGCAGTTAGTGGACCCTCCCATCCTCCCCCTCACACATGGACCAAACCACTCCTTTGACTGGAGGGAGACGCTTCTGCAAGAATGACATCTGATCTGAACTGACGACTTTCAGACCAGTGGCCCTCAAAAATACTGGAACCTTTCTCTCTTCAGCGTCTTTACACAGCTGACGGCTTCGCAGCGACGGTCTGAGGGAGCTTCCTGTCCGAGGACGAGGAGCCGAGTACCAGCCGGTGCATGGTTGGTGAACTGACGGCGCCTGTCTGAGGCTGGTTTCAACAATGATTTAGCAAATGTACACTCTCAAATGTCATTGTATTGTTTTGTTTGTTTGTTTGTTTGTTTGTTTGTTTGCAAGAATGAGGGAGACGTTAGTGTGGGCAGTATGGATGTTAGCTGCACTGTGTGTCACATTTTATTACATTTAACAGCCTGCTCTGTGTGTGACCAGTTACAAAATAATTCACTACCAACATGAATGTATCACATGAAGGTCGCAGGGTGACAGTAGACGTAGTGTGACACTGAAGGAACGCCATAAAAAGCAAAAGCGCAGGAGTTGGAGGTTTTAGCTACCTGTATTTTCAGACTCAGGTTTTATTTTTAACTCGTCAGTTTGGTTTGGAAAGTTTTAGTTTCCTGATTATAAACTGGGTAACTCTAAGCTCTAATTGGTTTACTTGCCCAAACTGAGCTAGCTTATGTTAAACGTTAGCTCCCTCTTTTTATACCTACAGTAGCGTGCAAAAGTTTGGGCACCCCTGACGAAGTAGAAGATGAAGTGATCTCCAAAAGGCATGAAGTTAAAGATGACATATTTCTTTAATATTTGAAGCAAGATTACTTTGAAATTTTTTGTCTTTTGCCATTTCAAAATAATGGAATGAAAAGGGCCTGAAGCAAAAGTTTGGGCACCCTGCATGGTCAGTGCTCAGTAGCGCCCCCTTTGACAAGTATCACAGCTTCTAAACACTCCTGTATCCAGCTCAGAGTCTGTCAGTTCTTGTTTGGAGGATTTTCACCCGTTCTCGCTGCAAAAGGCTTCTAGCTCTGTGAGATTCTTGGGCCGTCTTCATGCTCTGCTCTTTGAGCTCTATCCACAGATGTTTAATGATGTTTAGGTCGGGGGACTGTGAGGGCCATGGCAACACCTTCAGCCTGCTCCTCTTGAGATCATCCATTGTGGATTTGGAGGTGTGTTTAGGATCATTGTCCTGTTGTAGAAGCCATCCACTCTTCATCTTCAGCGTCTTTACAGATGCTGTGATGTTTGCTTCCAGAATTTGCTGGAATTTATCTGAATCCATTCTTCCCTCTACCTGTGAAATGTTCCCCGTGCCACTGGCTGCAACACAAGCCCAAAGCATCATCCATCCACCCCCGTGTTTAACAGTTTTTTCTCCAAACATACCTCAAAGTTCTGTTTTACCTTCATCAGTCCACAGGACTTGTTTCCAAAAAGCATCAGGCTTGTTCAGATGTTCCTTTGCAAACTTCTGACTCTGAATTTTGTGGTGAGGACACAGGAAAGGTTTTCTTCTGATGACTCTTCCATGAAGGTCATATTTGTCCAGGTGTGACTGCACAGTAGAACAGTGCACCACCACTCCAGAGTCTGATCAATCTTCCTGCAGGTCTTTTGCAGTCAAACGGGGGTTTTGATTTGCCTTTCTAACAATCCTACGAGCAGCTCTCTCAGAGAGTTTTCAACTTGACCTCCACAGTTCCTGTTAACTGCCATTTCTTAATGACATCACAAACTGAGGAAACAGCTACCTGAAAACACTTTGCTATCTTCTTATAGTCTTCATCAGTTATTTTAGTTTTCAGAGTGCTAGGCAGCTGTTTAGAGGAGCCCATGGCTGCTGACTGTTGGGACAAGGTTTCAGGAGTCAGAGTATTTATAAAGCTTTGAAATTTGCATCACCTGTCCTTTGCTAACGATGACTGTGAACAAGCCAGAGCCCTAACAAGCTCATTAAGGTCTGAGACCCTGGGAAAAGCTGTCTGAGAGCTCAAATGTCTTGAGGTGCCCAAACTTTTGCATGGTGCTACTTTCCTTTTTTTTAACCTCAAAAACTGTACAAAACAAAAAAATACACTGATCTTGCTTAAAATGTTTAAAAGCATGTTTGATCTGTAACTTCACGCCCTTTGGAGATCAGTTTATCTTCTCCTTACTCAACTATTCACAGTAAATGAAATTTTGACCTTTGAAATCTTAGCATTCAACATGAAGGCCTGATAACATGCTGTGTTAGCAAGTCCTTTTTTATAGAGAACAATTTTGATGTGGGTAAGAGCATGGCCCCAGTAATGTAAAGAATCTAATGACTAGATTCAGTCTCAGCGTTAGTGTTTTCTGATGTGTACTACACGTCACAGCGTCAGTGGGTTTCTTAAGAGGCCACTGACTTTTAGTCGCTTAGAAGAAATGACAGTTGCAGGTTGATTTCTGGGCCCACGATAATTTGTGTCCATGAGATCTAATTTGCTTTTTAGTTTGTGCTTAGTTTCCGAAATTGAAGCGTGTTTTATCGTAACAGCACTGCTATCCACCGTACATTCGTCCTGCTTCAGTGGCTGAGAGGAAACATATCAGTGCAGGCTTCAAGTCTTCATAAGGGACCTTCCTGATGCTACTCATATAATAACATGGCCCCACATGTTGTCTCTAATTTGGAAACACATCAGTACAGCAGTGTCTTCTTCATGTAGTGTTTAAAAAAACTATAACAGCACAACCTGCAATATTGACAATCATACAGTAGCTTCTTGATTCTGGTCCAGCACATTTGTTAAATGTTGTCCAAGGGTTCAGAGTAGCTGTAAATAATCATATTTTGAAAAAACAAACGTCTTCCAGTTGCATTTTTATTTATTTATAAACCTTTCTTTCAGATGTTACAAGCAAAAATATTAACAGCATGCATGAACTTATGCTCGGTATCTCAGGTGTCCACTGCATTTAAGACATACGTATATGCAGCTTTGAAAATTTGTTCCATTGATGGAGTGACTGTGTTGTTGTGAGTGCCTGTTGGGATTAAAGTGATGTCTCCTGATGGACTTGACTGCCCACTCGTAGCTGCAGAGGGAGAAGCTGAACAGAGAGTTTGCTCAGGCTGATATTTGACGCACATCACTCATGTAGCTCATTAAGACATTTTTAAAAGTTGCACGTTTTGAACTTATAATGAGACAGATTTCATCAAAGCCTCACTCATGAATCCCGCTCAGTTCTGGGTCACACTTTGGAGCCTTTCAGAGATATTTTGTTGCTTAAATTGACAATTATGTGTCTGTCTGTGACATCAGGTGCTTTATAAAGTCATGTGGTTCATTCAGTGTGCTTCAATATTAATCCCTTATTTCATTTAAATCAAGTTTCGATTGTTCTCTGCGAGATTTTCTGCCAAAATACACCTAAAGTGTGGCTGTAATGGAAAACACCAACCAGGCAGTGATTTTAGTTGTTTCACCACAACAGTTTAGGAGAACACTTTGGTCTGTTCTCTTTCAAAAGCAGCAAAATGCAAAATAAAAGCTGGGTTTTATTCAGTTGGCCACCTTTCTCCAGGGTTCCCACGGACAGAGAAGACCTGGAAAAGTGATGGAATATCACAATGTCATTTTCCAGGCCTGGAAAAGTTGTTGAATTAGTAAAAAAATAATTGAAACTGTCACATTTTCTTCTGATTCTTGGTCAAACATATCTAACGGCTCTGACAGAGGCAAAAATTCTGAAAATTTTAATGACGGACGAAAGTTTTGGACTCAGTGTGCGAACATGATTGACACAACAATAGGTCGTATTTATTTTTAGATGTAGGACACTTTTGGTGAACTCAGTGCAAAGGCCTTTACAGGCGTCTTTCCCAGTATAAGTCAGTGGGTAAAAGTCTTTTGGGCCCCATGGCGTCTTGTGACGGTGTAATTCCACTTTTGGCCACTATGAAAATTGGCTTCAAATCCCGGCGCTGTTTCAAGGGGCTTGAAGTAAACACGGATGTAAACAATGCTGAATCTAAACACGTCAAAAATAGTCTGTGAATGTTTTATGAGGAAGGAAATGGAAATGATCTCAACACATTTGTCAGACCTCAAAAATATAAATGTTTTCACAACTCTCAGCAAGAAATATTTCCAAAATGTATAAAAACTGTAAATTTAAAGAGCCTTCTGAGCACTTGACACTCGTACGTAGAAAGAGAGCTGCAGATAGCAGAATGAAAGCTGTGTGAACAAACGTTACTCCACTGACTGCAGCACAACGTGATTTGGTCCTAATTGGCTGTCGTCACTGAAGCACTGTTGAAATCTGCCCCTTCTGGAAATCTTCCCAGGGACACATCTGCTTTATCTTTACTTCATTCAGGAAAAAATGGAAACAAACATGCTCGACATTATTAATTTCCTGGGACATCAGACATTTGATTTAATGCTTACGTCTGTGTCGTCCATCGTGTGAAAACAGAAACAACGACCTCAACACATTCCTGTTTCTTTGATCAGCAGTAACATCTTTAAACCCATGTAAATCTCTTTATTGCTTATCGCTGTTGCAAATACTTTGCAGGTGTTGGGAAGAAACGCTGCTTCTGCAGAAATGTTAAGGTTTTCTATTTGGATCTAAATGTCATTTTCATCAGACGACACCCCGGAGCAGCACACGTTGCATTTAAGAGTTACAGACCAGAAGAGGAGAGTGGTGTGAGAGAAACAGAGAGGAAGAAGCCATGTTGTTCCTCTAGTCTTTATTTATTGTCTGAACATATCACCAAACGTGTACAGCAATTAACTTAAAGTTACTTCTTTTGAAATCTGTATTTGTTGATTTGTAATTTAAGATGTGTCTCTAGGCTTCCTGTATGTTTTGTTTTAGTTTTGAATGTTGTTGTGTTTGTAAAGCATTGAATTATAAAAAAGAAAAAAGAGCAGTTGTCATTTTTAAACAGGTCTGATAATTTCATATTTTGAATACTCGGGAGGGAAAGCAGATAACATGCCATTGTATGATTTGTGACAGTGTTTATTTTGTTCTTATTGAACATGAAATATTATTTTCTCCATAGCAATAACGTCACCAAAACAGCAGGTGCACAGTTATTATTTATCCATTTGGGTTGCACCGACGCTGCAGATACTGTAAAGGAGTACAAATCCAATAAAACTCTACATCCTTCTTTTGGTTTTGATTTGTGAGCGTATCCAGAATGACAGTAGTGAAACACAGCTGACCAGTGAAAGCTTTTCTATCTCCAATATTGGATCATACCAGAAGGTCGTTGTCTTCCAGTCAAAACATGACATTATTTAGTCTGTTCAGTAGTGAAGACGTTTGAAGAATGACATGCCCTGTTGCCCATCGGGAAGATTTTTTTTTTATAATCCAATGGCATTTAGCTTTGGATTCATTGATTACAGTTAAATTAATTAAAAGTAGAATATGACAAATGACGGAGGCAGAGATCGACGCTGACAGTATTCCACCCAAATACATGCACCTTTTTAAGCCTCTGCGCCGGCGATAGCTGTGGCCAGAGGCATTTAATTTTCTGGTTGTCCATCTTTTCATACATTCTTTCATCTGTCCTTTTCCTGTGAGCACGATATTGCTGGGAATTTTTTTTTTTAAATTTGACACAAACGTCCATTTGGACTGAAGGATGAACTGATTAGAGTTTAGTGGTCAAAATTTCACTGAAGCTTCAGTGCCTTAAAAGTGGTATTCACAACAGCCCTACCTACCTTTATAAGTATTCTTGTGCCCTGGTTTATCATTATTTTTATATATTTTTTCATTTATGTAGGCCCACTTCTGTAACACCCTGGTTCAAGACCATGTATTGTTGTTTGTTTTGTGTCGTACTATTATTTAATTGTCTGATTTTTTTTATGCATTTATAAAAAATATTTCCTTTAAAAACTGAAAAGCCCTAAAAAATAATAATTCATAGCCTTTTGTTTTACTCTGTGGAGGTTTAATAACTTTGTAAAACAGAGTTTGCTCAGAGGTCAAGTTGAATAGGCGGTAATTTGCTCCGTAGAAGAAGAGATGGGTCAGACCTGGCAACCCTGGAGAGACGTTAGCATGGAGGACAGCAGCTAGCAGTTAGCAGGAAAAAGTACTAAATATCGAGTCGAGAATAACTGACTGTGAACACGGGAGCAGACAGAGTGTGGGACGTTTGTTCAGTAACTGTTACTGCAAAAGCTTTTGACCCGAAGAACTGTGAGGACGGTTTAGCCTGCTAGCATCGAGCTAGCTACTGTAGCAGCTTTTAGCTAGCGTGGACTTTGGCTCGCTAACCGTTAGCTAGCTTAAGAGAGGGTTACAGTACATCAGAAGAGGACGACCTTTGGATTTAAAACAGTTTTTTTCTGTGAAGGACGTCCTTAGGCAGCGGCCTCTGGATTTACTGTGTGGTTACGTAAGTAACGGATTCACTCCTCTGAGCTCCAACGTTCATATTGTAACGGTAACTGTAACGGTATGAACGGTGGAGCTATTATCTTCACACAGGGCTATCCTAATTTCGTACTATTTTGTAAGTCCTTGTGCACCAGAGAGTTAAGTGACTTTGACCGTGGCATGGTTGTTGGTGCCAGACGGGCTGGTCTGAGTATTTACTGGGATTTTCAGCACAACCATCTCTAGGGTTTACAGAGGATGGTCCCAAAAAGAGGAAATATCCAGTGTTGATGCCAGAGGTCAGAGGTCAGAGGAGAATGGCCAGACTGGTTCAAGATGATAGAAAGGCAACAGGAAGTCAAATAAGCACTGGTTCCAACCAAGGTGTGCAGAAGACCATCTCTGAAGCAACAACACGTCCAACCTTGAAGCAGATGGGCTACAGCAGCAGAAGACCACACCAGGTGCCACTCCTGTCAGCTAACAACAGGAAACTGAGGCTACAATTCACACAGGCTCACCAAAACTGGACAATAGAAGATTGGAAAAACCACATTCAGATGGTAGGCTCAGAATTTGGCGTCATGGATCCATCCTGCCTTGTATCAAGGCTTCAGGCTGCTGCTGCTGGTGTCATGGTGTGGGGGAGATTTTCTTAGTACCAACTGAGCATGGTTTAAACACCACAGCCTACCTGAGTATTGTTGCTGACCGTGTCCATCCCTTTATGACAACAGTGTACCCATCTTCTGATGGCTACTTCCTGCAGGAGTGTTGAATGAGTTCACTGTACTCCAATGGCCTCCACAGTCACCAGATCTCAGTCAAATTGAGCACCTTTGGGATGTGGTGGAACGGGAGATTCTCATCATGGATGTGCAGCCGACAAATCTGCAGCAACTGTGTGATGTCATCATGTCAGAAAGAACCTGTTCCTGTTTTTTCCCCTCACCACCACATACTATTGCTCCTCCTGTTTCTCCATGTAGTTGCAGAAGACATTCAGGATGTTAGGTGACCCTGGAGCTCCTCACAGGGGGGAAGCTTAATGCTGGCTATGACCCAAGACAGTGTTTAAAAGGCTGAAGTAACTCACTGGTGGGGAACTGCCTTCATTGTCTTGACCCTTCCTCCTGTTAAAACTGACAGACCCTGGCCTGAAGTTTTTTATGGCACCTAGAAGACCGGAGCTGCAAAACTTTTATACTTTCCCAGTCAAGTGTACAGTTCAAATATTTGAGGACAAAAACCAGAGTGTGATGAGAGCAGGAGGAAGTGATGTGGCAGAGTGGGCCATGACCACTGTAACAGGAAGCTCCAGCTGCTTTCTCCACAGAGGAGACATCCTACACATGAATTACTGCAGTTTACTGCAGGGATTTTAATCAGTAAATTTATACCAATGAAATGTTTGTTAAGAAAATGAATGTGTCTCACTTCACTGGCTAAATTTCTCGTACACTTAAGCTGATTCACAAAACAGAAACTCCTTACTCTTTTCAAGTCTTGCAGCTGGAATGATTTGTAGCGGGCAACCTTGTTGTGTGCAGGATTTTACCTCTCTCAGGCATAGACTTTTATCTTTGGAAGAAAGGACAGTGTTGGCGAATGGGTGGAGCATTCAGGTTGGATAATCATGTTGTGAAATCATCCACCTGATGAAGACTATCTGTACAATCAGCACAGTGTCGAAGTGGACACCAGGGCTTAGTGTCACCAGTTAAGTATCTGACCAAAGGCAACCTTCACTATCAAAAAATGTTTTTAATTAAAAATAATTTAAAAAAGATATGGGTTGAGCCACAAAACATATTTAAAGCTTTTAATGAATGTAAAACAGCCTGTTACGTCTAAATTAGCCTGCACTAATAGTCTAAGTGGGCCTTCATTCATGTTTTACCACGAGGTGGCGACTCTGCACAGCACTATTGATAATTATTTGGTACTTTACCTTTGCAGAGGTGGCAGTGAAAGCAAACAAATCTGTCCACACGCTACTAAATTCTCTGTTTTATTCTGAGACTTTTACTTTTTATGGATTTGGCATCCATGGCTAACCATCGAGGAGAACTCAAGACGAGCCACTGCTGTTGAGGTTCAGCAAAATCTCGAGGAAAAGGTTCCAGGAAGTAGATTAATTAAGAACATTTTAGTTGTTCAGATATTGAAATGCTTTTTTATTTGGTGTAGAGGCTTCACAGTTGGTGAATGTAAGAATTTTTGTAGACCTACAACATTGAAATCAATAAATTAAAATGTTAAAAAAAAGCAACTGTTATTCATTTCCATGTAATTCTTTTGTCGGAGCTGCAGGTTTGGCCACCCCTGATCTGACCAAACGTCCCATCTTCTGTTCCTAAGATATGATGTTGAGTAATGGCCAGAAAAGTGTTTTTACACAACATTATGATGTCACAGTGAAGTTGACCTTTGACCTTTTGGATATAAAATGTCATCACTTCGTCATCGTATCCCACTTAACATTTGTGTTCAATTTTGTCATAATTAAGAGTATGAATTCTTGAGTTATGGCCAAAAAAACATGTTTTGTGAGGTCACAATGACCTTGACCTTTGACCACTAAATTCTAATTAGTTTATTCTTCAGTCCAAGTGGACGTTTGTGCCAAATATGAAGAAACTCCCTCAAGGCATTCTTTAGATATTGCTTTCACAAGAATGAGACGGATGCAAGGTTACAGTGACTTTGACTTTTGACCACCAAAGCCTAATCAGTTCATCGTTGAGTCCAAGTGAATGTTTGTGCCAAACCGCAAGAAGTTCCCTCAATGGGACGGGCAGACGTACAACCTGAAAACAACGCCCACACAGAGACATACAAATGGACAGCTATAACACGCATAACTTTATTGACATTTGTTTATTGACATCAGTAGTTTTATTTATTTTTATTTGACATGGCGTTTGAGTAAGTGGCAAAACAAATACACTTAGAGATACCATGTAAACATCTGTCATAACGGATTGATGCAGCTTTGAGTATTGTGATAAAGAATCTAAATACAGAAACACTACGTTAATTCATACAGAAATTAAAGCCCAAAACAAATATGCCTCACAGTGTTTCTCGGGAGGTTTAAATTAACGATAATATACAATAAAGATCCATAAAATAAAAGAACACAATATGGCATCACGCTAACTGTACAGTCGATGTACTGACACTGAATGAAGAAAGAAAAAAGGCATTGTTCAATGTTTGATGTAAGGCAGACATGCAGAAATAATACATTTACTGAGATGGCACTTTGATAAAACTAATAAGAAACCATTCAAGATTATTTCATTAGGCAAGTCAAAGTCAACAAGTTTGAAAATCTATTGCTTCTGGAAACATTTCAGTTTTGATATGTGGAGTACAGCATCTGGCATGAAAACATTACAGCAAAAATCATTCTTGTCTTTGTTTATTTTTACATATGGGGTGGATGAACCCTACAGGCATGCACTCACCAAAGAATATTCTCGTATTCATGACTTTGGTATCTTCTAGTTATGACTCAGCAGCTCTCAAAATTATGAAATAATGATCTCATAATTACGAGGAAATGTCCACATCTCAGTTATGAGATAAAGATCTTCTTATTAGGAGATATTTATGTTGTAATTATGACACATAGTCAAAATAAGTCAGAATTAAGAGAATACTGTCTCATGATGACATAATCTTTGTCTTGTAATTACAAGAAAACTCTTAAAATCATGAGAAAAGGCTTTTTAATTTGTGTAGTTTGTTGAGTGCAGTGGTGCTTCTGTAGGACTACACCACAACATACAAGAACACCTGCATGACTGAGTCCATATTTGCCATTATTCAAGTTATGAGTCAGAATACAGCTGTAAAACACAGTTACGGTGTCAAGAAATAATCTGATATTTTCAGTTAAATAAGATTTATTTGGCTACTTTACATCTCTAACACAACGGGAGTTTACCCTAGTTCATATAAGCAAATGATACCCCTTTTCCACCAACATGAAATGGGCTCTTTTCCAGTTCCCGCACCTCAGAGCATTTCTACCAAAAACGAATTTGTTCGCAACCCAAAAAGTTGGTTTAAAACTGGAACCAAGAAACAGCAGGTTTTCCTTGACCTGAGGTGCGAACCGTGACGACACCAGTGGGCCTGTCATATTCCACAGGTTGGAAAGAGAGGATGGAGAAGAACAATAGAAATGTTAAGTGAGAAGTCATCAAATAACAGGACAGAAGTTCGCAGGTAATCAATGCGACCGATCTTGCTACTACTGTTTACTTTCGTTGAGCACTGTGCAACGACCTCCATTGGCGACACATCCTTGATTACAATGGTTCTTATCGACACTGATGGAAACAGGGCCTGGTTCATTAGAGAGCAACCGGTTCAAGAACCAGAGTTACTTGGTGGAAAAGGGGTATTCACTGCTGTGCCCTTTATACTACTGTGTATCCACAACTATCCACATTTACACCATATTTAAAAATGACAGGGTTCCCACACATTTTCATCGACGTAATTTCAAACCTTTTCCTTGACTTTTTATGGACCCTTTATAAAAATTTACATTATTATTATGGAAAAGCATGCACTCCACTGTGTCTGCTGCCCTTGTCAGCCTGGTTACGGTACTTTTCTACACACACACATGCAGGAGAGTCTCATGTCTCATAACAAACACCACCACACTACGTCACATATACATGTAACGTCTAAAAGCAGAATGAGAACTGTGCAAGTTTTACATTTGTATCAAGCATCAAATAAGTTGTTTATGTTAATTTGTCTTACTTGACATTGCACGTCTTTTGATGCGGCTATTGATAATGAAACGATATATCATGCAGCCCTAAGTTGACTCATATTAGAGCTATGTTATGTCAACAGCTAGCTTACAAAAAATACATTTGCCGTTATGTTACATTACATGGAAGATTATCCCTGGGAGATTACTGTGACAATGAATTTTATAACCAACAAAATTCAATTAGTTTTCCAAAACTTTCAATGGTTTTACCATGATTTTTCTAGGTTTTCCATGACTGTGGGAACCCTGAAATGATAAGTAGGTGATATTGCATCTGAGACACAATATCAGCAAAGCATAATCAGGACAAACTTTTGCAACAACAGCCCAGTGCACTTTTAAAATCAGAGCAGGAAACTGAAAACAGATGCAAGAATTGCTCCAGCGTTTATGTCGTGGGACTGTACTCATATAGGTTCAGTACAAAGCAGCTGTACAAAGTAAGCATCACAGGTGAAATAAAACGAAACGCTCCCTCCAGCTTATCATCATGTATATTAAATAAATTCTCTCTCTGTAAAAGAGGCAGCTAGCATATTCATAAAAGCAGTGAACCTCCTCAGCTGAAAGTGAGCTGAATGAAGGAGTAAAGCTACTAGAGTTGTTCCGATACCAGTAACAGAAAGGCATCTGAAATTGCGAGTAAGATAGTCTAAGCACAGATCCGATACCACATAATTTATTAATAAACTAAAAAGTAGTTTCACACCTGCAGAGAACAGCAGGTTTCCCAGAAATCAATTCTTCTTCGCCAGCAGGTTGTGGTAAACAGTTTAACGATGGTCGTTAGCAAAATACCAGCAATACTGGCAGTATTTTACACAGGCAAGTTCCACCAGTAAAAAAAGGCAATGGTATAGGATCAGTAATCGGTAGTGGCCTATATCTAAGTATGGTATCGGAATCAGTGTCAAAAAGGCAAAAATGGTATCAGAACATCTCTAGAAGCTACGCAGAAAAGGTACTTGTACTTATCGAAAGGCCAATAAGAAAGAAACGCCCTTCATTACATCCATTGATACGTTCTGTTGACTCGTGGCCATAGAGCTGACTGAATTTACATTTATATTTACATTTCTCAACTTTCTAACCTGAATGAGGCCCATTTCACAGCAGTGCTGCCTGATCGAACCACAATATGTGCGCACGTTTGAGAACTCATCTTTGGTACCATCAGAGGTCAGCTTTTTGAAATGAGAATGCATCTAAGAGCTGAGAGAAGAACTCCAGGTTAACTTCTCTTTTGTTCCTGCTTGTGGGGATGCTGATGAACCAGTCTTGGTTACGGGGGAAAATACTTGAGAATGCTAAACTTTAGTAGCCCCCCATTTAATATACTGACACTGATACTATACTGACATACTTTAAAAAACAAAAAAAGGGTTTCATCATGAAGAATATCAGCCAGTGATGGTTGTGTAACTGACGAAAATGTTTGAAGGCCATTTTGTGTTTGTCACTGATCATCCCGTATGGCTCAGGAGATGGTTCCTTGAGGTACTATATGTAATAACAGGCTGGAACCAAGACCAAGAGTGCTACAGACTCTGAACAAGCCTCTACTGACAGCAGCATTGTAACACGGAGCACAACATTGGTCCAAGTAGTGTTGAAAACCCTCAATAATTTATTAGCCTTTTGCTGAGCTCACCTGGTGCAACAGAGTCGCCGTTCTTTCACTCACAAAACATCAAATGTAAAACATAAAAAAGGAATTCAAGTTTTTACTTGACACAAGGCTGTGACTAACTGCACTCGAGGACCTGGTCGCCTCCGGAGCCTTCACCCTCAGCTGGGTGGGATTATCTGGCGTCGTTGAGCTGCCTCGCCACCGTCAAGATCTCCTTGGCTCCTTTGCTCAGCAGCAGGTTGGCCAGGTCGACCCCCAGCCGCTCAGCCCCATCCTGGGCATCACTTGAGATCTTGCTGGCTGTGACTCCCACTCGCTGGACCCGTTCGTCCACTTCCTCTTCGCTCTGACATCACAGACACACATTATCAGTATGGTATGAGGACTGATGCACACATAAATAGTCATCAATGTGTCTGAGCTGTTACCTTGTCGGTGGCAGCTATGCTAGTCTGCATGGTGTCCTTCAGACTGTCGGACCCGTCCAGGCTGTACACTGCCCCCGTCAGGTAAAGCTGCAAAAACAAACAGTGTGACCTTCAACTTTTATACTTGAATATAAAAGATGAATCTCCATTTTTTTTCATCCAGTCTGCTTTATTTACAAACTTTATGATTATGTTCTGCAACAGACTGTGAATGCTTAAACCATAATGTCACATCCCCCTTTCTGTTTTTTTTTTTTTTTTTTACACAGGGATGGTGCTCTACCGTCCCTCTTTTATGCCTCCTTTGCATTTTTATACAAAACCAAACGACGGTGGCATCACGCTGCATTGCCGATTCATGGAAGCAAAAGAGGTGTGACAGGCACGACGTAATACAACAGAGTCAGGCTGTAGCGTGACACATAACATACATGTCGGCAGCACTTTCTAAACAAGAGCAATGGACTTAATGTGTCAATAACAGGCCGCCAGGAAAGCAGCTCAGCCTTGCAGCAAATTTTTCCCAGTGGACACTCTTGGGCATTTTCCCCATAGGCCACCATTATACAAGAGATGTCTGTAAAACTGTCGACGACACCTCAAACTGCAGACAAGGTCAGTAATGACTCTTTCTGTTATGAATTTTTGATCCATTGAGGTTTTATATTTGTAAAACTTTCCTCAAACTGAGAAAAATTATTTAATAATCTGTGATGTCATCACAATATAAAATATGTGGACCTAACAGGAACTCGTGGGCGGGGCCAGTGGAAGAACACTACTGTGCATATTCAGCGGGCTGCACACCGCAGAAGTAAACCAAGGAGCTAGAAAACTCAGCAAACTCAACCTTTGAATGATCCAGATTTGGAAATCCCAAGTTTTGCTATCCAGGTTCACCTAATCCATCTTAGTTTTGAGCTATTTTTAGAGCAACATTAAGACATTTTAAGATAACCAAACCCAGATAATCTGTGCTCTAAATGGGACTACATATCACAATGTAAGCTACCAACTATGTAAAGAACATGTAGAAAACCCAGCATGGGGTGGCTTTACATGTTTTATTTAAGGAGACAGAAAACATCATCCGAAATGCAGTTGTTAGAAAATACTTTGTTAAAATGAAATTGCTTATCTCAAAGATTTCAATTTAAATGAATGTTTATTTTTGAAAGTCTGGGAGTTATTTCCTAGATCCAGTTTGGAAACATGTTTCTGTTTTACCATAAACCCTAAATGTCATCCTAAACTGAGATAAGTAGTGGGTAATGCTTCCGTAATGAGGGAAATTCACGAACAAGTCAACTGGGGACTGTGTTTTAACCCAACTCCTGAAGGCAGCGGTTAATTGGCTAGTGACAATTTTGACAGTTGCTGGCTACAAAACGAGATGACTGTCTACTTTCGTCTGAAATCAGCGACCTGTTTAGAAAAAAAAGTCTAAAAATTGTAGGTGATATACTGTCACTGTTATCATTGTAAATTGCTGCGTGAGAACAGAAAGCTAGACAGGTACAGTAATGACAGAAGGGGCGGGGCTTAGCGAATGTTCAATTGTATGCGTGTCTCCCACTACCCAGTGTTCTTACCTGGGAGTCCTTTACTTCAGTGTGTACGGCCACTGGAACACTGCAACCACCCTCCTACAAATGACAGTTAAATTAAACACATGAAGATTTCCATATTCATACATTGTGAAAATATGTAAAGTAAAGTGTGTGAGATGTACCAGGCGTTTGAGGAAGGCTCTCTCAGCTATGCAGCGCAGCACAGTGTCTGGGTGATGGAGGACAGACACCATCTCCAGGATGTCAGCATCTCTGGCCCGAACCTCCACCGCCAGAGCCCCCTGACAACACACACACATTAACTTTTTCTCCAAGAACACATATGGATGTAGTGTTGTATTTTAAAGCTGTTATTTAGTTGTCTCTCTAAATATTCGTCGTATGTTCCATCCCGCCGTTCTCACCTGTCCCACAGCGTACATACAGTCTTCAGGCTCCAGGATCTACCAGTGGAAACAATCAGACAGTTGGACCGTTAGATGATGAGTGTCACCCAGAGAGACGTCACATGGAGGACTTCAGATCATCATGAACTGTACCTGGCTGATGCGGTTTTCCCAGCCCATTCTCCTGAGGCCGGCAGCAGCCAGGATGATGGCAGCAAAGTCGTCCTTCTCATCCAGCTTCTTCAGACGTGTGTTCAGGTTCCCACGCTGCAGATGCCAGCTCAGGAAAACACTTTACTCACACATATCCACTTTGGTTTTTGAGCAACATCACTTTTGAGAAATATTACTCTTAAAGCCCAGACACACCAAACCCACCTCAGAGATCAAGTGGTGATGAAGGCCCCCTGCTGCGCACATGATCACACCACAAAGACTTAAACTGATGACCAACCTGCACGTACGTTCTGCACCTGTGTGAGAGGAAGTAACTCTCCACACCAGCAGACGGGGTTGTCTTTAATCCTCATTCAAAAAGGGAAACCAGAAGACTGTCTTGATGCCAGTTAGCACATTAACAACACAATCCAGTATTGAAAGAACAGAGCATATTTACTGTGCACCTGGGAACAATAACACAAACCATCAGGAGACGTTTCTGCTAAACAAAAGAAAAATAATCTTATGTGCAATAATAGCTGTACTGGTAGTTTAATGAATGTCTTGTAGATGTGGGTGTGGTTTAGGCAGGTGGTAGGAGACAGAGTCAGCACTGACATCACACCTGAGGGTTGGTGGTAATGACTCATTAGATGCTATTAGCCGCACCTGGAGGGAGACGCTGGAGAGGCCATGCAGTGAGGGAGACACTGGAGGCAAGACAATCTGAAGACAAAAGAGACTGAGAGCTTTTGACACGCCACCACAAATTATCCCTTAAATCCCTCTGAAACACCAGGAAGAAGAGCGAGCGAGATGGCCGACTGGTCCGAGGGTACAGCACCTTAAGGGTGTCCTGTGGAGTCGTCTGGTCCGAGCAAGCTGGTCGTGAGGAGCAAGAGTGTTGGCCTGGCGGTGAGTCACGTAGAGAGAGGCACTAAGTTGCTCACTCTCACTCCCTCTTGACTTTGCTGTTTGCTTTCCTCACTTCCGTTTCTCTTCTTGTGCGCTGAGCTGAACCGCAAATCAGTGATTTTATTTACTGACTGCCAGAAAAAAGTCAACAGGGGCTGACAAGGGGCAACAGACGCTCACTGACAACCCAATGTTAATGGCCGACCGTCAGCTTGGTGTGTCAGGGCCTTTAAACCTTGCAGTAAACCTTTAAAATCTAAATAATTTCCATCTCATCTTCAGCTCTCATCACATTCTGACTGACAACAGGAAGTCTCCTAAAAGGATACGATATCTTTGAATTGCAGGTGGGGAAATCTCTTCTTCAGCTGGGCGGCACGGCGCAGTGAACTGGTGCCAATCACACTGCACAAACACACAGTATGAAGGAGAGTTAGTCACACTTTTAATGTGAGTGAAAACCAAACATGACTAGTTTAAGGTTCTGCTGGGCTGTACCTGTTTTCTGGCAGAGTATCGAGAGTTTTCCCTACATGTTTGGGGTGTAACACCACTGCATCATGGGGGCTTTCTCTCCTGAGAGCAGTAGGAAGCAAAAGAGATTAATAATTTGTTAATTACTTTGATTTCCAGTTTCAGATTCATATATTTATTTAAATCTTTATCACTGTTTGTTTGATATTCAGTGGTCCTGATTTAGTTCAACAGTATTCAGTTTCTCACAAAGTCAAAGATGTTCAATTTTAGATATTGTCATGTGAGTGTTCTCACTTGAGCACAGCCCCGATGGTGAATCCTGAGGGCAGAGTGGTGGGAAGGTCTTTCAGTGAGTGAACAACCAGATCGACCCTGCAGGACACAGAGGAACAGTCACATATACACGCTCCATTTATGTCTCCTGGTATAATACAGCCATTCAGTACTGTGTGTGTTTTACATCCTCAGGGCAGCTACAGATCAGAGTCACCTGCTACATCAGAGGCTGTGGAGGAAATCAAAGGACCTCCCTCTGCATGGACTTCATGTGAAGCACACAGTAGGTGCTCTTATAGATTTTTGTATGTTCTGTATGTGGGCTCAACTACATTTTATTCAAAGGTTTTTTTCCTTTAGAGATTTTTCTGTCATAAAACGTGTCAAAGCCTAACTTAAGTTTTGGCACCCAGTGGGTCTCATTCATGAAACGTGAGCAGAACAAATTTGTGTGTATTTCAGCATTCATCAACATGTTAGCAGCTCTGATCTTTTCATAGTTACTAACAAAATCTACACCTGTGTCTGACTGCTTGTAGCGCTCACATGCTCCATTTTTTTTTCTGCAGTGTTCATGAATCCAGTGTAGGTTTTTGGTACCAAGGATTTTTATGTGCAGATCTACCCACAGATTTACTCACATTCCATGAATGAGACCAAGTATCTGTAACTGACAGCAACAGTGTGAAAGTCTCTACAAGTGAACCCCTGTCAGAGAGACCCTAACAGTTGGTGAAACAATGGTGTGAAGCCAGTGTGGTGTCAGCCACAGATGACAGCGGTAACACTCACTCATTCCTCTCCAGAGCATTCTCCAACTCTTTGGTGAACAAACTCTTCTCTCCAATCTGTGTTCAACACATACAAAAACAAACGTTACATCACGTTTATCTGTAACACTGAAAATATTCACAAGCTGCAGATCCACTCTGTTCTCATGTATGTAGCTGCCATTAGCATGAACTGTGTGTAATCAAACATTGAATCATTAACACTAACCCTATAATGAGTTGTGAATATGACCTGGGCTCTAAAGAGCAGTGAGTGTGTGTTACAAGTCTGCAATGCACTCTGGGTAATTTTAAATACTGACTGCTTTTGTTTGCAGATGTTTGAAGAGGCGAATGTGCAACCTTTGATTTTTGGCAATCATAACAAGTCTCACCTTTGATAAAGCTGTGTCGAGGATTTTGTCTCCTGTCGTTGTCATGCCAACTGAAAGAGAGAAGATAGAGTCAGTAATATGAATAACCAGTAACAACTAGCAAAAACACCAACGTGGCTCTAAAGACACAGGTCTATTGCACTCTAGCAGGCACAATGAAGGTCAAGACAACCAAACTTTAGAAGTGGAGAGGAGCACTGGTTGTGTGAGGCCAGATAAGACAGGAAGTACTGGCAACAAGCTACATTTCAACATTAAATATACAATATAGGGATACACAATATTAGAATTTTTGCTGATATATAACAATGTATTTGGCCAATAACCAATACCAATATTGATATATCCACTTTTCCCCACCTAATTTTAGTGATCATCAAGTCTCTTCTGTAGTGGAGTTAACATCATATTATACATGCATACTCTTATCATGTGGCCCACCAGCAGATGGAGACATGACATACAATGCATGTAAAATTCATTCATTGTGCAAAGTAAGTTAAAGCACATTGGCCGATTCTGAAAGTTAATTTTAAAGCCAATATCGGCCTGCAGATATTATTATGTATCCCTAGTATAATATGTGATATTTAGCCATGAGGGGTCTCTAAATCAAAATAACAATAGATGGAGCAATGCCATTATTGCACTGCATGTCTCCTGGTTACAATTCCCTCACTGTTCATTGTTCAGGAGGTTTTTACCAAGACCTGAGTTATCCACTGAGGTCTCTTCCTCTCCAAAACAAACAGACCTGTTGATAAAAAACACTGAGTAAAGCAGTTTCACGTTAAAACCCACTGTTTCTCCAGTGTTGTTGGCCGAGCTGTCTCTCAGCGTTTGCTAACTCATCCAGTTAAAACATACAGTTAAAAATGACCAAAACCTAAAAAGCGTATCATAAAAATGTACCTCTAAACTAGATAAAGTCAATTTATGACAGCTTATATATCGCCACTGACAGGCAACAGCAAATAAATGACCTGTTGCTTTTATTAAAAGTACGGATTTGTTTTTAGGGCTGGGTGTTTTGTCCTGAAAATTATATCAGGCTATATCTCGATACACAATATATATCACAATATTTTTAAATCTCCTCAAAAGCACTTCATTAATGCCAGGACTGGGAGACATAATAAAACATAACAATATAAGCTGTATCATTTTGTTTTGTTTTTTATAAAATATTAACACAATAACGACTAAGTGTGTTAAGGCAAGCGTTAAAACAAATAGAAAAGTCTGGTAAATTGATATATTTACATCACCTTACTGTAATGCAGCCTTTAAAATGAGGGAAAAAACACCATGTATGCCATATCATGATACAACAATTATACCAATATCTGAAAGACGATATATAGTCTTATGTCTTCATAACTATATAACATCTCCGTATTGCCCAGCCCTCGTGTGAGCATTATTGGAAACATTTGGGATCATGTAAATATGCAACAACAAAATATATAACATTAGGCGAGATGTTTTTAGACATTTAAAATGCTATTTGGATTCCTACTATCAGTTGTCTACCTCTACTTCCTACCAGCTTGTAGTTTGATGTCTGTATGCTGGACATTTTCTGTCTGAGTAAAGGCTCTGACACACTATCAGCAATGTCAGACCCTTGTTGGTGGCTTTTTGGCATGTTGAACTGGCAGTGGAGCCTACTGTTGCAAGAAATCAATCTGATTTGCTGTTCAGTGCAAGAAAATCAGTGCACAAGAAGAGAAATATAAATGAGAAAAGCAAGCAAACAAACTCGAGAGGGCACACACAGAGTGCCCCTCTCATTTTACATCATCTCATCTGATCAGTCCAATACATGAATACTTCCATTTCATTTTTTGTTCTAACTGTGCAGACCCTGGACTGCAGATTTTACAACAATATTTGCCTAAATTAATAATCTTAAAAATGCACATTGTTATCCCTACTTTGCATGTTGGCAAATATGAAACAGGCCTCCGTAGAGATGCCGGCTACAGTTGCTAGAAAACACTGATGATGATCCTCACCTATCTCCAGCTGGATGTCAGGGTACAGTTCTTTCAACTTGTCCGCCACGCTGTCAGTCTGGATGCGAGCCAGCTGCAACAGAGGACGACACGTTAGCTGGATTGTACTGATGGTTGTAGAATATTCAAACATCCGTCCACAGAGCCAGTGAACCATCAAATCAGTATGACAGACTGGAGGTGGAGGAGTTATCTTAAGAAGACACTGCTGAGCCAGAGCTGTGTTATCTCTGCGAGGAGAGCTCCAGATATCTGGCTCCTCTGTATCTGGAGCAGCGCGGAGGAACGCTGCATCAGATAATTCTCATTTAACTGACACTGTGTGGCTCTGTCAGGGTCACGCTTAAACTAGAGCTGAAACCTAAATCAAAGACAAACATGTAAAGCAGCAATGATACAAAGGCCCCGCTCTCTGAAGCATTTACAAAGTCAGCTCATGTTTTAATAACTGTAGTACAGTACCTGGCTCTTGCGGGTCCCGATCCGGATGACCCGACTGACCTTTCCATTCCCGTCCTGCAGGGACAAAACAGAAATCAGCCAAAAGAGTTCAAACTCACCTCCTGCCAACCTTGTTCAAGGTTTTCTCGCTTTAACCCGCCCAACACATTAAAACCATCTCTATAACCAGCTCACAAACATGCTGAAGCATTTTCTCTGCTGCCTCACCCTGATGTACTTGTAAGGTCCTTGCTCCATGATCCCGTGTGTCCGCAGCGAGCGTGTGCACTGTGAAGGCTATTGTGTGAGCTGTGTGGCTGGGACCTGCCTGCTGTGTCTTGGTGAGGAGCTGGACTGAGGTCATATAGCCTCAAGATACTGAACAGTGGTCTTTTTTTTTACCGGACACTCACTCCTCCTCCTTCAGGACCTCCACCCCATGATATCTCTGGTTCCAAAAGATAAGCGTGCCGATTCATTGAGTCCGTTATAAAGGCAGGGAGGGGCGGCCGAGCGGGGGCTGGTGTGTGAGGTGTGGTCGCAGGGTGTTTGATACATGGAGTGGTCTGCGGCTACAAACTTTGGTCTTTGTTTCTGCACCATCAGCCACAAATAGATGTAAAATTATCTGCTGTTTCTTTGATGTGACATAACTGTGTACAAACTATCATAAAAAAGCAGTTTAACATTTAGAGCCATTATTCTTGTAGTGAAATAGCATATTTAGTAATGATTAGTTGAGTTTTAATAGTTTTATTAAATAATTTCACTACTTGTTTTATTTATACATGTAATTATTTATGTTTGTGATTACTTACATACAGAAAGGATGCAACGATACACCAGTTTCAAAGTATACCGTGATATAAAAGCTGATGGTTGTCAAACCGCGTACATTTGCACAGTATTACAGAATTTATTATTATCAGCCTGTGACCCTCAAAGGAAGGAAAGAATAACTAAAATAAAGTTGATATGGCCTCCAGTTGCATTTATTTTTAACATCGTAGACAAGCAAATGTACACGGTATGATAACTGTCAACGTTTATATCACAGTATACCCTGAAACACGTATATTGCTGCAACCATAATCAGATGAAGCTAAGAGTACCACCGTTTTAAATATCAATACCACACTGTAAAAATATTTAATTACAAGTAGAAGTCCTGCACTGACATGTTACTCAAGTCAGAAAATACAGGCCTACGTTATATCCATTAAGTATTTTAAGAGAATGTATCAAAAGTTAAAGTTGCCACCTCAATGCAGAAAAAAATACATGCATGCTACTATTATAGTGCAGGAGACATTATATCATTATAGTCCATAAAATGTTTCATTTTGGCATTAAAAAAAGAAAACAGTTAATTGGTAGCCTAATTAATTTTTGGATTATTGACTAACCACCTAAGTGATTAATCAGCTCATCATTTAAGATCACACTTTTGTGAGTGTGAGAGAGAGTGAATGGTTAATCAGCAGTAAGAGGCAGCTTGTATGGTAGCCTCTGCCACCAGTGTGTGAATGGGTGAATGTGACATGTAGTGTTAAACGTGCTTTAAGTGGTAAGAAGTTATACAAGTGCAGTCCATTTACCATTTGTATTTGAGTAAATATACTTAGGTACATTCCACCACTGCTGATGGCTGTAAATAACTGTTTTACTAATGCTGTTTTCAGACAGACATAAAAAAGAGAAGAGATTGCAAAAACATCCTATTTTGACACAGTAACATTGTGTATGAAACTCTACTGTAGCCAAAGTTAAAAGTATGGCACATAATGATGCCAACTTTTCCTGTCAAAATAAGAAAAGTTTCTTGTTCTAACTTTAGAACTTCCTGTCGTAACATGTAAATATCTTGTAAAAACTTGAAAAGCATCTTGTTATAAAAAGACACTTTTAATGTCATTACCTGGTACTGGAGTATTTTCTGGCCTGACAGTTCTAGGGTTACAACAGTATGAGATTTCACAACTCACTAATTGTCCCAGAAAATATCGCAGTTTCACAGAATCATTACAGAATTTATTATTATTAGTCAGAATGACCCTTAAAGGACATAAAAAATAACTAAAATAAAGTTGATTCTCTGTCCAGTTGCATTTTTTTTTCACATATCAACTTTATTTTAGTTATTTTTTAAGGGGAGACTTTGACACAAGCGTTCATTAACAAAATGGTCTCCAGTTTAGTAAGTAATAAAATGTTCGTTCAGCCAACCATAACCCTTCTGTTTTCATTCCTTTAAGGGTCATTCTGACTGATAATAATATAAATACTGTAATACCAAAAGTTTCAGACTATCTCTGAATGGACAGAAGTATCTGGTGTGTAATGGACACATTAGATACAAACAGAAATATATTTTCTCATCATGAGTTTGTTATAAATTCAGTTTTGATTGCAACCTCACAGAATATAGTCGTCTTATCAAGGTCATACCCAAACCATCTCTCATCTTAGCCAAAAACACAGTATTGCGTTCTCAGTCCCCATCCCATCTTGACACATTCATGGATCCATCCTAACAAATGATTTATCTTCATCTAGAATCATCTAGAAATAATATTATGAATGTAACTGACCAATTAACAGTGTCCAAATTGAGAACAACATTCTTCAAATACCCAGCTCCACCCAAAGCAAATAAATTCCATTTCAATTAACAAAGGACTTTTATCCTTCTACAGAATTTTTAAGACAGGGATTTGATTTTGAGAACGATGTGTGAGTTTTCTGCAGTGATGATACTGATGACGACAGAACATCTCTTTATTTCATGCCCTCGTACACAGATATGCTGGAGACAACTTAGAGAATGGTGAAGTAGGAAAACCACAACAATGCCTGTTTTACATCATAAGAGTATTATTTTTGGTGTGTCATTAACAGATAACAAATTGAACCTGATGAACAATGTTTTACTTATTTTAAATTTAATCAAACCCCAGTCCATCTTTATTGGCCACTATAGCGAAATTCAACTTTACACCAAGTCCCTTAAATTAATAAACTCCATATGTGCAAAAGACCTCCATAGATTAATCAGTAATGAGTATTTATTTCAAATTACTTATTCAGTCTCATCATATCTATTCAGTTTTGTATCATTATGTGCAATAATAATTAATTTATGGTTAATTTAAAGTGTATCATACCTAATTTATCCTTTTTGATTTGCTTTGTGTTTTGTATCTCTGGTGTTCTGTTCACTGCATCCTGTAAGATGAGAAGTATTTGATATTTGCCTTGTTGTGTTTGTACATTACCTGTTTTAATGGTTAAATTAAAGAGTAAAAAAAGAAAGGTTCAGTCTATCACAAACACATGTGACATGGTGGGCGGGAGCAGGCAATGATAGCCATTTCGTAAACCTGTAAATAGGTTATGAAAGTAGGTGAAATAGAAAACGTTTCTGCTCTGTTTCTTTGCCGAATGCCAGCAATATGTCAGATTTTAAAAGGTTGTCAGCCATGATGTGTTTGGAAGTGTATTTTACTAAGTTTGGGCTGCAAGGTTAAGCAGATAAAAAGGGACACGGAGTTTTGAATGGATGTTTAGAGAAACGTTTCCTGCTTCCGCCATGTTGATAAAAGATTCATACTCTATATAACCGTAGTTTAATAACCTTAACAGGTGAACACGGTGGTTAAAACGGTCTAATTTCACAGTCAACCTTTATTTATTTGCTTTTTCTGGCTCGTATCTGTCAAAGATCAACACACCGCTAATTTCTAATCGTCCAATGGGGAGCCGAGTTATGTGACTGACAGGTAGATTAACCAATCGCCGCGCTCCAAATGATGACGCATACGGAAATGGCGCTCTTCACCCACAGCGAGCAGTGAAGGTGCTCCATGCATGCTGCAAACCACCGAGGCAATGTGGTTAAAACCTACCGGAGAGGCTGCTTCCTCCGACATGTCTGTGATCCGGTTCACTCCGCCGATGTTGCAGGAACCAGCAGTCCTCTTAGCTTCACACAGAGACCATTAAAAACACGAAATCCTTGAGAATAATCAGGGCGCTCCTCTCGTACTACTCCCCTATGAATGAACGCGGAACCTGTGATGTCATTGGGCCGGTTAGAGGTCATTTCCTTGTTCCGTCTATCAGTTTCCTCTTTCGTAAAATACGCAGTGAGCTCGATGAAGTAAAAAAAATGCGGGTTTGTTGTGTGGTATGCGGGTTTTTTCATTTTCTGTAGCAGTGGTGAAGTCCTAAAATCTTCACTCTACATGCAACTGGAAACTGTCACCATCAGAGTTACATACACGTGGACCATCAGAGATGCCTTTAAGTCATGAGCTGATGATGTGGCCAAAATAAACATAATAAACATAAGCTTTGGACTTGTCTGTCAAGTACCACACCTATCCACAACCTCCATGGGAAACTGTTGCCAAAAGGGGTGGACAGGACAGTTTAGACAGTCTTTAAGGAGGGAGTGGACGCAAGCTTCACAGAAGACAGCAGTGCTCGCCTAATTTACCTGGATATGTTAGGGTGAAATGTGTTAAACCTTCCATTCACAATTAATAAACAGAGTTGACAGTGCAGCTTTATTCCCATCATACACACTCCAAATAATGACATCTGCTGACCAAAGAAAGTCACTGCAACACTGTGAGTGCTGTGTTGTGGTGAGGCTTTGGATGAAAGAAGAGGAAGATGTATTTTATTGATATCAGGGCTGAAATTCAATTTGTTTACTCTGTTATATACACACAGGCCTGAAATACACACACATGCACAAACAGGACCTGTGCATGCATTGAATGGAGTCAGAGCAAGAGGGCTGTCTTGGACAGGCGCCTCAAGCAGTTGGGGGTCAAGTGCCTTTCCAGGGGGCGAACTGTTACCTCTCCAGCTACCAGTCCTGCTCTATACTTGGTCCGTATGGTGACTTGAACCGGCAACCCTCCGGTTCCCAGGTTTGCATAATTTATTTTAACACTACTTTAAGAATGTGCAACATATGAGCCAAAATTGAAATAATAAAGGTCTTATGACTAAATTTCCACACATCGATCTGCTTCAAGACATGGCTTTAAGATCAAGCAGCTTAGGGCCCAAATACTGTGCTTCATTGGTGCATAAACTTTGTAATTGTTGGTGCAAAAAAAAACCTTTAAGTTAAAGGGATAGTTTGGATTTTTTGAAATGGGGTTTTATGGGTAACTTATCTGTAGTAACTGTTTTAAAATACAGTAGATATCAGCTGGCACGCCCCCAGTTTGGAGAAGCAGGCTGGGGTCTGACACAGATGCTAAGCAATGTACTGCTGTGGAGGGGTCAGCAACAAAACATAAAAAACATGTTTTAGCCACCTAACAAAAGTCCCACCAAAAAAATCTGTATCACTTTAGGTGTGTTATATTGAGAGTATTTTCACTGCTTCACCTCAGTGTGAGACAGCCTGTTTTGACGGGAAAGCCGTTAATGGTTTCAGTTCCCCATCTATGCTCTCGTCAAAGCCACCAGACTCCATTGACAAAAACAGTAATTTTAGCACGCTGAACACAGGAGCTGCTGGTCTACTGCTGCCTTGATTAAGTAGTTAGTGTTATTGTGTGACTTTGGTGAATCAGAACTAACCCTGTTGAACACCAAACGGATGGAGGCAGCAGTAGACCAGCAGCTCCTGTGTTCCGCAGTGTTAAATCACTGTTTTTCTCAATGGAGTCTGGCACAGAAGTGAGCGATGGAGCAGCTTCAGTTCCCCACTGGAAATCACTGTCTGACCTTAAGATGGCTAAAAAATGTTCTGTTGCTGACCACTCCACAACAGTAGAGACTGAATTATCCCTTTAAGTGAAACCGGTTATAACTCTCTGTGAGAGCTTTTGTCCAGATCAGGAAACAATTCAGGACTCATAGTTTGCTGACCAATAAGATTTTAAATAATTACTAAAAACTCAGTGAAAGCAAGCCTATGTTTAGATTTTTAAAATAATAATTTAAAAAACAATTTCAGAACAATTTCAAAACAATACACTACAGTAAATACGCACTGTTCATTTAGGAACCTGCACACTTGGAAAAATACATGTTTAGTACTTTGAAACAACCAGCACAGTAACTATGAACTGTCCCCTAAAGAAAAAAACACAATTAGAAAAATAAATGTCTGGTACCGGTGGTGCAGTGGTTAGCATTGTTGTCTCACAGCAAGAGGGTTCCCGGTTTGTACCTCAGGGTGGGGGAGCCCTTCTGTGTGGAGTCTGCATGTTCTCCCCGTGTCAGCGTGGGTTTTCTCTGGGTGCTCCAGCTTCCTCCCACAGTCCAAAGACATGCAGGTTAACTGGTGACTCTAAATTGTCTGTAGGTGTGAATTGTTGTCTGTCTTTATGTGATTGTCTGGCGACCTGTCCAGGGTGAACCCCGCCTTTCGCCCAGTGTCAGCTGGGATAGGCTTCAGGTTCACTTGACCTTATACTTCATTCGACTTAACTTGACCTGTTGTCCTCGTTCATGGACACTTTTTGGTGCCAACTAGCGCTAGTGAAAGCACAATATAGTAATCCATGTAAAAACAAGATGGCAGCCAAGTCAGTCTGCAGCTGATCCCGACACAAAAGTGGACAACGTTTAAAACCTGATCACATTTAATGGTTGAAATTTGTTTCTTTGTGTTTTATAATATTTGTAGTTTGATATTGCAACAAATCGGACCAATTTTAGCAACAGCAACAAGCTAAGACAGGAAGTATTTGTTTGAGGACATTGGGACTTGATTGTTGCAACATTTCACACAAGACAATTAGGTGTCACAGGCTGCTCCTACAGACAAAAAGGACGTTCCTAGCTTGGAGTATGGAGCGAGGAGTATACATACAGAATTTAAGATATGAACAAATCACAGTTTAGTTTTTGCACAGCCATGTTGAGGCATTGAAATGAACAGTCATGACAGTTTTAAACATGAGCAATGACCTCTGACCCACAGTGTTACAAGACATTGAACAAATGTTACATTGTTTGTAATTTTGTTTTTGCACAACGATGTTCGGGCATTGATTACACACTTGAAATAAAAATAAAAAAAAACCCAATGTCCCCACATGAGGACATAATTTAGTAAAAAACTACTTTCTTTTGTAAGTCAAAACAAAAGCTCAGTTCTCAGGAGGATAATACAGTGTAACATATGACCACCTACAGTTTTAAAGCCATGTTGCCCAGCATGATAAGATGATCATAATAATGATTAAATATGTAGGCGTCTGTCATGTTGCCTAATGGTGATAAATTTAATGATAATAAAGATTAAAGTTTATTAACTTCCACAACTCTGTTCAACACAGATGAAATGTGGATATAAGGTGGACACATGGTGCTCATAAGGTCTTGACATCACCTGATCATGTAAACAGGAGTAGTACACGCCTGTGGAAGTGGTGCGAGTAACATATTTATGCAACAGAGCCAACATTTTGGGGCCCACGTCACTGGTTTCCACAGTGGGCAGTTCTATCGCTACTTCCGGTGGAGACGTGGCTCTGTACTGCTGCCATATTGACGCTAGCTAGCTAACAATCACACAACTTGAAGACAGCTGTACTCTCGCACCTTGCTATTCCAGAGTGACTAGAGATCACCAAATCAAGAAACACCGGGGACGGAAGATCGTCGTACCATAGAGAGAGACCAAAATGGTGAGTGACAGTCAAAATAATCAAGTTATTTCCTTTGCTTTCATCGGGCCTAGCAATTATCATAACACTGGCTAACCTGGCTAAAGCTAGCTGCCAGCTAGCTAGGTGCTCCAAGAGCGAAATAATGGGAAAGTCAGACGTTGCTTTTCACTGTGCTGACAGCGCTCACCTTATGTCGAGTTGCTAAAATCAAGTAAATGAATTGTCGTTTCATTATTCAGAGTTAAAATCAGGTGAGTAGGCGGCACTGAGTGTGCAGACATTGCTGACGTTAACTAGCTTGACAAGCTAGCGCTAGCTCCTGTCATTAGCCGGATCCGTGCTAACGTTACCTGCTGTCATATTGTCTTCAACCAGGCAACACTGAATACTGTCCTTTAATACACCTTAGCCACATATACATTCATGTAATCATCATGCCTGACCAGCTGCTACAACATTTATTCAGTACTGTTAACCTCCACATCAAGCAAGTTCAGGTCCATCGCAGTCGATGTCTTTCATTTCTAACTTGAGCCATTGTCAACGTGGAATCAATACACTTCCTTTATTCATTCACCAGACTGAAACAAATAGTGCACTCATATTAATCCCGCTTATATTAACATAAACTTACAGTTTAATTAATTTAATTCACTGTAAAAGTATCGTATCTGTCCGCACTGCCGTTGTCTCCAGTGTAATGAGAACGTCTCGCCAAACTCCAGTCAAAATTTTGCTGATTCAAAGTTAGTTTAGCTTTGCGCAGGACATACACACATTATAAAGACGACTTAACGTGTTCAAATCCACCTCTTCACACCATTGTTAAATTCGGCATGCATGGCATCTCTGCAGCAGCATTTATATTATCAGAATGACAGGTTGTATAGCAACTGTCCAGCTACTCTTACAGTCTTCTCCCACCAACACTTAGCGTAGTAGGTTGCCTTGAGGAGCATGAACCAATAATATACGGTGCATTACTCGCTGAGTGAGTTATGTGAATGCTGAAACAACCACTCAGTTTTGTCTTATACCAAATCTGCTGTTTGACTTTGCAGTACTTGCTCTCCCTAGGAAGATGCTAACATTAATATGAATTCTGGTTACTGCAGGTTTTGAAAGTGGGAACTGTCAGCCTAATTTGTGCCTGAAGTTCCTCTAGTACTATAACTCACTTTTGCCTTTCAGTAACATTTTAATGCTCAAACAACTTATGCATGTACTCTGTGTTATTATAATAATAAAGCTCTGCAGGCATTGTAACAGTCAGGTTTTCCCTTCACTCGCAGGTGCTGTTGGCAGCGGCGGTGTGCACCAAGGCCGGCAAGGCCATTGTATCGCGGCAGTTTGTGGAAATGACCCGGACGCGTATCGAGGGTCTTCTGGCCGCATTCCCCAAACTCATGAACACGGGCAAGCAGCACACCTTTGTGGAAACAGACAGTGTTCGCTATGTGTACCAGCCGCTGGAGAAACTGTACATGGTCCTCATCACCACCAAGAACAGCAACATCCTGGAGGACCTGGAGACACTCAGACTCTTCTCCCGCGTGGTAAGGAAACATGGAGCTGACTTTCTTCTTCTGTCTCTAAAAATTAAATTATATCCATCCATGTCACGTTGCTGCTTGAGGAAACAGCAGTATCATTAATGATTTATTTTCTGTAGCTGTAGGTCCATATGAGTTATTTTTAAATGAATCCAAATGACTACATGTAGTAGATGTATACTTTTTCACTGAAACCTTTCAGCACCTGTCACCAGGTTGTTGTTATCCCCTCTAAGTTCTTTAATGTGTACTGACAGTAGCAGTCTTCAACATCTTGGTCCGTATTAATGGCATGTTAATGTAGGAGTGGGATTGTGTATATCCAACAGTATTTGAAGCTAAAAATGAACAGAAAGAATTACAGTCTGCTGCAGGTACAACCATTAATGAGCATTTTTTTTTCCTAATCCTAATTTCAAATGTAGCTGTCACGTAGTGCCTGACAAACACAGACAACATTAATCTAAAGAAAAGAAAATGTACACGTGTGAGGCAAAGCCATGTTCAGTAGTGGGTCTCATTATATTTGTTTGGCAGTATTGAATTAGGAAAATATTATTTGGGAAGTAAACAGAAAATTGGATGAGAAAAGCTAACTAATTGTTATATCTCCAGTAGGGATTCAATCCAATTAATTTATAAAGCCCACTATCACAAATTACAATTTGCCTCAGAGGGCTTAACAGCTTTAACATCCCTCTGTTCTTGGACTCTCACAGCAGATAAGGAAAAACTACCCCAATAAAAACCATTTAATGGATGGTAGAAACCTCAGGAAGAGCAGCTAAGGAGGGATCCCTCCTCCAGGACAGAGACATGAGATAGATGTTGTACAGAACAAATCAACATATTAAAATTACATGATCCATATGATACAGTGATACATAGACAGAGACAGAGAGTGGGATGTGCGTGATTAGTCAGCATGAGAAATACGAGTTCAGGGTCCCTAAATAGTCTTAAATTTGAATTTGTGAGGTCTTAACTGCTGCAAACAGTTAATCTTATTTCATTTATACAGCTTTTAACTTCTTCTTGTGAAAATAAGCGATGCCTTTCTCTGTAAAAGTTTCTGTATTTCTAATGTTACAAATATTTAAAAACTATAACACTGTCGTTTTACTTAATACTTGCACTGAGTTGTTGGCAAAATGTAGATGAACTTAACTCACTCTAAGCACCATAATTCTTCAGAACACTTACCTCTGCACAAGACCACACAGGTAATACACTTTTTACCTGCAGTGCTTAGATAAGTGAAACATGATTTCTCCAAAAAACTTTAGCTTAATTTGGTTAAAAGGTGTCTTGAAAGGCTCTTAAAAAGCATTAAATTTAGCTGTCTGATACCTGTAGACACCCTGTAGTTGGTTAAACTTCTTAATGATTACTGTTTTTTTGTGTACACATTTAAATGATATATTAACAACATATTCTGAAGACATATTTTTTAACAAATTCTTAGTATTTTAAATGTAAGATAGTCTGTTTGCTATGTGATTGCGTCCACCCGATAAAAATGTTGTTGTAATAATCAGGCGCATTTCCTAAGGATTTATTTTCCTAAAGAATATTGTTTGAATAAACATTAGTCGTTAACTTATTTTATGAGCTGCTGTCATGATTTGTAGGATAATGTGTAAGAGGGATGCATGATAATGTCAGCATGTCATTGGTATCTTCCGATAGTGGCTTTAAAATGAACAATCAGAATCGGCCAGCATGCTTTTTCTTAATTTGCACAATGACTGAATATTACATACATTAACAAGTATTGTATTTCATGTCTCCATCTGCTGGTGGGCCGTCATGATAAGAGTATGCATGCATAATATGATGTTATTCCACTACAGAAGAGACTTGATGATCACTAAAATTAGGTGGGGAAAAATGTGGATATATCGATATCAGTCAAATGAGTTGGTACATGTGGGCATATCGAATATCGGCAAAAAAATCCACTATCCTGTATCCCTAAAGTGCAGTGCTCATAATGCAAGTACCACAGCAGCATTTAAAACCTGATTTAGTGATTGAAAAAATGTGACAAACTATTTCAGATGGCTCTTACAACATTTTTTGGGACTAATTTTTTCTCAATTTTGACTATTTGAGTGTTTTTACTTAAGACCAGTCGACTAGTCTAAGTTTAAACTTCTGTTTACACATCAGGGAAATCAGTCGTTAGGAACATCCCCAATCTCTACATAGCATCAGATAAATAAGCGTGACCACTTCCTGTAAAGCCTGGAGTATTTAGCTCACTTAAAAAATGAATCAGGTCAAGTAAACCTGTTGGCTGACTTTATTTCCATCATGTCAAAGAAAACAATGCCGCCCTGCTTTGCTCCCTTTATTTTCTGGTTTATGCGATTGCTATTCAAGTAATCTGATACCCCTTGTAAGTTGTTTTATTTCCCTTTTGTGTATAAGATGTAGACCGGAAGAAAATCTAAGTGGCATGCAGCTTGTGTTTGGCTGTTTTGAGCACTAAAACTTTACTAACACGTTCTAAAGGAGGAAATACTCGTGTGGAACTGGCATCAGAGTTGACTTGTATGATTCATGTCCTTTTCCTCTGTATGGAAGGACTTAAATTACAATCCAAAAGGGACAAAAGACTTTAATTAAAGTGTAGAGTACAGATAGTAACCTAAAGTTATGTGATATGTGAGGTGACTGGTTGATAAAAGGATGTTTATTACAGTTGTTTAGAGCCTGACATCTGTAACAATACACAGAGCTTTGAACATCAAGCTCTGCTATTAATACTGTGCAGACTGTGAACAGGTGAAAGGTGCATTTATGTCACAAAATAATCAGAATGCTTTAAATAAAATTGTGTAGTAGTGTTTTTATTTGGTAACAGATCAGTGGAGTTGTCAGTAGTCGAGCTTTTAGCGCAGACTGTCTTGTAGAAATCATTTTTCTGTCACTTCTCTAAGAGTTCACATCTCTTACTCACTGCATGTGCCAAATGTTCAAATGCCTGCTGTGGTTCAGATGTCTGATATTCGTTTTCCTTTCCCACCGTTCCAGATCCCAGAATACTGTCGTGTGCTGGAGGAGAGCGAAATATCAGAGCACTGTTTTGACCTGATCTTTGCCTTCGATGAGATCGTGGCGCTAGGCTACAGAGAGAACGTCAACCTGGCTCAGATCCGCACCTTCACAGAGATGGACTCCCACGAGGAGAAGGTTTTCCGTGCTGTCAGAGAGGTGAGATCACACGCATTGTATCAATCCCAATGGGGAAATCAGGGTCTGCTATTTTTGGGTCTCAGCACTGCACTAGTTTGCAGCAATTAAAACACCAATGCAAATGAATTACTGTATTTACTTGTCATATAACTCAGAACAACTTTAAATGTTGTCTTGTTGATCCACAGACTCAGGAAAGAGAGGCCAAGGCAGAGATGAGGAGGAAGGCCAAGGAGCTGCAGCAGGCTAGGAGGGACGCTGAGCGCTCTGGGAAGAAGGTGCCAGCTTTCGGCGGCTTTGGCAGCGCCGGCATGACCAGCGTCTCCTCAGGGTCCATCATCACAGACACCATTGTTGAGCCTGAGAAACCCAAGATCACACCAGCTCCAGTCAGGTACAACTCCAAGAAATACATGTGTGAAATACTGTTTGTGTCTGAATGTCTCTTTTTGCTGTAGTACTGAGTTGCAGGATGGTGCACAGGGATTTAAAGTGTTTAGAAGTTAATGTTTTTTTCAATGGTTTAAGACCACTGTTCAAAGAAGGTGATTTTTTTTTTTTCTCCTTCCAGACCAAGTGGACCCAGTAAGGCTCTTAAACTGGGTGCTAAAGGGAAAGAGGTGGACAACTTTGTTGACAAGCTCAAGTCTGAGGGTGAGACCATCATGCCCACCACAGGAAAGAGGGGCTCAGATGTATCCAAAGTTCTACCACCACCAGTCAACGTGGAGAGGTACACACACACGTCACAGTCTACATCACTGATCTCTACTTTTTCTTTTGAATTCAGTAAATTGATTTTTGATAATTGAAAACACTTCCTGTAGCACATTGAAAAGGGAATGGACTTGAATGCAACAGTAGCTGCTTTCAGTCGTCTGTCCTCTGTTAGGACTCGTAGCATGATCTGATGTGTTTCCTCTCCAGTGTACATCTGCGTGTGGAGGAGAAGATCTCACTGACTTGCGGCCGTGATGGCGGCCTACAGAACATGGAGGTGCTGGGCATGGTGACGCTCCGAGTCACAGACGAAAAGAACGGACGCATCCGCCTCGTCGTCAACAATAATGACAACAAAGGATTGCAGCTGCAGGTACGTCTGCCACTTATTAGAAACGTGCTGGAGACAATGTTACACCATACGACAGCATAGCTTCTCTAAATTAGTCCCTCTGGGATTTCCCTGGGATTTCTTGGCCAGAAATGTCTGATTTCACAGCAGCTTTTCAAAAAAAAATTGCAGTGTGTTAAGGTGTTTTTTGCAATAAATTGCGTGGGCAAGTGAAAAGTGCAACAACAGTTGCGATTAGGGCCCATTAGCCCACAGCGTCATTAACAGGCGGCTCACTCAGTGTGTGACGTGCACTTGTAGATAAAATATAGGCCTATATTAATGAAGGTTCATTAGTACGGTTTGTATTTCTCTGTAATGTAGCACAGTGTTAACAATGTTACTGAGACTATTCTTTCTCACACCTTCAACTTAAACCACCAAAACATATCATTTCATCATTACATTCATATCACAAACATGCGGGACACTAGTGGACTAATGGATCCAAATGATGACTTTTGGTCGACTAGGAAAATTCTTAGTCTGGGCCAGCCCAAGTTGCGATGCAGTCTCAAATACGGAACCTCCAGATGACCTCTGGACAACTGAACGGTGCATTCAGACAGCACTCTGAATTCACGAACGGTCCAGTTTGTGCCAGAGTGGCTCCAACGCTTGAAAGGACTTGCATCATCTTCCTCCATTGTCTAAGACAAGCCTACAGAATTAGCTAGCACAAGCTAATGTCTGTGGAGGGTTGTTTTGCCTCCAGCTAAGCCCCGCCCACCCATAAATGTCAAACTGTTGACTAACAGTGAAAGGATCTATATAAATGTTTTAATTAGATGATGGAGATGCTACAGTATGGTCTTGCTCCTGCCTATCTGACTGAGTGCCTGAAAGTTCGTCAGCACCCCAGAGCTCTTCGCTCATCAGACCAGTTGCTTTTAGAAGTCCCCAGGTCTTGCCACGTACGGTGGGGGGATCGGGCGTTTTCTGTGGCCGCCCGTAAGCACTGGAACCTTTTGCCACCTGAACTGTGAGCCATCAATGACCTCCCACGTTTTAAGTCTGGTCTTAAAACATTTTTATTCAGAATGGCTTTTAATTAGTGGGTAAAACTCTAACTCTTTGTCGCCTGTTTTCTTATAATGTTAATGTCTCTTTGTATTGTTCCTGTATTGTCATATTTTTATGTAAAGCACTTTGTCCACCTTTTTTGATGTTGTAAAGTGCTATATAAATAAACTTTGATTGATTGATTGATTGACAGTGTGGGATATCACCTTTAGTGCTTTTCACACAGGCAACACAGAGAGGAACAAAAGTGGGAGAAGGCAACTAAAAAACCTGTCACTAAAAAGATAGTTCTTAAAAGCTGTTGCCCTTTTTTTACTATTTTAAATGACGTGAACTGTAATGTGTACGTGCATCATCACGTGACTTATGACAGATGTATTAATAATTGTGTTTCTGTCTGTGTTCTCTGCTCAGACACATCCCAATGTGGACAAGAAGATGTTCACAGCTGAGTCTGTGATTGGCCTGAAGAACCCAGAGAAGTCCTTCCCTCTCAACAATGATGTTGGTGTACTGAAGTGGAGACTACAGACCACAGACGAGTCCCTCATACCTCTAACCAGTAAGCACCAGGTACATGTACCTCATCTGGGGATTCCTGGAGCGAGGCCAGTTTGATATGATGCTGCTGTTAATGAGAGCGTTGTGGTCTACTGTTATTCACTGCCACCTATCTGACCGTCTCTGTGTGGTGGTAATAATACAAATGTCTTGTTCCTTCCACAGTAAACTGCTGGCCTTCAGAGAGTGGTACTGGTTGTGATGTCAACATTGAATACGAGCTGCAGGAGGAGAGCCTCGAGCTCAACGACGTGGTCATCAGCATCCCTGTACCGTAAGTATTTTTACTTAGTATCTAAGAGTGACCGTCCTCAGGCCTGAGATCAACATGAACTAATAGTGTAAACATGTTTTTCTGACGATTGTTTTTTTGTATAAAGGTGTCTGAAACAGGGTTTAAAACTCTGGTTAATATTGTAGTTTTAATTTGATAACACTCTTCAACAGTATCAGCAAACCTTCATGTCAGTCTGAACCTTGTAAAGGAAGCTGTCAGCTGTGAGAGTGTGTAGCCTCATCACGTAAACAGGGTGTGGCTGAAATTAGGTCCACGTAATAACCAAAGACACTTCCCTGGATAAATGAAGATAAAAAGGTGTTGTTTGATACAGTTTAAGAAAGCTGTTAACAATAATAATAATGAAGGTCCTTCATGAAGTGTTTCTGGCACCACCACTAAGACTTCTGAGTTTTGTTTGTATTGACCAGGGGTGTAACAAGACATGTATTCATATTGAACTGTCTGGTACGAGGCTTTTGGCTTGGTACGCATTACAAACCAAACGATATGTTGAACTATTCTGCTACATTCAGAAAATAAAATATAAAACTTAAATTGTGCAATAATCATAATGTTCTCAGCGCCACTGCACTCAACAGCAGCTCATGCAACCCAAGAACAGGCAACATGCTGTCTGCATCTCCCACCCCCAAACCAAAACGTTCACTGAACTGTATCAAACCAAACCATGAATTTAGTGAACCTTTACACCCCTCATATTGACGTGTTTCTGTTTCCTTGTTCCTCTGCAGGTCTGGTGTGGGGGCTCCTGTGATTGGCGATCTGGATGGAGAGTACAAACACGACAGCAGGCGAAACATTCTGGAGTGGTGCCTACCCGTCATCGATGCCAACAACAAGACCGGCAGCCTGGAGTTCAGCATCGCCGGACAGCCCAACGACTTCTTCCCCATCGCTGTGTCCTTTGTGTCCAAGCGCAACTACTGCGACATCCAGGTGGGTCACTGGAAACAAGTGTTTCCTGTCGTGGTTTATATGTGTCATTGAGTCCATCTTCATTAACTAGAAGAGCCACTGGAGTTAAGATCACATACACTCAGTGGCCACTTTATTAAAGTACACCTGTACAGTGTAATGCAACCCGGTACAACTCTTTTGCCATAAAATTAACTTTTATGATGCTGTTGTGAAAGTGTTAATTATGAAACATTTTCAGATTTTAGCTTCTCAGGTATGAGGATTTGCTGCTCCTCTATTTTATATTATTTTGGACTGGTGATAAAACAAAATGAGACATCTAAAGACGTCACTTTGGACTCTGGGAAATAGAGCTAGCCTGATAAATCAGCCTGGTTGGCAGATATTAGTTCACGCCAGATATTGGTATCAATGTATGTCATGCAAAGTTTGAGGTCATTCAGAATCTGTGTCTATGTTGAATAGTTTGTCCTCTAGAGAGCACGAACAAGTTGATTCTCACACTGTAATATGTTGCGCTTAGTACGCATGCTGGTCACATTAAATCTGAGGGATCCAAGTCAAGATTAAGGATGTCAGTGTTAGTTAGTGGTTAATGGGTGTTGGGCTATCAAAAGCAAAATTAACTAACAAGTTCATTTTTATGTTAAAAAAAAAAAAAAAGTGCAACATGATGTGAAATACAAGAAGCCTTTCCTTTTAGCTCGGCGCTTTGTTGACATGGTGAACCTCCGCACTGCTTAAAGTGCTGTCCATTTAGAGGTTGTGAAATGTTAATGCTCCGTGATTCTTTCCTTTTTCTTTTCTGTTGACTCTGCTTACTGACAGGCGGCTAGCCCCTGGTTAGCTAATGTTAGCCTTGGCCCCGCTGCAAAGTTGCTGCGAGTTATAGTGAAGCTGGTTTGTGTACTTGTGTTTGAAATTGTTGCTATGTTTTGAATCAACAAAACATTACAGCACTTCACAGAAACCTTCGCTGCCAACTAGTGTTTTGGAGGTGTAACTGCAGAGTGACACAGACACACCACTGCACATGTATAAATGCTTGCAACAGCGCAGGCCACGTGTGTAGGCTACGGTGCAGGGTTTGCCGCACAAGTACAACTGAGCACGGTGAGGCAGCATAACAGCACGATATTCCTGCCTTAAACAGGCAGTGTAAGAAGGCGTTTCAACAGCATCGTTACTGGGTCAGGATGGCTGGTTACAAGCAGTAGTTGCTGAATGTGCAGCGCTGCTAGCTAACGTTAGCTCCTACCAGACCCGGCTGGTGTGAAGTGCGAGCAGCAAAATCTGAAATTTTTAAACTGCGAGCTAAAGAAATCTCATGGATAGGTTACTGTATGAAGCGTAGATATGCAGGTAAAGGTAAAACATTTGAGCTCACTCCAGACTGTGCTCAGTGATGTTCTGAAACATGCTGTTAATTTCCTTTTCTTTCTTTTTTCTTCCAGGTTACCAAAGTGACTCACGTAGACGGCGACAGCTCTGTTAGATTCTCTTCAGAAACCTCCTTTGTTGTTGACAAATATGAAATCCTGTAAAAAATATTCAAAGAAAACAACAAAATCAAAAAAATCACCAACAAAAAAAGTCCAAATCTATGCTACAGAGAAAGATTGAAGATTTCTTGCCTGCCCACCCTGTATACTATTTCAGAGACTGTGTACATCGACAGGACTACGTCAGCCCTCTGGCAAAGCCTCTTCCTGTGGTGGAGCAGAGCAGCGGTGGTGTATTTATGTTTGTATGAGAGAGGATCATCTATATATAGAGTTAATTGAACAGGAAAAACCCACCAAACACATAAAAAGAAAACTACACTGATGCTGTTGTGTTCGCCAAGCTGAACTGTAAAGAGGACTTGGGGCTAAGTAGAGGATGACTGCGGGGGTGCGGGAGAGGCCGGCGGCCGTCTCCTCGTCCATCTATCAGTAAAACCCTGCCAGGAAGTAGAGAGGGGAGAACAGGGACCACTGAAGAGGCCACTGTATCAGTCTCCACTAGAGTGAGCGCTGGTAGTTTAGCATCCCTCTGAGCATCACGCATCCTCCACACCCTTTCTTCTTCTTCAGTCACATTACAGCGAATCATCGATAACGCCGATCTTGAATGGGGTTCTTGCTTTCTTCCTTCCTTTCTTTTCAGATTTTCTTATCCATAATAATAACTGCAGAGTCGTAGCTGTCTCAGTCATTATAAGCCTGTCACTCTTTAATCGTAAAACTATTGTGATTTGCTCTCTTGATATCTCACTTCAGATGATTGAGTTTTTCTTTTCTGAGTTTTTGTAGAGAGGTAACACTTCGCTGAAAAGCAGCATATGGCTCTGTGCTCAGTATACTGTCTGTACTGTCTGCAGTTATCATCAGCAAAACTGTCCTTTTTATTTTTAACTGAGATTTTTTACTGTTCACTGTATAAGTTGTCATTGTTTACCACTAATCTGGATAATTGAAATTCGACCGTGACGAGCAGGACTTTGTAAGGAGCTCTCAGCTGCAGGGCAACTCACCCACCAGTAAACACGTTTGACTGTTGCATCTGTTGGATTTTCTTTCTATCATTTTTTTGTAACACCATTGCAGCCACTCCTCACTTTGTCCGAAAGAGACGCCATGTTTCACTCTGGTCCATTTACGCCCAGCGATCAGCCCTCAGATATCAGAAGTACTTTGAACGCAGCCCAGAAACAACAACCAAGCCCTTAATCCAACGTCCCGCAAGGCGTTACAGATCTGAGACGGTGGACGTGTGTTGGCATGATAGTGTAGATCTACACACACACAGAGCAGGGATCAGAGACCGCCAGCCTGATATACGACCCATCCCCCCCCCTCACATCCAAGGCAAGCAGAGAGCCCACCGGAGTCCTCGCAGTAAACTCTGCTGTCCCCAGTTCATCCACCGAGTCATCCTTTACTTACATTCTCATAGTGCATCAACATTATTCAAGATATAACATTTGTCTTTCATGTTATTGTTTTTTTTTTTTTTTTTCATTTGTACTCCCCAAATTTCAACTTAGCAATGGTTGTGTGGATGTGGGGTTGAAAATGACTAGATTGAGCATTTTTAACTAAATTACTGAAGGGGAATCTTAACATTCCAGTGTACAATTAGAAAAAAAGAATCTTTAATGGAATAAAATGTATTATTGAAAATGTCAGTTTGACTTGGGTTTTTGTGTCGGTGGTTAGCTCGGCTTCATTAGCAGTGAAGAAATGTGACGAGTTACGTGTCCTGTTGCTTGTCAGGAAGATTTTTAAAAATATTTTAATGGAATTTAGCTTTGGATTGAATACAGTTAAGTGGAATATGACGCAAGACAAATGAGCCATCCAAATCTGTACTCCGTTTTATGCCCATGATGGCTGTGGCGGGAGGCCTTAAGTTTTCGGGTTGTCTGTCAGCCCATCCGTCCCTTTGTCTGTCCTTTTCCTGTGAGCAAATTTTGCGCAAACGTCCAGTTAGACTCAAGAATGAACTGATTTACATTTTGGTGGTTAAAGGTCAAGGCCACTGTGAGGTCATCTGTCTTGTTCTCGTGAACGTGATATCTCAAGACCACCTTTAGGGATTTTTTTCAAATGTGGCACAAACGTCCAGTTGGACAGATAAACTGATTGGATTTTGGTGTTCAGAGGTCAAGGCCACTGTGACTTTGCGTTCATCTTATTCTTGATGTGACATCTCAAGAACGCAATTGGGGAATTTCTTTAAATTTGGCACAAATATCCAGTTGGACTTATTGATGATATGATTCAAATTTTGGGGTCAAAGGTGAAAGGTCAAGGTCATTGTGACATCATCTGTGTCATTCTTGTGAGCACAATATCTCAAGGATGCCTTGAGGGAATTATATATTTACTTGATATTTCAGGAACAACATGAGGGAATTTCATTTTAAATCTGGCACAAATGTCCACTTAAACTCAATAATGACCTGATTTGAATTTGGGGGTCATCAAGGTCTCTGTAACGTTGTCCCTCTTTTTCCTGAGAATGCAATATCTAAAGAATGCCCTGAGGAACTTTTTTTCAAATGTGGCACAAACTTCCACTTGGACTCAAAGATGAATTGATTGGATGGTGGTCATAGGTCAAAGGCCACTGTGACCATGTGTTTGTCTCTTAGTCACAAATGTGATATTTAAAACATGCCATAAGGGAATCTCTTTAAACTTTGGCACAAACGTCCAATTGGACTCAACATTGATCTGATTTGAATTTTGGGGTCATAGGGCAAAGGTCAAGGTCATTATGTCGCCATCCATCTAGTTCATGTGAACGCAACACCTTGAGGGAATTTCCTCAAATTTGGCACAAACCTCCACTTAAAGTCAACAATGACCTGATTTAGATTTGGAGATTATAGGTCAAAGCTCAAGGCCACTGTCATTCTTGTGAAGGTGATATTTCAAAAATTGCCTTGAGGAAATTTCCTCAAATTTAGCACAAACGTCCACTCCAAATGGCCATAACTCAAGAATTCAGTTACTGATTGTAATGAAACTTTACGCAAATGTCCAGTAGGATGGAATTATGAAGTGATGACATTTTATATTCAAAAGGTCAAAGGTCAACTTCAGTGTGACATCATCATGTTTTGCAAAAACACTTTTCTGGCCATTACTCAACGTCATATTTCGGGAACAGAAGGGGAGACATTTGGTCAGATACTGAACTGGTGACACTAATCTTGGGTGTCCATCTTAACCATCCCAAATGTACTTCCTGCATGAACTCAATTTAATTTGAGGTATGTCATGTTGTTGTATCTGATGTGATGACTAACCACACTCATCTTTACTAACGCTCTCAGAGTGACTCATCCTGTCAGGTCATGCGAAACCTCAATCATTAGCATTAACTGTGAGGGTCACAGCGGCCAGACTAAACATGGAGCAGTGAGCCACAGGTTGTATTTCTACACGCATGACTCATGTCTGAGCTCTGTTGTACCACTAAAGGAGAGGCGGCTTCAGTAACTCACAGTGGTTCCCAACCTTTTCATGTTAATCCTCAGTCCTTGTCCTTCAGTGTGAAACTGTGAAATCAAAAGGTGGTTTAGACTATCCAGCATTCTTCACATTAAAGTCCAGCGTGTAGGATTTCATTAATTCATACCTATGTTTTCATTAGTGGTTGACCTCCTGAAACTACAGTAGGTGTGTTTTCGTTACCCTAGAATGAACCGTTTATATCTACAGAAGCTGGCTCAAGACAGGGCCATTCAACTTTCGTTCTCCGAAGCACTTGGCACACAGGAAAAGTTTCAGTTGATTGCAATCTGCAACCTCACCACTAGATGGCACTAAACCCTACATTGTTTAAGATTAAGGGCTCATTGTGCTCAACATTAGATACAGAGACGGACCGAGCCTTCTGTCTGTACTCTGCCTTCATTTTGTCCATATTTGTGGACATTTCCTGACGGCTTGTGGATATGAAATAAAGCAGCACCACCAGAGACTGTGGAGGCGGTGTCGTGTAGTGTAGTTCAAGTGCGACTGTAGGGGACCAAGAATAAATTTAAATAATGGCTGAACGGAACGAATTGATGATATAATGTAAAGAATCCTCTGCTCACATGTCTGGATGTAAGGTGATATGGTCGCACAGATCACCGCCGTCTACAGCGCTACCTCTCTTTAAAGGTACATTATTACAACCTCCTCTCCCATCGCCTTACTTACTTTTGACTCCGCCCTCTAGTGCCATCTATTGGCTGCATCTATGCCATTTACACTGTAAATTTCACCTAAAACACCTATCCAAGGCGTGCCCGAAGCAAACTGAAAACTTCTTGTTCCATTTTTAGTACACGTACATGCAGTTGAAAGGTAACACATTCACATTCTGACCAGAAATTGGAGGTAAAAGCTGGAAAACACCATGGGACCATAGCATTAAGCCACACGTAGTCCGAATTCAAACAACAATATCACAGAAAATTAACATTTTCCACGTTTTTCTAAGGCACCTTCCAAAAAAAGGGTAAAGTAGCACGCTGAATGTGTAAATAAATGTCTTTTTGAGAGGTTGTTGTGCATTAAAACACTCATAGAAAATCCAAATTTGAAAAGAAATTATATTTTCCCCTTTAAGATAAGGGAGGAGCACTTTGTTAATCATCAGACAGGCCCTTCCTGTCAACACAGGCTCTCATTGGCTATTGTTGGCTGTAGGGAAGGCATGGAAGCTTCTATTGGCTGAAGTGAGGTGTCAATCAAAAGGTTCAGCCACCATTTTTAAATCTTAGGAGTCAACATGTTTGCATACAAACAGCTATCTGTGGATGTAATAATGTGTTTGGACTAGATATTTCACTAGATTTAGATCATCTGGACCTTTGGAAGTGTGTGAGCAGTGTTTTTGTCAGAATATGATCAATCTGTGGATTATGATGAGACTTCATAGGTGAGTTATTATCGTTTGTTTTGGGTTTTTTTTTTGTGCAACAGAAACATTTATTTAACCTGCTGTGGTGACTGTATCAGGAAATTGTCCACATCAGTCAAACCACAATGAGCATAGCTTACTCACGATGGGTCGTATGAGTAAAGCACTTAAAGGGGAACTATTATGCTTTTCCTCTTGTCTGACCTATAAATGTTGTTACAATGTGAGATACTCGTGTTAAACGATGCCAAAGCGTCAAATCATGAGGTTTATGCATTTGGCCGTGAGCCCTGCCAGCTGTTTTGGATGGCTCTGCACGCTGTGTTTTACTGTCTTTTTTCACCAGAGTAGTCCCATTGACGTGCTGGACTTACTTATATGGGCATGCCCAGGTATATGCCGCACAGGTAAGCAGATAATGACAACAACAAGCTACGGCTAATGGCTAACGTTACTTACCATTCAGAGACGAGAGTCTTGAAGTAACCTCTGTACTTGAGAAACTTCAGGCTGTCCTGTCTCTACCTCTGGATCGGATTCGGGATCCAACACATACGGCTGTATTTCAAAAGTGAAATTCTCTCAACTTCCGCACCGGCAAAATAAGGAGGTGGGGCTCGGCAGTGCTTGGCAGCCCTTCGAAAGTCCTTGGGAGTGTGACCAATCACAGCAGAGTGGGCTCGGGGCCGGGGGGTGGAGTAAATAACACAGACCGTTTTCGTGGGATGCGGGAAATACAAGGAAGCGATGCAGTGAGAGGCTAAAAATCTACAAAACTTTCTGTGCGGGTAATGGTGTGTAGCTGCTCTATAGGAGTCCAACAATCAAATACAAAGGCCCAAAAATGAGTATAATAGGTCCCCTTTAACCACAGCAGAAACAGCAGTTTTGATCATATTTATCAAATAAGATCTTACGAGGACTATTAAGAGTTAAACACTTTTGCACAAAACATGGATTCTAACTCGTCTTTAAATTTACAGCAGCTTTCTGAATTGTTGGCAGTGTTTGCCCGAAGAAAAGTGTCTTTACTGACAGTAAACAGGTGACTGCTGTGATTGGAGATGGGCTGAAACAGTTTAGGCACATTTTGTGTGTTTGTGTTTGCAGCAGCATGGGGTCAAAGGTCAAACAAACACCTCTTCAAACATTAGTCAAATTAGGCCTCATTTTGTGTCATTACATGAAAAAATCTGAGATAGCAAAGTGTTTTCGGGGAGCTGTTTCCTCAGTTTGTGATGTCATTAAGAAATGGCAGTTAACAGGAACTATGGAGGTCAAGTTGAAAACTCTCTGAGAGAGCTGCTCGTAGGATTGTTAGAAAGGCAAATCAAAACCCCCGTTTGACTGCAAAAGACCTGCAGGAAGATTGATCAGACTCTGGAGACACTGTTCTACTGTGCAGACACACCTGGACAAATATGACCTTCATGGAAGAGTCATCAGGAGAAAACCTTTCCTGTGTCCTCACCTCAAAATTCAGAGTCAGAAGTTTGCAAAGGAACATCTGAACAAGCCTGATGCTTTTTGGAAACAAGTCCTGTGGACTGATGAAGGTAAAACAGAACTTTGAGGTATGTTTGGACTAAAAACTGTTAAACACGGGGGTGGATGGATGATGCTTTGGGCTTGTGTTGCAGCCAGTGGCACGGGGAACATTTCACAGGTAGAGGGAAGAATAGATTCAGATAAATTCCAGCAAATTCTGGAAGCAAACATCACAGCATCTGTAAAAAAGCTGAAGATGAAGAGAGGATGGCTTCTACAACAGGACAATGATCCTAAACACACCTCCAAATCCACAATGGACGACCTCAAGAGGAGCAGGCTGAAGGTTTAGCCATGGCCCTCACAGTCCCCCGACCTAAACATCATTAAACATCTGTGGATAGAGCTCAAAGACCAGCGCATGAAGACGGCCCAAGAATCTCACAGAGCTAGAAGCCTTTTGCAGCAAGAACGGGTGAAAATCCTCCAAACAAGAACTGAAAGACTCTGAGCTGGATACAAGAAGTGTTTAGAAGCTGTGATACTTGTCAAAGGGGGCGCTACTGAGCACTGACCATGCAGGGTGCCCAAACTTTTGCTTCAGGCCCTTTTCCTTTTGGAATTTTGTAAACTGTAAAAGATTGAAATTAAAAAGTAATCTTGCTTTTTGCAGATCAGTTCATCTTCTACTTTCTTAACTACTTACTGTAAACAGGGGGGCCCAAACTTTTGCATGCTGCTGTACATAGCAGTGATCATCCCCAACACATACATGGCTTGTTTTGTTTAAATGTAAATGATGTGTATCATGTCGCAGCACAGACTGAAGTTAATTCTCCTCATACAGATGAATTCTGTGAGACAGGAACAGCCATGAAGATGAGACAAGTCAGATGTTGAGCTGAGACACTGCGGACCAACAGATGGGTAACTGCTGGGAGATGAACAGTGTGAAGGGGGGAGGCAGGGCTTTAAAGGGTCACAGGGGGCGAGTTCAAGAGAGCTTACCAGCACCCATATTTGGACTGTGGGATGTTGTTGGAGGAGGGGGGTGTTAATAGCAGCCCTCCAGTCATAAAAAGAGGGTGTGTCTGTTTTCCGAATGAATGAGCAGGCTGATTATCTCTGTGAAGGGTCTCAGAGGAGGGAGAGGGAGAGGGGAGAGCAGGGCCACGCTGGAGCAGACACTGTTGTCTTTGGCATGTTAAACACACAGTCGGCAGGCGGACGTCTCACACCGCAGAGCACACGGTCACTGGGTTTGGATGTTTGGACCGGATCTGGAGTCAGAGGATTGAGCAACTGGAGTTTGGTTTAATTGAAGTGAATGGAGTTTGGAGTTGGAAGAGTTTGGTGACGTCTCATTTTTGATACCTGGATTCAGGGATGATGCTGAAGAAAGTGAGATTCAAGGTAGGAAATGCACCTCTCTGTGTGTCACAGTCAAACTCATCATGTTTACTCTGTCTCACTGTGACTAAGCTGAGTCCAACCATCATCATCGCTGATGTACAGTGTCATTTATTAGAAATCCTGTTCAGAATAATAATTCAACTTCAAGAAACTTCTTACCTGTTTACGTCTGAACTTAATATTCCACCATAAAGACTGTAAAGATGATGCCTTCTAGATGCCTCAAAGTTTTTTCTCCCACTAATATGTGACATGTCCAGAGAGAGAACTCATCTTGAGATAACGCAGCAGTGATTCAGCAGACAAATATCAGCTTTCTGAAATTGTTTCCGGTTGTTCCTAACACTAAGTGGCTGGTGGCTCCTTCCTGGTGAAATCCTCTGGCCCACAGGAAGTGATGTGTTTTACTTTATCTGGAATAACTTCATGCACAGTAATAACTAGGGCCGCTCTCTTCACAGCTCTCAGCTGGGTCTTGTCATTGTGCGCAGGTGTTCTAATATTTCTACATGTCACTGTGGATCTTTTAGGTTTTTTATTGTGTGATTGTTTGGCTGTAACTTTCTGTGCTGCCGTCTTGGCCTGGTCTCCCTTGTAAAGCAGATTGTTGATCTCCGCGGGACTTACCTGGTTAAATGTGGGTACAATAAGATAAAATACAAATAAAACAACCACACAAATCCTTAATAACAAAGAGGAAATCATTACAAAACAAATGAAACTGACAGATCACCACGATAACCATCTCTGTGTTTAGTTTAACCATGTCTAATGAGTCTTAATCCACCTGTGGACATTTAAAAATATGCATGTGCATTGTGTCTGATTGCTTTTAAGACACCCAGTCTCAGATTGTGACTGAACAAAGCTGTGTTGGCTCTTCAGCAGCAGTTCAAAGGGAGAAGCTGCTGCTCAGTGTGTGTGGTGACACTGAGGTGATAATTAGAGAACAGAGCAGAGCAGGAGACGCTGCAACAGCTCCAACTGTAAAGGTTTACTGTCGTCCCTCATGCAGATATGAGACGGACGACTTCTATTATCTGACATTATCTTATCATCCTGAGACCTGAACTTTTGTTTGATGTGCATCTTTAATTTCTCCTAGCTGTTTGGGATCAGTAGGACCTGATAAGTATAAAAAATCAAAACACTGTCAACGATAATGAAGTCCCTATGTCCTCAAATGAGTTCTTCCTAATTAATAGTGTCTTAGCTCGTTACTGATGAACATCATTAATCATAAATAAACAAGTTTCAATCATAAAATGTGATCAGGTTTTGGACCTTGTCCACTTTCATGTCAGGATCTTCTGCAGACTGACTTGGCCGAGATGGCTGCCATCTTGTTTTTACATGGATTAGTGTATCGTGCTCTCACTACCATCAGATGGGACAAAAAGTGTCCACAAACAAGGACAACAGGTCTGAGTAAAGTAGAATGAAGTATACGGTCAAGTAAACCCAAAATGTGATGTCCTCATTATTGTATCTATATCTCTGTGTCTTTGTCATCAGTTTGCACATCTTTGAATCTTTGCGTCTTCAGGTGTTGTGTTAATTCAGGGTTGTCACAGTAAAAGTTACAAAGTGCTTTAGAGATGTTTATTAGCAGTAATAACGGTGCATTTTTAAGCCAAGCAGCGCCCACTGGCCGGAGCAAAACTTCTCATCTTACAGCTAAACAGTACACTAAATGTGTTTCTGAAAACATTTGAGGTGAGAAAAAGTCAACGCAGTAAAAGAGCCTTGATTCACATTTCTTTTAAGAATATATTTCTTACATTTTTTTACAAACAACATAGAACAAAGCAGCTCGGACAAGACTTCTCAGCTCTGATTGGTTGTATTCATTCAGACATGGTAGATTCCAGAAAATGCCATTAGGAGCATTATGACCATGATGAAAAGTTTTCTGTATAAAAGTTGCTACTTGTAGGTTTAATGTAGCAGTGATCGTGATGTCATTACCGTCACCAATAAGTTACTGTGGTGTACTGTAAGTTTAGATGATAGACTGTGTAGATAATGGACGCAGCTATCGTGATGTCCCCCATTGGTTTGAGGACTCCTGTTTTAAAGCCTCAAGTTTGGCATCTGGGTCGTCGCCATCTTGGTTTTCTGGAGCCAGAAGTGACTATATTTGGACAAAAGGGTGGCCTCATAGACAGCCTGTAACTCAAGCAGACCTGCCCTTAATTATGCGTAACTTTGGCCCCTAAAAAAAAATAATAAGTGAGTTATAAAAAACTCATCCTCCGTACAGTTGACATGAACGTTGAAATTAGCTACAGAGACCAAAACTGTTTTTGCACCAGGCTGTAAACATGTTTATTTCTGCTGTACAGTTGGACATTTTAAAATGGAGGTCTCAGGAGATTGACTCTGTTTTGGAGTCAGCCTCAAGTGGCCATTGGAGGAACTGCAGTTTTTAGCACTTTCATTGGCGTCATTTCTCAGCCCCGGAGTTGCTGCTTGGTTTTTACACCAAAGTAAATGAGACAGAACGGAGGGGTCATCAACAGAGCTTGTTATGTCATGTCATTCACACTCTCACCTGTTAGTGCCAGCTGTTCTCACCGGGCACCGAGAGGTGACACTTTTCCCGAGCAGTGTGTCAGAGGGAGTGTGAGGAGGAGGAAGAGGAGGGAGAAGAGGAGGAGGGGCGGGAGCTCTGAAAGTGAGAGTGAAAGACAACAAGTCAACAAGTGACTAGAGAAAGAAAGGGAGGGTTTCTCAGTAGATCTTTAGTTTCATTAGTGATTAATATATAGTAAAATAATAATAATAATAAGCTGCTGATTTGTTGAACATAGTGGTACATAGTGAGATCCCCAGTGGTGGAAGACATATTTAGATACTTTACTTAAGTAAAAGTCCTGCATTCAAAACCTATATGAAGTGAATCTATCTGATGTTTTTGGATTAATATCACCACTGCATTAATGTGTGTGTGGGATTTTATGTCTGTAGATGTTTAAGATTGCACTAATTTGAATATATTTATTTCCTGTTGGGTAGTTTAATCTACAGCAGTGCGTCATATTCTATAAGATGATCATATGTTTAAAGTGTGGCTGTCCTGTGACAACAAAGCGTCTCTGAAAAGTGAGAAAAACAGCCTGTTTTCAGCTTTGTGATGAAGCTTTGTTCAGCGGATCCAAGAGGGTTTTTAAAGAGTTTATTCAGCTGAAGTTGTAGGAGAAAACACTTCATCCTTCAGTTTATCACAAACATTCAGATTCAGTTTGCCACATTTGGAGATGCATGGTTTTCACTGGACAGGAAGGGGATAAAAAAATGTAATCTGAGAAGTAACTAAAGCCGTCAGACAAACGTAGTGCAGAAATCATGTACAATATTTACCTCTGAGATGTTGTGACGTAGACGTATAAAGTTGGAACAGAAATACTCAAAGTACAAACACCTTGCATTTGCACTTCAGTACCAGAGAGTAAATGTACTCATTTACATTCCACCACTGCAGACTCCCCCGTCGTATTTACACTTTGCAGAAGAGACTAATAAATAGCTCTCTGTCTAAAGAGGGTGAACTCTCCACCAGTCGCACGCTGGTGAACTCACACTGTGTAAAAATGGCCCACTAAAGCTATGATACACATGTTCGTCACATCACACAGATCTCATCCTGAAAATGATTCTTTGGAGCACCATAAAGGAAAAAAAACCATGGAGGGGTGGTTTTTACTTTTCTATAAAATGTATGCTGCTGCTGATGGACAGACAGACAGACAGACAGACAGGATGCTGGGTGAATTCTGTATCTATGTGTGGAATTTCCTGTGTGAGCGTTCAAACAGCAGCAGACCAGCTGACAATCAAACTGTCCTCAGCAGCTTTTTGTTTACCCCTCTCTTCACACTGCCCTGCTACACGCTGTCCTCCACCCTGTCCTCAACATCCAGCCTCAGTTCACTTTATAAAAGTTCAAAGGTCATCACTTTAACTTTGTTTCCAAACTGAGGCACAGAACAAGTTTTTGAGGATCCCATGTCTTTTATTTAACCATCAGAGGAACTGTGCTGAGAGCAAACGCAGATCTGATGATCTCCTCTAAATTTGTTTATTGAAATTTAAAGAAAATTGAATTGAAATTGAAATAAAGCAGATAGAAAGCACAGTAATATTTTGTCGGCCCAATAGTGATGTAACAAAAACATAAGTAGTAAGTAAAATAAGAACAATGCAAAACCAAGGCAGGAGTAAGACAAGGCAAACACTTCAAACCAAATCAATACCTAGAACAAGACGAACACCAAAACAAAACAAGTAGTAATAAAATTTAAATATAATAATATAATGGTTATTGGGGGCGGCGCGGTGGTTCAGTGGTTAGCACTGTTGCCTCACAGCAACACAACACAACATGTTCTCCCTGTGTCAGTGTGGGTTTCCTCCAGGTGCTCCAGCTTCCTCCCACAGTCCAAAGACATGCAGGTTAATTGTTGACTCTAAATTGTCCGTAGGTATGAATGTGAGTGTGAATGGTTGTCTGTCTCTATGTGTCAGCCCTGTGATAGTCTGGTGACCTGTCCAGGGTGTACCCTGCCTCTCACCCAGTGTCAGTTGGGATAGGCTCCAGCCCCCCCCCAGCGACCCTCAAGAGGATAAGCTGAGATAATAAGATGATAAGATGATCATTCATTCAGGAATATCTGAAGAGTCCAGCTCTCGAACACACTCAAAAAAGATCCCACATCATTCCAGATTTCCTGAGGGAGCCCCTCATTATGCACCTGATGCTTTCCTCCCTTATCCATAGAGTGTGTGATGGAGGTGTTGGAGACTTCCACTTGAGTAACACCAAACATCTGGCTAGTAGGGTAACAACGGCTGTAAAAGTTTCCTCGTGGGAAGAGAGTGGCCCTGTGGGTGGAGTTACACCAAACAATGCAATCATAACATTAGGTTCAACAGATTTTCCAGTAACTCTTGACAGTGATCTTAATATATCCTCCCAGTACGTCTGTAATGCAGGACAACACCAGAACACCTGTACATGGCTCACTGGTGCTTGGCTCCACCTGTCACATGTCAGGTTCACATCTTTATAGATGTGAGAGAGCCTGACCTTCCTTACTATGGGGCTGAATGTCACTATGTGTCAGTGTCTTTGATGGTTAATTACTTCATGTTACAATAAGCTGTAAAAATGAAAGTGATACCCATTTAAAGCCAAGACCTTAAGCTTTTATTTAATGCATGGATGACTACTGAAAGAGGTTTTGATGATGAGCAGTTCACACCAGAGTAAAAAGTGTGACAACCAACCCCGGTCTCCCCTATGGTTGTAATGAAAATGCAGTTTAGTAAGATTAGACACCCAGAAGAAGAAGAAGAAGAAGAAGAAGCAGCAGAAGTATCATGTGTGTCTAACTGTCTGCGATCATGGTTAATATGTGTACAGCTGCTGTCAGGGTGGAGGCAGGTCACATGTGCAGCACTAGATGGCACTAGTGTTCTGCTGCTCCGCTGCTCCCTCTCTCTCAGACACCACCATAAAGAAACGATGCCTGAAGCTAAACTCTCAGTAATCCCTCAGAACAGCAGCACTCCCAGACTTTTGTCTACATAAACCACTGCTGGCTATTGTCAAAAACGGGAGCAACATTTCAGCGTTGAAAGATGGAGCATGACATGAAGATTGACATGGAAGTTATTGTAGGAATACTCAGTCACTCAGCGATAGTGTTGTTCAATACAGCGTCTCTCTGGTGGCACATTGACGGCCCACAACAGAGCTGCAGCTTCCTACAGTATGGCCCCGGGCGTCAGGGGCAACATGTGGGAGTCTGATCCACCACCCATCAACTGCAAACACATCCTGCCAACATGAAAAAAAAAAGATGATGACCCATTTCCTTCAAATCTTTACATTCCTCCCCCTCCGCCGGCCCTGAATCGCTTGGTAATTGAATTTCCATCCCGCGCAGATACGTCCAAGCTTTTTGTTCCCTGAGTGAGATACTCCAATCATCTCAAAGGATCAAGTCAGCGCCCATCGAGGCCTTTGATGTTCATAATGAGCGCTTCCCTCAGCTCAGCCCTGCAGCGCTGCGCTGTATGTTTCTATAAAGGCGTTAGGATTTGAATGGGTGCGTGGGTGCTGGTGTGGTGCAGGGGAGGAGGGGAGCAGAACCAAATATGCTTTTCATTAAAGATGAAAGCAGAGAGAGCTTTTACTGTCTCTGACGTCTGTTTATGCTAAGTGTGAGGGTGTGTGTGTGTGTGTGTGTGTGTGTTCACATAAAAGAGAGATTTGCCTTTGACCCCCAGTGATTTGTTTTCACCTGGAGGCTCGTCCGTGCCGTGTGACTGCAACTGCATGTCTGGGGCCTTTTTACTGCTTCAACAACACGGATATGAGGCTCAGTGCCGTGTCATCGCTCCATCCAGACAGATGCTGAACAGGACACCTCAGAGATTATCTTATAGGCACTTGTCGCTTCTCTTTGTATCTTCACTGCACTTTAAAGGAGCACTCAGCGACTCAATCTGACACACTTTCTGTCACATTCAGCGAATATCTGTTGGTGGTCTGCTCTGTCTGTGTGCTGAAAAATGTAGGTGTTCATGCACAGCTCTGGCTCTGTGAAAGGAAAACTAAAGCCCTGTTTCCACCGAGCAGTCCAGTTCAGTTCAGCTCAGTCCCCATGTTTGGTCCCCCCTCTGTTGGGGTACCTAGCACACAGATCTGGTACTAAAAGGTGGAGCTGTGAACACTGCAGTCTGATTGGTCAGTAGAGGACGGTCACTCTGCTCAGGGCTGAGTTGTGTCTGGTTTTGAGGCTCATGTAACCACTGTTCATACTGTGGAGAGTTTTATTAGTAAACTGGAACTATAAAATGAAAGGATGTTTTGCTGCCTCTCACAGCAGCTGGAGTCGGAGAAAAAATCACTTCATTCACTGGGCCGACTGCCGGCAACTTTTGAGGTGGAACGTTAACTTGTAATGTTACTCAATGTATGAGTTGATGACGTGAATCCATCAGCACACCTTAAATTTCACTGTGACAACTTTGACCATCACTTTAGTTTTTATATGACAGACACTTTTAGTAATGAGTGGATCTTCAAGTGTTTATACATATAACTTCTGACCGTATTTTGTGAACTCCTTATATTCTAATCCTCACTCTGAGAAATAAAAAGCATCGTGGAACCTTGTTCCTGTGGGCTCCAGCAACACTAAACCCCTGAGCTTGCCTGAGAAGGACTAAATGCACAAAGCTGCTATTTTGAAATATCCCATGGAGAGAGACAGTTGCAGGTTTGGTGCCTTGCTCAAGGAGTCCTTGGCAGTGCCCAGGAGGCAAACTGGCACCTCTCCACCTACCGGTCCATACCAGCAATCCTCAAGTTCCCAAGCCAAGTCTCTATGGACTGAGCTGCTGCTCCATGTATGAAGACAAATGAAGACGAATGAAGAGCTGTGTGGAGAGAGAGGGATGTTCAATGTGGCACATGCTAACGTGCTGAACTCCACAGAGCAATATCAACAATCTCCAGAACTGCTGACTCCACATTTAAAACTCCTCAAGGCAATCTCGCACATTTTCAGCTCAGGCAGAGAACTGTGTCAAGTTTTCATTCGGAGCTTCCATAAGTCCAAATCCTCTGATGAGATGTGTGTTCGCTGTTCACCAGCCACGTCAGTCTGCAGAGATTTAAAGCAGTGAGACCTTTTTCCTCAAGGGACCTGTTTTCTGTCACTGAGTAAACTGACGACCCCTGAGTCAGTGACATTTTATGAATATTTCATGTTATATTCTTTGCATTAAAATAAAAGCACAGTACAACTGATAAACTGTGCAGATATCCCAAAACGTGAACCCAGTAACAACAGGAGATTTGGGTCAGTTTTGAGCAGATAATGAGTTTCCCTGATATTGTAATAAGCTTTTATATGATTCTCTATCTGTATAATGTAATTTTATGTCCACTTATTTATACAGTCTTAGGCTGCTTTCAGACCTGTCGTTGTCTCCTTTGGTCTGAATCAGGGACTAGTTTTGTTCCAAAGTTGTATAATTGCCTAGAGTTGGTTTGTGTTCTCACGGCAGCATTTACAAGCGGACCAGATCAAATGCCTTGTGTGAGAAAGCTGCTCTTGATTGGTCAGAATTTCCATGTGGGAAAAATCCAGGAAGTAAAGCAAACGTTGAAGAAGAGTACACTGTCAAGATAAATGTGACACTTTCTAATGTCACAATGGAGGGACAACTACGCAGGTTGATTTTAGCGCTGCTCATCGTGGACTATATTGCTGTCATTGTTCATTTGAGTCAAAGCATACAGTTTGAAAACGAGGCGCGGCTCCAACTAGAAAACAATGTTTTGATGCATTGGATGTGCTGAATGTGCATATTAAGGCAGTACAGGAGGAGGCGCACATTAATAATCCTCCAGGACTGTAACATGCTCATGTTTAACCCAAACAATGTGTCATGTGACTGCAGTTGGTTCAGATCCAGGTCGGAACACGTTCTCACCACAAACCAACCGCACCAGAGTTCGTTTGGAACCAGACTGAGACCACCTCTTCAAGAAGGTCTCAGTCTGGTTGTTTTGGTGCACACCTGAGTGTGATTGCTGTGTTCACACCTGCACAAACGAACCGCACTGAGGGAGCAACTCAGAGTGGTGCTAAATGTTTTAGTTTCAGTTCATTAGTTGCTGCTTTTTTTTTTTTTTTAGCAAAGTAGCTCTTATAACCATGTGCTACATTTCCAGCACCAATATTAAGAAGCAAAAATATGTTTCTGTCCAACAGAGAAGTGTGAGTGAGCTGTTTACAGCCACCACAATGGTTGCAGTTAAGAAGGAGTACATACAAAGCGATATGCTTGAGAACAGACCATCATGCGTTGTTGTAACATTGCTGAGCAGTTAAAAATGTAAGTAGGTAGTCATGGTGGGAGGTAAATAGAGAATGAGTAAGAAGAGGAGTTCTGAAAGCTGCTCAGTGGTGATTAACACTCCCATCATCCCACACTGATATATTACAGCAGTTGTGTTGTGTGTGTGTCTGCAGAGAAGATTTCCCTCCAGCTGCCATAACCAGCATCAGAGTTTCATTTGGGTAAACAGGTTGAAGACGACTCAGCCAGTTTGGTTGGGATGTTTTCCTCTGTCACAGTGCAGCTGTGTTATTTAGGCCGACATATGATGAATGTACTTCATATAAATCTTGATAAATCCCACCCAGCCGTGCAGGAATGTTCGGCATGTGCAGTTTGTCATATAATTCAATATGAAGCTTTTCCAGACCAGGAAACGCAGCCATGTGCTGAACAATAGATTCACACAGATGCACGCAGTGGTTTCAGCTGGAATTTGGGCTCAGTGATATCACAGTGGAGACGCTAGTTTGATGACCAGTTTGGTCAGAGAGGAACCACCAGCTATTCAGCACTGGTGTCAGTCTGCACTGGTTCAGCTCTCCACAGCTGGGCTGTCGCAGAGAAAAACAGAAACACAGCTTTACTTTGACTCTATTTCAGGCCGTGTAAAAAATGTTATAGTCTTACAGAATTATTTCATTTCTGTGCATGCATAACTCTGCACCACAACAAACGCCGCTCAGACGCCAGAGTATGCTCTGGGACGCTGTGGGTGGACACGTCCATATTTGTGTGACCTCAGTCTTGTTTGTGACTCTGTCTGGACATTTGTTTTCTATTTATGAAGACTTTCTCCAGCACAGTGGTCACTGTCGGGGCAGCTCGGGCCAGTCAGAGCAACGTCCAACATCTGGGAGCTGCAGCATACCTCCGTCTCTGCTGACCTACATGCATTAAAACCTGTGCATGTTCTCTGGCAACAACATGTGGGAACAAACCATTTTCTGTGTATGGCATGCTGTCAGGTTGACAAGTCAGGACTTCAACGATGAATACGTAACATCCTGCAGTGCCTAGTCTCTCGTCAGCGCTCCCCAGTCTAAGGATGACCCACAGATATGTGGCAAATTTAAAGAATAAACATAATAAAGTGGACAAAGACAGAGGCAGATGCTTTCATACAGGACATAAGGAGATAAAAATCATATGTAATATCCTTCACAGTCTGATTTAGAGTGATGTGTTAGTGCTCTCCATCACCATCATTCGAACACCAAATGAAGGACACCAACACCTCACTCAGTCACTTTAGGTTGGTTTTCCTTTAATCTGTGAAAACATCTGATCTCGTTCTCCTGTGAAATGTATGTCCATAATATTAGTCGTCATCTGTCTGTGTGTTTTTGCCACACTCTTTGTTTTCCCGTTGTTTCATTGATTTGAACCTTTTATTGATATCATTGAAGGTTGTTGTTGTTACTGATTTGGTTGTATTGTATTAGGAGAGCCCAGTCGCTGGAAGAAATGTTGACATTGTGTGTTTCTGCAAACCACAAATACGCTACATTTGCAAGTTTCATATAATCGTCTCTAAAGTGACGTACTGTATGAGCTGACTTTGTCAAAGTGAGGTGCAGGAGATGGTGGATGGGGAGTCACTTAGGTGAGATGCCTGCCAAGCAAAACTGATTGTTATCTAGAGAGTCGTTGCTGTGTTTCCAGCTGATTTTTAGGCACCAGACGTGGGTGATTTGTAGCAACCTGTCATTGTTTTTCAACTGGCTTTGTAGGCACCAAACATTTTGTAGCAATTTAGGCACCAAACGTGTTTTGTTTATCTAGTGACTTGTCCTTGTTTTCAAGTAGTGACCTGTCACTGTCTTTCCAGCAGCTTTTTAGGCACTAACCATGTATTTTTTTGTGGTGACATATCACTGTTCTCAAGGGGCTTTTTAGGCATCGAATGTGGGTGTTTTATACTGACCCATTGCTTTTCCCAGCATCCTAATAGGCACCAAACGTGGGTGTTTCGTAGTGACCAGTCTTAGTATTCAAGCAGCTTTTTAGGCACCAAACCTCTGTCTTAGTGGTGACCGATCTGTTTTTTTTCTTTTCAAGTGGCTTTTAAGGGAACTAAATGTGGGCATTTTGTAGTGACCTGTCACTTTTTTTTCCAACAGCTTTTTAGGCAGTAAACCTGGGTGTTTTGAAGCAACGCATCGCTGTTTTCACAGCGAATTTTAGGCACCAAATGTGGGTTTTTTGTAGTGACCTGTCACTGTTTTTCAAACAGCATTTCAGGCACCAAATGTGGTTGTTTTGAAGCAACCCATCACTGCTTTACCAGCGGCTTTTTAGGCACCAAACATGGCTGTTTGTAGCAACCACTTGCTGTTTTGTGGTGGCCATTTAGGCACCAAATGTTTGTGGTTTCTAGCGGTCCATCAGTGTTTCTCCAGCGGGGATAATGGCATGATAAATTGCTCTGCCGTTAGCTTTGATTCAGGGCAGAGAAAACACTTGCAGCACACAGAGCCCTACGTACATTTACAGATCTCAGTCATGACATGAGTGTGGGTAAAGTCACAAATTGTAAACACGACTCACTCATTAATAACAGACCATTTACACACTTTTTTTGAGATCAGATTCCTTTACATGTGTATATATGATATGGTCTAATTTTGTCCCTGACTGCCTTCGCCTTTTGCAGACAGTTGTAGAGTTTAACACTGAATCAGATGTCTTCAAGTCGTTCAGGAGAGTAAACTGTAGCACGTTAATTAGATCAGAGCTGCGTAGAACAGACTCGATGCTGAGAGGTGAACATGTGTCTCAGAGTAACAGTAGATCCAGTGTGAGAGAATAAATGGCCGGTTGCCCCCTCACTGTGCTCCACTCGCTTTCACCACCTTGTTTACCTTCGACATTTCTGCAGGTTCTCGTGAACAACACTGCATTTCTTTATCCAAAAGAATGAACGCCTTGTGTCCGCCTGTTGGGGGCGAGGCTGACCGGACAGGAAAGCCCAGAGAGAGACAGGGTGTGTGTGAGAGAGGAGTGTGTGTGTGTGTGTGAGAGAGTGTGAGCATGTGAGTCAAGAGAGAGTGAGAGGGAGGGGACCAGCAGCAGCCAGACAGTGTGTGTGTCAGCAGCCACATGGCTTTAGCCCAGTGTGTGTTATGACAGCCAGAGACAGTGTGTGTGTGCGTGTGTGTGTGTGTGTGTGTTGAGGAGAGGCAGTGAGTGAGAGACCCTGACGGCAGCAGAGAGAGACAGAGAGGACACAACAAAGAAAGGAGCTTCCTCTTTGAGATCACAGTCAGACTTTTGTCTCTGTCTTTGTGTTTTGGAGTTTGGTGACACCAGCAGCAGTTCACGCTCCCGTTGTGACTTTATGAGCAGCAGCAGTGTGTTTGTTTAGTCCTGTGGTGTTACTGGACCGCCCCACCCAACACACACGCCCACCACTCCGTCAGGTAAAGTAGAAGCTTCACAGATTTAAGATAAAAGGCCGACGGCTGTTTTCTCACAGTTTTCAAGATGCTGAGATTGATGTGTGTGTGTGTGTGTGTGTGTGTGTGTGTGTGTGTGTGTGTGTGTGTGTGTGTGCAGGTGTCAGACAGTTGGCAGGTTTGATCATAAAGCTGCTGTACCGTCTTCTTCTCTGTCTTTTTATGTGGTTACAGTGCAGTCAGATTTCAAAGCAGTGAAGAGCTTTTATGTTGTGAATTGCAGATTATTCCTCTGATATGTTGCTGTAATTAAATTAGTCTCATGCACTTGCAGTCAGAAGAACCAAATGTCACAAAATTCCCAAATAATCTTGTTAAAAAGCAACAAAATGTGTTTCTGTGATGCATTTCTGAATAATAATATCATAAAAATGTTACATTAACTAATTATTAAGATTTGAAACTTATCTTTAAGTTGGAGGTTAATAACGTACAACAATAGCTTGTATGATAATAGTTCGAGTGACGTTTGGTGACTTTTCCAGTGGTTGGACACAGTATGATAACTATGATACAACTATCAGTGACTAAATGACGTACTTCCCAAAGTGTTTTCATGAGCAGGGAGTTTGTAGTTTTGATTGGAGGACGTATTTGGCAGTTGTGAGAAACAAGGCTGTTGCGACATCATGTTAAAAACAGCTGGTTTTGTCACCAGAAAATTGTCTGCTAAATGTCTCAACATCTCATTAAAAGTACCAAATTTTTTGACAAAATAAAACCTGCTAAATGTCCTGACATCTCGTTAAACATACCTGGTGTTGTTGACAGAAACATAGCTGTTGAAAGTCCTGATGTTTTGTTAAAATTACCTGGTTTTGTCACCACAATAAAGGCTGCTAAATTTCCTGACGTCTCATGAAAAATACCTGATTTTGTTGCAAGAAGCACGGCTCCTAGTTTCATTAAAAAGACACAATTTTGTTGACAGAAAAAATGTCTGCTAAATGTCCTGACCTCTTGTCAAAAATACCTGATTTTGTCAGCAAAAACATGGCTGTTAAATGTTCCAGATGTCTCGTTAAAATGACCTGATTTAGCCTCAGAAAATGGCTGCTAAAAGTCTTGACGTCTCGTTAAACCTACCCTGATTTAGTCATCAGAAAACGTCTGCTAAATGTCCGGACGTCTTGTTAAAAGTACCTTTTTTTTGACAGAAATACAGCTGCTTTATGTTGTGATGTCTCGTTAAAAATACCTGATTTTGTCACCCGAAACAAAGCTCTTAAATGTCCTGATGTCTTGTTAAAAATACCTGATTTTGTAGACAGAAAACGACCACTAAATGTCCTGATATTTCCATAAAAACACCTGGTTTAGTTACCAAAACAATGTCTGCTAAATGTCCCAATGTCTTGTTAAAAATATCCAGTTTTGTTAAGTACTTTTACTCTTCATACTTTAAGTACTTTTTGCTGATTATAGTTACATTAGTGAGGTTTTGAATGCAGGGCTTTAACTTGTAACAGAGTGTTTCTACAGTGTGGTATTAGTACTTTTACTCAAGTAAAGGATCTGAGTCCTTCCTCCACTTCTGGAATTCACTCAACAAACCTAATTAATGTCCTGCTGTTAGCCCCGCCTCCATCACAGATCAGTCAACAGAAGGTTAACATTAATGTCTCTGTCCTGCGTGGGATCTTGTGGATGTTTCCATCTCTGGAAGTTGAGCGTGTCCTTTGCTTATCAGCAGCAGACACAACCAGTCTGGCTGAGCTTGTCAGGTGGAGCCTGCTCTCTGTAAAGCCTGAGACATGTGGCCGGCCAGTGTGTTGGATCACATGCAGAGCTGAGTCAGTTCGTTTTAAAGCTGCACTAATCAATATTTACCAGCTGCAACAAGGCCGCCACGGCTGGTATTGTTTTCAGATCGTGAGTCTGTGTGTGTGTCATTGAGGCAAAATGTGGTCCGACAGACACGTACAGTTGTTTGCGCTATAAGAGAAGCTGTTTGTTCTTTGGCATGTCTGTTTGTCTGTTTGGACCGAGCTGCAACCTGCGAGGCTGAAAAATCAAGCCAGGGAGAATGTGCCAAAAACGGCCACTTGAGGCTGGCTCCAAATCAGAGTCAGTCCCCGCTGACCTCCAAGTTAAAATGCCCAACTGTACAGCAGAAATAAACATGGTTACAGCCTGGTGCAAAAACAGTTTTGGTCTCTATAGATAATGTCAACATTCATGACAGCTGTACAGGGGGTACATGTTTATATAACTCACCTGGTTACATTTTATTAAGGCCCAAAGTTCTGCATATTTAGGGCTGGGACGGCTCGAGTGACAGGCTGTCTGCGAGGCGTCACCACAGTCAGTGAGTCAGCTCCACCCTCTCATCCAAATATAATCACTTCTGGCTCCAAAAACCAAGATGGTGATGGCTGAGGTGCCGAACTCAAGGCTTTAAAAAGGCAGTCCACAAACCAACAGGTGACGTCACAGACTACGTCCAGTCTTTGGTTTGGAGAAACATATAAGATATTACGATGTAGATGTAGTCACGAAACACTGCAGGTGTGTAGTTAAGATAACAGTAAGGGCCACATTTGAAGATGGATGTGCCACACCTGTGAGGTGGGATGGATTATCTCGGCAAAGGAGAAGTGCTCACTAACACAGATTTAGAAAGATTTGTGAACAATATTTGAGAGAAATGGTCTTTTGTGTATATAAAAAAAAATGTTTTAGATCTTTGAGTTCAGCTCATGAAAAATGGGAGCAAAAACAAAAGTGTTGCGTTTATATTTTTGTTCAGTGTACATTCCGTCTCTGCCAATATATCCCCCTAAGTCCTGCACACTGGACCTTTAAAATGTTACCTAGACTAATTTAAATAATCCAAATCAAACTAGTGTAATCTGGAGTAACCTCTGAGCACAGATGGACAGTGTTGCTGTACCTGAGTGAAGACGTTAGAGATGGACGAGAGCCTGTGAGAGGCAGCGCTCTCTTGCTGCCACATTACTCTCTCGGCCTTCCCACCCTCCCAAACACTGGCTGCTTTATAGGCCGAGCGCGACAGAGACCCACACAGGGATGGCTGTTGTTTGAACCTCCCGACCAAAGCAGAGCTGGGCCACATTTTTCGGGCGCCTGGCAGAGAAAACGGCTGTGCAGAGTTCCCAGACTGCAGCAACTCTCCAGCTAGTGATAATAAATCCTTTGTTATGTGGACTCATTCTGTTGAGAGCATAATCAGGCCAGCACAGAGGCACTCTATCTGCCCCCCCACCTCCCCGTCACCCTCAGCCCCACACCCAGAATCCATCCAGTCCCATTCTCTCCCCGGCTCCCTGTGTTGGGTCTTAATGCCTCCACTGGGTGCTCTGGGTGTTCCACTTCTGCTGTCAGCGATATGGGTGACCTTGAATGTGATCTGGCAGTCCCATTTTTTTCCTGGAGAGAGGCAGCCTTGTAGGATGTTCACCAGCAGAGGACTCTAATAAGCTTGTAATTTCGGTGCATCATGGCTGCTTAGTGTAAGAGCCATGGGAAATGAGAGGGATGGAGGTTTATGGAGGGAAAATTAGCAGATGCTGGCAGTTGTTGGATATAAATTTGGAGTAGGAGTCTGAGCATCATTACATGCAGGCAATCTGCATCAGAGCCACTCAGTGACGACGTCAGGGTCTAGATGGTGATTATTAATCAGCCTGGAACAGTTGGAGTGGTAATTGACCTCCGTGTGTAAACTGGAGTGGGAGTATACCACTGATTGGTTCATATCCAGATTCATTTAATGTGACGCTGATTGACTGTGTTCAGCAAAAACTGAATGATGAAGGGTACATCTCTGAGCTGCAGAGTGAACAATGATCGGCCTGATGGGTTTAATTTAATATCTCAGATAAAAGAAATATAATCTAGAGGAAACCTCGGGGCGTGATCTGCTTTGATGGCGCATGCTGTAATTTTCAAGAGTACACTGACTGACCTGATGAAGATGCTCTTCATGAGTCATCTGTCAGGCTTTTAGGTTTCATTTCAAATGATAAAAACAATGCTAATAACCAAAATATCAATTTTAATTTAACTTTTCATTTTCTAATCAATTCACATGAATTCCATGTTGCAAACATCAAAGTGGAAAATATAATTAAAGATCAAATTCCTGATAAAATCCATCTGTCCATCCATCTTCAATCGCTTAACTGAAGGCGGGTCGCGAGGGCAGCAGGTTGAGCAAAGTACTTCAGATGTCCCTCATCCCAGCAAGCTCCTCCCCAAGGCGTTCCCAGGCAAGATGAGATATAAAATCCCTGTGTCCGAGCTCCGCCCCCTATCTATAAGGCTGAGCCCAGACACCCTTCAGAGGAAACTTATTTCGTTAGCTAGTTTTCACGGCCTCATTCTTTCGGTCACTGCTCAGAGCTCATGACCACAGGTGAGGGCTGGGACGTAGATGACCAGGATATCGATAGCTTGGCCTTCACCACAGTGGTCCAGCACAGTGCCCTGCACCACTGCAGACACCGCACCAAACCACCGATCCATCTCACGCTCCATTCTACCCTCAGTCATGAACAAGACCCAGAGAGACTTGAACTCCCTCACATGGAGCAGTAATACCCTTTTTCCACTGTGTTTTTAAAAGTCTCTGTGTGTTCAGCTCTCAGTACGTCTGTAGCTTCTAACTGAGAGCGCATTAACACTGGCGCTATTCGGTCCACTTTAAACAAACCATGGTCCACTTCCACAGATAGTTTGGTTCCTTTGGAGTGGTGTGAACGCTCATTCGAACTCTGGTGCAGACCAAACGAGCGAACCCTGGTCCGCTTGAAAACTGGGGGTTTTGGTTCACTTGCAAGTGAACCCTGTTTTGGTTCGCTTACAGTGGGAAAAGCAACTGGACTATCCAGTGAACCAAAGATAGGAAGTGACGTAGAGCGCAGTGCATACGTATGATTTACAGACATATATGTGATCTGAAAACTTAGCAGTACCTCGCTTGGCGTCTGTTTAACCACAGCAGCACGTCGTAGTCTCTCGCTCTCTGCCGTCTTTTTCGGTACTGCTGCATTCGTCTCATGTACAGAGCAACATGCTGGATAGGGAATGGAAGGGGATGGATTTCTGTTTTCAGTCCTGGCCAATCGATGAGCTGGGTTTTCTTCTTCCTCATGCTTTTTTCCTTCCTGGTCAGTGGTCGTTTCGGGCAATACCGCCCCAAAACGAGCAGCTGTTGTAACTGCATGACGTTGTCCAGGCGGTTTGGTCCGCTTTAAAAAGTGCAGTGTGAAAGTGAACCGAACCAAATGAAGGGGTGAAATTTTTCGGCATTCCCCGCCCAGTCAAACAGAGTCCCTCGGTCTATCCTGGTGTGAATGCGCCCTGAATCTCTGTGGAGAGTTTAGTGTCTCTCCTGCGTCCTGTTTTTACTTCAGATATCTGCTTTATTTCACTGTTTCATGTTTTCAGCTGCGTTAGAAGTTGTGTGAAGTTACTGCTGATGAAAACTCAACATTTCCTTTTTGCTGCTTCACAATAAAAGCTTTTAAATAACAAATTAAAGGGGGACCTTTATTGTGAAGAATCTACAGGAAATGAAATGTGTTCATCACTGAATCAGAGGGACTTTGTTAGCAGCTTTCCTTCAATAAAGGCACGTCTAATAATACCACAGGGAGGCTGTTGTTGTGTGCACACAGTTTTCCTGTGCAGTGACGAATCATGAAGTTTCAGATGTGACGACGTTAAAGCTGCACTAGTTAATATTTTAGTATAATTAAAGATACAGATGACTTCATGTGATGAGAAAGGTGTTGGTCACAGTGACAAACCCACAGAGGGTTATCACCAGACTCAGTTCTCCTCAGCTTTACGCTGAGTTTTAGTGTCTCTCAGCTCACTGTTCTGGTTTTACAGCCCGTAACTTTACTGCTTTAACTTTACGACCATCACTACACTCTGCTGCTGCTGCCACTTTACTGCTACTCCCTCACTACAAACCCTACAAAGGGGCCCTGACTGCTGCTCTGTGAAGTCTCAACTGTTTGCTGTCCTGTAAGACATGACAAGTCGTAATAAACAAGATTTATTTACCTTTAAAGTTTACATGTCAAAAATCAGTGTGTCTCCTCTGCTGGTCAGATTTGAGTCAGGATGAGCACCTCATCAGGACAGCAGGGGTTACTGTAGGTCATGACATACTTCTCACTCCACTTTGTTATTCACATTAGCAGCTGTACAATCTGCAGTCTGCTGCCTCTCAAACAGCTGCAGCATGTACAGCTCACACACACACACACACACACACGCGCCCAACAGGCAGCCATCAGAATGCATGTCATCCCCAGACTGGGATATGACCTCTGCAGATTTCTCTGCCTTTCTTTTTCCTCCCCCATCATTTCCTCCCTTCATTGTCTTTGTCTTTCATGTGCAGCGTGCCTTCAGGCCAGCGATTCATCCCAAAACAAAGACATAATCATTCTCAGACTGCTCACCTCACTTCACTTCACCTCCTCTTCTGAAAAAGCTTTTCCCCTCGCACGCTCCCACAGAAAGACTCGCTGAGACACCGTCGGCTTATAATATGATGTTTTACAACGTCTAACCAACTGTAGAGAATACACTGCAGCTGCAGACACACACACACACACACACACACACACACACACACACACACACACACACACACACACATGTACACAAAACAAACACACACAGTGTTTTCCCTGCGGAGTTGCCATGGTAACAAAGGATTTGGCAGAGGGAAGCAGTCTGGTAAAGGATGAGCTCATGGTGTTTTGGCTGCTGCTACTCCTGTTCACCTGGCCTATTTACACACACACGCACACACACACACACACACACACACACACACACACACACACACACACACACACACACACACACACACACACACACACACCTGTTTGGATAGAAAATCAGTGCACTCAGTGATGCATTGATGTTAATGGGTGTGTCTGAAGCTATAAAAAGGAAATTCAATCATCAGTTTCAGGGAAATTACAAAATACAGCAAAACATATCCAAGACAACAGAAATAAAAATAGAAAATGTGATTGTGTTTGGAAATATGGATTTCAACCATGTATTAGATACTACCTGACAATAAATAAATAAATGAATAAATGAAATAATTTTTTTTGTTTACTTTCATTTTTAAACAGGTGAATTTTTTTTTCAAGGATAACTTTTCTAAGTTTATTTATTTATTTTATCTCTAAGGACAGGTGTTTTTTTTCCCAGGATAATTTTTTGAGTTTATTTATTTGTTTATTTATTTAAATCTCCAAAGAGGATTGATTTATTTTTTTCCCAGGATCATTTTTGTAAGTTAATTTATTTTTTTAAATCTCTGAGGACAAATGATTTTTTCTCCCCCAAGATAATTTTTCTAGTTTATTATTATCATTATTATTATTATTATTTAACTCTGAATACAAGTGATTTATTTTTCCAGGATCATTTTTTAAGTTTATTTATTCGTTTGTTTATTTATTTATTTAAATCTCCAAAGACAAGTGCTCCAGGATATTTTATTTTTTCTGTCATCTATGAAAACAGACACATATCTTTTTGTCGTGTGAAAACGGGTGAAATATTTTTTTTCCACCAGTTTTACAGTTGAAAAAAAAAAACAACCTCAGATGAAAGATCCTTAAAAATATGTAATTTTAACTTGTTTTCACAAATGAAACAAAAAACACTTAGAAAAGAAATCAAATAAAATCTTGCCTGTCAGGACTTCAGTAAAACTTTAACACATAAAACAAAGCCATTGTGTATCAGTGGGAGTTATGACCCATCAGCGGAGAATGAGTGAACTCCTCCATCATACGAAGTGGTGAACACAGAGCGTGTGTATTCAGTGATGACATTATGCATGTTTTCCGTGAGGAAGTACAGTAAGTGTTTCCAGAAGCTGCTGAATGTCCTCACAGTGTAACGAGGCTGAATGACAGGACAATACAAAGACACACTGAGGGCTGTTTGGCCGTCTCCGAGCATGTCTGCTCTTTGGATCAGTTTCCATGACTCAAAGGGATATCCCACGCTGCCTCCAGCGTCCCCTCCTCTCGCCTTCATTTCCCTTCCCTCCCCCATCTCCACCTCCTCCCCGTCACTCCCTTCTTTCATAGTTTACCACCAACAATGTTCATTTCTACATACGACTGAGCTGGACTGTGGAGGGATTAGGAAATGGACACTGGGTGGACTTTAGAGGTTAACGTTTGAGCTGACAGTAACGAAGGAGAGCATCAGGCTGAAGAGAGGAGGGTGAGTGACACTGTGGATGTATAGATGACTGCTGTATGCTGAAGTTAAAGCTCCTCCTTCAGGATGGAGGGACAGTCGGACAGAAACATGCTGTCAGTTTGTTTTGGTGACAAACAGATGATGTCGGCTCATCAGTGAACCTGTCCTACCAACAGTTACATCTGAGGGTTAAACATTTATACTGGTGAGCTACATGAGGTTTATTGACGCTGCTCAGGTCTGATGTGATGCAGTTTGATTTATTTCATATTTACAGTTGATCCATACTGTATTAGCTGTCTAAAACTGTGAAGCCAAACTTTTTCTGATGCACGAAACAAGCATGGCTGTGTTGTTTATATGGAGACAGGGGAGTCACAGTGAGGAGAGTGGGACTGATACCCAGGGTTCTTTATTTCTAATTAATTAGTGCTGTAACTAAATTCAAATTGGCTGAATAAATCTGTACAAAGACTGAGGCCTGTACTACGAAGCAGGATTTTAAGTTAGCGAGGTAACTTCAGGGTTAACTCTAAGCTTTCAGTACTACGAAGCTGGTTCTTCTTTTTACCGGGATAAATCAGTTTAACTTCGGAGTATCAGGTCACAGCCTGTCAACACAACACAACATCCCTGGACAGGAGTCCATGGACATGTGACATATTCAGGATAGTTTCGTGGAGCAAAAATTACTTTATACTAATGTCACATATAGCTCAGTGATACCTACACTTTATTTAAGTCTTGGCTGACGGTGAATTTTTGGATGGTGTTTTCAATGTGTCTACATTTTTCTACATCGTTTACATCCCACGCCACCGACATTTTACTGCCTCGCAGTCGCAGACACTCTCAGTACTGTTTCATGTCCTCATGAGACCCTGTGTCCTCATATGAGGACATCACATTTTGGGTTTACTTGACCGTATACTTCATTCTACTTAACTCAGACCTGTTGTCCTCCTTCGTGGACATCTTATTGTCCCATCTAGTGGTAGTAAGAGCACGATACACTAATCCATGTAAAAACAAGATGGCTGCCATCTCGGCCAAGTCAGTCTGCAGCCGACCCGGTCCAAAACCTGATCACATTTAACTTGTTTATTTATGATTAATAATGTTTGTAGTTTGATACGGCAACACATTTGACCAGCTTTAGCAACAGTAACAAGCTAAGATGCTGTTAATTAAGAAGTACTCATTTTCATCAGCTTGTTGAAGGACACTGAGACGTATTATCATCTCCTTCGAGGACTTTAGGGCTTTATTGTCGTCTCGTTTAAGGATATTGGGACTTTATTCATTTATTTATTTATTACCGTTGAGTTTAGTTTTTAAACTTATCAGATTGTACGAATCTCAAATAGCTAGTAAATACTGAAGATGCATACCAAACAAAAGTTCTGGTCTCAGGAGGATATGAAGCAGCCGACTGCATTCAAGGTTCTGATGGCGTAACTTGAATCCAACACCCTGACCTCCTTCACATGATCACGCTCGTGGCTGGATAAAAACCCAGAGCTGACTGAACTAGTTGATGACCAGCTTTGTAGTAACGGTTATCCAGATGATGGAATGTTAGGGTTAGTGAAGCCAGATAACAAAAAGATATCCTGGGTAAGTTGGACTGGCTTCGTAGTGCAGGCCTCTGGTCTCATTCTGAAATCCAGTGCTTGTTGTTGCTGCTGAGTCAGTTTGACATGCCTGGATATATCCTTCACACACAGACTGTAGACCCCTCTGTCTGCTTCTCTCTGGAGTCACTGTTTCATTTCCTCCAAAATATGTTACAGTGTGGGCTCCATGCTTACTGCAGCAGCTTGTTGGAGCATCACAAAGGGGCGGGGCTTAGCAAAAGGTCAATTAAGGATGATTGATTAAGCCTTAAGTAAGGACAAGTAATATTTTTGTGACTTCCAGCTCATTGTTTTGTTTCAAGGCCCGCGAACTTTGGTTCAAGACACAGGCGATGTCAGGCGTGGCAGCAGGGGCCGTTCGTCGCTGCTGGTTCTCTGAAGTCAATTTGGTGTGATTTCAAGTAATCAGTGTTACAGAAGTCATTGCTAAAGAAAATGACAGTTATGTTTGACGAAACCATTCAACCCAAGGTCCTCTTGCTAGCTTTTTCCAGAACTTTCGACCTCATCACATGGTCGTAGTCTTTTTTGAATCAGAGCTCACGTGATTATCAAACTCCATCCATGAATCAAGACTGTGTGATGAAGCTAAGACAGCATGTGGATCTTCAGTTGTGAGTGTTTTGTCAGAGTACTTCCTGGTTCAAGAACTGCTGCTTGACTCTTCTGTCGGCTAACAGGTGGAACATAATGTGAAGTGAGTTAAAACACTATATTAGATTTAAGCCTTGAAATACATCCACTGTTTGATAAAAGCTCAGTATTGGTCCTGTCTATCGGTCTAATGTCTAATGGTGTGGTGTGTTGTGGTCGTGCAGTGTGTGTGTGAACCTCAGTGTGGGTCCTGCAGTCCAGTATGCAGCAGCAGGCCAGCAGCGTTCCCACTCCTCCTCCAGAGGATTACTGCTGTTGAAAGAGCCTCTTTGTCCCCGCAAGGCTAGAATGCCTGTCCAGCTCCACGTCTTTGGGAAACACTGAGCCAAAAGTCAACGGAGACACTGAGCAATGGAATACCACTGGAATACCACATTCCCAATCACCCACTCCCACTGCTTGCCCTGCTCAATACTCATGCTGAAGGTGGAAGTAAAACATGACTCTACCTCTCACGACTCAGGTGTTTGTATCGTCATCACTGTGTGAAGGCTGACAATCAAAGCAGTGTGGAGGCTCTGCTGGCTGGTCCAGAAGGTTTCTGAAGAATTTCTTCAAAGCCTTTGTTTTAGTTTACAGCTTGCTGAAGTATTAAAGCTGCATCAGTCAGTTTTTTTGGACACCTGGCGGACTCCAGAACAAGCTGGAGTTTTGACACGTTAATCCCTGTTTACACATCCAGCAGACATGAAGCAACATCAGCATTCATTTGGAGCCATTTGTCTCAGGCCAACAAACAAATGTGAGTCCAATATCCACTCTCCTTTGAGCTGCTTCGGTCTCCACCTACTCCTCGCTTTAATGTTCACCAGCTCTCTGCTAACTTTGATTTTCAGCTGTTTGGTGCTGGGTGGAATTTTTTTTTTTTCCAGAGCTGACAGCAGCTGCTACTGTTGGACATAGTCTGTTCTTTATCCAAATGTTGTGCAAATTTTAACCGAATTTTCAGATTATTTGCAAAAGAAAATCAAAGTGTGTGTGCTTTTCCATCCACTGTTGTTAGGCCCTGATCACACAGAGAGCGTTTCAGCAGCTGGAGGCACCTTTTTGTGAAAGACTGAAGCATTTTGCACGCCTCGTGATTCTGTACTTAAGGCACCTGGTGTTTTTGCCAGAGCGCTCTGACACCTCGGGTTAAAAAAACCATCAACTCCGAGCGGAAAAATGCCCCACATTGTCTTAGCATAGTGCGCCTCGTGGTCAGATGCCACTGCAGGAGAGGATGCAACAAGATGACGTAATTAAAAGTGCATAAGAAAACAATGGATGTATAAAACAGAGAGAACACTGGACAATGGAAACAGAGACTAATACTACAGCCCTGTGCTCTTAGAAGAGTTTTAGAAACAGCTCTGAGTGCATCAGAGAGTTAAAAACCTCCAGAGACGTTGAAGAGTTTGCAGTGGCCCATGTAATGATGGTATGTCATGACTGGACGTCATCGTTTAGTCACTGAATCTGTTTCCACTGCTCTCAGCTGCAGTAACCTTTAACAATAATTTAACAACTCTTCCACCTACCCCAACCTTAAAACATTTTATTTTAAAGATTATTTAACATTTTTTGGTGTCTCCACTCAGGCTTTTTATACACTGACTGAAAATGTGCATAAAAAGAGGCGGAGACGCACCTAATGATGCTAATGAGAGCAGTGAGATTGAACCAAACAGTTATGTTGATTTTTGAGCAGTGGGAGAAAAAACTTTTTAAGTAGACTTCCTTATTCATTCATTTTCCATAACTGCTTATCCTGTTAGCTGACACTGGGTGAGAGGCAGGGTTCACCCTGGACAGGTCACCAGACTATCACAGGGCTGACACATAGAGACAGACAACCATTCACACTCACATTCACACCTACAGACAATTTAGAGTCACCAATTAACCTGCATGTCTTTGGACTGTGGGAGGAAGCTGGAGCACCTGGAGGAAACCCACACTGACACATGGAGAACATGCAAACTCTGCTCAGAAGGGCTGGGTTCGAACCGGGAACTGAGGTGACAATGCTAACCACTGCCCCACTGTACCACCAGATTATACTCACTCTTCATCTTTTTTTTTTGCACTTTAGACACCTTTTTTTGTATCTCCTCTGCTGTCCTTTCTAGTTTGTTTATTGTACCGATGCACCCAAGACAAACTTGTTGTATCACTCCTCAGCTCTGAGCATGTGTTGGCACCACAGAAAATTCACCATCATTTTCGTCTTGGACTGGAGCTGAGATTTGTTTCAGTAGATTGAGGGGCTCAGTTGAATTAAAGGAATACGCCTCTGGAGATTTATGTTTTAAGTCTGAAATACTTGAAAAATGTCTCAAAAGTTTGTAGCTTGCAGTTTGTTTTCAGTTTGCCACCTTCATGAGCCCGCAGGGTTTGTATTCGACACTAAATCTGGACCTACACTGGAGTGAAACTTTCTCAGCTTACTAACAGCAAGTGGAAATAATGAGCTAATGCAGTATGTCCTCAGAGCAGGGAGGTGGCAGCGAATCAAACTTTCAATAATTTACTGTAACCAACAGAGGTGTGCTTTTCAAAAAATGAAATATGATATTTTACAACTGCTTCCACTCCCACTCCTGAGTGAGAAACACTGAGTCATCTCCGCCTGTGGCTCCAGCTCAGGGTCTTAGTCAAAGTTGCCACTTTGCTGTGCTGGATAACAGTGGTTTGGATACTGACAACAAGTATTCTTTCATGGAAGCTTTGAGGTATAATTCCTACTGTCACTGGAGACAATAATCTGATAATGACAGGCTGTGTGATCCTCTGAACTGCTGCGCTGCAGTTTCACACATCTCTGCTGGCCGTGGTTTCACAGCTTTGATGACAAACACGAGGCCAGCCGAGTTTACGTGTCGTGTTATTTGCTCTTTTTACCCTCTGTATTTATGTTGTAACCTGTGTTCATGTGTGGAAAGTCACCTGAGGGTCACGCCATTTATCAGCCCCGTACAGGAACGTCTACAGTTGTTGCTCAAGGGTATCTCAGTAGTGGTCGTTAAGGAAGGTGAGACGTATGTTCATTCACCCTCCTCACCTATTTTGTCCCATTCAGTCCTGGGATTCATTTCTGTAACCTCTTATCTCCTGCCACTCCACTGTGTACAGTGTGTCAGTACAACACACACAGACGGGGCAGCTGGTGTGTTTAGCTGCCGGCTGACGATGGCGTGTCTCCAATGCTCGGCGTTTCATGCCAGAATAATGAATCTGTGTTTACTCATGCTATCAGGCTACGAGGGACACGCCGGTATCTCACTGTGCATAGATTTGCATTTTAATGTGTGGTGGTTAGGCTCAGGCTTATCTGTGGAAAAATACACTGCGCAGACGTGATTCATCAATCAAACTGATACGTTTCACTGACAGTCCCTGGGTGTAAAGTCCCCAACGTGGCTTCATAACGTGTCTGTTCAAGCGTCTCCTCTGGACTCTGGAGCATTTTTCTGTTTTGCTCAGTTTTGATGTCAGCAGATAATTCATTGATCAGAACGAGACCCTGCTGACGGGCCGGTTTGTGCTTCCAAACCAAATCTCATTTAAAAACAGAGCATATCCCAAAAGAAATCCTTTTCTGCACCAAATACCTCACTGCCAGGAAGCTTTTCTGGCCAGATTAAGGTTTGCCGGAGACAACTGAGTCCATTCATGAAACCATTTAAACAGCAAATGGTCCCTGTTTCAAACCCAAACAAATGCTGTAACCTTATAATGTTGCATTATTGGACCGCTGGCTGGTGAAAGGGGTCTCCGTTTATTTAAAACTGGATGTTTTTTTTAGTACCAGCAGCAACAGGCTGGTATTGTTTTCACAATGTGAGCTGGTGTGTGTGTGTGTGTGTGTGTAATCATGGCAAAATGTGGTCCTGGTGACACTGCTTGTAGGATCCCAGTCTCACTCTAAAGTCGTCAAAATCCCGTGCTTGGGCAGTGACTTGCAGCGTCAGAAACCAACGCAAAAAGGCGTCCTTTAATGTCAGAATGATTCATGGCCAGTTGCCGTTATAGTCAAACAGCGCCATCATTCTGACGTTATAGTAAACAGCGCCTGGTGGCGTCAGAGGGAAACACGGTGGGACAAGGACGAAAGTTAAGGTCGCCAAAGTCCGACTGGGGCGGGTGGGAGGGGCGGTGGATGAGTCCAACACACACCAACTTTCACCCGAGAGACCAGACATCTCTAAACCCAACCACGTGTTTGTTGTTGAAGGAAAAAAAACATCGATTCACAGTGTTGTGCTGATGTAGTGCTTTTATTTTGAAAGAGACTGTACGTAAACAGAAGTTTATTTTGAAAGAAGATGGTGCCCCAGCTCGTCAACAACCAACGCACCTAGGTGACCTTGCATGTCGTATGTGGACAGGGAAAGTCCAATCACACATACATGTTTATAAGAAAAAGAAACAGTAATAAAACATCATACAGGTATCAAACTGATATCCTTCTTCTCCCAGCACCACCAGTTCCACCACTTGCTGCGACCAGAACTCAGATATAAAACTAAAACCAAGAAGTCTGAGCAGATGTGATAATAACACACAGCGGTAGTGTTCATAGCTGAGGTCAGTGCTGTCCCACAGCAGCGGCTAACCCCGACCTTGGCCCGTGTCACCAACAGGAAATGGTCTCTGGCTCGGCTTGCTGTACAGGAAGTCTACATATAGTGACACTCAGACTGCTGCGTGAAGCTTCTCTGTATGTCATCTTCTTCCTGTGTCTGTCACACACTTCCTCCTGTTCCTCCAAAACTCTTTTTCTGTCGTTCTTTGAGTCTCTGCCTGAGTAGAAATGTACTGCATGAAGACAAAGGCTTGGTCGGAGATATTCCTGTATGGCTTTGTAATCTAACTTGCTGCAAACAATGCAAATGTATTCTAGTCTGAGGAAATGATTCTCTGACAGAAAGCAGTGGATTTCCCCCTCTGGGTTGGGAGAGAGTTGCTGCCCCAAGCGAGGGAGTTCAAAGATCTCGGGGTCTTGCTCACAAGTGAGGGGAAGATGGAGCGTGAGTTGGATCAGCAGTTTGGTGCAGCGTCAGCAGTGATCTGAGCGCTGCGCCGGACCGCTGTGGTGAAGAGTGAGCCTCGCTGGAAGGAAAGCTTTCGATTTACCGGTCCATCTACATCCCAACCCTTACCTGTGGTCATAAGCTCTGGGTAGGGACTGAAAGAAAGAGGCCCCGGATACAAGTGGCTGAAAAGAGTTTCCCTCTGTAGGGTGTCTGGGCTCAGCTTTAAGGTGCATTTATACCTGTGCGTCAGATTTATGCAGACCCTTCGCCATAGCCTACGCATGTGTCCTACACTGTTGTGAGCATTTATACTTGTGCGGTGGTGTGTCTGTGTCACTCTGAAGTTACACCTCCAAAACACTAGTCTGCGGCAGGGTTTCTGTGAAGTGCCACAAAGTTTAGTTGATTCAAAACACACATTAAACACACATTAAACACACATCAAACACACATTAAACATGGCTTAATAGAGACAATTTCAAACACAAGTACACAAATCAGCTTCACTATAACTGGCAGCATTCACAGACAAACACTTGTCTTTATCTGGACACATTTTCCCCACAAATACAACATGCTAATGTTATTAGCACAAGCCTATGGCATTTTACATTGTATAAATTAGCCTAGCAGCTAGTGATCTTTTCCTCTTCTCATATGAAGCCAGGGACAACAGCAACATTTAACAAAGGTAACGTTACAAAATTTGGCTCCATTACAGCTCACAAGGTTCACTGACAAAACAACTGTCTTATACTAAACACGTTTTCCAAACAAATACAACATGCTAACATTATTAGCACAAGCCTATGGCATTTTACATTGTATAAATTAGCCTAGCAGCTAGCAGAGATTTCCTCTGCTCATATGAAGCCAGGATAAATCACACACAAGATTTAAAATGCTATTTTTGTGGAGGCTTTATTGTCTTCACAGTTTATTGTTTCTTATCTGTGAAATTAAAGTAAATAAAAGCTTTGTTTCCACTGAGGGAAATGGTTTCAGCTTACAGAAACAGACAGGAGGTCTGCGTTGCTGCGACGTGTAGTTACATTTCTGGGTAGGTGCACGTCAAGTTACTACCTAGGGTCGACGCAGAGCCTATGCCATAGGTACGGCGTCGATTTGACACAGAAGTATAAATCCTGCTTTAGAAATAGGGTCAGACATCCAGAGGGAGCTCAGAGTAAAGCCACTGCTCCTTCACATTGAAAGGGGCCAGTCGAGGTGGTTCAGGCATCCAAAATATTATAATAATTATTAATTCTGCAAATTATTGACATTAAACGCACCAATCTGATGCAGTTAAAGTAACTACAGTATATTATGCTTTAATGAAAAAAAAAAAATGTTTTCTTTTTCAGTCTTTTTCACATTATTTGACGGATTTGCAACAAGATAAACCGTCAAAGCTCTCCAAAGACAAAGTTGTTGTTTTTGTAGCAGTTGTTCTTTAAGCCGTGATGCCACAATGAGGACGCCACGAACATGAGCTATTTAGGCTCAGCCCATAAAGCTTGTAAACTCTATGTTTAGGTTGGGATGCCAGCACTGGAGCGAAGAGCGTTGATGCAGTCTGCTATTATGTAGTAAAAAACATGTGGAGAGAAGTTAAAGAACATGAATTGTTCTGCCCACACTTCCATAAATGGACTTCTTCCTGTGTCCGTCTCTGATGTCATTCCCACATCTGTCCTGTTCTGGCACAAACATCATTGTTTCAGTTTGAGAAATATTTTGTAAATGAACGAACTGTGAGTGAAAGAGGCTTCAGGTGCCTGAGGAGGAGTGTCTGCTGGGTGTTGTCAGACTGTGGTTTTGCTTTGTTCATACATACATGTATGTTGTGTGTGAGCTGTCCTGCCTCCTCCTCACCGCCATAAATTCACTTTCAGCTTGGAACCCGGCTCTGTGTGTAGAATTTATGTTGTGGTTTGCAGATGTTTAACTGTCTTGTCATCGTTGTTATGATCAGTTACCTCATCTCGTCCCATTAGTTTGCAACACTCAGCTGAGAGCAGCACTCAGCTGGAGGATTTCACAGCTGGAGCGGAGTGATTGTGGGCCAAGTTGCGCCATCAACAGTAACATTTGTAGATCGTTTGCCTCTCATGATTTGCAGATTTACACACAGCATATGTTCAGGATGTCGTCTTGTCTGAGCCTATAGTGAAGCCGCCCGTCTTCCCACGGCACAATTTACTGCATTTCTGTGGTTTGTTTCTAAAAACAGAATGTGTCATTTGGCTTTGGCTGCACGCATCAGAGAAACACAAAGTAACACTGCAGCACACAGCGTCCCTGCCAGCAGTCTTCAGCTGTCAGTATCTTCAGCCCGTTATCACTCTGAACTCGTCAAATATTGTCCCTTTATCAGTGATTTGTGCGTCAGACGCTGACGCCATCTTTTGCTCCTGTGGCTGAACATAACATGTGGGGCTGGAAAGACCCTGTAGGGCAGGTGGGAGGGGTCCAACCAACCCAGGACTTTCACCCAGGGGCTCACTGCTCACTTCCTGTATGAATGTAGAGCCAAACTATGATGTTTTTGTCTAAACCTAGCAACATGCTTTAGTTGCCCAAGAAAATAAACATAAATACAAGGTGTTTTACTAACGTAAGTTTATTTTGAAAAAGTTTGTATGCGTCTAACGGGCAGAAACTGTACATTTCCTGTGAAAACAGAAGTATATATAGAAAACACTCAACGCATTTATCAGACATAAATTCACACGACATCCCAGAACATCAACATCAAACACAGGAGGATACGTAGTGCGTCATATGTAGACGTGAACGGCACCGACACAGTGGTGATATCTGTCGAGTTGGGATGAGAACACTTTGGTTTCCTGCACAGGAGATACTGTGATGCTTCTGATGGCCACTAGAGAAACCCTACACTGACTCTGTATCATTGCTGTTTGTGCATATTACATATTACATATATTGACATATTCCTCTCAGAAACAAACCAAAAGCTCACCACGTATCAACACACCCTGTCCTTCATATTGTTTCTGTTGTCTATCTCGAGAAATCCCGAGGTCAGCGAGAACGCAGCCAGAGAAAAATAGAGGCCATAAAAATGATAAGAGAATTATAAGGAGAGGGACTAATGAAGTAAGATAGACAGAGAGAAATGTGGACGGATGTATAGAGAGACGTCCCTGCAGACGGAGGATTATCTGTCAGGCTTCATTATCAGACGTCAGGGGTCCAGGCCAGAGCTGTGTGGTGGCAGCTGGCTGGACGAGATAGAACCAAGACACAAAGTATCAGCTCCTCTGCTGCCTACTGTCTGTCCTAATATCCCTCCTCTATCCTCCTGCTATCTCCTCTGCGTCCCCTCCTTCCTTCGTCTGCTCTCAGCTGATTCGTGTAGAGCCACTCGTCTCAGTTGGATCTGCCACTTCTTTGACAATTACAAACAGACAATGTGCATGTGAGTCTTTAGATGGCGTGATCTGATGTTCAAAGCTCTCAGCTCGTGACAAGGGTAGCTGACGCCGAATGACTGCTTTAATCAACGTCTGTTTTTTCACTGCAGTGCTGCAGATACAGCCAAACACAGTCATCGTCTCATGGTGTAATGTGTCTAATTTCACATCATATGTTCAAGATAAAGTTCACTGTCATAACTGTGGGTGTTAAATCAGATTTGAATATTATCTGTACCTCAGACTGCCTGCAGTAAGAGGCCGAGCCCCTTTACACAGAGGACATTTTGATGAGTCACGGTAAAAGCTCAGGTGTAAATAATAAATGAACGATGGCTTCCATTTAACTGCTTCACTTTCTGGCTCCTGCTGTTGTGGATGCAGGCGTGCATTCCCATCCACATTCTTGTCTCACTGTTTTCTGGTGTCGATGTATCAGGTTAAGGTCTGGTCAGATTTAGGCACAAAAAACACTTGGTTAGGGTTTGGGAAATATATTGCTTTGAGTTAAAATGATGCCTTAACAACACAGAACAATGGACGTAGCTACTGTGATGTCATACATTGGTTTGGGGACTGCTGTTTTGAAGCCTTGAGTTCGGTATTTTGGCCGTCTTTTTTTAGTATGGATCCTACACATTGTTTTATAAATCAGACTCCCAGCATGTAAGGTTGTGTCTTGGATGCAGACCGACTAAAATAGGGACAAACCCCAACACACATTGGGAATCTTGACGTCTGATTATAAAAAGGCTGCACTCATCTTATCGACCACAGGCTGGATTTACTCCCTTCATAAGCTCCGGTCCTGGTCTTTGGAACAGAACTTCTTAAAGGATGAAGACGAGACAGTTATTTGATGTTTCAGGTGTCGTCGCAGGTGGTCTTGTATACTTTACTATTATTTGAACACACACTCTTGTCTGGTGGATTTCCATAAAGCAGCCAGGTGTGTTTGCAAGGAAGTGTGTGACACACCTGTAAAGCCTCGGTGCCTCCTTCCCCTCCATTCATTTAAATCCTCCTCACTGTTTCCAGCACCTCAGCGCATTTTTCTGAGTGTCTCAGAGACACGGCGTCTTGCCTGTGGCTACAGAGCGCATCTATTCTCAGGCCAAATAATGTGAACACATGATCAAACCTGCAAATGTTCAACAGGCTGGTAGGAATATTAGATTTATCATAAAAGGCATAAAATATTCCTCAACGTCGAACCATTCAGAAAGAACGGCTGTTAGTCTTGGGTGTATTTCGAGCCTTATATGACTGGACGTATACTTTTATAGTGAGTAAATACATAAACATATGTAATTCTATAGAATACACTCTATTTAGATTTTTAAAATTGTGAATCATATTTTTATGCCTCTGTGCCGGCGATAGCTGAGACTGGAGGTATTATATTTCGGGTTGTCTGTCAGTATATTCGTCCCATTCTCGTGACAGTGATATCTCAGAAAAGCCTTGAAGGAATTTCTTAAAATTTGGCACAAATGTCCTGAACAATGAACTGATCAAAAGTTGGCGGTTGAAGGTCAAAGGTCAAGGTCATTGTGCCTTTTTTTATCTGTCTCGTTCTTGTAAATGTAATATCTCAGGAAAGTCTTGAGGGAATTTCTTCAAATTTGGCACAAACGTCTACTTGGACTCAATAATGAACTGATTAAATTTTGGTTGTCAAAGGTTAAGGTCAATGTGACCGTGAATCTGTCTCATTCTCCTGAACACAATATCCCAAGAAGGCCTTTAGGGAATTTCTTCAAATTGAGCACAAACATCTACTCAACTGAACAATGAACTGATCAAAATTTGATGGCCAAAGGTCAAGATAATTGTGACTTTGTGTCTGTCTCATTCTTGTGAACGTAATATTTCAGGAAAACCTTTCAAATTTGGCACAAACGTCCACTTTGACTCAACAATGAATTGATTAGATTTGGTGATCAAAGGTCACTGTGACCTTGCATCCATCTCATTCTCCTGAATGCAATATCTCAAGGAGGCCTTTAGGAAGTTTCTTCAAATTTGTCACAAACGTCCATTTAACTAATCAATGGACTGATCAAAATTTGGTGGTCGTAGGTCAAAGGTCAAGGGCATTGTGACTTTGCAGCTGTCTCATTCTCATGAATGGCAGATCTCAAGAGGAGCTTGTGTCCAAGACTCAAAACTCAAAAACTCTTGCGCTAATTTTGACAAAATTTCACACAAATGTCTAACAAAGATAAAATCATGAAGCGATAACATTTTATATCAAAAAAGTCAGCTTCACTGTGACATCATAATATTCTGCATCATTTTTCTGTCCATTACTCAGCGTCATATCTCAAGGACAGAGGACACATTTGGTCAGATACTGAACTGGTGACTCTAATCTTGAAACTGTGCTGATTGTATAGATCTTCTGTGTGTGAAGCGTCCATGTTTTCACAGACATGGATGTAAACAGTCAGTGCAACTAATTCTAGTTATTAAAAAGTGTGAACTGGACAAAGACAGGCTGGACGAATGGCACTGAGTAAGAAACAGAACAACTGTACTTTCATACTGCAGAAAGTAGGTTAATTAACCGTGAGTGGTGCTGCAGCTGTGCACTGACCAAGTGAACCACGACATATCAGACTGACATAAAAGGAATTGTAGACGCATTCTCTGCTCAGATAAGTATGAAATGACCCATCCATTTTTCTGTTTCCACATTCCTGATTATCTCCACATTCTCTGAGACGGCCCCTCGCCTGTTTAAATGACCGCTTTATTTGTCCCAGCGGAGCGACTGCTGCTGGAAGAGAGGCTGGACAGTAGACCCACTTCACACACCAGCAACTCCCTTTTCCTGTCCTCTTTTTAAATGATTTCGGTGAATCCCCCGAGCCTTCAACTCAAGCCACTGTCAAGGCTTTTCTCCTTAATCCACTGTTTGGCTCCAGAGCTGCAGTAGGTTAGATCTGCTGTGGAAATACGTGCTCCTAAGACGATTCAGCTTTTTATTTTAGGGGAACACTGTGAGCTTTTGTCTAGCATCATCATCAAAAATAAATAAATAAAATTAAATAAAAAACAATTTTACTAATTTAATTTAATTTAATTGCAAATTAGCTTACAAAAAAACATTTAATAAATAAAATTTGCTCATGCCTTCTCAGCACCAGTTTATTTCTGATCACCCTGCGGTCTTTCCACTGACAGACAAACTTTCCATCATTAGTCCCACAACTGGTGATGCTCACTTTGTGCTGTGGGGTAGTGGTGGGCATGGATAAAATCTAAACACAGTGTAATTTCATGTTGCATTTCTTTATTTAGCTAAAGACTGTAGAGTTTGTTTTCACCACATTATAAATGAGGAGGTCGTGCATATAAGATTAAAAATGCATCTATAAAGACATCTGAGCAAAACTAAGGTTTCACTCTCCTTCAGGTCGATCGCTTCACTGAAAAAGATAAGCCTTTGAAAAACAACCTGCCTGCAGCTGCTTTTCATTTCACCTTTTTTCTCTCTGTCTATCATCTCTATTATTCATCCCATCTACATTTTTATTCACCATCGAGTTGGCAGGCTGTCTCGCCTCCCTCCCTGCTTCTACATTTTTGCATTCCAGCTAAATGGTGAGCCTCCCTCCCTCCCTCCCTCCGTCGCTTTCATAACCCCTCCAAAAAAAAAAAAAGAGATTCTCTCATGTGTGAGGAGGGATCCACGCCGCTCTACAGGAAACAATGCCAGCCTTTCTGCCCTGGCATGAGGGGGAGAGAGGGAGGGAAAGAAAGAAAGAAATGGAGAGATTGAGACTTCTTTGTGTCCAGTGAGAGTTTCTGGATCTGAGAGAAAGAAAAGCTGCTGACGTCCTCCCACAGTCGGAGAGTAATGGGCTTTGATGTGGTGGGAACAAACACCATAGTATTCACATGCAATATGGGAGTTGAGCTCTTGTTTAGGAAATTTAATTTAACAGCAAAGAATGAGCTATAAAAAGAGAATATAAAAGGCAATGACTTCTCCAATTTATCCTTTCCTAGTTGTGGTATTTTGAACACTTTGAGAATCAGCAGCTAGTTAGCTGTCTTAATTAAGCCTCTTCTCCACTGCACAAAAAAACCTGATAACACCCGCTAACATCTGGCTTTTAATGTGGTGTTAGAGGTAACAATCGGCATTTACAGCCGAGTCAAATGACTCTGCTGTGGTCATGGGTATTTATTGGCTCTGATCTGCATAGATGGAAACACAACACTCAGGTGAATGTGCTAATTTTAGCTGCTTTTACAGGTGAGATGCAAAGACCAGCCACCAGAAAACACCGTCCGTCCCCGCCCAGGCAGAGCAAACATCGATTCAAATGAGGCCCTGATCACACAGAAAGCATTTTAGCAGCTGGAGGCTGCTTTTTCTAATTGTTTTTATAAGAATTAAGCTTTTTGCTGGCTGTTTCTGCGATGCTATTGTGCGTTTCTGCTCACCAGGCGCCTGGTGTTTTTGCCAGAGCGCTAAGGACTCCTCAAGTTAAAAAACTTGGCGGAAAAGCGCTCCACGTCATCTCTGCTTTTCTCCCATTGTCCTATAGGATGATTTGAGAGGCGGGCCTTCTGTGGTGGTCACGACAACACATTTACAGTTGGTAAACAATGGAGGAGAAACTGGTGGTAGTGGTTGTTGGATACCCAGAGCTATACGGCCCGACAATAGACGGCAGGTTGTCAAACTGCCCCAGAGTCATCCTAAAATATAACTGGAATCATGGTGGAGAAGCTCCTGGACCAACTGGTGGTACTCCCCGTGATCCAGCCTCTTTTTTAGGGTCTCATGTACCCACACAGATCTCTGTTTATCTGCTGACAGCCTCTCACCCTCAACCAGAGCTACAGACAGTACCCTCTGCCTCTACATTTTAGTGACTAGCTACTTATTACTGCTGTAGTCTTTCAATAAAAACGTTACATTTAAGGCTCTGAGGGGAAAATGGGGACAACTTTTCGGATGCGTGTTCTGGGCAACAACAATAAACCACCAAATCGTCCGGTTTCTTTGAGCGTGGTGACCCATTCATTGCCACGTGTGTTCACCTCACACAGGTAAAAACATCGTCTGTCCATAATTCATCTTAGGTAGGTGTCCATTTGACAGATTCTGACTGAACCACAGGTCAGTGTCCATCTGAGACCTGTAACTATTTACATGAATCAAAACAAATACACAGAATGTTATTGTGGCTCCAACAACTGTGAAATAAATAAAATTAATAAATCTATTTGAGATTGATTACACAGAAGGGGTGGGTTAAGGAGGTGATTGCCTGGAAACAATAAAAAGCTGCAGCAAGCGTGTTTTTTTTTTTTAACTAGCGACATTCAATTTTTAAAAAAGGCAGAGCACCTCACGTTTTGCAGCCTGCGCAACGCTCTCTGTGTGAGCGGGGCCTTAGTCCTAAAAGAGACTTAATAAATAAGAGATATATAAAAAGAGAGTTTTCACTGGCCTCCATGCTGCTTTTCACTCTTTACTAACCTGTTTTAGGCCTGTCTGTGATATCGAAAGTGACACACCAAAAAAAAACAAAAAACGCACATACACAGAAAGGCACACTCATCTGCTGCAGTGTTGTGTCCTCAGCCATGTTCTGCTGGCACTGTGAAAATAGTTTATGCCTATTTTTAGTGGGTTTAGCCATGTTTAAAAACTGTGGGTCACGTGACACATTTATTTTGTGTCTGGTGCACTCAAATCTTTTATGTTACTATAATGTGCCAAACTAAAGTTTAGAGTGTGAGGTGTTTGCAAAAAAGGTTTAAGTTGAGTGATGTGAGTTTTTACAGCGTTTAGACACTGTGGTACATTTGTATCGTGCATATTCACAGAGCTCCTCCTTCCTCCTTCAGCCTGTTCACCACTTTGTTTCTCAGCTTTATTTTTATCAATTCATTTCAGTCATCACTCTCTCTTCCCCCCTTCCTCTTTTCTTCTCCTCCTCTCTTTGGATCAGCGCTTAAACACACGCACACTAACACACACACACACGCACACATGTCTCAGTGTTATCTGGGACTTTGGTGCTGCCAGGCAGGAATGTAGGTCTTGGTTTAGTGGAGCAAGCAGCAACAGGTCCACCTCCTGAATGGGAGTTTGTGGAGGATCCTGCGCCGGTGGCTTTAGACAAAGAACTGTGATCAAGACAAAGAGACAATCTGTGTTTCATGGGAAAAGGACACGCTGAAGAAGTTGTGTCCACTCTGCAGTGTTAGAGGTGTCCTGGTCATTTAAGTTCACACTGATAGGATTGAGTCAGGAGCCAGGAGCAGCTCGTTGCCATGGATGCTGTGCATGTGCTGGACAACTGGAGAGAGGTAATTATTTTATTTAGAGGCAACAAACAGGTTAAAAAGCTGGTTGTAATTTCACACGAGAAACTCTGCATGAAACCTGAAGGGGGGGACCAGTTTGTAGTTTGCAGACTTCTTGCAGCTTCTGGCTCAGAGAGGAGTTTCATATTGCACAAAGTGTTTCCAGATAGAGTTTTTCTCAACATTTGTTTTTATTTTCTGGCTGTTTTGTGATTTACTGTTTGAGGCTTCCCCGAGGCTGCCTCCTCTGAATATCATTTCACGGGTCTGTCAGGAGAGCAAATATGATGATATTGCAGCAGTGTTTTGTTATCCTGAGGGCAGAGTACATCAGAAACATATTTTCCATCCCTGCTGCACAACATTTTAGGCATGCAAATGACTCCGGGTACACTCTGCTCCTCTGTGATTGCTGTAATTATGTGTTTTCTAACCTTGCCGTGTGGTTTTCTCTGCTTCCTTACAACCACAAGCTTCTCACATCTCATATAATGACTTCAGAAGTGTTTTCTCACATAGAGAGTCACCCTTACACAGAATCTGGCCACTTAGCAAGTGCACCAATATAGACAGGGAAAATATTTATAGCCATTTGTTCGGTGCTGACTTGATGGAAATACCTCAAAATGACTGAGTAAGAAGGGAGGAATTTGTGGGATCTGGGTACAGTGTGTGTGTGTGTGTGTGTGTGTGTATGTGTGTGTTTGTTTTCATAGAGACTGAGAGACGAGAGCAGCCAGCACGGCTGATTTCCACTGAATGTGTCAAGTACCAAGAGATTTAAATGTGTGTGATTTAAGTGTGTTACTTCCTCACAGTGTGTTGCTAAATGCCATGAGCCATCTGTTATGTGTGTGTGTGTGTGTGTGTGTGTGTGTGCTCACAGCATGAATCACACCTTGACACATTAGTGTGTAGACGGAGCGGGGAGGGGGAATCCTGCTAAATATGGTTACAGATTTGACCACGACTACGCCAATCACACAAGATTTTGATGCTGTAACTTAAGATGAAGTCACCCATGACGACTTTTATCGCTCACTGTGTGGTTTATATGATGTTCCCATACATGATGTTCTCATTTCTTCCCTCAGGACCTTCATGTGTCGCAGGGAGCCGTGGACAACTCAGTGGACATGGACCGCCTGAACAGGAACATGCCTGAGTGTGGACGGCAAACCCACCAGGTGTTACAGGTGAGTGTGTGTGTGTGTGTGTGTGTGTGTGTTGGGGATGTGGGGAATGTGGAAGAGATGGAGATGAAGGGAAGGAATAAAGGTGTGTTTATACTTCTGTGTTGAATCTATGCCTACGCCTTATCCTGACGTGCACATCCTCAGAGATGTGACTACACGTCGGGGCGACGCAGACCTCCTGTCTGTTTCTGTAAGCTGAAACCATTTCCCTCAGTGGAAACAAAGCTTTTATTTACTTTAATTTCACAGATAAGAAACAATAAATTGTGAAGACAATAAAGCCTCCACAAAAATAGCATTTTAAGTCTTGTGTGTGATTTATCCTGGCCTCATATGAGCAGAGGAAATCTCTGCTAGCCTCTAGGCTAATTTATACAATGTAAAATGCCATAGGCTTGTGCTAATAACGTTAGCATGTTGTATTTGTGGGGAAAATGTGTGGAGCAATAATGTAGTTTTTGTTTATTTTATCCTTATCTAAACAAGGTAGATATAAATGTACACATGCAGTTATGAAAGTGAACAAGTATTGAGAGATAACGCACACTGGACACTGGTTTATTCTTGGCCCATAAAAGGTGTCTGAAATAAGTTCACCCGTTCGCCCCTCAGTGGCTTGTTTAGCCCTTTATTTTGTTAAAAGTCCTTATTACAAGTGTTTTGTCTGTGAATTTTGTGAGTTATAATGGAGCCAGTTTGTGTCCTTGTGTTTGATATTGTCACTATAAAGTCAAGCCACCCCGCTGCCACACAAGTATAAATCCGCCTTAAGTCAGACAGAGAGCCGGAGACAGTTACCATCACAGAAAAACATCGTCATTTGTTATCAGTGTTACAGCTTTGTTCCATGTTTCCAGTGTGAACCCGTTCACACACACACACACACACACTGAGCGCTCTCTTCTCCTGATAACTGCATCCATTGATGCTAAATGTCACCACATTGGCTGTTCTAGCACATTTTTGGCACTGAAGCTCTCCATGGATGCTGAAAACACAGCTGAGGGCCTCGCTGAGTGACGAGGCGGCAGGTCAGGTCAAGCTGTACAGCTGGGACGCGTCCTGACAGCATATGTCAGTTTGTTGTGAAGCAGGAATCTCTTCAGCCAGAGTCAGTAATTAGACAGAGCCGCAGATTGGTTGTGTGCGTTTCCCACCTGCTGGGTCTGACAATCCTATCAGGCATTAAGAGAAGCGCAGTGTGTGTGTGTGTGTGTGTGTGTGTGTGTGTGTGTGTGTGTGCGTTACTTAGGCTACTTTCTGGGACACTAATGACTAATGACCAGTTAATTGGGGACGACTTGTGCAAATGGTAACAAAAGCTGTGTCCTCACTTGGGAAAAAAATTGTCTGGGGGTCAGAGGTTAGGGTTGGGGGGTTGGGGGGTTAGTGTCCAGGAATCAATATGAATCTATATAATGTCCCTAAAAGTGACACAAGTAAACGTGTGGACATGTACGGGAGTTAGAGGGAGCAAATTATGGGAGAAGAAACATGCTTAGATTAAATTTTAATGATTCTTGTAGGGAAACTGGGACGTTGCTGATACTGCGAAGAAAACAGGAACATATATAAGACTATAGCAAATTGGAGATATTAGAATTTAATTTGAACAAATGCGCAACAGAGAAATGATTATGTAGAAATGTGTGATTGAAGAGAAAACAAAGCATTGATATTTACTGGTTACAAAACCTACTACTAACAGTGGAAGGAAAGACTTCATGGACATGTAAATACAGTATCTATAAATATTTGAGCTTTTTTGTGGAGCTCTCATAGTTGTGGCTTTTGTTGAGCAGCGAGGTCAAGATGGTTCAACTTTTTCCTCTAAAATGTATCCGGATTTTATTTGTCCTGCCTGTCCAACTCAAGAGCCCTTTTTACACTGAGACTGCTGCTGTGAACTCCTCTCTTTACACTGCCTTTACATTTTTACACAGAAACAAACAATGGCGGCATCACGTCGCTCCAGTGTGAGATTTTAGACAACATGATGACATCATCCCAAGACAGAAAGAGGCCTGTTGGGCGTGACGTTAAACACATTAGCATCAGCCTCTAGTGTGTGTGTCAGAGGCTAAAAAATGTAAAACGGGGTCCATTTGCACATTGACAAAGATTACATTTTAAATTAAGGTATTGAGAAATCCTTTACTTTTCAGAGAAGTTTATTTTTTGTCATTTTATCTTCAATGCAAGTAGGTTGTCCACAAGTATTTATAACATACGCAGCCAAGGTTCTTCTTTGAGTTAGCTGCTAACTGCTGCTAGCTGCTTTTTAAATCTTCTGGCAGTGAGTTGCACACATCAAGATGTCACATCCGTCTTTAGGCTGTCCCTTTTACCTGGCTCTGTTATGTAGGGTTCACAATGGATGCGAAAGCACCCTGGTTTGTTAATTGTCACGCAACTACCGGTCAGCAGTCTCCTGGCCTCCACAGTCTCCACAGGAAGTGCATTTCTGCTCTGTGCTCTGTTTAAAACACACTGAGAGCTCTGTCTCCACCTGCTTGTTTGTGTGTGTGATTGTGTGAGTGTGGATGTGCGGCTCTGCTAGTCTCTCACTCTCAGTTTAGACACAATCAACACATTTGTGGGAGCATGGGATGCGTATTTTGTCACTTTTCTTGCCAGACTGGCTCACACAAGAAATATACCAGACACCAAAACTATCACCATGAGCCAGCCTGGGCCTCGGTACTGTGTCCAGTGTGAACAGCCCAGTTGCTTAACATGGGTGCTAAAAGAAAGCGGGCAGCGCTCCACGAAAAATCGCCACTTTTCGTGGCCCTTCTGGGTCCAGTGTGAACCCAGTTTTACTTACGTCTGCTGCTGGCTTAAAGACAAGACAACTTTGTGTCCCAATTCTGCGGTGTCCCTTTATAAAGAGTGTAAGGTGGAATAAAGGCGTGATGTTCCCACCTTGAACAGGCAGTGTAAAAGGGGCAATGGGGAGTCTTGTTGTCAGATACTCTCTGTTTCTCAAATCTGTCTTGAATAAGAAATAAGAGAAAAGTCAACAAAGAAATGATGGAGAGTCATACACTGAATTTTGAACAATAAAACATGACAAAAACATAGATTTAAATACAAAGAGTAATAAGTGTCTGTCAATAAAGATTTGTTCTGTAGAAACCTAATGCCATATATTTAAGCTAGAGATGTAGAAGACATAAGGTATTTACTTCAGACCTGTGCATTTCATGGTACTCTGTGTACGTACAGACAGACAGAGGAGCAGGCTGTTGCTGCGTGCACCACATGGGAGCAGCAGCGCACAGCAGATGAGGCCGTCTGAATCCTGCAGTGTTGCCCCACTGGCACCTCCCCTCTCCTCCCATCACTCCCAATAAGCCTCCCAGTGCCTCCCTGCCAGTCTCTATCTCTGCAATCCTCTTAGGCTTGACCCCACTCCACCGACGGCACCACCACAATCACATAATCCTATTAGGACACACACGGCCAGCTAACCAGCCGAGAGGCCGGGTCAATGATCGCGCACAGGTTGTAAATAACAAATGTAAGGGCTCCAGAAGTGGGACAAAAAGATGCAGTTTTTAAAATGCAAATCAGTGCCAGCGAGCGGCTCCACACCCATCGAAGCTCATTTAACACTTCAGCTGGCACAGGGCTTCAAGTAACCAAAGTCTTCCTCAGCCAGGTCTAAATAAACAGGATCATGTGCTGTGATGTGAAACATGAATGTTAAATGATGGAGCCACACCTCACTGACAGTCCTGTGGAGCAGAATTATTAAAGATGCTAAATCATCTGTTAAATCTTTAAACCAATCTATACGCAGAGACCTTCATGCTCCTCAACATAAAATACAAATTAAGCTATACTTGACGAATCATGACTTCATAATTTTGTCAAATTTTTGGTAAAAACAAGGTCAGTATGGCAAAATAATGGCGATTGCTTAAAGGTCCAGTGTGCAGGATTTAGGAGGATATATTGGCAGAAAACTAATGAAATATAATAAGTATGTTTTCTTTAGTGTATAATCACCTGAAAATAAGAATCTTTGTGTTCTCCTCACCTTAGAATGAGCTGTTTATATCTACACAGGGAGCAGGTCTTTGTTTATGGAGATCACCATGTTGCACCGCCATGTTTCTACAGTAGCCCAGAACGGACAAACAAACTCTGGCTCCACATAGGGACATTCACGTTTTTGAAGAAGCCCGACTGCAATGAGTTTGTAACATGAAACTGCTTTATTCAGTGTTTTAATCACCTGGTGTTTCATTTATAAAAAAGAGCGTAGGATCCATACTAAAAATGTACGTAAGGACAAAAGCCAAAAATGGCGTGCGCTAAAAAATATTCAACATTTTCTACAATCAGACTTCCACCTCACCACCTGCATCGCTCATTTCCTGTCTCCAAAACGTTTATAAGCATGGGTCAAAGTTTCTCCTATCAAGTCTGTTTTTATAGATCACAGTGTTTGCGTGGGAAGTGGCGTACGCCTCTGTCAGGCCTTGTTTTGTGTGTACGCAGTGTTTATAAATGAGCCCCCTGGTTTGTTTGTGTTTGAGAGGAAGAGACCTCTGTGGATAAGTCAGCTTCTGGTGAAAACCAGTCACCTTTAAAGGTGAAGTGTGTAAGATTTAGGATGATTTGGTGGCATCTTGCGGAGAATTGCAACCAGCTCAAACTTCTCCTGGTTAGAATTCCTTCAGTGTTCATTGTTGAGGAGGTTTTTATAGGAGCTGAATTATCCACAGAGGTCTCTTCTTCTCCAAAACAAACAGACCAGACGATTAAATCCACTAAAAACCCTGAATAAATGTTAGAAATCCATGCACCTCTGATGCTGTTCGGCATCTCAGAGACAGGCGGCTCGCCCACAACATGCTATTCTATGCTCAACTTTTTCTGATCCAGACGTTCAGGAGGTTTTTAACTCGAGCTGAAATATCCACGGAGGTCTCTTCTTCTCCAAAACAAACAGAGCAGGTGATTTAAACTGTTAAAAATATCGACAAACGCTGTTTCATTTTACAAATCAGTGTAATTTGGCAGTTCTCATTGCAGTTGGGCTTCTGACTACAGTGGCCAATGTGAAAACATTAAACGCAAATGTCCCTATCTAGACTCACTGTTTGTTTTGTTCACTCTGGGCTACTGTAGAAACATGGCGGTGCAACATGGTGATCTCCATAAACAAAGACCTGCTCCCTGTGTAGATATAAACAGCTCATTCTAAGGTAATGAAAACACAACAGTTCTTATTTTTAGGTGATTATACACTGAAGAAAACATACTTATTATATGATATTATATTTCTGCCTGTATATCCCCCTAAATCCTGCACACTGGACCTTTAAATGTTTGGGAACATACCACACTGAATATGTGATAAATCTGCTCTGTCAGCTGAAAACTGAAACATCAGTCCTGTTGAATATTTCCCTTTGATATGCAAAAACATTTTTTCTTTCCTCTGTTCGGAATAATGGATGTTACTCAACAGGAGGAGTAATTTGTTTCATTATGTCAAACCCTGGGAGGTAAAGCTCCAGACACAAAGACAGAAACACAACACAACACATTTTGCTGCGTCCCAGCCAAAACCTCTCCTCCACACTCGCAGTAATCTGACAATAAGAAGACGACTAAAGAGCAGGATTGTCTTTATGTTCGGGCATCCCTGTGCTGAAAAGTGCTCATCACAAGTTAGCTCGTTGAACGCCCTCCAGGAGCTTCGTGTTTCTTAATTGCAGAGTGCTGTTGCTATGGCGACATCCCTTCCCCCTTGCTGCGCCGAGAGCACACGGTGGTGCTTTAGGCAGAGCTGCAAGGGGGAGAGGGGGGAGATGACACACACACACACACACACACACACACACACACACACACACACACACTTCCCTCAGTGTGTAGAGGGATATGTAAACAGCCGGAGCAGCCAGCGATGGAAATGACCTCCCATAGTGAAGACATTCAGGCTCCTCTCCTCGTCCCCAGAGTGGAGGATGGACCTCCCTCTGCAGGTCCGATGCATTAGTGAAGCAGTAAAACTGCAGTTTGTGCAGGACAGAAATATTATGAGTGTTATCTCTCCTCTAATACGACATGTTCACATTGTTTGTGTCACGCACAACCAATTAGTTCAGCTAATGGACAGGAAATGATCGCTGATTAGGTCCCAGTCACGGTGTGATGTTCAGAGTCCAGACAGAGTCGTGCAGATCGAGACAGAGGATGTAACCTCTTTACTGTTACAGATGTTTCTTTATGAAGGCTCCCAGTGTATTGTAGATGTTCCCAGTTAGTCAGTGGCCCTTTTCACACAGAGATGGCGCTACAGAGCTGCTACAAAGTGCCATCTTTATGCCACCTTTGCATTTTTACACAGAACCAAATGTTGGTGGCATCATTACACTCCCATCTGTGTTTATAGACAGCATTGCAGAATCAAAAGAGGCGTGACAAGCGTGACATGTAATACCACAGTGTTGGCCTCTAGTGTGACATAAAACATGGGTGTCGACAGTGCTTTATAAACTGTAACAATGGCAAAACACAGCAGCAACAATAATTTATGGTCTCTATTATATGGCGGCTGATCTCTCCCTCTGCTCAGAGGGTAAGGGACTCCTGAATGCCATTGTTTTCCCAACTTTCAGACATTTACAGCCACTGTTCTTCTTTTGTGAGTTAGCCGCTAACTGCTAACAGCTACTTTTTAAATCTCCCACAGAGGGTGGCATGCATAACACATCATCAAACTAGCCCCTTTTACACTACCTGTTCAAGACTGGTCACACCTATAATCCGTAACGGTGCTATTATGGTGTCTGTTGTAACAGGCCATCTGTGCAGGACGGGACCGTGGGCGGCTCAAGTGTGATGTTTTGATGAAGTGTTATATGTGTGACCCACCGAGGGGTCGTTTAAGTTGCGAGGTTGTGAGGTTTTTTATAAAGTGCTGCTGACGCTTATGTTATGTCACACTGGAGGCTGATGTTATTGAGGTACGTGTCACGCCTGTCACGCCTCTTCTGATTCTGCAGTGCTGAAAGGCTGTGTATGTGACGTGATTTGGATGTAGCTTTATCATGTACACTACAGGTACTAGTCACTACAGGTTACTGTGACCATGAGAAGTATGTGTTACTGAGACTCACACACAGGGGTTTCTGGGTAACGTAGTCTGTGTGGAAATGAGCTAAGAGCTGCATGTTGGTCTGTTTATGTTAGACTGTGCTAATGTTCAATAAATGGTTGAGTTCAAGAGCATGAGTCAGTGACCTGGAGCAGAACGATGCCGCCGTCTTTTGGTTCTGTGAAAAATTCCAGAGGAGGCATAAAGAAGGGACTACGTAGCGGTAAAAAGGATTGTGTGTAAAAAGCGCTAATGTTGCTGGCTGTCCTCTTCATGCAGAGATCGTTCTGGCGCTGTTAATACCTCCCGTGGTGGCTTAAAGGCGAGACAACCCTGTTTCCCTTTCCTGCAACCGTACCTTAAGGTGCTTTCACACCTGCCCTGTTTGGTTCGGTTCAATCAAACTCAAGTTCTTTTGCCCCCTAAGTGTGGTTCATTTGGGCGGGTGTGAACACTGCGCACCAAAACAACCAGACTGAGACCTTCTTGAAGAGGTGGTCTGCGTGATATTCCCGCCTTGAACAGGCCATGTACAAGGAGCTATTGATACTGTTGCTCATTCACAGCACTTGCAGCTTGGAAGCTTTGTCAACTTATTCAAAGCTGTAATTTAATTTGCTGCATGTTTTATCATAAAACTGCTGTTTAAGGAAAAAATTACAACAATAAGTGGTACTAAAATGGAAATAAAAACACACCAGGATGTGGGATTTTTTAACCACCCTCATTAAGAACATCCCTTCTGTGATTATGAGCAAACCACATACTCCACAAATGTTTTTATTTTCCTGGCAAAAGAATCCGTCAGTCTGAGCAGAGCATGAACTCCAAACTGTTTATGTTTATTTATCCAGACTCAGGATAAATGTATCTTACAGTTGATTTGTGACCTTTGACCTCCCTTTCAGAGCACGCCACTGGACCTATATGAGACTGGAAAGGGGCTGAAGTTCCAAGCGGAGCGCCCCCACCTGGTCAGCCTGGGCAGTGGACGCCTGAGTACAGCCATCACCCTGCTGCCGCTGCCCGAGGGTGAGACATCTGCTGCGACACCGACACACCAGTTAGCTTCAGAGAGTGACGTAGAGGATCAGGACAGATGATGTCAGCGTTACAAAATACACTGTTTAAAGGGCCTCTGAGGACGCAGCTTTAATACACTTACATCATTCAGTTAGTCAGAAATGGTCACAGAGAGGAAACTGTAATGAGCTAGAACCTCACATTGTTATTGGCTTTTTGTTGTGGTGTTGGCTTTATGATATTTAGCTTATTTTATATGATTTTTATTACACTTAGAGCCACAACAACAACAACACACACGTTTATCTCCGTTGACCTGAGCCTGTTATCACCTCAGTATCTGTCTTTCGTCTTTGTCTCTCAGTCCGCCCTGCAGGCAGGCTTCATCATGTGTTTCTGTCTGCTGACTTCTTGGCCTTTGCTCTGCCTGTTTGCATGATGCCCGTCTGTCTGTGTGCGTGTCTGTCTGTACCTGTGTGTCTGCTGGCCTTCCTGTCTCTGTCTGTGCCTCTACAGGCTGGTATGCAGGGAGATTCCAGAGGTTATGTCCAGGCACGGATAGTGTGTGTGAGTCAGTGTGTGTGTGTGTGTGTGTGTGTGAAAGTGTGTGAAAGTGTGTTTATTTGTTGCACTTGCCTATGACATTTTACTGAGCCCCTGAGGGCATTACCACTGCTATTGTTACTACCGCTCAAGGGTATAATTTTCACTGGAGCTTTTATAGTTTCTGGTTGATTTTCTTACCAAAGTTTCTCCGAACATTTTCGTCTGACTGTCCAGACACCACGGTCCAGATTACAGCCCTGACACACCAACTGTCAGTCGGCCATCGGTCAATGTTTGCCCGCTGGTGAGCGTCCATGGCCCTTGTCACTGCAGTGTATCCTGCTCCGTTGGCCCTAGTTGGTGCTCATCAGCTTTTTTCCGCCCATTCAGCATGTTGAATCGGTGTCGACAGCTGCAGAGCCCGTCAGTGAGTAAAATCACTCTGATTGTCAGTTCAGCTCATGAGAAGAGAAACGGAAGTGAGAAATGTGAACAAAAAGCTAATTCAAGAGGGAATGAGACCAAAACAAACTTGTTACATAAAGTAAGTTATTTTTCTGTAGCCACTGAGCTCTTCAGCAGAAATGTTTCCTGATGGTTTGTGTCAGTGTTCACTGGTGCACAGTAAATATTCTCTGTTCTTTCAACACTGGATTGTGTCGTTAACGTGCTAACTGGCTAACTAGCATCAAGACGCTCTTCTGATTTCCCCTTTAAATGATGAATACAGACTATCACCATCTGCTGCTATGGTTATTTCCTGGCACGCAGTCACAGAACAAACATGCTGGTTGGCTATCGGCTGAGGTCTTTGCAAAGTGTTCATGTGTAACTTTTTGGCCGAAACACAGGCAACGTGAGGCGACACAGCAGGGGGCCTTCATTGCTACTAGTTCTCTGAAGTCAGTTTGGTGTGTCTGCACCTTTAGAGAAGATTGAATGTTTATACTCTCATCTGAGTTGCCTTCAGTTACACATGTGCTCTCCAAGAGGATATAACTGTCCATACCAGCAGAGGGTGGTAGTCAGTATTTGTTACTCAAAAAGGGAAACTGGAGGAGCAACAGGATGGATCCAAGATGCTAATTAGCCAGTTAGCATGTTAACAAGACAAATTGATGTTAAAAGAACAAAGGATATTTATCGTGCTCTAGTGAACAATGACACAAACTGTTATGAACCATTTCTGCTAAAGAGAAAGAGGCAAAGAAAAACCTCTCATGCCCTCTTGACATAAGTGGTTTGTTTACTTTCCTCACTTTCTCTTCTCGTGCTCTGAGCTGAACTGCCAATCAGACTGATTTCAGTCAGACGGGCTCCACCGTCTCTGATTCAACACAGTGAATAAAAAAGCCAACAAGGTCAGACCACTGCCAACGACGCAGGATGCACCTCAAAAACTAGGGCAACAGACACTCACTGATAGCCAAACACATCAGTTTGGTGCTTTAGGGCTCTTATTGGTGAAGATTGTTGGGGCTGTATGCAGCCTGATTGGAATACCTGCAGACACCAATATAATACTGGTAGATACTGGAAAGCATTTTATTTGTTATTATTATGGAGAGAAAGCCCGATATCAGTTTTATCGTAACACTTAATGTCTTTATCTTTTATCCATATAATCAGAGGTGGTCCTCATCAGGTGTTTCTCTAACTCTTCCTCCCTTCAGGCCGGACCACACTGGGTCATGGTCCCATGGACATCAACATCCAGGGCCCCGGAGTGGCCGCCCAGCACTGCTACATAGAGAACAGGTCAGGGGTCATCACGCTGCACCCCTGTGGAAACCTCTGTGCTATGGATGGGCTGCAGGTCACACAGCCCACCCGCCTGTCACAAGGTAGGAAGCAGCTCGTCTGTCCCATCATACCAATCTGAATTTATTCCGACACAAATACAGAACAAAAACATCCAGACAAGACTCCATTACATAACAAACATACACTGCAAACACACAGATACAGACATCACACTCACCATCTCCCACTCACACCCCCTGCCCTCAGCTGTTATACAACAAAAAATGTAATACCTCCGACCTCTGATAGTTACGTAGCAGTTCTCAGTACGACAACTTGAGCAAGTTGTTCTGAGATGTGAATATAAAGAAGTGCTGAGGCAGCAGAAAGACTTAACAGATCTCAAGAAAAGAGGAAGATGATTCCAGTCAGACGGAGCTTTGTATCGGGACGACCTTCGGCCAACTTCTCTGAAAACTCTGGGGACAAAGAAAAAGGGATATTACATATGTCTAAGTTGATATGAGAAATTATGGAGTCAAAACTGTTTCAAATAAGACAGTTGAAATCAACATTTAAAGATGAATCCAGCACCCTGATCGTCAGCAACACTAAAATTAGTAATTTAATTTATTGTGATAAATATTTCGCTGACACTGTGTGTGTATTTTCGCGGCTGTAGAGCAACCATTAAAGGAAACCAATGACCAGACGTTAAAGGAAGCGTGGGCTATAATTTCACCTGCCTGCTGATGTGTGTGATCTCAGTTACTGTAAGCGATCCATCCATCAGCTCCGAACCTGGTCAATGAAAAGGCAGCGTACGAGCCAGCAGGTCTGTTCAATAAAATGCACAGTCTGTGCTTTTAAATAGCCATCGATTCAAGAACAGCCTGAGGTTCCTGTGTTAATGAGTTAACAGAGTGAGCTTTGCTGTGCTCGGGCACGCATGTATTGAAGAAGCCAGAGGGAGAGATGAATTGATTTTCAGTCTGCCTCAGCCTGGGTGGCTCTTAGATTGGACGCTGTGGAGAGGTTTACGAAAATCACCCCCTGGGATTGGCATTTAAATGGTAAAGGATTGCTGTAAAGGTAAAGAAGGGAGGCGAGGGTGGAGATGCCTCCACAGACTCGTCTGTCTGCCACTAACACAGAGACACAGGATAATATAACTGATTATGGACTTTTGAAAGAGGTTTGCTGCACACAGAGAAGTCAAGATGTTTGTTAAACCCAGGGAATTTAAGGGACTTTTGCAAATGTATCAGTAAAGAAAAATTAAGCAGAATCTATACTCTACATTGACTCTCACTGTCACTGCATCAGGTGTTGTTAGATGAGCGGGGATAGAAGAGACACACCTGACATATTTGGGCATCAGTGTGGACGCTGCTTTGTCCTGGAGCGCACACATATTGATCACATTAGTAGTAAGGTACAACAACATATTTACCTTCTTAGAAAACTGAGGTCATTTGGAGCAAACAAACTGATGCTGACATTGTTTTTCCAATCTATAACACAGAGTGTTATGCAGTATGGAGTCAGTGCATGGTACACTTGTCTCTCTCTTCAGCTTAACGCTTGACTGGTTAGACTGCTGCGAGAATAGCTTTCGTATACGTTGCCATCTTGTTTTCTGACTTCTTCTTCCCGTTTGGCAACTTTTTTCCGACTTTGTAATTGGAACGCTGATAACTCGGCTGTGATGTCATTCCCAGCTCCGACTTCCAACTTCCGAGGAACGCAGCATAAGAGACCCTTCTGTGATGCACTTTCAATAGTGATTGGGGACAAAATCCACAGTCCTCTCCTGTGCAAAATTGCACTGCAAAGTTTATCTGGCATTTCTCGGAGGCCTCAGTAGTTTGAGTTAAGGCCCAGACTCACCAAACCGACATCCAGCAACTAGTGGTGATGAAGGCTGACTGTGTGTCACCTCTTGCTTGTGTTGAGGCCAAAAAGTTGAACACACTGCAAAGACTACACTGATGGCCAACTAGCACACACGCTCTGCACCTGCATGAGAAGAAGTAACTCTCCATAGCAGCAGTCTGAGATCTTTTTTTCATGATTACAAGATCTTGTCTCATAATTATGAGATAAGGTGTCTTTATTTTTTTAATTCAGTGAATGCAAAGCACTTCCATACTTGACTGTTGTTTTAAGACAGACTTTAAAAAAAAGTAAACTTGCCCTTTAAATTCTAATTTGGATAATAACTTTAAAAGGCATCTTTGTTTTCTCCAATACATCACGCTCTGCTCCCAGACAGTTTGGGGCTGAAGATTTCCTAGCCTGGTAAGACCGTCCTGATGACATGAGCTCAACATTTGTTTCGCCCTCTGTATCAGTCTGGATTCTGCGCCGTTCCAGAAACTTTCACTTGGCCTTGACAGACCATCACCTTCAGCTGATCTGCGTAACAAAACACCGGGGAAAAACATCTTCATCACCAAGGGAGCCGTCAACTGCAGTGTGCATCCCTGACTGGAATAGAATTTAATTTCTGGAAAGTGTTGGTGAGTCCAGACTGATGCAGAAACTTGATCTCATGTCACCAGGATGGAGATTTCCTATACCCACACTCAGTCAGGTGGGCGGGGTCACTGTCTGTCTGTCTGTCCAACATTTGCATCATAATCCTGCTGAGTGCTGCTCAAACAAATCAGAGAGGAAGTAAAACTGTCACCATGTAACTGATTCAGCTCAGTCATGGAAAGGGAGCACAGAGTGTTACGGGACTGAGTTAAAGGGACACTGCTCATCATTACTCACAGGATGTGGACTTCCCTCTGAGCTGCTGTGTCATCACACACTGTGGTGTTGTCTCTCATTCTCACCTACAGCACAGACTGATACGACTCCTCTCTGAATGTTCACTGTGTGACTCTGTGACGTATGTGGAGAAGAACATGTGTGTCGTCAGTGTGTCCCTCTGTCTTTTGGTATTTCAACCTGGACTGTGGCTGGGTAACCTGAGCAGGGACACAGGGCTATTTATACGGCCCCTCTGCCACACACAGATCCCTCTTTAGCCCCAGAGGGGGTTTCAGGTGGAAGAATGAGGGTAAAGCAGAGTTCACAGGGAGCGTCCTGGACGAGTTAACGACGGTGGGAAGAGCTGAAGTCGTCATGAAAGTCGACCGTTGACAAGGCGGAATCACTTCCTTTGATGATAACGAAGGCTGATACAGATCTAATTTTACAACAGGAAGTGGGTCAGACACTTTTAGTTACACAACAACTGACCACTCCTGTGAGCTGTGTACATTTTATGAGTAATATGGCAGAACACTTAAATGTTCAGAGGTTCCAGAGGATGCATCATAGCTCGCTATGACTCGACGCTGGTGTGTGTGTCACAGGTAATCTGATGCCTGCAGTGTTGTTGTTGCTCTGGATGTTGGCACCGACTTGTCAGCATTACAAGCAATTTGCAATTAGTATGAAATCAAGCAGCAACAAGTCAGTATTGTTACAAAAGAAAAATGAGCTCAGCGAGCTTTTAGCTGTAATCTGTCTGGATTTACAACATCAATCAGAGGAGGCGGGGGAGGGGAATCCGCACGATAAAGGGGCATGTAAAAACTAAGCCAGTTTGTTCAAAGCACGATGAGCTGATGACTTAAAGGGATAAAGGTTGGTCGACTTGATTTAACCTATCAGGAGGAGCAGGAGGGGAAGAGGAGGCTCAGACGAAAACCTCAACGACATAAAGACAAGCTGTTTTTTAAACCGCGAGGAAAGTCGTAGCCCACAACACGATTGGTGCCATTAAGTGTCTGACACTAGCTTTATAAGGTTGGCTATCCAAAATGGTAGAACATGCATAACCCATTGATCATATTTAAATATTTCAAAACGTTTAAAGGTACACTCCACCAATTTTACACATCAAATTCAGTTACTCGTCACTAAGGGGACGACTCAGCCTGTAAAGAACATTCTGGAGTCGTCAAATACCCCCGCTTTGTCAGCGATTTTGTTGCCAAAAGCCACCTTTTGCAGCGGTATGATAGCGTCAGTTTGTAGCACACCTGGATGGCACCTGTCGCGGCAGTGTGACATGCACACGGGCAGCGTTAAATAACAATGTGGCTGGAAAGCACTCAATAAGAACAGGCTATAGACTCCTTTCCCACTGCCAGTAGACCAGAGGTGTGTACTGTACACGACTCTGCAGCAGATGAGTTTGCCTTTCTGTGTGTGTGGATTTTTGTTTTGGTGTGTCACGTGCAATGTCACAGACAGGCTGGAAAACAGGTTAGTAAACAGTAGAAAGCAGCATGGAGGCCTGCGAAAACTTTACGGTGGTTACTTCTTTTTATATATCTCTCACTTATTAAGTCTGTTTTTCAAACAGACTAATGTGGATGGGTGTTTGAGCGCTGCTTGGGCAGAAACAGACAGTATTTTGTGGTGGTGCTTCATTGCATTTAGGTGGTAAAGATGCTAAAATTAGCACCTCCACCTGGAAGTTGTGTTTCCATTAAGGGGCAGCTGTGCCACCTCTGTGGTTCAGAGGTCGTCCACCAATTGAAATATCGGTGGTTCGATCCCTGACTCCTCAAGTCTGTATGTTGAAGTATCCTTGAAGACACTGAACCCCAATTTGCTCACCATGGCTCTTCCATCTGTGTGTGAGTGAATGGTTACCGAGTATGTTACTTAGTATAAAAGCGCTTTGAGTGGTCGGGAGACAAGAGAGGCACTACACAAGTGCAGTCCATTTACCATCAATGCTGATCACAGCCGCAGCTGATAAATACTACTACTACAGAGCCATTTGACCGAGTATGAATGCCGATCGTAACCTTTCCCATTGCACTAAAGAGCCAGATGTTAGCAGGCTTTTTGTGCAGTGGGAGAGGGGTTTAAGGGACTGTTCATCACTTATGATGGTGGAGGGGGGGTGCAAAAAGGAAGGAGGCATGTAAAATAATTTTTAAGCACTGAGGGACTTATGATTTTCATTTTGGCTTATTTGAGGGACACATACATTTAAATGGTGGTATTTTGTATTCATTATACCGCTGATTTCTAAAGAAAACATGCAAAATCACCAAAATTACACCTTTTATTGAGCCAGAAACTGTAAAAACTGAAAATATTGTTCAATTTTCAGTCTCTGGACGTGTGCGACGTGTGCGACTGTGAGAAAAAATAGCTTAAGATAGTATTTTTTTCTATGAAAATCACTTTATTTTATGTCTCATTTAAAATTTAAAATGTGAAGATACATTTTGAATTTATTTATATTTTTTAATGTATTATTTAAATTTTAAAACAAACCAAAACACAAACTAACTGGCGTGTACGACAAGAGAGAAAAACCAAGGCTTTTTTCAACTCCAGGATTTTGTTTTCAGCTTTTAACTTTCAAACACCAAAGGAGACGTCTTAAAAATCTATTAACTAATTAATAGTGGAGGAGGGTCGTGCATTTTCCCGACAGTCACTCAGGGAGGCTCAGGGGAAAATATGTGTAACTTGGCAGAGAATGAAAAACAAAACAAAAACAAAGATCACCCCTCACTCCTCTGATAAATAAAGAACAGTCCCTAATGTGTATATTTATGGCTTTCACATACTGGTCATACCTGAGGCTTCACCTTTGTTCTTTTATAAGGTGATAACAGTCTGATATGAGGAGGAGCCACACCTTCCTCTGGCTCTGTCAATTCAATTTAACTTTATTGACACTGCAGGTAAATCACAGTGGATGTTTCCATAACATTAAAGATTAAATTCAGCCTGACATTCAGATAATCGATGAATCAATAAGTGTTATTGATCAGTTAGGTTCCTTTATAGTGGATTAAGATGTGTGTCACCCAGTGGGAGCTCCCTCCTCCTCCTCCTCCTCCTCTCTCCGTCTCTTTCTCATTGCACAGCTGTGACTCAGGATCTCCACCTTCTTTTCTTCCTCCTCCTCCTCCTCTCTGGTTTCTCCCTCACTCCTCCACTCTGACAGCCCGGGCTGAGACATGACTGTGAGCCAGCTGTCTCCTTCAGGAGTCCCGGCACTGTGAGACAGCGTCTTCACTACATGAGCGGCGGGGACACGGAGACAATGGACAGACATTACAATGACTGTAAACTCCCGCACTGGTTTGAATGAACTGGGATATACCAACGCACCAGTGGATGAGCCCGTGTTTTAACAAGTGGGCAAGCAGACAGCTCCCTTTGTGATCCTGCAGCATATATTGTGCAGCATATATTAGAGTCTATGGGCTTTTAGGGATTATCATAACAAAAGCGCGTCGGGACAAAACCCCATAAAAACGCTCCTGTTGTTCCACATTATTCTGAGAGACGGAGGAAAAACACGTGGTTTGATTTAAAGGAGCAGAGGCGATGAAAACAACGGAGAGACACAGGAGTTTCATTCATTGGAGTTAAAGTAAGTTGCTTTTGCTTTGCTGTGTGCTGGTTATGAGGTTTGCAGTGGTTTCAGGTCGGCGGTGCTTGTGCTGGTGTTTGCTCTCAGCACTTGCAGGGCTTGTAATTAGTTGTAGCCGGACTGTGGGAAGACAAGGGACAGAGTAAACTGGATCTACAAGCTAGCATATTGTGGGCAGCAGACACTAATGTGGAAAACACATATTCTTGTATGCTTTGTTTGTCTTTTTTTAGTGTTTTTGCAGTCAAAACACACCCTCGCCAAACTCCGTTTAAAAATCTGTCAAATGTAATATTAGCCTCTCGTATTCGTTAACTAAATTTCATAGAACATAACTTTCAGCTTTCCACGACTTACTTTGACCCTCTTTTTAATTCGGCATGCATACATTAACCATTACTTACTCAAGCATTTAAAAATTCTACTTTTATTGTGGTCTTGCCTGTTATTCACAACTTACTCGTCCGCTGAAATTTACCCGGTCGGCGCTAGCTAGCTGTGTTTAAAAGTTCTGATTTTATTTTCAATAAAACCTGTTCTGGGTTATTTTCTATGCCGAATTTTTAAAAATGACCTTCTAACACTATTGAGGTGTTTAAATCACACTTTAATGTATTTACATTTTCCGAAATGTAAGAAAACTTTAAAATGCCTATAGCTTTGAATGGAGTTTGGTCTGTCACATACATGCAACTTAGACACCTGCTTTCACGTTGCTGTCTCCAGCCACTCAGCCCCCAGTTCTCTCAGGCTTATTCCCCCCCTGCCTCCATGTGAGTTCTGTTTATAGACTACAAACATATACAAGTCTGCCAGGTCTGCAGATACCCCCCATCCAGCCTGGCATGACCAGACCTCACTGTGTCTGTCTACTGTTACACTGCTATTCCTGGTTGCCAATGTGACCTAACCAGGGCTGCTAACTGGAATAGAATAGCATACTGCTTATTCAGAGGCCTCTGGGTCCATGAGTTCTCTTGTACTGAAGCTCCCAGTCAGCCACAGTGAGCAGCACAAACCCAGGACCTTCTCGCTGAGCACATTGTTCCACAGCACATTACTCCACAAGTGTGGCCATTCTCTGTCCTCAACATCTGTCATCTCTGACACATTGTGTTGACCCCCGCTGTAAAGAAAGGATGTGGGGAGTCAGAGAGAGAAGCCCCTCTGCAAACAGTCATGAGGCTGCTGTGAATGTGATGTGGGCTCCCAGCGGGCCCGGAGCACAGGTCAGACGTGTGAGGGATGACTGGGGCATCTCGGCGCAGAGAGGGAGAGAGGAAAGGAGCTGGCAGCAGCTGGTGTGCACACGCAGGGTCAGTGTGTGTGTTCCTGTGTGTTGTTGTTGACACAGTCTGTGACCGAACATCCTCTGACGACACCGGGGTCAAGGCGATGTGTCCAGATGAGACGCTGGTTAAATACTACAAGTGTACCAGAGCCTTGAGCAGACCAGGCTGTGGTGGTGTCGTCCTGCTCTGCTCTACACATCTGATTTTCTAAACTGTTACATTCAAGAATATAACCTGTGTAAAGCAGCATTAACTAAAGGTAGAGAGAGTTGTTCAGTAATCAGAAGACTGGCGGTTTGATCCCGGCTCCTCCACTCAGCATTCTTTGACAGAGGGAAAATGTGTCACAACATAAATGAAGTATTGTGGTGCAGCAGAGATGCCCCAGCCCGGGGGTCGGTGATATAACTGTTAAAACAAACATTTATAACCAAAAATAATTTTTAAAACTCTGCCTGGAGCTGCAAAACATATTTGAGCCTTATGGTGACACTGTGTGTTCAGTCTAAATTAGGCCGTCCACATAAAAAACAGGTCGAAATGAGCATTCAAAAATATGTTTTAACACAAGACAGCTCCTCTGCAGTCGATTATTTCTGATTATTTGGTACTTAAACTTTGCAGCGTTGGTGGTGAAAGCAAACAGATCTGTCCACATAAAATTTTGTATTCCTCTGAGACTTTTATGGATTTGGACTCCACAGGGAGGCTCAAGATGAGCTAACAGACGTATGCCGCTCATTTCAGCTGACGAAAGGTTAAAACTTTTTTCTTTAATTAGTGCACAGGCTGCACATTTTTACAGTTGGAGAATGTAAGAGTTTCTACAGGCCTACAATATGATGAATGAAAATTAAATGTTAAATAAATAACAAATGTTTTTCATTTTCATGTGATATTCTTTGTCACAGGAGAGAGGCTAAAGAGCCGGATATGGCTGCAGGGCTGCAGGTCGTCTACCCCGGCCACAGCCTTAAAATCTTTTTCCAGATGTAAGGAGAGCATGTTGTTTGGTACACACCCAGGCAAAAGTCACATTCTTGTCATTTTTATATTTTTTCAGTCACAAATGAAAAACAGAAATCATCATTCCCACTAAAATCACGACTCAAATTACAATGTGTGTCAAAATAATCACAGTAGGATTTTATATTTATACTAAAGTAACAGTGGTAAAATGTTCATCTCATTTATTTCCATAGAATCAGTGTTCTTTGAGCCAAATTAAACCAAAACTTGACTGCAGCTACAATAGACTGCTTAAAAACAAAAACAGTTGATAGGAGAATATTCAGAGCGTACACCTGTGAAAGAGGAGCGCTTTGAGGTGAAACACTGAGCAGCCAATTGAAATGCAAAGCAGCAAGCACACCTGAAGTCTCATTATTATATGGACAATTTTCAAGGAGGTTAAACTTGTCGATTCAAAGAGAGGATTTTAAAACTCAGACGTGCGTGGAGCCACCAGTGACAGCTCTGGATCTGTTATTCTGCTTTTATGGTATGTATAAGAGCAGTGTGTAGTGAGGGGGACAGAAATCAGCAATGAGGCCACTTAGAGCCACCGTCCATCTCTAAACTAGATCACATAGTTTGGTTTAATAAGTATTGATGATCAGGCCTGAAGCCATCTGCCTGTGGGAGCATGTTTAACAGCAGGAGATCAGCTTTACTCCTTCTGACAAAAGGAGGAGTGTGTGTGTGTGTGTGTGTGTGTGTGTGTGTGTGTGTGTGTGTGTGTGTGGGGGGGGGGGGGGGGGGGGTGGGGGGAAACATCTGTTCGGACAAGCGGTAATGACACGTTACTGTGATGAGCGTCCGCCACAGACAGCAGCCGACAGCCTGCTGGATGCTGCATCTGGTGTGTGTGTGTGTGTGTGTGTGTGTGTGTGTGTGTGTGATGTGGATGCTGAGAGAACAGGGGTCTGATTAAGTGTTTTAAAGGAGCACTCTGCAGATTTTTTACTCATCATGAGGACTCAGACTGTGAAATGAGCTGTGTGCAGCCTCCTGTGAGGGGAGCTTTATGAAAGATGCTAACCAGTTGCATGATGGGAAACGTAGGATTCAAGGTGTCTGATAGCTTGACCCACTGTTTTGATCTTGACCATTCATTTTTAAAATCTGTCTCTTGTGTGTCTTCTAACTTTCTGGCATTACAGCAGCATTACATTGCTGCAGTTACGCTGGAAATCTGATATTTAGAGCTGCTTTGACTGAATAAAATCTTTCTGTTCAGGTTTATTTGAGTTGCAGAACACTTGATTTTAAACGCATGTGTCTCATTCTTTTATGTTAAAAGTAGGGTCATCAGACGATGACTTTTGATTGCAATAACTTGGTGAATTTAATTTATTTAATTTAATTTAGGTGCCACCCATTTTGCAAGTGCTGTCGTTAACATCTTTGAGTTAGTTTCATCCACAGATCTGTGGTGATTTGCTCGCTCCACAATAGTGCTTTGGTGATGTGGTTACCTGCTGACATCAGTCTGATCAGCTGCACCTGTGTGCTCAGCTCATAGTTAGTCGTAGCTCAAACTCTTAGTACTTGGGTGATATTTTAAATTGTGTTTGACACAAGGTGTGTATGACTTTGGGTGTGCTAAAGGGCCAAAATAGCAGCACACGATTAAGGCAATTAAAAACATTAAAAAACACGTTATGTTCGGATCTTAATCACATCGAGATTAATGTGTTAACGCTGTGAGCCCTAGTCAGCATGTATGCTCAGGTCTTTGTACCTCTGTTAACAGTTTGTATTTGGATGCTCTGCTCTCTGGGATCATGAATGTGAGTTTACTGTTTGAAGATACCTCTGAGCCTTCTCTGCTCTGATGTAGTAAATGTTACTTTGGACCTCAGGGTTTGCTGGTGATTTTGTAAATACTCCAGTATCAGACACTTTTATTTCATATGTTCTGATCAGAACAAACTGTGATGCTGGGGCACAGTCTATTTACTGGATTTTCTACGTGACCCACCGTCTGGCTGAATTTGCTGCACAACATAAATCCAAAATCATGTGTGTGAAACAGCTGCCCAGGAGCAACCACTGTCTCCAGATATCTTCCATCGTGGCATCTCGCTGGCGTCAGACTGCTTTGAACATGTGATCACTTCTTCCAACCTTTTATTTGTTCAGTTATTCCCACATGATGGGAATGCAGGGTTCGACCTCCCATCCTCCTCCCCTGTGCACTCCTCTCAGACCCATATCTTCCTCTGGTATGTGCGTCTGTGTTTGACGGCCCCTGGCTCGGCGAAAGGCAGTCATTGATTAACTGGTGGGCTTGACTCTCTGGCCTTTGCTGAGGCTGTAAACCATCAGCTTTCCATAGCAACCCTCGGCCATAGTTTTGGGCATTCCTTTTGTCTGCAGCTCCTCTGCGCTTTAGTGACGTGCCATGCTGCTGGTTTAGAGGGGACGCCTTTGTTTGTTTCGCACAGCAGTAAAATCACAGAGTGACCAAAGTTTTTCCTCCTGGTTAGCTGGGAGTAAATAAAGAGTTTCAGTAACTACAGAGACTTGGCGAGGAGAATGCATTTTGGCTGACAGGATGTGTGGAGCGAAGTGTAGCGAAGCTTCATAAATATATAGCTTCAGGGTGTTACAGCGATTTTCTGCTATTTGAATCACAGTCAGGACTCAGGAAGGCTGATTTCCTCAGCTGCTGCTGGTATGTGCACGACTCTCATCATGGTATCAAGAGGAAAGCTTTAAAATACCAAACTGCACTTTTAGATTACCTGTTAAAGGGATAGTCTACATTTTTTAAAGTGGGGTTGTGTGGGGTACTTTTCCATAGACCGTATATTACATACAATTGATGTCAGTCGACACGCCCTCAGTTTGGAGAAGCAGGCTGGAGTCTGACAGGGAAGCTAAGAAATCCACTGCTGTGGAGGGGTCAGCAACAAAACATGCTTTCAGCAACTTAAAAAGAAGACAACCTAAAAAAATCAGTATCTGTTTGAGTGTATGCTATATTGAGAGTATTGTCACTGCTTCACCTTAATGTCACACAGTGATTTCCAACAGGAAAATGAAGCTGTTATATTGCTGTCTTCAGATCCAGACTCCATTGAGAAAAACAGTGATTTAACATTGCTGAACACAGGAGCTGCTGGTCTACTGCTGCCTCCATCAGTTATTGTGTTTGTGTCATTGTGTGACTTTGGTGTTTAAAAGGGTTAGTTTGGATTCACCAAAGTCACACAATAACACAAACTAACTGACTGATCGAGGCAGCAGTAGACCAGCAGCTCCTGTGTTCAGTGAGCTAAAATTACTGTTTTTCTCAATGGAGTCTGGTGGCTTTGACGAGAGCATAGATGGGGAACTGAAACTGTAAATGGTTTTCCTGTGAGAATGGGCTCAGTGAAAACACTCTCAATATAGTGTACACTTAAACTGATACTGATTTTTTTAGGTGGCTAAAGCGTGTTTTGTTGCTGACCCCTCCACAGCAGTACATTGTTTAGCCTCTGTGTCGGACTTCAGCCTGTTTCTCCAAACTGGGGGCGTGCCGACTAAAACCCCACTTCAAAAAGTCCTTAACTCCAAACTGTCTCTGTAAGCTTTTGTTAAAGACTTTTACTGCAGGCTGTAAATAACTGTGGTTTGCTGTGATCAGCCGGTCCCGCTGCACGTGCATGTTAGTGCATGTGTATTCCACTCGCTAGCTAATCATCAGCACTCTACACTGTCCCCACTGGCTGCTGCTCTTTGGATGGCGTCGTCGTGGAAGTGTAGGGCCTTCCTCATGGTTCCCCCCAGTTAACACTGTTGGCTCTGTCAGTACTGTTACTGTTGTTTAATGCTGTTTATGGACCGTTGTGGTGAAGAGGGAGCTGAGCCAGAAGGTAAAGCTTTGAATTTACTGGTCCATCTACGTCCCAACCCTCACCTATGGTCATGAGCTCTGGGTAGTGACCGACAGAATGAGATTGTGGATACAAGTGGCAGGAATGAGTTTCCTTCGAAGGGTGTCTGGGCTCAGCCTTAGAGATAGGGGGAGGAGCTCGGACATCCAGAGGGAGCTCGGAGTAGAGCCGCTGCTTCTTCATGTTGAGGTGGTTCAACATCTGATCAGGATCCTCCTGGGCGCCTCCTGTTAGAGGTGTTCCAGTCATGTCCTACTGGTAGGAGGCCCCGGGGCAGACCCAGAACACACTGGAGGGATTACATATCTCATCTGGCCTGGGAACACCTTGGGGTCCTCCAGGAGGAGCTGAAAAGTGTTGCTGGGGAGAGGGATGTCTGCGGAGCATGGATTTTCTCCAGGTACTCCAGCTTCCTCCCACAGTCCAAAGGCATGCAGGTTAATTGGTGACTCTAAATTGTCCGTAGGTGTGAATGTGAGTGTGAATGGTTGTCTGTCTCTATGTGTCAGCCCTGTGATAGTCTGGTGACCTGTTCAGGGTGAACCCTGACTCTCACCCAGAGTCAGCTGGGATAGGCTCCAGCCCCCCACACGACCCCTAACAGGACAAGCAGTTATGGAAAATGAATGAATGAATGAATGAATGAATGAATGAATGAACAGCAGTTGCGATTGCTGCAGTAGTTAAGTTGAAGAGTGTCATGTCGATTTAGGAATAAACTATAATTCTGTTGCAGGACATGATGTTTCTGTTCTTATTCAAAGCTCTGACTGGCTCAGTTGTTTTCCAAACGCAGAAAAGAGCCTTCAGTGAACGTGACACCAAGATGTGGTCTGGAACCAGACGAGCTGAGATGATCTCTGCTGGTAGCTTTCCACTCTTTAAGACATTAAAATAACAAACAGTAAGTTAGCGCACTGCATGCTCCAACAAAACAGATTCAAAACATAAACCTTTGCCGTCCACATCCTCAGAATCTGGTCGATTTTTCCTTGAAAAACTCCACAGAAATGTTGATGTGGTCCGTGATCCTGGTTAGTTTGGAAGAAGCAGAAGTAGATATTTGGCGTGACTGATGATAACCAACAGAAACCTCATCAAAGAAAAAAAAGGCCTTCATAGTGCTGCATACAGAATCAGTGTTCATTCAGTTTCTGTTCTGTGTGCTCTGGTGGATGTCAGGAGTCCTGTGAACATGCGTGCATTAGATGAAACATGCTTTCACAGCTTCTGTCAGGCAGCATGAGGCCAAGCGAATAACATGTGACGGCAGCCGCGATGTGCTGCTCCACAGAGCCAGTGTTACGAGCATGTATTTATATAACAGCACGTCTTTGTCGTATCATGATAAGTGTAAGAACAGTTTAACAAACTCTCCTCCTGACTCCGCATGAACTCACCCTGGTAGTATGTGAAGCGTCCTCGCTCTGACCACCTCGGGTTCCTCTGATCTAATCTTCTGGGAAATGTACTTGAGGCTAAGCCGACACACTGGAAAGATTTAATGTGGTCATACCAGAGTGGAGGAAAAAAAACACAGAGATGTTATTAGAGAAATGATGGAATATTTGGTCCGCACACACACGTCAGATAGGTTGAACAGACTAACCGCTTCTCCTTTGAATGCCACAGTACCCTTGAGGCACGATCTGGCATTAACGCTGTTTGGCCTGAGTCGTCCCCAAGGAAGCCTCACAAGGGTTTACAATGATCGGTCTTGTCGGCTCTGGTATTAAATAAATAAATGCTCTCTGATTAAGGTCCATTTTCTTTTCAATTCCCATTATTTGTCTATTTTTTGTAATATGACCACTGTGACACGGGAGCAGACAAATCCTTATGTAAATGCCTATTGTTGGAATTCATTTGACGACTTAAAGGAATACTTTGCCCACAACGTGACCATTTGTATATCAACTAGTCGAGCTGTGTTACCTTGAATTCATGAAGAAGACTTTCCTTGCATGCCTTCATGGAAAAAAATAAACATATTGATCTACTGATTGATCAGGGACCACGTTTAACAACAGAAATAATATGAAAACATCCGTTTACAAACTCACACAACTCATGTCGAATACTAGCACTTGGACCTTCGGCGTCAGACACTGGCAAAAAAAATCAATTCTTTCACGTCAGTATGACACGTGGCCGGTTTCTATTATTCTCCAACAGTGCCCAGCCGACAGTGACTGGACACAAATGTAATTTAAGGAGGCGAAAGTCCGAGTAGGGCGGATGGGTGTGGTGGTGGATGGGTCCAACAACCGTTGACTTTCACCGGGGAGGCTGGTGTTCACTTCCTGTAGCCAAACCCTGTTCTTTTTTTTCTAAACCCAACCACGTACCGACATACTGCTTTTATTTTGAAAGAGACTGTATGTAAACTGTACATTTCCTGTGTAAACTGAAGTGTAGACAATGCACGTAACAGGCTGAAGTTGACACGGCGTCCCAGAACGTCAACAACCAGCACACCCAGGGTACCTCGCACGTCTGGTAACTGAAACGAAAGTTACGTATGTAACTACGGTTCTATGAATCCTGGATGACCGCCAGAGGCGGTGCATAAGCACTGAATGACTTCGTCTCGCGCATGCGCAGGTCGAGTATCTATACCAACAAAGTCACCTGTGACCCCCTGATGACCCCGGACAGGTTATATCTTCCGGTGTCGTCAGAGGATCTGTTCCTGCAGAATCTTCTCGCGAAGCCACGAGGATTCTGAGTGACTGAACGCTCTGGCGGTCATCCAGGATTCATAGAACCGTAGTTACATACGTAACTTTCGTTCTATTTCATCCTTCCTGACCGCCAGAGGCGGTGCATAAGCACTGGATGACCCATACCAACAGAGTCACGAGGAATCCCAAGTACATACCTCATAGAGTAGAAGCAGAGGAACTTGGTCGGAGGACAACGCCAAGTGGGTGAGGAGCGGCAATATTAACTCGATAAAACCTGGCGAAGGTGCTCGGTGACGCCCACGATGCCGCAGCACATATGGCCTCCAGGGGCACTCCTCTCAGGGCTGCCCATGATGTGGAGACACTCCTCACAGAGTGGCACCGCACCCCCGAGGGCAGGGGGCGACCATCTGCCTTATACGCGTAGGCAATGACATCTACGATCCAGTGAGACAGACGCTGTTTGGAGAGAGCACAACCTTTCTTAGGACCATCATGACATACGAAAAGCTGGTCCGACTGGCGTATACTTGCGGTACCATCCACATATGCTCTCAGAGCACGCACAGGGCATAGGCGTCCCGCATTGACACTCTCTTCCCCATCTGGGGGGTCAAACCGCGCCAGCTGGATGGGCCGATTGCGGTGCGAGCTCAACAAAACCTTAGGCAGAAATGCGGTATTCGGCCATAAGGTGACCCCTGAGCCATCAGAGTTCCATCTCAGACATGAATCGCTGACTGACAAGGCATGAAGCTCCCCTACACGCTTCGCTGAAGTGATGGCGAGGAGGAAGGCAGTCTTTGCCGACAACCATCTCAGTTCTGCCCGTGCCAGTGGCTCAAAGGGAGGCAAGCATAGAGCATCCAGCACCAGGGAGAGATCCCACGCTGGAGCTCTTGGCGTTTGTGGGGGACGCAGTCTCAGAGCCCCCTTCAGGAAGAGGGACACAAGCCTGTGGCACCCCACTGTGTTGTTGTCGACTTGAACATGTTTGGAAGAAATGGCGGCTACGTACACCCTCAGGGTAGAGGGAGATCGACCGCGATCAAGGAGAGATTGTAAGAACTCCAGAATGGTAGGCACGGAGCAGTGCACCGGGTCCTTATCCCTGTCTGAACACCAGGCAGAGAACAGCTGCCACCTGTTCTCATACTGTGCCCGGGTAGATGGTGCCCTGGCATTCAGGACAGTATTACAAACAGTGTCAATACACTCACTCAGCAGTGGGTCGGGCCCCGCAGAGGCCAAACCCACAGCTGAAGGCGGCAGGGGTCGGGATGCCAAACCCGTCCCCCTAGCTGAGACAGGAGATCCTTCCTGTCGGGGAGGCGCCATGGTGAACTGCAGCACAGCCTGTGCAGCAGAGGGAACCACGTCCTTCCCGGCCAAAAGGGGGCCACCAGAAGCAGCCTGTGGCCCTGTTGAAGAACCCTCTGAAGTGTTGCCATAATCAGAGGGACCGGTGGGAAGGCATATAGGAGACTCTCTGGCCACTCGTGTGCGAGGGCATCCTGCCCCAGAGGGCTGGTCTCCTCTGTCCAGGAGAACCAGAGGGGACAATGGGTCGTCTCCTCCGAGGCAAAAAGGTCTACTTTTGCCTTGCCGAAAAGGTCCCAGATGCTGTGGACCACTTCGGGGTGAAGCCGCCACTCCCCCGGGGAAGGGTTGCAGCGGGAGAGGAAGTCTGCTACCTCGTTCCGCTTCCCTGGAAGGTACATTGCCCTCAAGCTGGCTAAGCGGGGGGCTGCCCAAGTTAGAAGGTCCCAGGTCACCTGCAGCAACTGTGCGGACCTGGTGCCCCCCTGGTGATTTATGTGGGAGACGGTTGTGATGTTGTCCGACCGTACGAGCACATGCCTCCCCCTCAAGTATGGGAGGAAGTGCTTGAGCGCTAGGTGCACAGCCCGTAGCTCTAGCACGTTGACGTGGTCCCTGCGGACTCGGGTGGACCACTGCCCTCGAGCCGTTCTGTTCTGCCACACTGCACCCCACCCTGAAAGGGAGGCGTCTGTTGTGACAGTCTCCCGACGGGACGGAATAGAGCCCATGGGCATGCCCTGCAACATGAACGCCCTCTCCCTCCACGGGGACAGGGCGAGGAGGCACCGCCGCGTCACCCTGACCTTCCTGTGCCTGTGCCATTTGGCATCCAAGTGGAAGCTGTTTAACCACCGTTGAAGGGGGCGTAGTGACAGCAAGCCCAAAGGAATCACAGTTGCTGCTGCTGTCAACTTGCCCAGGAGGTGCAGAAACTGCACGTACGGCAGCCGCTTGCCTCCTTGGAAAAGGGGGAGGAGGTGGAGTATGTCGTCCACCCGCTGAGATGACGGGCAGGCCCTCATGGTGACAGTGTCTAGAGCCACACCTAGGAAGGTGGTGCTCTGGGAGGGAACTAGGCAGCTCTTCTTGAAGTTCACTGTGAGACCCAGCCGGGCCACATGGGCTAAAAGCGCAGCTGTATCCCGAGCAACCTGAGACTGGGAAGGCGCACACACCAGCCAGTCGTCCAGATATGGGAGGATTTTCATGCCCCGCGACTGCAGGGGCGAGAGGGCTGCAGCAACACATCTGGTGAACACCCGTGGGGAGAGGGAGAGGCCGAAAGGAAGCACTCTGAACTGAAAATGGCGGCCTTGGAAGGCAAAGCGAAGGAACTGCCTGTGGTGAGGTATAATGGGGACGTGAAAATACGCATCCCTCAGGTCGATGGACGTAAACCACTCCCCTCTGGCAATTGCACGCAGAACCTCTGCTGTGCTGAGCATGTGAAAAGGTATGACCTTCAGGAACCTGTTGAGTCCCCTCAGATCGAGGACAGGGCGAAGTCCACCGTCTTTCTTTTGAACTAGAAAGTACTTCGAGTAGTATCCCCTGGGCTGTGACAGGGGATCTACCGGCTCGATGGCACCCTTGGCCAGCAGGGCGGACAGCTCCTGGTTCAGGGCTAGGGCTTTTGCCGGGTCGCTTATGGTGGTCATTTTGACCCGGCCGAAGGCTGGGGGCCGGCGTCGGAACTGCAGTTTGTACCCCTGGGCTAGGGTGGAGACCACCCAGGGATCTGAGGTGTAAGCAGCCCAATAACTGAGCTGCTGCTGGGAAAAGCAGCCGACGACCGGCCCCGGGGTCTCAGTTCCTGGCCCCCCGGCCCCTGGAGGCCCTGGGGGGACGTCGGTTGGCCTCAGAAGCCCTAGGTTGTCGGGAGGGCCGGCGATCGGGGGCCCGAAAGTCCTGGGCTGCCCGCTGAGCGGGTCGCTGCACCGGATGCTGAGGCCTCTGGTGGCCACCGGGATAATCCCGTGGCTGAGAGTGGCGCTGCAGGGCAGCTGAGGACCCTCTCGGTCTGGCGGGGGGAGGTACGCTCCTGTGTAGACCCGAGAGCTGCTGCCTGGTCTGTCTGGCCTGAACGGTCCGCTCTAGTGCCTCTAGAGCTGCTGACCCAAACAACTCGCCTGGTTCCACCGGAACACTGCGGAGGGTCCTCCTGCATACCTCTGTAAGGGGCGACTGAGCCAGCCAGACTTGGCGACGAGCCTGAACCAGAGTGGACATCACCCTCCCCAGCTCCCTGGACATAAGGGCGAAAGCCTGCAGGGACGCATCACTAAAATTATGAGCCGAAGCGTCCAGTGTAGCCTCCTGCAGGGAGGCTGAGAGGGCGAGCATAAGGTGTGACATGGAGTTCCCTATACGGCCCATGCGAGCTGCCGCGTCATAGGCCTTGGACAGCAGATCATCCGTGACGCGACACTGGGGTGAAGGACACCTGGCATTCAACCTCAGGGCCTCATCCGGAGAGACAATAAGTGCGGCCACCGTTGGCTCAATAGCTGGCATGCGGCCAAGGCCAAACTTGGCCGCATCCTGCATGGCTGCCAGGGTTCGGCCATCAGACGTTGCATGAGACAGAGCTCTGGAATCTCTCCAACATGCATGCAATTCCTTCAGATATTCCTCTGAAGGAGGCACAGTAAAGGTAGCCGGAGTCGGACCACGTCTGAAAAAAGCACTTGCCGGAGGCGGCCGGGCTTGAGGCACATCAAGCTGCAGACGAGCCAGGGCCGTACGAATGATGGCCCCCATGGAGCTACCCTCTGAGCCCTCAGCTGAGCTGCGGGCCGATGAATGGGAGCCTGCTTCCGAGGCATGGGAGACCGTGTCATGAGGGACTGTGTCTACTCCGTATTCCCCAAATTCAGTGGCTGAGGCTGCCGTCGAGAGGATGTCATCCTCTGGACCCGACATGGTCACAGGAGGGGTAGGCGCAACCGCATTCCCCGTGCCACTCTCAGTCTGGAGAGCCAGAAAGACAGACTTCATCTGGTTCAGCTCTGCCGTCAGCTGGTCCACCCTGGAAGACAGTTTAGACTGCTTGCCCCTCTTCCTGGGGAGGGAGCCTTCAGTCTCTGTAGCCCGGCGCTTTGGCCGGCTAGGCTGGGCCGGGGCCAACCTTTGAGCTGACGTCAGCTCCTCTGGTGGGGTAATGCCCCCCAGAAGCGACTCCACCTCAGTGAGCCTTGCAGCCCTTACTGCCCGGGGCATGAAGCTGCAGTTCATGCATGGGTCCTCTGAGAGGCCCTCTCTCAGGTGCTCGAGGCCGAGACACAAGGGGCAGAGGTCATGACCGTCCTCCGGCTGCAATGGGGCCATGCAGGCTGTACACCCATGAGTGTCCATCATGATGGTGGCCACCAATTATGAACAACACACAATGGACAACGTCTGCCGGGAGTGGGAGCGAAAACACTACCTTCACCAACAAAGGTTGAAACAGAAATCAGAACCACCAAACTTGCAATGTGGTCTAAGTAAAGTAGCTCGAGCGAGAGCGCTGCTGCTAACTGTAAAAAACAAAATCACCTCCAAAGAAGGAATGCTGCAACTATTGAAACAGCCTAGGTACGACCGAGTCGCTACCAGAATAATTCAGTTAGCTCAAGTGAAACCACTGCTACTGACTGAGAAAACAAAATCTGGATCTAGTCCAAAACAAGGAATGCCGCAACAAAACAACGGCACCGGTATGACCTTAGCTTAAGCGAAAGCACTGTTGCTAAGTAAAGCAAGATATAGCAAAATATAACAAAACACACCTACGCTGGGAGAGGGAGCGAAAACACTGCCATCACCAACAGGTGGCCATTATTAACAAAGGTAGCTTGCCTCTATAGATTATCAATCAAAAAACAGTTACAACTATAAATTGCCACAACATAAGGTAAGTTAGCTCGAGCGGACACACTGCTGCTAACTGTAAACAAGCTACAACAGAAAACGTCTAAGCTGGGAGAGGGAGCGGAAACACTGCCGTCACCAACAAAGTAACAATAAAGCTTTAGATATGGTACCTAACCAGCCGTGACCAACCTTTCGTCTAAGATGATGATCCGGAGGAAGGAGTGTCCACGATGCCGGTGAGGCAGCCACACCCGCGTCCTGGAGGGACAGCTTGTCGCAGCCCTTGGAGGGCGAGTCCTCGCAGCTCCGACCGACAACGTGCAGTCACAGGGCTACCGGCGACAGGCTGCTAACACGCTAGCTTCGGCAACAGCGGCTATAGTCGCGCAAAGGACAATTAGCTCTAAGCCGATACTACGACCGTAGTACACCTGCGACAGCGAGAAGAAAAAAGGAAAAAAGGAACAGATCCTCTGACGACACCGGAAGATATAACCTGTCCGGGGTCATCAGGGGGTCACAGGTGACTTTGTTGGTATAGATACTCGACCTGCGCATGCGCGAGACGAAGTCATTCAGTGCTTATGCACCGCCTCTGGCGGTCAGGAAGGATGAAATAGAACTTGTCTGTGCTCTCCTCAAAGCCGGACTCTAATACTAAGGTTTTTTAGCGGGAATGCCAACACAATTGACGTTTGGTCATGGACTTTCCACGCTGAGATATGACATGGAAGGTACCCTGGGTGTGTTGGTTGTTGACGTCGTGGGACACCGTTTAAGCTTCAGCTTGTTACATGCATCGTCTTCTTTCAAGGTACACTTCTGCTTTCACAGGACATGTACAGATTACATACAGTCTCTTTCACAATAAATGCGTCGTCGGTACAACACAGCGATTTGACGTTATTTTCCTTCAATAACAAACGCATGTGGTTACATTTTGCCAACACACACGTAGTTGGGTTCAGGCAACACAAGCACATGGTTGCTGTGGGAACAAAATTTGTCATTACCATATTAACATGTGATATTCTGCTTCTTTTCTTGTGCGTGAGGCTTCATTGTACCTGAACTGAACTGTGTCCTTGACGAGTTTCATCTGTGTGTGATAAACTTGCTGTGTATCTGTTCCCATGGCAGTTATCAGTAAACTGAAGGCCTCTCTTTTGCTCCTGCTGCTCTAAGTTTAAATTATATTATGTGACTGAATCTGTTCGTCCTTGTCAGACCGAGGGAGGACACTCCAGGTGTCAGAGCTCTGACCTGTCAGCTGAAGTAGATTGACCCTGTTAGAACTCTTATTATTCTGTTCTGTCACTTTGTTAAGTAACACAAAAGAAAACTTGATCGTTTGACTCTTTATTTGTTCACTTCTTCCACCACAGTTGGGTTTAGAAGAAGAGAACAGGCTTATAGCTCTGTACGTTCATAGGGGAAGCGAACGCTGGCCTCCTGGGTGAAAGTTGGTGGTTGTTGGACCCACTCACCCTACTCGGACTTTCGCCCTTCTTAACTTACGCTGTTGTCTCGTCGTGATTCCCCCTGACACCCTCGGGCGACATTACAGAATAACGGTGAACAGCTGCATGTCATGCTGAAGTGAAAGGATGGTTTTTTTTTCATCAGTGTCGGTATTCAATCACTTAAGAATGAGATTAGGTTGGAAATGCATGTGTAGAGACTTAGATCATACTGCATGAGATGTCTGAGAGTTCATAAACAGATGTTTTTTTAAGACGAATTTTGGCTTTTACCTTTATCAGATAGGACAGGTTTATCTTAAGATGGGGAGGAAGAGAGGTGGGATGAGATGCAGCAACGGACCACGGGATGGAATCGAACCGGCCTCTGCAGCAAGGACACAGCCTTTGTAAGTGGGGCTCCCGCTCTACCATGTGATCTACTGGGTGCCCTGTAAATGGATGTTTAGATAAAGTTTTGTTCAAGATAACACAGCCTGACGAGCTGCTTTTCAGAGCTTTTCAAAACAGAGTTACAAAATGTTTTACATGTCAACAATTAAGACGGACAACAGGAAAACAACAACTTTTAAAAGAACTGATTCAAACACTTTAGTGTATAAAAACAGAGGAAATAAGAGACAGTTTAAATGAAGTTAAAACTCAAGTAAAATCAGGAAAGACTCTCCCATAAAAGTACGTTTCACAATGGGACTGACGAGATCACTGACTCGGCCGACCTAATTTCCTTTCTATGTATAACATTAACAGAATTATCATATAAAATGTCTGATATCTGAGACACACGGTGCTTTGCTTGGCATTTATATTTAGTGCTGAAACCATTAGTTAATCAACAGATTGGTTGGTTGACAGCTAATTAACCGTCTTCCAATTAAGCAGATTGATAATCAATTTATTGTTGACGTTCAAGCTGGTTTCGGCTTTTTTTTAATGAATAACTTTTATTTTTTTACATCTTATATAGTTTTTTGGAGTGCACATTTAAGGGTAAAATACTGGGGAAGGCCTTTTTTATTTTGCTGAGTGACACACGCTACATATAGATTTTAACCTTGACTCAATCTGTATCAGTCCTTGTTTGCATTACAGTACGTGCGCTACAATCCACTTAGTGTCCCTGCACTTTTATCAGAGAATGGGGTTGTAGTGTCCTTGTGGGGAGGAAGTGATGATCCTTGTGTCCTCACTCCTGAAGATGTGCCATATGGACAGCTCTCTGCAGATCGAAGGGGCGATAACATGACGTAATGAACGACAGCCCGCAGAGCCTTGACTGTAGCACTCTTAAAACGTGTTCCTGGCTCATGTTCGGATGTTTCTTGGTTAAAGTGGAGCCACTCTGGAGCTCAGAGCGAGGCTGAAAGATGCTGCTCTTGCAATAACACTCTGAGTGCACTCACTGAGATGAAGGCCGTGATTGGACGAATCACTCCTGCCAGAGTGTTCAGGGTGAAATTGTCCTCTCTCACTCTGGTCAGCGAATCAATCTAACTGATTACCTGGGGGGTTTCACATCACACGTACACATCCTCCTCCATGTGAAGCCAATCCTTCTTGCTAACACCGCCTGTCCTTTCCTGTATGACTTCTTTCTCATTATAAAAATGGCTTTGTGTCATATTTTCCTGTTGGAAAGTGTTTGAAGCACAGCCGCTGATTAGACAGATCTCAGTTTCGACCGCAGCTGGTTTCCCTGAGCGCAGCCTCGGAGAATCTGTGCCGCTGGTTCTTGGAAGAATCCTGACATGCTTATCCCAGGTCAGAGGGTTCTTATGAAGGAAGAGAAGATGAAGAAGAGATATCAGTACTGAAGCTAACATGATGTGGAGCTGATATCTTAGTAACGTTAAAGGCAAATGAGCTGTCGGTGACTGGGTGATAGGAGTGAATAATGTCTGTTATTTTAAGGTGGAATAGGACCCAGGTCAGTGTTCGACTCCTGCTCTTACAGTCCATCCCTGCAGTGATGTTTGGGACGAGCATTTCCTTTAATTACAGTCACAGCCGTCACATCACGACACAAGAACTCTGTACCAAAGTCTGTAACGTGCCTGTTTCATCACACAGTGAAATTCTTTGCTCCTGAAGAAGCTGTTTGTCTCTAATAGAAGACAGGACTTTAACACAAATGAAGTTAAGCCATGCTGTCTCTGGAGGGGTATTTAAAGTCCCAGTAAAACTGTATTTAAGGAGCATTTGCCTCCTTAAGTTAAAGGGGCGCTCCACTATTTTTACACATCCAGTTTAATGTACTTGTTGTAAGGAGTTGTGTGATGTCTTCTGTGGCTCTGGAGGGAGCTTCTCAAAGCCTGAGAAGATACGAAGGGTATCTAGGACTGGGTTTGAAACCTAGATGATTCAGCAGACGCTTTTCATTGCAAACTGCAGGTGTGGGGCTTTAAAAGACGTAGGCACTTAGGAGGGGAGGGGGTGAGGCTACATCCACATTCATACATTTTTGGTTTAAACACAAAACATTTACGTCTGGCGCCACGCCTACACACTACTACCTCTGAAGGCCCTGACACACCAAGCTGATGGATGTCCATTGGTCAATGTTGGGCTGTCAGAGAGCGTCTGTCCCTCTAGTTGGTCCCTGTCGTTTTTTTTTCCTGCTGATTCAGCATGTTGAATCAGTGACGGCGAAGCCCATCGGTGAATGAAATCACTCTGATTGGCAGCTCAGCTCAGCGCATGAGAAAAGAGAGTGTATGAAAGTACAGTGTCAGCTGCACTCTTTATGATTAAGGTCAGTCCCACTTGTATATAAATATTACTTCTTGAAAACATTGAATGAATGAATGACTTTATTTCAAACCAAAAATAATAAAACATAGTAATAAAAAACAAACAAGGCAAAAATAACAGTGTCCGAAAAGGTGTAGGTAAAAGTAAAACTTACATGTCCCTACCTCTTTCTTACATTTCTTCTTTTAACTCACATATTATTTCAACAAATTCCCAAATTTATTTACAACTAATATAAACTATCCCTCGTTTATTTATCTCCTAATTAAATATATAAGTAATAAACAAAACAAATATGCACTCCTCTAACACAACCTTTCCTCGTCTACATATCTGCCAAAAATATCTTTTTTTGTGTAGTTTTTATAATTGATTATATTCATGCATTGTTTCAACTCATCACGTAGCCCATTCCACACGACCACCCCCACACACTGAAGTACACAGACTCTTAGTTGTATGAACACATTGTTCAGACAACATTTTTTGCATGTTGGCTGAAAAAATATTTTATTTCTCTGTTGTTAAAATGGCATTACATTCAGTGAGGAGCGCATAATGACTTGTGTAGGACTTGAAAACTTAAGGTTAAGGATTTGGGATTCTTTGCCTTGACTCAGGACTTGCCTGTCTTGACGTGGGACTTGAGTGCATAGACTTGAGACTTGCTTGTGACTTGCAAAACAATGACTTTGTCCCCGCTCTGCCTCAGAGTTTGTTTGCATCCCCTCATTGAAACCAGTGTTTATAGTCTTGAACTAAAGTTCCGAACGTCAGAGAGACCACCCTCCCTGCGGCGGGGAAAGCTGATCACCAGAGAGCTCAGCCTCCATCAGCCATGGGTTCACCTTCCCTGTCACCTCAGCCGATCAGCTCCCATGATGACTGATCACCAGAGAGAGCGTGACCTTTGAAGGCCTCACGAGTTAAAACCAGAGTTTACCCAGGCCACCTACGGAGACGTGAGCTTTAAAGGGTGCAGGGAAAGAATGTGTGTCGGTGTTTACCCTGTACAGTACTGTGCATCATCAACATAACTCTCTGCTAACTAGCTGATGTCTGGAGAGATTAACTGACAAATATTGAGTCCTCTAATGTAGTTGAGCAACACTGAGACATGCCAGTAAAATCCCATCTCATCCAAACATCTTTCACTTAAAGCCCCTTCAGTCTAAATAAAGGATTTAGTGTTTTGAGGTGTGGTTAATTTCTCTGCGTGGTTAGGGTTCGGCATCTCTCTGGTCTCATTAACCGCCCCCGCCCAGCTGTCTGTTTAACATGAGTATGACACGTCTGCAGCAGATCTGCTCAGAGCTGGAGATAAGGTGGGAAACCCCCATTGTTGGGTGGAGACTGGTGTTTGAGACCAGAAACAGACGTTTCCATAAACAGCAGAGATAAGCTATTGAGAGGACTCCTGTCCTGTCCGCTCCTCGTAGAACAGTTTATCTGGTGATCTTTAACGTTGTCCAAGCTGTAAACGTCCCAGCGGACCTCTCTTCATACATCAGTCATATCCAGGTTATTGACTTCACTCCAAATGCGTTTATTAAATTACCTTTCATTCCTGTAATTGCAGAACGAAGCACTGCTGTTTCTCTCTGTCAACACTGTGTGGGTGCTCTGTAATGAATAACTCTGTGATTTATGATCCTCACCCTCCCCTCTGAGTATGACACATGGGCCTGTTCAGAGCATCTCCATATCTTGAACCCTTCCAGGGACCTGGATAAATCCTCCGCGTCTCACAGGACCATAAATCTACACTTATTTTGTGTGGATCTATTGTCTGACACTCCCTGAAGTTTGTCTCCTCGCTGCGGGAGGATCCATCATGATAAGTAGCTGTGTGCTGTTGTAATGGCTGAATTGATGAGCGCTAATTGGCATCAAGAGACTGCCAGTAATGGACTTCAACGCCAGGCGTTTCACTGAAGGCGTAAACCAGATGGATTGATTAGGAAAATATCTCGTGTTCAGCAGCAGCAGCAGATCATGATTGATGCTGATGACGTTGGCTTTGCCTTGTGATTCAACCATAAATTACTTTTCTTGTTGAAAACCTCTTTTAAAGGTTAGTTTCCGCTTTATTTACCGCCTGTTTAAATGGAAAATGTCATGATGTGTGAGTTACTGCAAAATATCAGTAAATAGGCAAATTAAATGAAATGTCAAGAGATAATGAAGAAAAGCAGCCCAGTCACCAGAATAAATGCTGGTACAGATGCAGTACATTTGTACCTTGTTATGCAGCAGCAGTGTTGAAACCTTTCTTTACTGATCAACAATACTGTGGTTAATGTGTGGTGATGTTTAGGCACAAAAGACACTTGGTTGTGGTTTGGAAAAAATCACGTTATGGTTTAAAATATCAGGTTTTGCTTGCTGGAAATGGCATTATGTCTCAGGAAAGAACAGCTGTTTTTCATGGCACTATCTGTGGTGAAAAAACAGCAACATGTTGCTAAAAACATCCATGTTTGGTGCCTTAAAAGCCATCGAAAACAAAGCAATGACTCAAAACCACAACCCAGTTTTGTTGTTTGTTGGTCTTGAACAGTAGTCTGTAGTTTGGCAGGCATCTCACCAAGGTGTCGCACCAGGGACGTAAATATGGACAGTGCGGGCAGTGTGATGTGATGCACAGGGGCCCCCTGGGGTGGAAGGGCCTGTAGAGAGAGCGGGTGATTCAGATTGCCTCCTTGGAAATATACCTGTGTTCACAGATAAATGATATAAAAAAAAATTATTAATTTAAAAATGGTGCCATTTGCTGTATACGTCCTCAAAAAGGGCAAAACCCATCTGCGTCATGCTTTTACTTTTTATTTTTTTAAATAGTCAGGAGCTAGTTAAAACAAATTTATATGTGTTTTTTAACAGAGGCCATAAAATCTATACATATACCATAAAAACTATTCAATTAAATGAGTAGGTTTACCATTTTATTTGATACTGTTGTCAGATATGCAGTGATGATTGTTGGGTCATATGTTTGTTGATGTTGTCCAATGTCAGGTCGCTATTTGTGTCAATACATGCATGATAGCGTGCACTGGGTCATAACTTCCTTATGTCACTGTGCCATGCCGTCCACCGCCAGGGTTTCCCATGCATGCATTTATTTGTGGCCACCCGCCACGATTAAAACATCTGCTGCCACAAATATATTTTCCATCTTTGAAGCTGGGCCGTTCATTAGGAGCGCTACTGGAATATGTATGTATATGTTTGGTTGTTTATAGCACCACACTGTCGGAGTGCAGAGCAGCAGAACGTCAGGCGCATTGAAGGTGAAACTTAAAAGTTTGCATTCACTCGCAGCAGCTGCTCCTCTCTGATCTGGGGACTCGTTTATAAAACAGTGTGCAGGATCCATACTAAAACCAAAAGCCAAAAATGGCGTGCGCTAAAAAATACCGGACAGTTTCTGTAATCAGGCTTCCACCTCACCATCTGCATCGCCAATTTTCTGTCTCCAAAAATGTTCATAAGCATGGGTCAGAGTTTCTAATCAGTTATCCACCCTGTGAGTCAGCAACTGCTGCTGAGTAGAAAAAGAACTGATGGAGAGCTTTGGCTGCGTTACATTTACAGACGATTGTAGAGAGGGGACACAGCATGATACAAAGCTAACACCGCACATACTCTCTCATTCTGACCCCCGTCGGCTACATTTCTTTGGAAACGTTGATATGATGCGTATGAAACATACAAATGTTTATTTGTAACTTATTTGTGATTGGCAGAAACATACAGTGCGAACATTTTCCTCTACAAACATATATGACGGAGATTTCAAATACATGCGGATACATCGTTTTCACTGGATAACGAAATTACAGTATTTATGTACCGTATATTAAAAATGAACAGGAGATTTTTACCACCTACAAATGTCTATATTTTGCATGTAAAAAGGTGGGTGAACTTCTTTAAAAGTGGCTTTAGCTTCTACTACATCCCATATTTTCCTTCAGAGCCCAGTACAGTATCAGAGTGAATAATGGTACACATTTACCACTGTTTCTGAATGAGCGTGTGTGTCTGTGTGTGTGTATACAGCGTGTGTATGCTCTCTGGCTCTCTACAGCTGACTCATCATGTGCTGATCCCTGGTGGCCTCTCTGCATTCAGTGACCACACACACTCACACACACACATAGGGCCCGCAGGCTGCCGAGGTGTAGGGTCATGCTCCCTCGGGGGCAGCAGAGGACTCAGTGAGCGAGTGAGTGTCAGCTGCCAGCAGCAGTTTGTGCTGAGAGAACAGTGTAGAGGATAAGAAATGTCTCCCCTCATCCGTCAGCTAGCAGCAGCCTCTACATGTCCACAAACACACACACACACACACACACACACACACACAGTAACACCACACTGAACAGTGCTGTCGTGATGGGTGGGATTCACCACAGATAAGTGTTCAGCCTGTGAGAAACACCAGCTACAGTACAATACATTTCATTGGGTACCAGAACCAGCTCTTTAAAGTTGATTAACTTTCAGCTTCAGCTGGATGTCATGTCGTGCCAATTAACATATCCTCAAAACATTTTTCCTGCTGAAAAGAGGTTAAAAAACATCAATGTAGACGCTGATTGAATTGTTTGCATCTAGACCATATTTTACCAGGATTTGCTTTACTGACTTTGACCTGAGAATTGTGGTTGTGATTTCTTAGTAAGGCCCCAAAATGACGATAGGGTGTCATTGGCGCACTGAAGAGGATAAAAAATCTCACTATTGCAAATCCTGGTGAAATAACACTCAATCAACATCTACAAATAGTCGCTGAAAAAACTTTATTTCACTTTTGAACCATTTCTGAACGTCTGAACGACGTTTTTTTAAAAGTATTTTCAACGCCAAAATGTTTGCTTGGTATTGTGAACAAAATGCTAACACCTGCAAATAAACGACTAATAACAGAATAGAAATACACGTTAGTTGTTGAGCTCGGAGTAGAGCCGCTGCTCCTTCATGTTGAAGTGGTTCAACATCTGATCAGGATCCTCCTGGGCGCCTCCTGTTAGAGGTGTTCCAGGCACATCCCACTGGTAGGAGGCCCCGGGGCAGACCCAGAACACACTGGAGGGATTATATATCTCATCTGGCCTGGGAACGCCTTGGGGTCCTCCAGGAGGAGCTGGGAAGCATCACTGAGGAGAGGGACGTATGGAGTACTTTGCTTGGCCTGCTGCCCCCGTGACCTGGCTTCGGATAAGCGAATGAAAATGGGTGGATGGATGGATGGATGTAGCCTTTATGCTAATGTACTGTACATCAGTCTAGTACCCCACGGTTTCTTGTGGCTCATTGCTTAAACATGCTAACATAGGCTAATTAGAACTAAACAAAGTTCTGCTGAGGTTGATGGGACACAGCATATACAGTGTTTCTGCATGCGTATTGGAAATAAGTTAAGGGTTTACCGATGACAGCCGGTGGAATATTAATCAGTAATGCAGTAAATAAACACTCAAACAGCTTCAGATCACAGTTCTTAAAGGTGCAGTTATTACCCTCCGTCATCATTGTTTTGCCTAACCCTACAGACACGTTCATTGTCTGACAGAAGTGCTGAGTAAAACTGATGCAGTGTGCCACAGAGCCGTCATCAAACCCCTCCAGATCTCAGAGTGAGAGACGAGTTCATCATGACTGTGGCAGATATACACCGCTTCAAGCTACGTTCTTTTAAGCAGCATTTTCCTTGGATGTGGCTGAATTGATCTTCACTGGGGAGATCATGTTAGTGCAAGTCAGATGTAGGAGTGTGCGCCGTGAGTCAGGGAGGTGGAGGGAGGTGGAGGGAGCCGAGCGCAGCTGCCAGGATCCAGAAGAAACAGGAGCTAGGTGAGGGAGTCGGATGACTGCTGAAGCGGAGAGCATGAAGACACGGTGGCTGAGCTGACGTGGCTCTGCAGACCGCAGTATTAACATCCTGATGACTGCTTTCAAATATCCTATTCAGCATCTTTTTTTGTTTTTCCCTTTCATGACCAGACTGATGGTTCGCTCATTTTCCTGCTGATGAGACTTCCAAATATCGACAGAAACAATTCCAACTGTGGAAAATACCAACCAAAGTTATGTTGGGGATGGTGTCGTAACCACTGAAGGGAATGCTGATGGAAAGTTTACACACTGGCCTCTTCACTCCACACACAGATACTGATGGTGAAAAAGAAATACTAACACAAATAAGCAAAGAGCTGCGTTTGGACGGCTCATTCAGGCATGTGGCGTTTACTGTGCTAATAAAAAGTATCAGTCTAACTGGTATTTAACACCACCGCTGTACTTGTCAGCAGTTCCTCACAAGCTGACGAAGTCCTGACGTGTGTGCAGAGCACATAACTGTGTGCACAGGGTAAAGGTAATGAATGTGCTCTAAAATAGTTGTACATATTAACCCTTTAAGAACAGAAATCCCACAGATTGCAGTAGGAGATTGCTGCTTGCATGATCCTGTTTAAACAGATCTAAAATAAGAACCATAACGGCTTGAACATTCATCTTTTTAGCAGCAAAGAGCTAAAGCTGCTGTCCTCCCCATTATCACATCATTACCATATGTTACCTTACCTCACATGCAGTGCAAATGTGGTATGTTGCCATCATTATGCCCGAATTTCTCTGGGAATTTTCCCATAATGGCTGCGAGAGATCATTATTTGCACCATCCTGCATACACATCAATCTACAGTAAGAACCATAACAGCTTGAACATTCAGTCTTGTAGCAGCAGAAAGCTAACGCTTCTGTCTTCCCCATCACCACACTATACATTTATAATGACATCATTATGCTACGCTATGTGAGGTGCAAAAAAACAGCCCAATCAACTGATGGAGCAGCTGACTGATGAAGGGAGTCAGCTGATAGATCACATGATTCTTTTCTATGCAACCAATTGGCAAATCTCATTCAGGGCGCCCTATTTAAACTGCTCTGGCCTTACTACTGTTGCTGCTTCCTCTGCAAGCTGCTTTGCAACCTGTCTCACCCCAGCTCCTCCTTTTCATGCTGTCTGACTTATCAATGTCATTTCTGTTTGTCATTGCTGCTGCTCTGTTCTGTTCCCAGGGCTGCTGCTATCCCTGCCTCAGGCTTTCCATGTAGGCGCATGGAAGGGCAGAGGGGTGTGCTCTCTCCGCCTTAGGGTTTTCCATGTAGGCACGCAGAAGTGCGGAGAGATGTGCTCTCTATGCCTTAGGATTTCCACATAGGCACGTGGAAGGGCAAAGAGGTGTGCTCTCTCAGCCTTAGGCTTTCTGCATAGTCGCATGGAAGGGCGGAGAGGTTTGCTCTCCCTGCCATAGGCTTTCCACGTAGGCGCATGGAAGGGCAGAGAGGTGTGCTCTCTCAGCCTTAGGCTTTCTGCGTAGTCACATGGAAGGTCGGAGAGGTTTGCTCTCCCTGCCTTAGGCTTTCCTCATTTGCATGTGGAAGGGCAGAGAGGTTTGCTCTCTCCGCCTTTTTTTGTTTTTATTTTGTAAAATCTGATAGTAAACTTCAGATGTTTTGTTTCAATGACACAATTTCAATAGTTTTATCAATTCTTAAGGTTTATTGACTTGCATAATCTTTTAGCTCAGGTTGTACAGATTTTAGCGATAGGAAGCATTTGATGATACTCCAAGAAATGACATCACAACAAGATAAAAATACTAGTGTAGGCACTGGCAGACTGTTTCTGTTGCAGAGTTTAAAGGGTTAACAGAAGAAGCAGAAAAAAGTAGATAAATCTGTGGGCTGCATATGAAACCACTCATCAAAACTGAGCAAACACCTGTTTTCCATCATCATCGCTCGGTTGTGTCCTTGTCCGCAGCTCATGATGTAATCAGGTGCCTTTCTCCCAGGCTGTCAGTGTGTGTGTGTGTGTGACCAAAATAAAAGGACATCTGGCGTTGCTGTGCATCACCGCAGCCTCTTGTGTAATGGAGAAGTTTCTGTCTTTACCTTTCGCCTCATGTTCTCCACTGACGACAGGCGGGGATGTTATCTCTGCTCGCGCCGGAAAACCTTTCCCTCATAATCACGGCAGGACAATGCTGCTATATTGAGAAAGCAATAAACATGAGGGTGCTTATCTGTTCTGGAGCTGGTGGCACATGAAGGGGATGAATTAGTTATGTGCATTATGTGTTTTGACATTTCAAACTGGGATGGTGAGTGGATGTGATCGATAGCACCATAGAGACGGAGTGTGTTTGTTGGGTTTTGTCGTGTGAATACAGGCCTGATCAGCAGGAGGATCAACAACGTCTGTTCATGACTAACTGCTGTGGTGCTATTCTGTACCTGCTGCTGCACACCAGAGACACCTTTAACCAAAAACAACACGAGCAGGTTATTTTTATTCTTCATTCTTAACCGTCAGTGTACACGAACTACCACATGAACAGTGTTTGACCTTGAAAAATAGTTGATCGCGGTAAGAGTTGTGAGCGCTTTTGAGTACATCTGTCAAGTGCTATGCCTTTCAAAGCAGGATTGGGCACTTTGGGTCAGTGGAAATGAGCTATAAATACAAACCTGACATAATAAAGTGGATATGTCAACCTTATATTTAACTTATTTACACAATTAGCAGACAGGAGGCAACATTAGCGTCCATACTGAGCTTTGTTTGTGTCCACCTGATGAATGTAAGTCCAATAGTCACTCTCCTTTTAGCTCTTTGCTCTCTCTGTTTTTTGTCTCCACCAACTCCTGCGGGAAATTTCTGTCTCTTTAGCTGGTAACTGCATCACTATAGCCCTGTTTCCACCAAACACTTTCAGTATGCTACCTTTGAAACCAACAGTAACCCTTCAGACATGGTACCTAGACCCTCGGTCTGTTTAGCGTTTCCACTGCAAACCGTACCCTTGAATGTTTGCGGGGTTGTTGTCACTTACTCGCTGTATTTCCTCATCAGTGATGACACAGATGGAAGTCTGCACCTGGTTCATCGTCCACAGAACGAGGCTGCACGCCCACATTTTCAGAACAAAATACAACAGGCTGCAGTGAGAGTCTCTCTCCATGGGATATTTAAAAATAGCAGCTTTGTGCATTTAGTCCTTCTCAGGCAAGCTCAGGGGTTTAGTGTTGCTGTAGCCTGACGCTACGTGACCCTTTTTTCCCAGAGTGAGGATTAGAATACATGCAGTCCACATAACTCGGCTGAAAGTAATATATATTAATGCTTGAAGATCCAATCATTACTAAAAGCGTCTGTCATATAAAAACTAAAGTAATCCAAGAGCTCCTCCCCCTATCTCTAAGGCTGAGCCCAGACACCTCACAGAGGAAACTCGTCTCGGCCACTTGTATCCGCGATCTCATCCTTTCGGTCACTACCCAGAGCTCATGACCATAGGTGAGGGCTGGGACGTAGATGGACCAGTAAATAGAAAGCTTCGCCTTCTGACTCAGCTCTCTCTTCACCACATATGTCCAGCACAGCGCCAGCATCACTGCAGATGCCAAACCTCCGATCCATCACACGCTCCATTCTGCCCTCACTCGTGAACAAGACCCCGAGATACTTGAACTCTCTTGCTTGAGGCAGTAACTCTCTCCCAACCTGGACTAAGCAATGCGCTGTTTTCCAGCCTCAGACTTGGCCTCTCAAAATCAGCTTGGGAAAGTGTATGTGCCCGTCAACCGGACAGTCTTCAGATGACTGTCATGAATCCACCTGAAAACCTAAAATGAGTCATGGGCTGTCTGGACCGGTACATTTGCCACAAACAAACATCTACCAAACTGAATATTCTTTGAATAAGAGATTCATCAGTTTGTTTACTGTGGGCTTAAAAACGTCCCCAAACAGCCTTTTTAAGCATCTTATCTCTTTAATTGGATGTATTTCCTGTAGACGCAGGATGTCAGGGAGAGTCACATCAGATAGTACAACTGTGTGAGCCGATGGGATTTCATTTAACGAGAGGAGACAGACTCATTTGATGTTGGGGGTATTTTACTAATTAAAAATGTCATTTACACTTCTGATGCAGCTTCCTGCTTTCCAGAAAGGGAAAAGAAATCCTTAGATTTTGAAATGCAAATACAAATGTGCAGCTTATAAATATCTCATTTTGGTGCAAAACCCAAACTTCTGTGATACTTAAAGGTCCTTACCCCACGCCGCCTTCTGTAAAGCTCATCCATCATCATTTTTATGTAGTGACCAGGGACTCTGTGCCCTCAGGCTTTGTTTCTGTCTGACTGTGGCGATGATGATGTCGTCTGAGTCAGCAAAGCCTCTGTGTGTCGCCAGCTCCTGTTTGAGCACTTTGCACTGTGTTTGTCCCCCGACGCTGTCAGAACAACTCTGATGCCTGTTCTCACCTCGCTTACCTCTCTGAGGGCTGTTACATCAGTCCTCTCTGTCCAACATGGACGCTGCTAACAGTCACACACAGTTTTTGGATGACTGCTTCATCGGCCCATTTAACAAAATAGTTTGACGTTTTGGATACTCACATGAAAGTTGTCGCAGTGTCCAAAGTTGCATATGACAGAGGCCTACCCAATGGGTGTACAATCGTTCATCGTACTTGTGTGTGAACAAACATTAGTACGGATCTTTTCTACTAAACACTAATCTGTACTTTCCATGTCACCTCCTGAGAGGGGCTGATAGTCTGGTGACCTGTCCAGGGTGTACCCCACCTCTTGCTCAATGTCAGCTGGGATAGGCTCCAGTCCCTCCACGACCCCTAACAGGATAAGCAGGTTACAGAAAATGAATGAATGAACTTCCTGGGAGCCTTCTTGCCAGTTAGAGATGCGTAACCATGGTAACCTGTGTCAACCTCAGCTCTACTGGTATTTTAAATACAATCTGTGCCTGCGACAGAGTCACACACAAACAAAGGGACAGAGCTAACTGTTAGCATCACTTGGCTAACGTTCCAATGTCTTCTGGCGGACGTAGAGTCCAGTGTTTGCATTCAGTATTATTTCACCAGACCTAACGTGCTTTAAGTTTCATACTAAGATTCTGTGCACACTAAAAATCTCACAAAGTGTATTAGCAGCAGTGGTTAGCATTGTCGCCTCACAGCAAGAGGGCTCCTGGTCCAAACCCAATGTGGGGGATCTGTGCGGAGTTTGCGTGTTCTCCCCATTTTTTGTCCCGGGTACTCCAGCTTCCTCCCACAGTCCAAAGACATGCAGGTTAATTGGTGACTCTAAATTGTCCGTAGGTGTGAATGTGAGTGTGAATGGTTGTCTGTCTCTATGTGTCAGCCCTGTGATAGTCTGGTGACCTGTCCAGGGTAAAGCCTGCCTCTCACCCAGTGTCAGCTGGGATAGGCTCCACCCCCCATGACCCCTAACAGGAAAAGCTTTCACAGAAAATAAATGAATGAATGATTTAGCTTACTAAACAGCCTGTTACCAAGGGTGTAGGTGTTGTTTCAACATCTGGGGGGACATGCATAAAACCTGGAGTTTTGTAGTCCTCCCTAGAAAAGGCATCAAACACTTAATATCCTACATTCTGGTGAATGTTTATGCTTCAATTTTTGCCTTCTCTACATCAATTTATGTGGGACATGTCTTTAATTTTGTCAAAATAAAAGTCCTCTGCTACTTCAATTGTTTGATCTAAATGTTGTTCTAAATATTGAGGGGTACTAGTCCACTATGTCCCCCTGGAATCAATACCTGTGCCTGTTAGTATAGAATTTTGAAGCAGGAAGTAACCAGTGTCAATGAAACTCTTTGCAATAAAGTGATGTTTCCCAAAATATAAGTGTCATTCATTTCATTAATGATGCACAGTCACTTAATAATCAGCCTGTGCTCAGTAGATCATTGATGTACCTTGCTAACATGTTAGCATACTTTGAGAGATCGTGGGCCAAATTTCGTGAGTTTTAAGGTACACTGACTCAAACACTTCTAGTGAACCTCACAGAGCTTGGTTAATGCCTTTACGCTGACCCTTTATGTAACTTCCTGTGAAACAAAATTAACCCAGATGACGTCTGTGCTGGTTTCCAGGCTGTATGCTGTGTTTTGGCCAGTCGGCCTTCTTCCGCTTCAACCACCCTGAAGAAGCCTTCAGGATGAAGAGCATGGTGCCCCAGGGAGGAGGTGTCTCCGCCGGGGACTACAGACTATGTCCAGGTACTGTACGATCACACACTCTCATATTTCACCCTACTCAGTATTTCACTGTATTTTCGGCCTGTTTTCACTCGGCAGCGCCACCTTTAACATCTCGTCAGGGTTTCCTTCTTCCATGAACATGAGCCCAGGGTGAATACAAGCACACTGACCTTTTGTCACATGAATAATGAAGCCTAAAAAGACAATTTCTCCTCCTGGAGTTCCAGTTTCAGTTTGGCCTGTGTGAATGAATGGGCTGGATTGTTGCAGAGCCCAACAGGCGGGTGTTGAGGTGGAGCAGCAGGGCAGTGTATTTTACAGGTGGATGTTTGCACAGCAGTAAACCGCCAGCATTCTTGCTTTTTTATAGTCTGGCAGGGGCGGAGGAGGTGTGCAAGCACCAGGCCTGTTCATTTAGAGATAGCAATAATGGTCAATACCTGGCTCTAATAATAGGAGCAATAATAACCTGCGATGTAATTTCATTTTCTTTTTGCAGATTTAGTTTTTATTTTGATTATTTGTTGTTTTTCTTGAGTTTCTTCCTGCTTTAAAGACTGTAGCTGTAAAACTACTTTTCCACGCTGACAAAAGAAATATTTCATGCGATATACAAACTTCTTTTTACTTTCAGGCCCAACAAAGGTCATATTTGAACATAACTGCGTCAAATAAAAGGCATGACCTGCCTAGAAAACCTGTTTGCAGCTCTGTTACAACAGCCTTGTTGTCAGTATCAGCCTTTAAAATGCAGTACCCGTTGAACCCTGCAGCCTGAATGGTGCCCAGCTGGGACCTGGTGCTGGAGTTCACACCATGCATGTTTTATGAGCATCTCATTCCTCTGCGTCTCCAGGCAGAGTTTTCAGCTGTTTGCGTGTTTGTGTATGTGCATGCTGAGTGCTCCTCCTGGCAGACGCACAACTGTAAGTGTACCTTTTCTTGGCCGGCTCTACTACCAGGGATCTGTCATAGCATCTTGTTATTCCCCTCCTTTAACCGTTGACGCTGCCTGCCACTGGGGGAACGTGTAAGTATAGGACACAGTCACGCTGGCTGCCGTGGACGTCCTGATCCAGTAATGAAAGCCTTCCGTTGTTTAGAAACATATCATTTTCCTCAATTATGCATTCCTGAGTTGTTTATACCACTCCCATGATAATCTTGGCATATCTGTCATATCTAAGTACTTGGAAGTGCTTTGAAATCACACTCCTTATCTTCTAGCACCGGGGCTATTATGGAGGGCAAACCCAGCTAAACCAATGAGCCCCAGTGTTTTAAAGGATATACATTTTCCAGCTTTTCTGTCCCTAATTAAAAGAAAAAAGATACTCATTTCCAGTACACGTAAATCAAGGCTGAACCCTTCTGGTATGCAGTGTTATGGTTGGCATACTCATTAACCCCCTCAAAATACCTGAGAGTACAAAAGCTTGTCACTGTGATAGTACCATAAATGTATTAAAGGAATACTTCACTCTCCAAGGGACCATTTGTATATCAATTATTCAATCTGTGTTACGTTAAATTTGTTAAGAAAACTTTGTGTTCATTTCACGCCTCCATGTAACCGAAGAATCCAAAAATGAAGAAAATTCTTGATGAATTGAAGTCATAGGGGTCCACGTTTAACAACAACAAAACTATATCAAAACAATTGTTTACAAACTCTCACACAACTCATGCATTATAATCCAAGCCTCATATGCTCAGCCCTTTCCAACAGGGAACTGAACAGAAAGTGAAATATATCTGTGCTCTCTTCAAAGCCAGACTCCATTGACAAAAACAGTAATTTTAAACTTAAGGAACACAGGAGCTGCTGATCTGCTGCTGCCATGATCTGTACTTTGTTTGTGTTATCGTGTGACTTTGTGTTTTTTAAAGGTCAGTTTGGATTCACCAAAGTCACACATTAACACAAACAAACTCAGAGATTGAGGCAGCAGTAGACCAGCAGCTCCTGTGTTCAGCAGGATAAAATTACTGTTTTTGTCAATGGAGTCTGGCTTTGAAGAGAGCAAAGATAAGTTTCACTTTTATTTAAGTTCTCAGTTGGACAGGGCCATCTGTTGGGAAAGCACTGAGCATATGACTGGATAAATGAGACTTTGATTATACGGAATTAGTTATGAGAGAGTGTAAATGGATGTTTTGATATAACTTTGATGTTAAACGCGGACCCCTATGACTATTTAATCCATCAGGAATTTCCTCCATTTTTGGATTCCTCAGTCACTGTGGAGGCATGTGAGGGATTCAGCATCACAGGGGTTGATCAGATGATATACAAGTGGTTATTTGGGGGAGGTGAAGTATTCCTTTAAGCAAACTGGATCCCATCTATGAACATGTTCCACTGAAAGTTGCTCACTGAGCAGAAAACGAAAAAGAGTCTTTCCCTGGCTGAGCTGGCCGGCCCACACACACATAACGGACCAACGATAATTCACTGATGCGGATTTTTAAAATTTTATTGAACATAAAGGTTAAAACATTGGCCCGGCTCTGTCCCTTGAGGACTGAGCAGTACCCTGTAAAAGCAGAAGTCAGAACACTTTCTTCCAACACAGATTTTATACCTCTATAATTACAGTATAACTTTCCACAGGAACCACAACCTACCTATAAATGATGGAGTAATTATTAAGGAATGAGAAACTCTACCTACCTGTTTTTATTCAGTTGAAATGACCCGTGCCTCGTCTCGGCCTGGGGAGGATGTGTAGGTATAAAGGACAGTGGAGACAGACGGGATCCTTCACTGACTTCCCTCCACCTTGAAACATCAGTCAGTGAGCTGCCTTTGCTGACTCTGTTAACTTTACCCTTTAACATTATGCGGTCTTTGGGTTTTGGACTCTTGGTTGGACAAATGTAGCAATTTGAAGATGTCACTTTGGACCCATAAAAATTCTGATGAGCATTTTTTACAATTTTTTGACATTTTATAGATGAAGCAATTAATTGTGAAAATAGAGATAGAAAATAATCGTTAGTCGCGACCAAATAATGCACATTTTCATTTAATTTAATTTTGATTTTATTTTATCTAATTTTATTTTATTTAGGTTTATTTTATTGTTTTATTTTATTTTATTTTATTTCATTTTATTCTATTTAATTTGATATAATTTTATTTTATCTCATTTTCATTTATTGAGGTTTATTTTTTATTATATTATATTACATTATATTATTTTATTTTATTTAGGTTTATTTTATATTATATTGTATTATTTTATTTTATTTTACTTAGGTTTATTTTATTTTATATTATTGCTTTATATTTACATACTTCTTGTGGAACTTCTCATTCTTACGTCATGTAATTCTCTATTCTTTACATCGGAGCGATCGTAACGGATCATGATTGCCCCTCTGGGATCAATAAAGTATTTCTGATTCTGATTCTCCATCGCTGTGGCAGCAGGAAACAGGAAACAGCTGCGGCAGCTTGACTACAAGTAAGGGTCGGTCGAAGGGACAAAAAAGCAGCACGTGATGTAAAAAAAAAATAAATAAATAAAATAAATGATGTGTTATGTTCAGACCTTAATCACATTGTGACAGACAACCCGATCAGTACTAATTATAATTAATTATACTATTATAGAAAAAAGCTGGTGTCACTGATGGCTTCTGATCAGCTTTAAAGATATTTTGTATCTATACGGTTATTATAAAGTTACACACCTGCTGCCATGAAGTCACGTCATTATGTTATTATATTCGCCTGTTACGATAAATTGTGCAGAGTGCACTTTTCAGTATAAAATGTCCTCGTCTTGTGTTTCTGATTTTGAAACACTGCAGTGCTCCTGTATCTTTATGATGCCGCTCACATTCACCTGACTGTTGTTCAGTTTTGGCGAGCGTTGCCAGGTTGGTGACGGTCCACTGACCAGCTGTCTTTAGGCAGCCGTCTTTCATCTACCACCTCTTCACTGATTGGACACTTCCTGTGTCCCTCTGCCCGTCCCGCAGACGTCGCTGTGCCTCCGAGCTGCTTACTTAAAGAGGCCGTTGGCTGGAGTTACAGTATCTTTTTCAGAGACTATTTATAAACCTCCAGTCCCATTCTACTGTCTGCCATCTCTGCACCCTCCCTCCCTCCCCGGGTTTCCCCTCCGGTCCCTTCCTGCACCCACCCACCGTCCCTCTGTGTTGGAGCCTCCCTTTCTTTATAAAAGGCCTTTATCTTCCTGTGATTTGGCTGCTGCTTCTGTCACTGGCTGCTTGACAGTCTGCTCGCTGAAGGCACGGCTGAATGCTGGTGATGCAGTTATTATGGTCGAACCATGGCACAACCACATGTTGAATCTCTGATGTTCAAATGTTTTGCAGTAAAAAACAAACGTCCGTCAGTGAAATAGGACTGGACAATTTTGGAGAACAAACAGAGAAGGTTTTTGCCATTGAAGGCAGTCAGCACCTCTCCCCTGCCCCTTCATTTCCATTTCCAAACCAGATAGAGCCCACATTTCCATCCCTGAGGAAAGTCTCTCTTTTCCTTGAATATTTCACCACAGTGTATCAGCGAGGTCTCCGCTGAGTGATTTGTGTGGAAAAGTTAAGCCAGAAAACCTAAAGCACACACAGCCTGTAAATGACTGTGATTTCTGTTTAACCCTTTCAGAGTTCTTTGTTGTAATAAACTGTACACAACCTTCTTCATCTCAGGTAACTGGACTTTGAGTTTCTTGAAGACGTTTCACCTCTCGTCCAAGAGGCCTTACAGTTCTTAAGTTCTCCCTCAGTGAACTGAAGATGGAGGAGAAGCTCCTGGACCAACTGGTGGACCAACTGGTGGTACTCCCCGCGATCCACCCTATTTTTTAGGGTCTCATGTACCCACATAGATTTCTGTTTCCCAGTTCTTCCTCAGTGAACTGAAGAACTAAAGAAGGATTGGGAAACAGAGATCTGTGTGGGTACATGAGACCCTAAAAAAGAGGGTGGATCGCGGCAAGTACCACCAGTTGGTCCAGGAGCTTCTCCTCCATGATGGCTGTTTCCAGACATATTCAACAACCACTACCACCAGTTTCTCCACCATTGTTTACCAACTGTAAACTTGTTTTCATGACCACCACAGAAGGACCTATACATGCAGTAAATTGAGAGATGTCATAGCAAAGGGCTGCCATGGACAGCCATCCCGATCAGTTGGGGGTAGAACACTTTGCTCAAGGACACCTCGTCAGTGCCCACAAAGTGAACTGGCACCTCTCCAGCCACCAGTCCATGCTCCATATTTGGTTCGCCCAGGCCACCCTCCAGTTCCCAACCCAAGTCCCCTATGGACTGAGCTACTGCCGCCCCGATTTGAGAGGCCTGTCTCTCCGATCATCTGATTGGACAATGGTTAAAAAGCAAAGATGACGTAGGGCGCTTTTCTGCTCTTAGTGGAAGATTTTTCAGCTCGAGACGTTCAGAGTGCTCCGGCAAAAACACCAGGCATCTAGAGCGCAGAAACATGAGGCACGTAGCGACGCAAAAACAACGAGCAAAAAGCTTCATTCTCTTTAAAAACAATTATAATTGTAAAAAGCCGCCTCCAGCTGCTAAAACGCCGTCTGTGAGAGTGAGGCCTGAAGCAGCATAAAATGAAAATACTCCAGTATAACTTTTACTGATAGCAGGTGCAAAGTATTCTGTTTCTATGTAACCGGTGGACTCTAGTGTTGTTGATATGAAGAGGCCCAGACTGTCGATATCTTTGGGGGCGATCTCCATTTATTCCTGACAGCAAGAGGTAACAAGAAAACCCTCCGTCAATAACGACCAGATAACTCGAGCCCCTCTCCCACGGAGAACAATCGCAAAAGGGAAGAGACAAGGTCGTAGACACCCCTTATAGGTGGGGTACCCCTGAAGGTGAACGTAGGGGTACAGAAACTGAGTATCAAATGTTCCACATATTGACTAAGAGGTCTAAGCGTTTCACGTAATAACAACTGAAACAAATTTTGTGTAATTACTTGTGTAAATACTTAATATTACAAATGTACATTTGACTTTGTCACACATATTACTGCTGTATAATGGACCCTGTACATGTACTCAATAATAATTATAACAACTACTAATAGTCTTCAACATCATGATTTATAAATAATCTGGAAAATAAAATTTTAAAAAAGTGGTATAAGGTAAATAAGGTGCCAGAGTGCATTTTTAAAAAGCACTGAATAGAGCTTGTTCATTAAAAATGAATAAATAAATAAATAAAAACTCACAGGGAGGATCTCTCCAGGGTCCCCCCCACAGGGGTCTGGGATAAACCCCAGATGCCCTTGAATCCTAAAAACGCCCCTTGTATGGAAAATTACAGCTCATTTAAAGGGATTAACTTCCATCAAAAACTCCCTTTTCTCCTTGGAAGTTGTGCTGCTCTGATAATCAGACCTAATTATAAACACTGTCCTAACTGTCACTGGATAACAACAGTCAGTAGGCCTCTCCATTTTCCAATTTATCCAATATTTTTTTTTAATGCCAGTAAAATATGAGCACAGGGCCCCAGTTTGTTGTTCAGATGTGCAATTTGATGATGCTGTCTCATCTCAAACTGACACAATTGGCATTATAGAGACAATAACAATGACAAAGCCATAAAAGCCTCTACTGTGACTCTGTAAAACAGCGCTGTAAATCTCGCAGTGGTTCACATCACCCTGGAAAGGAAGCGCTGTGTCAAGGCGGACATGCCGCCGGAAGTTTGACGATTTTACCTTCAAAATAAGATAAATGTATCGCCTGAGGAGAACTGCGAGTTTAAGAGCGACTGTCTTTCTGAGCTTATGGTGACATATTTGAATGTGTATGTGACTTAAACGTACATGTACGATGTACTTTACGATGACAGCACAAAGTCGTACAGACGTGGACTTAAAGTGAGTTTTATTTTGAAGGTTTTGACCGGTAAAGCGGTGTCACATTGTAGGAAACTTGACGGAAGTGGTACCGCAGGCAGCAGCGGTGCCGAGCGCCTCAACCCCGGCTGAAATATCACCTCGGTGGTGAATCTCCATATCTCCCTCGGTGTGTGTCGAGCCAGGCACGACAGGGCTCCGTCACACCCGGTGTGTGGCCGGTGTCCGGAGGATGTGGGCCTCAGTGTGTGTCATATAGCAGGTGAACCGCACTGAAACTGACCGGGTCGCAGTTTTATTCCTTCATGTGAGTAACCCTACTGCTTGATGCCTGAGGAGAAGTGATACGAACCGGTCACACGCCAAACTCCATTAAAAAATCTGCCGGTTTTAGGTTCATTTGCTTTTCCGGAAAAATCCTCATAGCGGAGGACATCCTTACATACCTAGTGCGATTCACTGGGATTTCATGATGTATTCGGCATACAGGTGATCCATAAATATGCAGTCATTTGGAAAAATAATCACATTGCTTTTGCTTGGATCTCAATGTGTCTTGAAGAAGGGACATTCAGGGAATGACAGATGAATTAAGCGTATGTTTTAGGAACTAAAGCTCAATGGCGATGGAAATGATGCCGAATTGTAGAGGTCATCACATGTAACAAAATGTCTCAGTGGTGTTTTAAGAAACACGCACATTCACCGGCAGTTAGGCTAACATGAATAAATAATCCGATTTTTAAATGAAGTTTGGCATGGTGCACTCGAGGCGATAGTCTTTATCCCATGACATCATTGCACGGGCTTTCCCTCAGCAAACGGTTGCTTTTATTTTTGTCACCCCACCCCCCCTCGTTTTTCACTCTGTACATAAAAATCAAGCCGGTTTGTTGCCTGTGAGACACGATGTGACATTGACATTCATGCGTTGCACAGCGGCAATAGCTGTTATTGTGACAGCTGCAGACCCAGTGTTGCAAAAATCTGCATGTAAATACAATCAGATTTAATTGTGGACAGGCAGAGCTTCATTGTATGGCAGAGTCATTATAGGGGAGCAGGCAGGAAGCTGCTCCCATCTCTGTTGAACAAGCCCAGCTAATGCATTATTTGTGGAGCTTCTATATTTCAGAGCAGTTTTGCTATTGGGACATCTCCCTGTGACATCATCTCTACAGAGGGACAAATCTGACTCCTATGTCACACTGCTCTGTGTGTCATTACCCTCAGTCATCTTGTATGATTTCTAATGTTGTTACATCAATATTGACATGACGGCTCCATCCTCCCGTTGTCCTCTGTTACCTCAGTGTTTGCACTAATGACTCCACGCTACAATTACCCTCATGTTTCCGTTTAAACAGACAACAAGTCCATTTAAACAGATTTCATTTAGCATTAATAAAACCTGATCTGTGCTCTGATCCCTGCCTCGAGGCCACGCTGCTGAAGCTCCCACGTGGCCGTGTGTTTCTGTTGTAATAATCTACTATACTGACATTAGAGAGAGGCGGTTAAGATTAGATTACCCGCTCCGTGTCCTATGTTGCTTTCGGGCCACGCAATAATTGGGTTATGTAGGCACATTTTCTCCTGATCCCTATCCAACGCACAGGCCTGTCTGTCTGCTCATCTCCTTGGCTGTGTCCTTCCTTCTTCCCTCACCACTAATCCATCCTCTTTCCTTGTGCCTACCTGTTTGCATGGCTCCCACTCTGGGATTAATTTTATGGTGATTTTGACATATCAAGTAGGGACAGGGTTTTGACATGCGGGTTCTTTAATATCTTGATGTTTAAATTTGGAGAGGTCAGGGACCTCAGTTGCTCCGATAAAGGGGTTTATTTGGGTTTTTTTTCCTTGTCCGCTGTGAGGGTCCAAAGGACAGAGGGATATCGTATGCTGTAAAGCCCTCGGAGGCAGATTGTGACTTGTAATACTGGGCTTCATAAATAAATTTGGACTAAAAAATTGAATTGAATTAAACCCAGGAAACCATTGACCCTGTTAGATATTCTCTGCACTGAAACCTATCCAAAACAGGAAGGAAAGAACATTTTGCGGTCATGACAGCACCTCAAATTAGTTCTGGAAAGTCATGAAGAAGTCATCGCGGCTACGACAGGCATCCTTTAAGGACAAATGAGTTCAGACAATGCGGGGAATTTCACTGCCCTATTTTATCACCTTCTGGACTTCCACTATCGCTGAGGGAAAGTCTGGTGAGATTAGGTCATACAGCACATTTGTATGAGACCTTATCACAGATAATATTAGGTAATCCATTGATAATACAGTGTTACACTCTTAAAGTAAGAGTCTTAAAGCTGCTTGTGATAAAGACAACTGTGAGAAAGATATGTTTTACTGGCAAGGAAGACAAGGAATGACATTGTAAAGCAGGCATGTCCAAAGTGTGTCCTTGGGGCCAATCGTGGCCCGTGGATCGATTTTAAAAGCCTGTGGCCTGTTCAATATACCATATTCAGCCCACCACACAATATTTGTTTATCAAGCAAGAATCATTTGGACCGCTGGTTAAGATTTTGTTTGAATTCTCCAGTTCCAGGATAATTTAGGGTGCTTTCAGACCTGTCGTTGTCTCCTTTGGTCTGAATCAGGGACTCATGTTGGTACAAAGTTGTATAATTGCCTAGAGTTGGTTCGTGTTCTCACGGCAGCATTTACAAGCGGACCAGATCAAATGCCTTGTGTGAGAAAGCTGCTCTTGATTGGTCAGAATTTCCATGTGGGAAAAATCCAGGAAGTAAAGAAAACGTTGAAGAAGAGTACACTTGCAAGATAAATGTGACACTTTCTAATGTCACAATGGAGGGACAACTACGCAGGTTGATTTTAGTGCTGCTCATCGTGGACTATATTGCTGTCATTGTTCATTTGAGTCAAAGCATACAGTTTGAAAACGAGGCGCAGCTCCAACTAGAAAACAATGTTTTGATGCATTGGATGTGCTGAATGTGAATTTTAAGGCAGTACAGGAGGAGGCGCACATTAATAATCCTCCAGGACTGTAACATGCTCATGTTTAACCCAAACAATGTGTCATGTGACTGCAGTTGCTTCAGATCCAGGTCGGAACACGTTCTCACCACAAACCAACCGCACCAGAGTTCGTTTGTAACCAGACTGAGACCACCTCTTCAAGAAGGTCTCAGTCCGGTTGTTTTGGTGACACCTGAGTGTGACTGCTGTGTTCACACCTGCCCAAACGAACTGCACTGAGGGGGCAAATGAACTGGAGTTTGATTGAACTGAACCAAACAGGGCAGGTGTGAAAGCACTCTTAGACTCCGCATCCCAACTCTGCTGCACAAGAGACTGAACATGACTGTATTCCAGTTTGTACCTATTGTGTTGTGTAAGACAAAGCCCAATGACAGTTGTTTTTCTTCCCCTCAGACACGGAGAGCTTGGTCAATGGGAATCACCAGGCCAGTCCCGCCCAGTCTCCCCCAGCTCCTGGAGACAAAGTCCAGTCTGAGCACAGTGCAATCGTCAGCTCTATTGAGAAGGACCTCCAGGACATCATGGACTCCCTAGTCATGGATGACCCCCAGCCTTCTTCCTCGGAGGGCAAAAAGCCTCCTGGAGGCATTCCCCACTCACCGCTGTCGCCCATGGTCAATGGAGGGGGCAGGTACCTGCTGTCCCCTCCCACCAGCCCAGGGGCCATGTCCTGTGGGGTCCAGCTATGAGAATACATCCCCACCCTTCTCTCCCCTCTCCTCCCCATCAGCGGCCAGCAGTGGGAGCTTTACAAGCCCGTCTCCAAGTGGAGGACCCCAGGACCAGAGTTCTTCTCTGCCGCCAGTGCCTGTACGCTCCTCTAGCTACAACTTCACCACCCAGCCTCCGCCTGTACCCCAGCCACGGACCATACTGCCTAACTTCAGCAGCGGTGGGGCGGGCCAGAAGGTTCAGGAAAGCCCCAGGCTGCAGAGGAAGGTCTTAACAGAGGCCCCTCCGAGCCCTAAGCCAAGCCGCAGAGGACTAGGCCAAGATGGGTCTGAGAGCCCCCGACAGACTCCTTTGTCCTCTTGTGAATCTCTCAGTAGTAGAAATGTTGTGCCAAGTAGCCCCAGACTCACTCCCAAATTCCCTTCCTGTCCATCCCCATCTCCCTCCAGTCCCAGGACCAAGGCAGCCACAGTGCTCCAGGAAAGGCCTGCCAGCCCTTTCAGAGAACAGACCAGTCTAGCTGATTGCCCCCTAAACTCCAGCCCCTCCAGGCAGCTTTCTCAACCCACCAGAGCCTTCCAGCCTCCCCTGGACCCCATCGTCCACATCATCCAAGGATCGCCGCTCCAGCAGCATTCACGTTCGCTGCAGCCCCCTGAGAGCCCTCGCATGGCCAGGAGAAACATGGAGCTAAATGGCGGCAGTGGAGGGGTTAGCAGTATGAGAGAGCTGCCCCCTCTCAGCCCCTCCATGGCTCGGAGAGGGGTTCCAGTACTTCCAGGGGCGCTCCCAGGGACTATGCCTTCCTTGAGGACTCCAGATAGCCCCTCAGGTCTGAGCAAGCTTATCCCAGAGAGTCCCAGGCTCCGACGCAAGACCGGATCTATGTCCGAGGAGCCTACATGCAGCAGGGGGATCCGAGACCGCAGTCCGTCGCCTACCTCTATGATGATGGAGGGCGGTGGCAGTGTAGGAGCACGGAAGGCGAGTTTTGGGAATTCCCTGTCACCTGCGTACAGTCTGGGCTCCCTTGCCTGGCTCGTCCCCCGTGGCCAGCCCCAGGACCCACAGGAAGATGTCCTCAGGGAGACCCCACCCTGGGATGAGGGAGAGGAAGAACAGCATCACAGAGATCAGTGACAACGAGGACGAGCTGCTGGAGTACCACCGACGACAGAGAGAGGAGAGACTTCGAGAGCAGGAAATGGAGAGACTGGTGAGTCGGGAACACACGTCACAAGGAAACTACTCATATTTAGTTTACATTTTAAAAGAACACATTTCAGTCATGTACCTGATACACCATTTAACTTAAAGGTTAAAACACATTTACTTGATACATCACAGGGTTTGTGCACATTTTATGACTTAAGTATTACTGTAGAGTAGTTTTATACCGGACAGCTTATCTTGATCCCATCAGGGTTTTTCAGGCTTATCCAGATGTTGCAACACTCATATCACCTTTTCACTAAAGATGGTTTTCAGATCAGTCTTGCAAATACAGCTGTGACCAGTGATTATTTCCTTCATCTGTGAATCTGTTGAAAATTTCACAAATATTTGTTTAACCCAGTGGTTCTCAATCGGTGTGCCGTGATGCTAATCCAAGTGTGCTATGGGATTTTGTGATAACCACACATTATTATTGCAATATCCAACTGGGCCTATACAAAAAGTTATGAACATACTGTATTAGTATGCTGTGGGCGCCCATTTCCTAATAAAGAGGCAATGTAATTTAACTAAAAAAAAACCTTCACGGGGAACCTGTTTGACGCCGTTTGCACATGGGAATTATAAGTGTGTGACACATCAAAAGCCCTGATTGGCAGCCAGTGTGAGAGATGATAACATTTAAAAGGAGAAGGCTGTGATCGGGACAATGGTTCACTTTATTGTTGGGAGCAAATTACAACAAAGCACCAGTGAAGACGACCTACCACCAAAAGAAGAGAGAAAAAAAATTGTCAGTAGGCAGTGTCATGAAAGCTACCTGTCTTATTTTTATTGTCTCATGTTGTGATAAAAGTGATAACACACATTATAGAAGCTGTTGCACACAGATATAAATACAGATGTGCCTAGATGTTGCTTTACCGTTGGTGTGCCTTGGGCACAAAAGGTTTGAAAACCACTGGTTTAGCCAATTAAATGTAAAAAAAAAACAAATAATGCCATTACATGCCTTTAGAGGCTAAGGTTATGCACAGTTAGTCAATTAAACTTTGCTACCATCACTTGTTGGCAAATTGCTCTTAAAATACAGGCAATAATTTTTGTCTGACAATTCTTAACCATATAGATTTAATTGTGCTTAATTTTGACTGTGTTTTGAATTTTTTCTTACTCTTAGGCTGCTTTCAGACCTGTCGTTGTCTCCTTTGGTCCCAATCAGGGACCAGTTTTGTTCCAAAGTTGTATAATCACCTAGAGTTGGTTCATGTTCTCACAGCAGCATTTACAAGCGGACCAGGTCAAATGCCTTGTGTGAGAAAGCTGCTCTTGATTGGTCAGAATTTCCATGTGGGAAAAATCCAGGAAGTAAAGAAAAAGTTGAAGAAGAGTACACTGTCAAGATAAATGTGACACTTTCTAATGTCACAATGGAGGGACAACTACGCAGGTTGATTTTAGCGCTGCTCATCGTGGACTATATTGCTGTCATTGTTCATTTGAGTCAAAGCATACAGTTTGAAAACGAGGCGCGGCTCCAACTAGAAAACAATGTTTTGATGCATTGGATGTGCTGAATGTGCATATTAAGGCAGTACAGGAGGAGGCGCACATTAATAATCCTCCAGGACTGTAACATGCTCATGTTTAACCCAAACAATGTGTCATGTGACTGCAGTTGGTTCAGATCCAGGTCGGAACACGTTCTCACCACAAACCAACCGCACCAGAGTTCGTCTGTAACCGGACTGAGACCACCTCTTCAAGAAGGTCTCAGGTCTGGTTGTTTTGGTGCACACCTGAGTGTGATTGCTGTGTTCACACCTGCCCAAACGAACCTGCACTGAGGGGAGCAAACGAACTTGAGTTCGATTGAACCGAACCAAGCACCCTTAGTCTAGTGTAGGATTCTAGGTTTGAGCTTCTGTTTAAACGTCAGGGAAATGAGATCAAGGCAAAACCTTTTAGTCACTTGTTTTTGTCTGACCAGCAGTTCCAAGACGCCAAAGACATTTAATCAACAACTCTAGAGAACAGAGCAAACCCGACAAATCATCACATTTGACCAGCTGTATTTGTCCCGATACATGACTGACTGTAAATGGTTATTCGACTGTCTTGCTGTCTGATTATTTTCTTTTAATCAACAAATGGTTTCAGTGCTACTTGGAATTTTAACCCACAATTACACCTCCTGTGTGTCCTGAAAGGCCAGAGTTTTCTTGTTGAAATGAGTCTGTTGAAATAAGTTAAACACAGAACTTTGATCAGTTACAAAAGTAATATGATTTTATATTACGTTTGACAAAGAATGAGGATCAGAAACTTCCCTCCAGCACCTTGTAACCTATCTAAAAGAATTTCATTAGTATGATTATGACTAGAAGAGATGAGATGTTGTGAATATTCCTCCAGAGGCTTGCTCTAACTTTAATCTGTACGACCTCCTGGAGGAGCCGAGTGTGACGATTGCATGTTACCATGTCTGTTTGGTGAAGGAGGAGTAACCAGGCCTGTAAACCGTCTCAGTGAACTGTCTGTAACTTGGCTGTCGGCTGTCTAAACTGCTGCTGACATGCGGTGTCGGGGCGCCCAGATGAGCCCATAGCAACCACACTGTTTGTTGTTTCCTAAAGTGAACAGAGAGGGGTGGAGGGAGGGAGCGGCGTTAGACATCTTGAACTTGTCTGCCAGTCTGAATGAAACCACTGAGACAAAGTCCTTTAAAAGGCCTTTATATGTGTTTGTGCCTGCGTGAGGAGACGTTTGTCTGCCCCGCTTGTAATTACAAAATGGGTGTTTTTTAAAGTGTGAGGCTGAGTGAAGGCAGCTCGGCTGGATAGACTGAGACGACGTGCCCTCTGTCTCTGCGTACCAGGTCCTGTTGGGGTGCCTCCTATAGAGGCATGGCAGTAAAACAGTGTGTCGGTAGCGCCTCATTCACACAATGAGACTGCATTTAACCCTTGACAGTGAGGAGGGCAGTGCTGAATGCTACGAGGCCAGACAGAGAACCACTCAAGTTACTGATGTCATCAAGACAGGCAGGTCTGAAGATCAAAATGAACACAACAGCTGTTTTGTTTCCTCAGACATTAGCTGTTACTGACATGTTATTTATATGATGCTAGTCAGTGTCAGGAGGATATACAGATATAGAGAGCCAAAGTGAAACTTCTCCTGAGTTGTGGTTGGTTGTCATGGTCGGATTTAGTTTGGGTTATGGTTAGGCATCACAGACATCCTGGTGGTTAGGGTTTGGGTACTTTAGGGTATCAATAAGTCAATCAACAGAACATTAATTGGCAACTATTTTTATCATCAAATAATCGTTCCAGTCATTTTTTAGGCAAAAAAGCCAAACATTTGCTGGTTTTGTGCTTCTTAAATGTCAGAATTTGATGCTTTTCTTTGTCATACATGATAAACTGAATAGTTTAAGAAAGAAAATACCATTTAAGGAAATCACACAGGGCATATTTCACTATTTTATGGCATTTTATTGACAAAGTTATTATTGGTTATCAAGAAAATAATGGGCAGATCAGTCGAAAACAGCAATAATATTAGTTGTAGCCCTACTCCTTATGTTACTCTGTGATTCTGTCACATAGCGTTCTCCACGCAAACTACGAGGGAGGAGTCAAAGGTTCATGTTCTCATCTTGGTGTCTGCATCTTCACAGGTATTTTTGTTCTCCAACAGATGTCTCCTGTCTGCCCAGGGTGATAAAAAACTTTGCCCAGAAATGTTGGACTCCAACCTGAGAACACATGCTATCAGTTTGGGCAGATAGTTGACATCTGTGATCCTGAGAATACCTTTTATAGATGCAACCTGCTGCATAACAGGTGAAATATTTACATTTGGACTTTTCCCCAAGAACGGAGTGAGTGAATCACAGAGTAACAGACAGGGTGCGGGATAAGGTTGGTGGTACCTTTTATACAGTACAGCATCTGTACTTCATCTTCTGTTTCAGACGTTAAAGAAAACTCACACTGACATTTGTTGTAGTCAAATTACTACAAATCCAATCCAGCTTCCACTTAATATACTCTCAATGGCCATCTTCTGTTACACCTTGCTAGTACCGACTTGGACCCCTTTTGCCATCAGAACTGCCTTCATTCCTGGTGTCATACATTCAACAAGGTGCTGGAAACATTCCTCAGAGGTTTTGGTCCATATTGACATGATGACATCACACAGTTGCTGCAGATTTGTCAGCTGCACATCCATGATGAGAATCTCCCGTTCCACCACATCCCAAAGGTGCTCTATTGGACTGAGATCTGGTGACTGTGGAGGCCATTGAGTACAGTGAACTCATTGTCATGTTTGAGATGATCTGAGCTTTGTGACATGGAGCGTTATCCTGCTGGAAGTAGCCATCAGAAGATGGGTACACTGTGGTCATAAAGGGATGGACACGGTCAGCAACAATACTCAGGTAGGCTGTGGTGTTTAAACCATGCTCAGTTGGTACTAAGAAAATCTCCCCCACACCATGACACCAGCAGCAGCAGCCTGAAGCGTTGATACAAGGCAGGATGGATCCATGCTTCCAAATTCTGAGCCTACCATCTGAATGTGGTTTTTCCAATCTTCTATTGTCCAGTTTTGGTGAGCCTGTGTGAATTGTAGCCTCAGTTTCCTGTTGTTAGCTGACAGGAGTGGCACCTGGTGTGGTCTTCTGCTGCTGTAGCCCATCTGCTTCAAGGTTGGACGTGTTGTTGCTTCAGAGATGGTCTTCTGCACACCTTGGTTGGAACCAGTGCTTATTTGACTTCCTGTTGCCTTTCTATCATCTTGAACCAGTCTGGCCATTCTCCTCTGACCTCTGACCTCTGGCATCAACACTGGATATTTTCTCTTTTTTGGACCATCCTCTGTAAACCCTAGAGATGGTTGTGGTGAAAATCCCAGTAAATACTCAGACCAGCCCGTCTGGCACCAACAACCATGCCACGTTCAAAGTCACTTAAATCACCTTTCTTCATCATTCTGATGCTCAGTTTGAACCTCAGCAGCTCGTCTTCACCATGTCTACGTGACGAAATACATTGAGTTGCTGCCACGTGATTGGCTGATCAGTTATTTGCGTTAACGAGCAGTTGAACAGGTGTACCTAATTAAGTGCCTGGTGTGTGTAGATAACATCAGTCTGGTCATTTTTAGACATTTAGATAAGGAAAAGTTCAATATTTTATCGTAACTGTTAGTTTAAAGGCAGCAACTTATACTTCAACTAGTAAATAAGTGTGGTGCGTTACACCCCCGACTCACCTAAAGTAATGTCACCAGGATGGGTTCAGTAAAAAGTCACTTACAAGCTTTTTCACCTCTACAACAATTGCACTCTACCTTGATATATAATGTAGGCTATTTGCGCCTCCTCACAGCCCGATCAGTCAAACCTGAAATCTTTTGTTCTTGTTGAAGGGTTATTAGCCTCAGCCACCTTTGGACCAGAACAACTTATAGGCACACAAAGAGCAATATTGACATTAGATATGAGCTCATGGCACATAAGGTCAAGAACACGCTAATGTCCAGTAAATAGAGTCATCCAGGGACGAGCGGGGACCGCCTGGGACACAGAGGCAGGATTCCTCCGCAGCCTGTGATGTTATTGTATTTTGCGAAGGCAGAAACTCTCAGCTCTTTGAGGAGGCAGGGCGTGGAGCTGCAGGGCCTGTAATTAGTCACAGTTGACTCACTGTCATGACAGATTTTTCTTGCCCCAGAGCGTCTGCATTTAAATCATTTCACACACAGCCTGCTACTCATTCACACAACTGATTACCAGAAAACAAAGTTATGTGAACAGCGAGTGTCGGAGAGGTTTATTCAGGAAAAAGAGCGTTATTGTGAAATCAACAGGAGTACACAGCTCAGAGGCAGCGGGAGGCTGCTGGCACACCTGCAGCTACACTCACACACTGATATACTGATGCGTATCAGGCTGGTATCGGACTTGGAATAGGTTCTGGCCTGTTGGTGTTGTTTAAATGCTGTTTAATTACACTGTATAATTGATTAATACCCCATCTGGTATGTGGGCCTGGTTGTGAAATATTTATGGTGAGGTATTCAGGCTTTTTCAAACCAATTAGTGGAAAACTTTGGGAAATACTGAGTATGACTGATGACATCTGGTTTCAAGATATTGGATATTAGGAAAGATGTGGATATTGGCAGCTTCAGTCCAGTTTGAAACCTCATAAAGGTCAAACCCTGTCATTTACTATAGTTGTTTCTTAGCAGGGGGCAGCACAGTGCTGCAGTGGCTAGCATTGGGAAGAGCTTGCAGCCCCTCTGTGCGGAGCTTGCATGTTCTCCCTGTGTCAGTAGTCGCATTTCCATTACCCCTGGAAATGCGCAAAACCTAAATATCGCAATAAAAAACTGGTAATGGAAACACCTATATTTTGAAAACCTCTCAAATATCTCTAAAACATTTTTACGCCCTCATGAGGTGGTCAGACGTGTTGATATAAAAGTGTATCGCAAAAGTGTAATGGAAACACTTTTTTCGCATTTACACGTCACCGGGGTCAACGGACGTGACGTAGGGGGTCACGTGACCAGTTTCAAGGAAGATGGCGTGGTATGTGTGGACAGAGGAGGAGATGGAGTTAATATTAACAGTTATTTGTGATAAAAATGTCACAGTTATCTTGGATAGCAAACAGCAAAGAAATTCGGAATGATCAGTGTCCCGAGACGCATAACGCTTTCGGCCATCTTCCTCAAAGTGAAGTCTGGCAGGACGGACGAGAATTTACGAGAATTACGGCTAGTTCGCTAAACACCGTTCAGTGGAAACACCTGCAAGTAGCATTTGAACTTTGTCGAAATTTCAGAAATATCGCTTTTATTTTGCGAACAACTGTAATGGAAACGCGACTAGTGTGGGTTTTCGCCAGGTGCTCCGGCTTCCTCCCACAGTCCAAAGACATGCAGGTTAATTGGTGACTCTAAATTGTCCGTAGGTGTGAATGTGAGTGTGAATGGTTGTCTGTCTCTATGTGTCAGCCCTGTGATAGTCTGGTGACCTGTCCAGGGTGAACCCTGCCTCTCACCCAGTGTCAGCTGGGAAAGGCTCCACAGTAGAAGGACGCTAAGCTCACCTTTTGTTTACTGCTGGTGGCTGAGGCAGACGGTTAACTGTAATATGAAGAGAACCACATGTGTGTCCGGTGACCACAGCTCTCTGTGGATGCTCAATGTGGTGGCATTATAACAGGTCATGTACGATTAACCCGTCAGTTCGAGGGTATTTTTTGCTGGGGTGCTCTGTAGCTTACTGGGTAGAGTGTAGGCCTCAGCAGCGGCCAATTCCAACCTGCGGCCCCTTGCCTCGTGTCATCCCGATTGTCTGTCCCCCACTCCTGTCTCTCTCCAGCTGTCCTATAATAAAGACAAAGCCCTTAATCAGCAGTTCCCAACTGGTCCACCCAGACGGTCCAGATTGCCTCTTAGTCATTAGTTCAAGGTCTACAAACTTTAATATATTCAGTGTCATACTTGTGTTTGGACATGTTGTTGAGCTAGTTTGCTGTCTCTGTTAAGTAGCTGTCCATTATTTACTCACTCTACAGCAGGAAACAGCACTTCAAAATAAAAGTTTGTGCCAGAAAATTCACTGTACTTGAAAATAAAGTGTGTTTTTTACAAACTTGACACGTTCGTGAGTCACTTGCAGTCCATTCAGAATGGACTGGCAACCCACCAGTTGGGAACCACTGAGCTAAATAATCATCTAAAAAAAGAAAGGATGTTTTTTGCTGTTGGATGTGATGAAGATGAGGTTGAAAGTTTTGTAAAAATGTAAACAGGACTATAGTCTGACTGAAACTGGATTTTTTTAGGCAGATACTCATCTGGGAGTTTCAGAAAGACAGACTGTTTGTAATGGTGACGCTGTCTCTACATGACCTCAGACCCAGTTTGGCGTCTCTGCTCTGCAGTTTCTCTTTCCTCACCAGCCCTCCCTCGTCCTTGGCTGCTGCTGCTTTATCATAATACGACTGCTGAGTGCTCCTCAGTTTGCTGCGCTCCTATTTGAATACTTAATTGACTGGTCGACTCATTTTTCCTTGATGCACTTTTGATTTACGTTTTGTGTTCAGCACAGTGGGGATTTAATTAACTCTGACTCCATCACACCTCGAGGCCACAGCGGTGCCGATGTTACTGTACGCTGCTGTGATGCAGCTCCTCACTGTCACGCTGATGTGTGTTCACTGGTCTCCGCTGAAGATGAGGTTGATAATGTGCGTACTGGGCATGTTAAGTGCATATTTTGTGTTTGTGCTACCAGACAGATATACCAGTACAGAGCCTCCTCACACACATCACATATCACTGGTTGATTAAAGTGAGCTCTTCAAAGGGCACTCCACCAATTACACATAAAGGTCAGTTGTCTTGTCGTGGTCAGCTCCACTCAGCCTGTGAAAACAGTTTGTATGATGTCCTCTGTGACTCTGGACGAGCTTCAGGTCTGAGACCATCACCCTGATCGGTTATGAGGTTTCAAATATTCAACAGAAAACCTGTGTTACAAACTGAGGACATGAAGTTTGAAGACATTTGAGGCAGTGAGTACTCCTGTTTCCACGGCAACCAGCACGCCAGAGTCCACTAACTGATCCTCCTGTGAATGCCTGCAGTTTGGAATATTTTCCAAAGACTGTGTTTATTTGCTGATTGTTTTTTTTTTAGTAGGTTTCATTGTGTTAGTTGTAAATGGCCTGTTGGTTACTCAGGTGATAATGAGACAGTAATCTGAAACCAAGCAGTGATGTCATCACAATCTCTGTGATATGGAGTTAGATTAGTCTCAATATTAATAAATTAATAAATGCACACAGAAGGATTCACAAAGTTTTAACGTCGTAGTGTCAGAGGGTGGCAGTAATGCACAACTACATTGTTTGCTGACCGCCAAGTTAATAAGGACGAGAAGAAGAAGAAGCAGCAGCAGACAGCGGTCAATGCAGAGCCCCGGGTCAGCTCTTGACCAGGGTTTCCCCTAGAAAAAATTGGCACCGGACAACGTGATCGGCTTTCCGACGTGTTGATCGTGCCCTTGTTCATTTGTTTGTTGGGTCCTCTTTTCATGTTATTTTCTGCAGTTATTTTTGCATTTGTTCGTGCCCATAGCCTGTCTGGTTTAAGTGTTTTTGCTTTGTGTATTAATCTGTATTGTAGCAATAACCTCAAGCTGTACATCCGTCATCCATTCATCCATTCGTATATGTCCGTGTGTGTGTGTGTGTGTGTGTGTGTGTGTGTTTCTCAGTGAAACGAATTTCCCGAGTTGCAGAGAGGAGGGGAGCAGCAGCATCAAAATAATTTTAAAAATCCTCTCATTATTTCGGTCTTTATGTCTTTTCTTCTGCAATATTTTATAAAAATTCACTATATAGTCAACAATATAGCAGACTAAAAGTTATATACTATTTGTTATTTAAGAGTGTACTAAGAGTGCTAATTGTCATTATCAATGGAGACGTGAAGCAGCGAAAAAAATGCGCACGGTAAAAAAAATTAAATACATTTTAAAAAGCTGACTTGTATATTGACATGAGGCGTTGAAAGGTTTGCTGATCCTCTTGACTGTGACATTTTGTTCATTAAATTTAATTGCTGGTACGTTTATTTAAAAAAAAACCCAACAACTTCTTGATGTGCTTCTGAGCAAAAACAGTCGAATTGTGTATGACGGTCTGGCTGACCGCTGCTAGAATGTTGGCGGTCCTAGTGTTAATAACGCGGCGTGCTGCCAGCTTGAAATAAAAAAGTCAGTTCGCTATTGAAATATATATGCAATAAAAACTCTAGATAAACAAAATGAAAAAATCCTTTGACATGTTTAATTCAAATTGTGCTTGGAGGGAATATTTTCACCGGACATTTGGACCGGCGGTGTTAAAAAATGTCGGACTTCGGCAGATTTTACCGGTCAAAGTCCGGTAATTACCGGATAACGGACCATTGACCCGGGGCTCTGCATTGACCGCTGTCTGCTGCTGCTTCTTCTTCTTCTCGTCCTTATTAATGTGGCGGTCGGCAAACAATGTAGTTGTGCATTACTGCCACCCTCTGACACTACGACGTTAAAACATACCCCATGTGGGGGTGGTAGCGGGACGCTCATGTGATTGGCTGAAGAGGAAGGAGACATCTGATTGGCTACCTATATTCCCTTGGTAGAAAAAATGCATTTGTGGATCGGGTGACGTCAGGGGAGTCTCAAAAAGATTCACACACGAATGCGCTGAGGTTCACAAAATAAAAGCATCTGTATATGAATGTATCAACATCCACAAATGTTTTGATGAAAATTGCATATATTTAAAACAATAAATATTTGTGTGTGCATCAGAAATACATTTGTGAAACTTTTTTGGTTATTTGTGGATTTTTTTTACATTTATATAAAATGCCAAATATATGTGTGTGCATTGAAAATATTTGTGTGGAGAGAGTCATTTATATATAAATCTTAACATGCATTTGTGAATCCTTCTGTGTGCATTTATTAATATTGAGACTAATCTAACTCCATACTCTGACTCTGGTCAATACTGCAACCGTGGTTATATTATATTTAATTTTTCTAACATAATTGAGTCTATGTATGTTGAATTTAGCACATTTATTGTAATGTATTGTGGTTTACTGAGCTAGTGTTTGACTTTATTTTTTGTTTTAGGGCAGGGACACATGCTGTGTCTTTAACCCCTGATAAATGTGAGGTCAGATGCTACTGTTGTGTCTACTTTGTGCCAAGCAAGGGACTAGGTTGCGTCTTAACATGCTGAGTGACCATAACCAGCATCGAATCATAGCCTACCTAACAGAAATCCTGAGTGCAGAGCTGATATTGGTCCAGACATTGATTTTTACGGGTATTTTAGGCCTAAAGGTAAAGCTCTGGGCAGCCCTGCACTGAAATGGTCAACTTCTTCTCCATATTTACCACAAACTGATATTTACAGAAGATGGGAAAGACAGCTGCAATTGTTTGTTCCTTTTACACTGAAATCAAGTTCACATTGGGGTTCTGGACTCCAGTGTTCACTTCTCTGGAAATACTGAGTGTATTTTCAAGAGATGCTTTCAGGGACTGCATCTTCTCAGGAAGCTCAGTGGTCTCGGTGTTAGTCAGCAGATTTTAGAACTAGTGTACCAAGCTATGGTTGAGAGTGTTTTTACTTTTCACTTCCCTGCCTGGTACGATCGCCTTAGCTGTACGTCCAAGAATAAACTCTCTAGGATTGTGACACTGGCAAGTGAAATAGTTGACGAGCCACAAAAACCCTCAACTGAACTCTTTACAGAAAGGACGAGGAATATCTTTGCAGATAGCTCCCACTCTCTCTTTAGCCAGTTTGAGCTCTTGAGCTCCAGGAGGCGCTGTAGAGTCCCTATGGCAACTAAAAATATATTTAAGAAGTCCTTCATCCTGAGAGCCATCAGTACCTTAACAAAGTGACAGGCAATGAGCTGATTGAATGTGTTTACGTGTGTTATATTGGCTCTATAAGCTTGTTTTACTGACAATCTGCCCGCTTTTTACAATGTTGTCTTTTGTGTCTGGTTAGTTGAAGACAAATTTCCTCCCCTGATGGACAGTAAAGATAGATTCTAATCTGTTCTATTCTGTCCTAAGTTTTGAAACACTGCTGCCTCCACAAAGCTGCTACTGTCCACGTTCTCTGTTTATCTCACGGCGCAGCTGTTGCTTGAGAATGCTTGCGCGTCGTGACAGTGTCAGTCTCACTTTTGAGCGCGCCATCTGCGTGTCTTAATTGAAAACAATGGATCTGAGGCTGCAGAAACCGTGATGTGTGTACGGGCCCGTACTGAAGCATCTGAGGGAAAAGAAAAATCACTGTCTCTTCCTAAAGACCTTTATTGTCTCAGAGTTATTTTATCAGTATTTTTTAAGACATTTTTGGGCTTTTTTTTGCTTCAATTTGATAGGACAGCTGTAACGTGAAGGGGGGTGATGACATGCAGCAAAGGGTTATAGATTGGAATCGAGCCTGTGGCTGTTGTGGTAAGGACGCAGCCTTTGTGCATGGGGCACCTGCTCTACCAGGTGAGCTGCTGGGTGCCCCCTCAGAGTCATTTTAGTCTTGGCCCACAACCCCTGGTTAAACATTTGCCCTTGGTACAGCCCTGAAGAATCTATACTTCTTAAACTCTGTCTCTCATAGTCTCATATAACTTTATGGAAGTTTCATACTGAAACAGTGGATTAGCCATTTAACCGGAAACATTTTGATTCCTCCTTAGATCAGTATCCTGCTGCGTGTTTTAGTTTCCTGAGCTGTTTCAGAGGAGACTTTTCCAACTTGACGAGAAAAATAACAGGCAAAAGTAACATCTAACTCATGAGAAAACAAATGTTTAAAATGTGCATCAGAATATCAGCTGTAGGAGGTATCCTTTAATAAAGATCACAACAGTTAAATGATAGCAGCGTCAGACAGCTGGGAAAACTCAGACTTTCACAATCTCATTTTCCAGGCCTGGAAAAGTCAAAAAGTCATGGAATTCTGTTGTTTGTAATGAAATTTATTGTGGCAGTAATCTTCCAGGGATAACCTCCAGTGTAATGTAACATAGCGGTGAATTTATTTTCTGTAAGTTAGCCGTTGACATAACATAGCTCTGATACGCGTCAACTTAGGGCTGCATGATATATCGTTTCAGCATTGACACTGTGATGCACAATAGTCACATCGAAGGACATGCAATGTCAAGTAAGACAAATTAACTCAACTGATTTGATGCTTGATACAAATGTAAAACTTGCACAGTTCTCATTTTCCATGACTTATACCGGCCAAGCCTTCTGCTGTTAGACGTTATGTGTATATGTGACGTAGTGTGGCGGTGTTTGTTATGGTCAGTGAGACTCTCCTGTGTGTGTGTGTGTGTGTGTGTGTGTGTGTGTGTAGAAAAGTACTGTAACCAGGCCGACAAGTGCAGCAGACACAGTGAAGTGCATGGTTTTCTGAAATGAAAATTTTATTATGGGTCCTTAAAAAGTCATAAAAAGGTTTGAAAGTTTTGTCCATTAAAATGTGTGGGAGCCTTGAAACTCCTTACACAGAATTTAATTCAGCACAGTTGCGTTTTCCCTTGGATCCTGGAGGTGAGCCCTCTCTAATGACCAGTCAGCAGGGACGACTGTTTTCCCGTGTCCTGGGATCCAAGCTGTCCGGCCTGGCACTGCTCTCTCCACATGGCCGTCTGACTGACACGCTGTCTTGGCAAACACACTTGGCATATGAGCCGGGTCGCAGTGTGCTTCGTCCATGCCCGACACACACGCCTTTCGTCTGTCCACTGAAGATGACCTCATCTTTCCTGTGACGTTAGTAAAGATTACACCATGGTTTTTAGCGAGCAGCTCATACTGAAGGTTCCTTTATCACTCTTTGTGACGTACTGGACCGCTGTCTGCTGTGACCGTGAGGAGACATAAAAAGAGCTTCTCTCTTAACTCAGAGTAGCAGTTGACAAAGATGTTAGAACACCAGTTTGTCATTTTCTATTTTTTACTTGTGTTTTGAGTGAATTTTAAGCAGTGACATCTCTCTGTGAAGATCTCCTGTCTGACTTCAGCTCTAATTAGCAGGCTTGACTTGATTGCATGGTGATGGCTGAGCGCTGGCAGACTGCTGTGGAGTCCTGTGGAGGAGCAGGTCTGTTTTCTCAGTCCCTCCTGGCTGCTGCTAAAGTTGGTAAAGGTCACAGATTACTAAATGCCTCTTTTATAAAAGCCCACATGAGACACTCAAGTCTCTTTGGACTAAAGTCACTTTCTGTGTGTGAGGAATTGCCCTTGAAATATCAGGGATTCAGTTCTGAATTTTCCCCCTCAGGCAGATATTTGATTTAGTGGCAATTTAAAAGAAAGTTCAACTCTGGCCTTTATCATCATACAGCAGGCTGCCACCAACAACCCCAACCAGCCTGCTGCTCTGCTCTCCTCTGCTCCCCTGCCTGTCTTTGTGTCTGCTCCGCTCTGTCATTTTCCACCCCAGCGGGATGTCACACATGTCGGCTGTGCGTGACGCAGAGAAATGTCTCTCCTGCATGGTTGGCATCTTTGCTCCTGTCCATGAGGGCCGGCAGACCAAATATACCCTCGCTCCGTCGAACAGAGCGCCACATATGTAGAGCAGCATCTTACAGAGCACGACCAAATATATCCAGCTACTGCGGGACACCAGACCTGCCCACCTAGGCTGCCAAATATATCCTGCACCTACACCGAGACGGGGTTCTGTGCAAACCCACTGACCAGCGGGTGTAACTGTGTTCGTGCTGGAGGGGAGTTTGTGCAGACTTGCACACAGTTTACTGTAATTTCAAAAAGTACACAGCAGTAAATGTTTAGACTACAGGATCAACCCGCTCATTTGCAAGTTGAAATCATCACGGAGCAGACTGCTGTGATTTTCACTGTTTGTGGTTGAAACTAAAGGGCTGGAGCAGATAAGACAGTCGACTGGACTCTTAATCTGGGACAGCGATAAATCTGCTTCCCCACCCGCCCAAAGGAAAGCTGCAGTAATCCAGTCTTGAGACAGCACCAACAAATATGCCATGTTTGGATTTTCTCCACTGAAAACAAGTCCCAGATTAGGACGCATCGTGTCACTGATGCAGTGTTGCCTTTATTCCCTCCGTCATGTTGAATGGATCATCAGCAAGTAGACAGCAGAGGAGGCAGGAGTGAGGATTGACTTGTTTTGCTCCTATTGTAAACTCAGTCTGTTCCAACTGCAGCAGTGCGGTGTGCTGTGTTGTTACCTCTCCACTAGAGGGGGTAGTCTCACTGTTTAATGTTACTAAAGAGTAGGTCAACCAAAAATCTCAGAAACAAAAACATGTCATAAACTCTTACTGTGAAAAGAAGCAGCTTTAAATTACATTTATTTGTGTCATTTCACAATCTCAGGGTTAAACTACAAATGCTGTCTGGGTGTATCCATGTTTGTTTATTTCAAAATGTCTTATTTATTATTTTAAAGTTGAAGACAGTACACTGTAAAACACTAAAGCACAGAACATTTGAGTGTATTAAAATGTACTCTAATCCCAAAACATATACTTTACATATCTGATTATTTTCATCACTGGTTTGCTCAGTTATTTGATCGAGCATTTGGTCTGAAAGATATTTAGTTCACTGTCACAGAGGACAAAGAAAAGCAGTAAATCGTCACCTTGGAGAAGCTGGATTCAGACAACACGTGGCATTTTTGCTTCAAAAATGACTTTAAACTATTAACTGATTTTCAGATTAGGTAATGAATAAATTTTCTGTCAGTTGTCGGATCAATTGAACTAAATGTTGCAGTTTCAATATATATTTATTTGTCTTTCTGTACTTCTGTAGGAAAAAAAACAAAATAGTCTTAATAAAACATAATGATATCAGTCACAAGAATACAAAGAGAATTCATAAATACACAACAACAGTAGTGTGCACATAGACAAACACACAAACATGCAGTCTTTGAGTGGCATTGTACGCAGCCTGGATGTAGGGGTGTGCCATATCATCTCTTTCATAATGATACGGGTATGATTTTAATATTATTTGAAAAATTCACATCATGATACTTGCTATATTTTGATTTGTTGACATATTGACGTCATACTGTTACCCACGACAACAACAAGCATGGCTGAAAGCGAAATTATTATTGACTTCATGGTGGTTCCAGAAAGAGGAGCAGCTTCAGTAGTGTGGACTAAACTGTCAATAAACAGACATCTCTGTCAGCTGCTGTTTAGCACTGTTGATGGAGTTAGCACTGTTAGCCGCTAGCTGCTATCTGCTAGCTTAGCCTCCTCGATGTTGAGATGCATGTCCAGACAACTCATCAGCTCTGATTTCACTTTCAAAAAGAATTAACATGTCAAACTGAGTATAGCGTTAGTTCAGGCAGGACACGATGTCAAGCTCAGGTCACATCCCAGCTACATCAGCTGATCTCAAACAGCCAATCAACTGATGGAGCAGCTGATTGATGAAGTGAGTCAGCTGATAGATCACATGATTCTTTTCTATGCAACCAATTAGGGCGCCCTATTTAAACTGCTCTGGCCTGCCTACTGTTGCTGCTTCCTCTGCAAGCTGCTCCGCAACCCGCCTCCACCCCAGCTCCTCCATTTCATGCTGTGTCTGACTTATCAGTGTCATTTCTGTTTGTCATTGATGCTGCTCTGTTCTGTTCCGGGCGGTCTTTGCTGCTGCTCTCCCTGTCTTAGGCTTTCCATGGAAGGGCAGGGAGGTTTGCTCTCTGCCTCAGGCTTTTCTCGTATGCATGTGGAAGGGCAGAGAGGTGTGCTCTCTGCCTTAGGCTTTCTGCATAGGTCTAGGAAAGGCAGAGAGGCCCCAGAACAGAGCCATACCGCCAAATGGAAATGCAAATGGAAATAAAGTTTTCTTTGACTAAAGTGGTCCTGACTGAAAAAACTCTAGTCTTTTTCGTTATCTGATGACGGCAAATAAACAGAGCATTTTGTAAAGGGGGCAAGAAAAAAAATTGACTTTGGGTAAGTAGATGTCTGACTAACTTGACCAACCATGCAAGTGAAAAAAAAAAGCGTTAAAGCTGAACCCTTCAGAGCTCCTTATTATTATTCCTGTCAAGTACATTTCAAATGACCCACTTAAACGTTATCAGGGTAAGCAACACCTTTTGCAGTGGCCTCTCCTCCTGTTATGCAACACCTCAGTGTCACACTGACTTCTGGAAACCCCTGATACCATTCAATTAAATCTAATTGCCTCTAGGTCGGTTTATACGCTCCTGCTTAATGTTGAATGCATCACAAACCACTTCAAAGAGCTGCCCTTATGTGCTGCATTATTAAACAGTCAAAAGAGAAATAATTACAGGAAGTCAGATTATGTGCAAATATGCAGCAAACTTAGTTTAACTTCAAGCTTTAATGCACTTCAAAGCCTTTCAAACCGTTTTATATTAAGTTTTCCACTTTTAACAGCTGTAACCAAAGTCATTGTACCGTTTGCCTCCATTAAATTTATCAGCCTATTTACAGCAAAGAGCAGGCGTTGCATAATGCAGTGTAAAGTTGGACTGGGTATATAAAGGTAGTCCCTTTTGCTTTTCTTAGAACCAAGCAGCAAGCCGCCTCCCACTCGAGGAAGTCTCTAAATATTATGATCTCTAACTCCGCCCCTGCTCAGTGAGATTCCTCACCTCCTCTCACAAGACCTGGCTGGGGGGCTGAAGTGGGGGTTAGACTGCTCTCCATCCGTCCCAAAGTAGCACAGCCAGTTGTGAAATCACTTTACAGTACAGGAGGAGCTGTGTGGAGGCGCAGGGAGCAACCACATCTTCCAGTCCTGTCATACAGAGCTATAGAGGACAGATCCCACACGTGTGTGTGTGATGGACCGGTATCATGTGCTGAGTGGCAGCAGGACGGTACCGGCGCTGAGAGGGAGTCAGGGCAGGGAGCAGGCCGTGGTGTATCTGCTGGCTCTGGCCAAAGAGAAGCCGGTGTTTCTCAACAGCGTGGCAGCACTCATGAAGGTAACTGATGCCGCTGCTAATATTAACAAAGCTCTGCCAGTTGTTGCTCTCAGGCTGGATTTAAATAGACCGAGGATGTTCCTGTGACGGCTTCTTTGGTTTTGATTCTGATAATAAAGGGACTGTTTTTAAAGGCCTGTTGGCTCCATGTGATGCTGTGTTTAACTCTGCTGGCTCAGTCGGTAAACAAGGGGAGCTTTCAGGCCCTCACAATGCCTCTCTGCGTGGGAAACTTCAGCTGAGCTTGAGAAATAAGTTGCATATTGTGGAAGGTGAAATGACATAACCTGAGGTGTGGAGAGTTCACGTCTGTAGTAAACCTGAGAGGCAGGTACAAACTTGCTGTGTAGGTGCTTTTAAAAGTGACATAACCAAGTGAATCAGTGATGCAGTGTGTACGCTTATAAACCTTTACTATGATGAATAATCAACTCAGTGAGCCTCAGTCAGACTTACTTAAATATACATGTGTAATTACAGCACAAATCTGATATCAGAGAAACCTTTGGCGCAGCATGTGTGCACAAACAAGAGTCAAACAAAGTGTGTGTTACTTTGGAGCATCAACAAGGTCGACCTCTTATCTTCCAGACAGGCAGGAGCCTCTCAACAAAAAACAGTATGAAGGGTAGTGATGCAGGTCAGCTACATGTCAGTGCACAAATTAAACAGTCTTACAGGACACAGAATCAAACATCAGTCAGAAGAATCCTGCAGTAAATGTTATTGTTACAGTAATCTTCTGGGGATAACATCCATTTAATGTAACTAGGGCTGTCAAGCAATTAGAAAAATGTGACAAATTAATCTAGATTAATCACATACATCAACTTTTGCTGTGAAAGTATTTCAGTTCAAATTAATTTTGGCAGATGTGTTGTAGTGAAGCTGCTGGATTTTGGACACAACTGTCCCCCTGACTGTCCTCTAACACTGAAGCTGCTCTGCCAGTCCATTTTGTAAGGGAGTTAGTTAGTCGTTCACAGGTAGACGTACTCAGTTTGTGTCTGAACGCCTGGTCGTGTGTGGCTGCTAGCGTTAGCTTTAAAGGCTGTGCTAGCTCGAAACTCCAGGTTCGCTGCTAAATGCTTTGCGTTGAGATGATATTTCAGGCTTTAAGTTCTCTGATGATCTGAAAATTCCTTACAGCAGAAACTACAGAGAACAGTGCTCCTATTAACAGATCCTTGGGTGTTTTTTAAATGTAAACGCTCCACTCACAGGGCCAAGCAGCGTCGTCTTGTCTGCCTCCATCACTCCATCAAGTCTCATTTGTCCACTCATACGCTCAGTACTTCCCAAACAGACAGCCCTCCCGATGGGGAAACTGAATGGAAAGTGAAACTTCTATACTGTGCTCTCTTCAAAGCCAGATTTAACAACACTGAACACAGGAGCTGCTGGTCTACCAGCTGCCTCAGTCAGCTAGTTAGTTTGTGTTATTGTGTGACTTTGGTGTTTTAAAGGGTTAGTTTGGATTCACCAAAGTCACACAATAACACAAACTAACTGATGGAGGCAGCAGGTAGACCAGCAGCTCCTGTGTTCAGTGAGGTTAAATCACTGTTTTTCTCAATGGAGTCTGGCTTTGAAGAGAGCACAGATAAGTTTCACTTTCAGTTCAGTCCATGTTTTGATATAGTTTTGCTGTTGGTAAATGTGGACCCGTTTTACTTAAATATGGATTTTCTCAGTTTTTGAGGTGCTCAGTGGCTCAGTGGGTAGAGCAGGTGTCCTATATACAATGTCAGTGTCCTTGCTGCAGCGGCCACAGGTTTGATTCCAGCCTGCAGCCCTTTGCTGCATGTCATCTTCTCTCTTTCTCCGCCTCTCATGCTTAGACTGTCCTATCTAAAGCAGGCAAAATGCCAAAAAATAATCTTAAAAAATAAATCTCAGTTTTTGGGTTCTTTGTTTATCACAGAGGCAGGTGAGAAAAAGGTTTTCTTCACAAATTCAACGTAACACAGGGTGAGTAATTGATATACAAATGGTCGATGAGGGAGGTGAAGTATTCCTTTAACAGACTGAATGAATATCTGTGTCAGTGCTACAACATGCACCATAATGCATGTACAGAAATGTGTGCAGTCAGGTTGTCTCACAGCAAACATACGTTATAATTTACATGCAGCTCCTTGGATTGTAACCTGGCTGTTGAGCTGCAGGCGGCTGTGTGCATCACCAGTGTGACAGCTGGGCAACTGTTTGCTTTGTGCTGCTGTTTACTTTGGCTGGTGCGCTCTCTAAATCTCCTCTGGCTAAACAGTCTTATATGTATATACAGCACCGAGGTTCGCTACTGTACAAACCAGCTGCTATTGACTTCTAGTTTTGGGGTGGGCGGTATTGATATTTAATCTCATAATTTCTCGTGCACAGCAAATTGTTTAACTTAACAAAGCTGATGCAACTGACTGCAGATCTTACAGCCTGGGTTTTATCTCCCTCCTATAACAATAATCAAGCCATAAGCCTGCTTATTATCGGCAGCAGTGTTTAGAGAATGTGAGAAAACGACTCCCATCTAGCCTTTAATCTAGGCTTTGATGTTCTCATCTCTACGCTGGAAGTGTTTGACATGATAATTGGGACTTGGTCGTCACTTTGAAAGATTCCTCCAGGTCTTGGATCCCAGCTGAGGGGGGAAGCTTCAGCGGTTTAAATGCCAGCCGCCCCCACCGGGAGCACCAGCCCCTTAGTTTCATCTTGAGATCAGTGCCAGTGACATCAACATGGAGGACCACCAGCTTATTATTCAGAGAGGTTGGCTGCCTGCTTGTCCTCTTCCCCCTGCCTGGCTTTGATGCCTCTGTGTTCCACAGGGGGAGAAAAAGGAGCCGCAGCAGAAAATAAAAAGAAGTATCTCTTGTTAGGATCATCTGTTTGTTCCTCCTCTGGGACCTGAACACCACGAACCCCCCAAGGATCACAGTCTCATCATGAATGGGGTTTGTTTTGCAGACTGTTACGGAGCCCCTGCAGATATATGTAGAGAATAAGGCTTTGTTGAACTTTCCCCGGTTTACTCTCGAAATACTATGCGCGTGAGATTTGTGTTTACGCCTGTGACGTAGGTGAACGCGGCAGAGAAGAATATGGCTGTACACTTATAAAGTAACTGCTCTGATCAAAGGTACACAGACGGGGAATGGCCCCGGGGCGCTCGGGGAGGAGGAGGGGAAGAGGAGGGGGAAACATTAAAGGGCATGAGAGAAAACAGGAGACAGCGACTCTCAGGGGAGGGAGGGAGACATGAGGAAGAGATGCTGACTGCTGGGAGGATGAAAATAAGAAAAGTAAAGAGTAAAGTGAGGAGACCATACTGACTAAATGAGGAAAAACTGACAGAGTGAGATGTAGGCTGTCACATTAGAAAAATGTCTACATGAGAATAAATGAATGGGACTTTGCCTAATTGCTGCAAAACAACATTGTTACATCCAGTAAAACAACAACAAAAATACAAAGAAAGCAGTTAACTAAATAATACTAATTATTGAGTTTAAAATGACAATGTGTGACTTTTCAGAACTTCAATAGCACAATCTTCTTTGCAATATTTCGACTTGTTTACATATTGACGTCATACTGTTACCCATGGCAACAACAAGCACAGCTAACAGCGAAATTATTACCGACTCCGCAGTGACATCCAACATCCAAAAAGAGGAGCAGCTTCAGTAGTGTGGAATAAACTGTGGCGTCCTGAATGTTTACTTCTCAGACTCTTTTAGTGACTTACCGCTCAGAGGGAACTCATTCAGCGGCTCCTCTGGCAGCAGCACAGCGTCTCTCCCTCTCCTCTCTTGCTGTGCTGCTCACGGGAGTCAGTGTCGTGGAGTGATTTAGTCATAAACCTTTATGTGTAATTAGTGGTAGATTTTATTTTGTTTACAAACTAAAAAAATGTGAGATAATTTTTATTTAATTTTTATTGAATATTTGAAGCAAACTGTAAAACTACATCACTTATTTTGTTGCAATTTTATGCTCTTAAATTAATAATATATTTATTTTTTTTACTAATTTGTCATATTGTCAAGAATATCGTTATCGCAAAAATACCCTGAAATATCGCAGGTATTATTTTAGGGCCACCCTCATAGTTGACATTGCTGAGTCAGGTTGTTTACTAGGAGTTGGGAAAATAGATACAAACGAAAAACAAAGCATTAAACTAAGGTTTTGAATGGTAAGATTTTGTCTCATATTGTTTCTACAATTGCTGGTTTTCCAGGTTTCATATCATATGTATTACCTGAGTTGTTGGTTCCATTTCCGGGAGCACGGCTCATGGTTGGATGTTTGTTTGTCCTCTTGGAAATGCTGTGACTTGTATGACTTGTGTCTCTTTTGTTGTCATAAAGTCACACAAGTCATAGTTTAATAACCATCTGAGCAACAGTTGATTTTATTTTTTGGATAGAGTATACATCATCATCATCAGCAGCTTCAGCTGTCTGTATCAGACCCAGTGGTCATGAGAGCCACCCACTAGGTGAGACACAGGGCTGTGGAATGTGTGAACTGGTGTCTGGGGGTGGATGATGGCTGGAGCCTGGAGAACTCTGGGAACCAGGCATTCCACCACAAACCTGCGGTTGTCTGGAAGTATCTCCCCCTCCCCTCTGACAGACACTGAGTCTAGGGGACTTTCACCCCGCTCTAAGGCTTTTCATAAACACTCACGTGTATGGGATTTACATGAGCTAGTAATGTTGCAGCTGGAACGACCTGCCTACTGGTCTGATTGGCTTACTTTGGAGTTGTAGTCTGAAGTGAAGCATTTACAGTATTTGAAGGTATTCATTGTTCATTTGTTCTGTATATATTCAGGAAGGCACAGAGTTAGGTGATGTAAAGTATGTACAGAGAGGAGAGTGTAAGTCTGTCCTCACAGACATTACAGTATATTACAGTATATCACTACACTGCGTCTCAGGAGGTGTTTAGCAAACATGTCTAAACTGAGCTTTATGTGTGTGTCACATTGTTGGTGGTTTCAGACTTGTGACTTGGTTTTTCTCTCGGCTCACTGAGGCTGATTCAGCTGCTAACAGATAGAGATCAGCTTCCTGCAGACAAAAACATTGTATTGGATGACAAGGTGGAAGAGGACACTCCTAAAACAGTTGTAAATAGAAATTCAGCTGGGAAACACACATGTATCGAAGGGTTAAACACTTTCAGACAGAGTGCAGCAGTCATAGAAACTGCACGTTTTCTTTCAGTTCTCTTGCACATCTGACCTAACGTAGGTGTAACAAAGGCTGTCATGTCTGGGCCTTAATTGGGCCAGGTGTGAAAGAGGAGAGTTGAAGCTGTAACATACAGAGTGGGTACTATCGACAAGTTGATAATGCAGTCTCTACATTATCAAGTGATGTAACACGACCTCAGGTGACCGTATGAAAACCATTTTCCTTCCATATTATTTGTGGTTAGATCAGTTTATCTTGTTAGCTCACTAAATATCTGGTCAACCAGGCTTGATCTGGTGTTATTGATGTTTTTACCTCTGCGCTGGCCATAGGAGCCTGGAGGCATTATGTGTTTAGATTGTCCGTCCATCCGTCCACCCCATTCACATGAATGTGATAACTCAAGAACGCCTAAGAAGGTATGTCTTCAAATTTGGCACCTGAGACTCAACGATGAACTGATTAGTATTTGGTGGTCATAGGTCAAGGTCACTGTGACCTTGTCCTTCTTAATCTTGTGAATGTATCGAGAACACCATGAGGTAATTTCCTCAAATTTGGAACAAACATCCACTTTGAGTCAGGCACACTCTGGCCATTGCTCAATATCATACCCAGGAAGAGGAGACATTTGGTCAGATAGTGAATTGGTGGCACTTATCTTTGATGTCCACCTTGAAACTGTGCTGCCGTGGGGGAAAGATGAGTGATACCTTGACTGGCTTGGTGAAGCTCACAACCACAAGGCAGTAAATCTTTTTCTTTTTTCAGTATTTGAGTGTCTTTGTTGTGAAAATTTGCCCTCAAATAACACAACACAATCAGTAGTACATACCGGATCACTGGCATCTCTTGATAACTAACTTCCCAGCATTTATGCCAGCTGATATTGGTACCAGTGTTGTACATGTTAAATCTGTTAGTACAGTAATTAAAGGTAGCATCGTTCTGCACACCTTCCGTAGTCTAACCATGAATCAACAGAAAGACTTTGGCTTGGCTTTGAGAAGCTTCTCTAAACAGCAGATGATTAAACGTTGCCGTGGAGCTCTGTCATTATCACCCTCTTATCCTCCCAGCGGATGGGGGTTGTTGTTATGGTGGTGTCATGGAGTGGAGGGGGGGGGGGGGTCCTGCCTTTAAAGCACCAGTATTTGTTCATCTGTCTTTTAGCCAGCCTGTCCTGGCTTGAATGTGATCCTCATTTCAAGGTTTGAGCTGTTACTTCTCACAGTGTCCATCATGAGAGTGAGTAAACCCAGATTTTCATTCTTTATTTCAACATTCAGGGGAATTTTGACAACAGATTTTAAGTTAATGGTGAGGAAACCTTGTTTTATAGGCCTAATATAAAAGAAAAAACGAGGCTGTTTGCTGTACACCAGGGGAAATATTTCTTAGTCACTCACCAGGGCAAACCAGAGAGGCCTGTATTTGCTTTGGACTATTGTTGAATTAGGCTATGTTGTTCGAGCCAAAACCTCCCTGTTTTCTGGGACATGGAAGCTTGGCATCCAGTTAAAAGGTTTGGATTAACACACCGATGTACCACCTTGTTCCTTCCCAGCCAGCTCTCAGAGCCCTGAGGGACCTGCTCTCTGCAGAGAGACCTAGAGACTTATAAACTCAGGATTGTTAGTGCCTGTGGCAGCCACAGCCTCTGAACATAAAAATTCCTCTGGCATTTAAAAGTCCCACATGAGAAAACGCAGAAAATATGGGATTCACACAAATCTGTCTACATGCAGTCGATCAAGAGCATAATTTGAGCACAGTTTGCATATGTCAGGCGTCAAATGTGATGCTGCGTCAAGTTGATTTATGTCGAGGCCAAACGCATTTAATGGTATGAAATGTGTCTGTGATCCTGCTACTCATCCATACAAGTTCGGTAGCCTCAAGGCTGTCTGGCAATCCAATGAGACAATGATAGCGCCGACATTCAATCAGGTGTCCTGACAAAAACGAGACGGGCGTCAGAGCGCTCAGTGGTCTAATCTGTGCGTATGTTGAAGCAGATGTTGAGTGGGAGGACTCAAGAGTAGTTGTTGAGTTGCCAGTAAATGTCTGAAGTTTGACTCTTTTTCTCTTGAACATATTCAGCACTGTTCCACGGCCCAAAGGGTCTTTCACTCCCACCCACTCAGTTAAAAGCTAACTGGTCCCAGATTACAGGTTAAAGCTAATGGTGGGGCTGTAGCTCCCTAATCATGCAGATGCTCCCACAGTGGGAAAGCTGTGATCAATGCAGGTTTGAGGGAGAAGATACACCAGGGCATGTCTTCGTGGGTGAGAACTGTTTGGCTGCCAAGAGTTCCTACACGACAGGAAACAGATCAGGCCGGAACCAGAGCATAAAGTAGCACAGTGCGTCTCTGGCTCCAGGACCTTGTCCCTTCACAACAAGCAAAAAAAGTCTTTTTGGGGGGAGTTTGTTGGTGAAGATTCTCAATCGTCCATGGTAATCTTAAGTGCTACATCGTAGGCAACTGGACTTGCGTAAGTTTCTTGAAGGCATTTCACCTCTCATCCAAGAGGCTTCTTCAGTTTTTTGGAGGGAGAGTTTGTGATGACTTGTTGGGTTGAGTTTTTCAATTCTGACTGATATTTTTGGTTTGATTTGCCACTTGTGTGAGCATTCAGTTTGTTTTAAATTATGGGCAGCTGTGGTTTAGGAGGTATAGCTGATCGTCCACTAATCAGAGATCAGCGGTTCGATCCATGGCTCTTCCAGTCCATATGTCGAAGTATCCTTGAGCAAGATGCTGGACCCCAGATTGCTCCTGAGGGCTGTTCCATCGGTGTGTGAGTGTGTGTGAATGGTTACTGAGTAGCAGGTGGCACCATGTATGGAAGCTTTTGACACCAGTGTGTAAAAGTGTGTGAATGGGTGAATGTGACATGTAGTGTGTGGAGCACTTTGATCGGTTGGAAGACTAGAAAAGCGCTTTACAAGTGCATTTACCATTTTATTTGACCATTTTATACCAAAACAGACTATGAAAACATGTAAACACTGACTTAATATCATAATGATGATAATCCAGCTGAAACTTTTTGAATTTGGGAGAGAGTTGGTCATGTTTACCAATGTTTTTGGACTGTCTCAGTCCATCGGGATAATGTATGAATTTTGAAACAGACGTCGTTCCTCTTTAAACTCACAGTGCTGCATAGCTGTTGTCTGTGTGGCTCAGCAGAGCTGAGAGACACTGTGTCTGCAGCAGAGGGGTACAGCGGCAGACAGCAGCTGACATTTAGAGTTCAGAGGCCACCCTGTTGGCCTGGTCTGCCAGGGCCCCCATAGGTGGGCTGACCCCTCATAGTGACAGCTGGACAACCAGTCACAGAGTCTGACTCCCGAGCAGCACCCGGGGGAGAGGACAGCGTGGGCTGCTGTGTTGTTTCAGGGGTGAGAGGAGTCATGTCAAACTCCATGTCTGCTCTCACTGAGACTGAGACTGGGTAGCAACTGTCACTGAAGCCTCCCACAGACTGAGAGATTTTAGCAATCTTACAAGTTTAGTGCAGCTACACTGTGCGACATGGATCTAATAAACTTGGGTCCAACATCAAGTTTGATGTATCCAGACTGTACGATGACAGTGCCTACTTAATCACAGGCTATGATGTACGATGCAATATCTTCCCATACTGAGTGCACAAGGTTATTTTAAAAAGTTATTAAAATTGATAAAACGTCTGAAAAAATGTTGATAAAATGTCCAGAAAAACGTTATTAAATTATCTGTAAAAATGTTAATGTTATGTCCAAAAAATAGCAAAAAAATGTTAATAAAATGTCCAAAAATATAATTAATTGTCCAAAACATTTTTTAAAAGTCTGAAAATCATCAATAAAATGTTCAAAAAGATCATTAAATTGTCAGTAAAAATATTAATTAAATGTCCAAGAAATTAAAAAAAAAAAAGTTGATAAAATGTCCCAAAAAAAAGACATTTAATTGTTAAAATGTTAAAGAAATGACTAAAAAAATAAAAAAAAAAAAGTCAGAAAAAAGTTGATAAAATGTCTGAAAAAAAAGTTAATTTCTTTTTCATTGTTAGTAAAATGCCCAAAAATATAATTAAATTGTCCAAAACATTTTTAAAAAGTCTGAAAATCATTAATAAAATGTTCAAAAAAGATCATTAAATTGTCCTAAAAAAAATTCTGATTTTTTTTTTTAAATGTTTGAAAAATGTCCAAAAAAAAATGAAATTTAATTGTCTGTAAAAATGTTAAAGAAATGACCAAAAAAATGTTAGAAAAAAGTTTATAAAATGTCTGAAAAATAGTATTAAATTGTCCAAAAGAAGTTAATTTTTTAAAATTGTCAATAAAATGTCCAAAAAATGGTTTAATAGTCCAATAAAGTGTTAAAAAATGTCAGAAAGAATGTTGATAAAATGTCAGGAAAAATAGTAAAACCAGTACACAGAGCCAGTATACAACAAATTATGTCTTCACAAGACACAAATGCTGTTGCTAAGAGATGAGAAAACTCTAATCTAATGTCCCTCTGTGTTTGTGTTTGTGTCCACAGGAGAGACAGCGACTAGAGACCATCCTGAACCTCTGCGCTGAATACAACAAAGGAGAGAGCACCGGCCTGGACCCCCTGGGCTCAGGGAGGACAGGCTTCCCAGGAGCGCTGGCAGATGGCACGGGGCGGAGACCGTCCATGGAGAATGTCCTCGGAGGGACAGCGTCCTCAGCCGCACTCCGCCTGCTTCAGAGACAGAGAGAGAGCGACGAGGAGAACCTGAAGGAGGAGTGTAGTAGTACAGAGAGCACTCATCAGGAGGTGAGGACGTCTCCTGCTCTCAGCACAGCATCAGCACTGCACAATGGAGACAGACAGGTCAGAGGGAATGCTTCTCTCCCTACAAAGACGCTCTCTGCATGTCGCTGTGGGACCAGCATGTGCAAATGATGTGCTTGGCTTTGCTGAATCAGTGTTTCTCAAAGTGAGGTTCAGGGACCACCAGGAGTCCTGCGGGGGGGTCTGAGGGCTCTGTTAGTCATCTCTCACCAGTCAATACGTCTGAATGTTCACGTCATATCAGATTTAACCTCACAGCATCATTACAGATAGCAGCTGGTCATTGAGGCTGTAGGTGCTGGCTTTGGTTTTATACTGGGAGGGCGGCAAAAAGTGGAGGTAACATCTGATGATGTCATGTCATGAGGGGACTGTGTGCTCTAGCTCGCAGGTGCTGGAAAGGGTTATTTTCACAATATAAATATTAGCACTCGTGTTCTCCAGTGCGCCTTAACGCTGAACGCTGGTGCCTCTCCTTACAGCCATCTGAAGGCAGCAGGTATCTGTTCCATCTTGGAGTCATGTCGCACACCATCGAACTCTACTAATGCACAGCAGATGTGCTGCTTACATTTCGTAGAACCAGCATCAGAGTGTTGTAAAATAATCACAGACCCCCTGTGATTCTGTTCACATCAAACATTTAGTTTTAATGAATTATTCTACACAGTTTCGTCTGCACATCAATGGGCCTGTTGGAGACGGGACGCATTTAAACATGACTCACACAGTTTCTTGAGAAATTGTAAATCTCTTAAAACTTCTTGCTCTGCTTCGTACTCTCTCAGGACTGGCTGCTTCTGTCAGTCTTTGACCCAGTGAATCCATCCTCAGCTTCTGTTAAGCAGGAAAACAACTGCGCATCATCTTTTTTTAAACAAGGCTGGCCACGTTATGACACAGAGCTCACGTTTTAATTGTAGTACAGAGAGATGTGAGGCTGCGATGATCAACATGATGTGATAAAGATTATTCTCAAGTGTTGTCAGGCTGCTCAGAGTTGGTGTTATTATCTAGAATATTGTTTGACGTGGATAAAAAAACGTGATCATCATGCATGATCTGTAATGTTGAACTCTTATGGCCTCAGTGACCCTGCATGACCAGGAAAAGAGAAGCATTAGGGGAAGAAGAAGGTGTGCATTGTGTTTCACTGTGCAGTAATGTCTGTACTTGGTCTGACAACATCGGCTAAAGCATGAAGGTGCTCGACTGTACTCTAAATATTTCTGGCATTTGTGAGAAAATTCTGCAGAAGAATGCATCAGCTGCAGTTAGCTACTTCCTGCTCCTTTCCATTTATTGTATTCTGGGCTGTTTGTGAGAGGCTTCCAGAAATCTGTTTTTACAGTGGCTGCTGCATGAAAGTTATTTATAACTGCCTTCTTTTCATAGCCCTTTTTACACAGAGATCATATTATGAGGCTGCAGAGTCTCTTCTTAATGCCACATTTTTACACAGAACCAAACAATGGAGGCAACATCACTTTCCAGTTTGTGATTATCGACTACATCCTGGTATTGTGGAATCAAAAGAGGCGTGATGGGTGTGTGATATAACACCACAACGTTGGCCTCTATTGTGACATAAAACATACACGTCAGCAGCGCTTTATAAACAAAGACAGTGGCATTAACATGGCAACAACAACCATTTACCATCTCTCTCTGTGTGGCTACTGATCTGGCCCTATTGCTCAGAGGGTAATTAGCCCCCAAATCTCATTGTTTTCCCAAAATGCAGACATTTATGGCAGCTTTTCTTTTTCTTTGAGTTAGCCGCTAACTGCTAACAGCTAACAGCAGTAGGTGGCATGCATCACATGTTGAAACGTTACACCTGTCCTGCCCATGATCCCGTCCTAATTGCTGTCATGTTTATACAGACAATGTTTCAGCGCTGTTACTACCTCCCGTGGTGGCCTAAAGGCAAGACCACTCTGTCCCCCCATTTTGTGATCGAACCTTTGTATACAGCACAGTGAGGCAGCATTACGTTGCTGTATTCCCACCTTTAACAGGCAGTGTAAAAGGGGCTATTGTTTGTGTCTGTTTCTTCTGTCTTGCTCTGTTTGTTTTGACAAGTGAGGATTTCTTAAACCTATCACTTTAGGAGTTAAGTTTCCAATAGACTGAACTATATTGTGCCATTATCTGGTAATTTTGAGTAGATTAGAGCTGATCATCTGTGTACCAACAGACAGTTTAACATTTAGGATGCTTAAAAAATCGACTTAAACTGAGTTGAGACCTGAGACACTAAATATTCCCCTATGAATCATGTGACAGTATAAAGTAATAACAGTAATCACAGTGTCAGTTCGTGAATGCTGGTGTGTAAACAGACGTCACAGTACACTGAGTACAAGTCAGGTCAACACCGTCCAAGAGACTGATACAGTATCTGACATGTAATGAAAGGTGTGCACGTCTGTCTCTCCCTTCTTCCCCTGACTTCACTTCAACTCTTAAAAGCCTCCTATGTTCGCTCTCCCTGCAGCACGAGGACTCCAGTTCAGGCAGCGCAGGTCGTCTGGAGCTGGGTTACCTGGAAGACGAGCGGGTTCGCGTCCTCTCTCGGATCGATGAGCTCAAAAGCCGACTGACGGAGCTGGAGCAACAACTTCAGGAGTCCAAACAAGAGGTAGAACACAGAAAGTGGATGTTAAGGGATTATTATCTGACCTCAGTCTACACCCAGACTCAAGTAAAACACCTACATTTATATTGATCTGAAATGTCTACACAGAAGAGAAGTTTCCACAGCAGCAGAACAGGCTGGATACACTCTTAGAAATCAGGGCTCCAAAAGGGTTCTTCCTAAAAGGCTGAGGTTCTACCCAGAAACATTTGCTACTGGAGAAATCCTTTTTTGAAAGATTTCTTAAAGGGTTCTTTGTAAAACTAAGGGTTTTATTGAGGTCCCTTTTCAACCAAAGAACCTTTTTGAAGAAAGAGTTCTTTAATGATTGTCAAAAGTGCGTGCGTAGGGGTGTTAAATGATCCTTACCCTCAAATGTGTAAGATGGTATTTTCTGATAAAGATGTTTCTGGAATCCCCTTAATCAGTTTATTTAATTTAACCAAAAAGGGTTGTTTTATAGACCCTTTCAGGGCCATCATCAATGGCGTCACTTTATTAGCTGGAGGCAAAACCTGCCTCTCCCCCACAGCCCTGAAGGCTATATATGAGTCTTAAAATGTGGTCTTGTTGTGTTACTGGGAGCCAGAATAGAAGGAGTCATGGCTCAAAACCAGCCGCCACTGCCCGTCAACAAAAACAAAGATGGTTAAATGTGATCAGACCAAAGGACTGGACGGAGGTCATCATCAAAAATGCTCACATGTGCAGCGCACACTTCATATCAGGTTAGGAACAAAGTATTTCCTGTTGTAGGGATGAAGAACGTTATGTGTATTAAAGGTTATCATGTCCACCTCATCAGAAACTGGGGAGCTATTAAGAAGAAGATTGGATTTCTCTGGAACGCTAACTTTTTAGCACATTAGCTAACGTTAGCTTCCATAGCAAAACAAACAAGACTGGCTTCCTGTGACATCATCCATCCACTGAGTGAGAGCATACGGGTCGGCCAGTCTGGTCCCGTTGGTCAGTGTTTACTTCTTCCAGTAACACTGGCGGTCCCGGAGAGTGAGTGACCTGACATGGTGCGTTGGTAAATTCAGTCTGATGCTCTACACTAAAATGAGAGCCCTGTTGGTGGAAGAAACGGAGCCTTATATTTCTACATGAATGAACCAACGGTTAAGTTAATCACACATTCACTCTGTTCGGCAGTCTGCTGCTCCGTCTCCACGGTCAAAGTGTCCAGAGTGCCTGAGGGCGCTCTGGCAATCGGAATGAGTATTTCTGAATGCACCACTGGCATCATCTTCCTCCATTGTCTAAAACAAGCCAACAGAACTCGCCAGCTAGCGCTAGCTAATGTCTGTAGAAAATTGTTTTGCCTCCAGCTAAGCCCCGCCTGCCAAAAAAGTCATACTGTTTACTAACAGTAAAAGGGTCTATGGGGACAAGGTGAAGAAATCTCTGTGGTTCTAATCATCACCTTGGTTTAAAAGAGATGTGGTTCTGTTACTCTGTGGGGACCTAAAGGATGAAATTAACCTCATAGTTCACTGGTGACACTGTGTAACTTTATTTGTTCCACTCCTGCAGGCTGAGATGGAGCGTGCCTTGCTGCAGGGCGAGAGGCAGGCGGAGCTCGACCAAATTGAGGCCGAAACGGACATCATCACTCAGCTGCAGCACAAGCTGGACGAGCTGGAGAGCGCCATCCAGAGGGAGAAAGACAAGGTACAGAGAGCAGTGGATGTTTTAAGTGCTTCATTTGAATCCAGCGATTACAGTCATGTATACAGGGTTCAAATACTTGCTGAGGTTCTTAGACAGGAGAGGAAACACACACATATACACTCACTGCCTGTGCTTTTATGGTCTCCTAAACAACCTTCTCTGGTATCTTACATTCCCTACTGGGTAATCACTGTTGGTGTCCTTCCATGAGACGGCATCACTGTCTGTTTTTATATATTCAGTTCTCCAAATCAAGAGTGTTTGGTACAGACAGCCGTATAAAGGGCTGAGCAAAGGACTGGATTGATGTCCTTGGGTATTCTCTTTTGCATGTTTCTGCAGTAGTCATTTGCTCTCAGGTCAACTCCCATCTGTATTCTCCTTATCTGGACTCTGCTGACTAACTGACATCCATTAACCCCTAATCCTTCCTCTGCTTCTTCAGCACTCACAGTTGCTGTATCTCTGCGATCACCTGTTTCTCTACTGTCTGCATGACAGACCCTGTGGGCCAGGAAACCCGCCCTCCAGTGGCTGTTTGGGCTCTGTAGTCTTTGGTTCTGTAGTGCACGGGTTCTGCAAGAGACTCTGAATATGAAGGTCTGATAGTGGACGGGGGAAACTACAAGCATGTTCTCTACCTTACCTGCACCCACCACATCTGAACTGTAGTAATAAAGAAAGGATGTAAAGAGAAAACACATTTAGCCGCTTGACTTTTGGTTGTTAATTTGTTTTTACGTCAGCTCTTGTAAAAGTTTTTAAGTCCAATGTTTTTGTCTGTGAGCGTCCCACAGGTTCCCAACGAAATGTAAAGGCTCTGTTCATGATGATTTTATTGGAGGATAAGTCAGTGAATCAGGAATGTCTCAGTGTTACCTCCTCTTTTACACGATAAACCTGTCTTGGAAATTTGTGCCTAATTATATCCAAGAACACAAGTTATCTTCTGTGGGAATTCTTTGAACAAAGTTGGATCAGAATTTGGCAGATGAATGTTAGGGAACCTCAGGTGATAGCAAAAGATTACAGGATAAATTCTCCTTGAACCTGTGGTTCTACTACTGACAGTAAATCCTCTGCCATTATGATATAAGAATGAATCAGTGGTGTCTCTTAGAAGTGCTCAGAGCTTCAGCCGAAGGCCAAACACAAGTCGCCATTGGCATTTTCAGCCTCGCTGCCCCTGAGCAAGAGTTATTTTCTGTCCCCACTTGCTCCCTGCTTATACATCCCAGCTCCCGTGGCAGCATGATTGCGCTCCTCGCCAAGTGGTCAAGCGTGTAATGGTAACATCCAGGTATGTCAGGGGATGTCATAGGGCCCAAAAAGATTTTCCCCCATGGACTTACATTGTGAAAGACACATCTCTAAATGAGAGCATACATTTTACAGTCTCAGCGAAAAGACTTGTTTCAGTATCAGGATTCTGGCTGTATCCAGTTCTCTATAAACATCCATTCTGCTCACCTCTCGTTGTCGCTGTCTCTTGTGTGTGTAGATGATTAGTAGTTGTTAAAGTTGAGAAATATCCCAAGTTATAAGACCTCTATCCCTTCATTATAAAGCCAATCAGTAATCAGTGAGCGTCCACACATGACTTTAAGTACAGATCTTATTGTAAATGTAGTAATAAGTATCTGTGGTCTTCAGTTGACGGGCTACAGTGTGACGGCTTCTGTGGGTGTTAGGGGTGACGACTGCTTTAAGAGGAGGAACATCCTCTCCCTACTAAAGGGGGTGATGCAGCGTCACCAGCTTATTCAAAAAACTTGGCCCGCTTCTCTACTCAGAAAGCTAGATCTCTTGACACGACTGCTAACGGGACTATTAGCTTAAGCGTCCACAGATTGAGCTAACCACTCGACTGCCGGGCGCTAACACATGAAATCCCAATTTGATACCTTGCTCATGTTATCAGAGAATCAGGGTTACCTTTGTAACCTAAAGTTGCCAGCTTGAGCGTCCCCTTGACACTGAAGACACAGGACAGGACCCTGCCTTTCACTCAAGGGCAAAACTCCAGTCAGTGCTGGTAGTCCTGAAAGACCTGTCAACGTTTTCAGTGTCACACATCAAAATGAAGAAAGTGTTCCTGAGTTTGAAACTTGAGCAGCACCAAAGAGACACGATGTTCCTGTACTTGAAATGGAAATCAGCTGAGACAGCGTCACTGCTGACAAACACTGCTGAAGTTTTCAAGAGAGTATCTCAATGTTCTGGGATCAGTAACTGTCAAGTAAATTATGGGCCAGTTTTCCTGCAGCTTATTGAAGTTTTTCGAAGGATATTTACAGTCAGTAGTCGTCAGTGACAGAAAGATTTTAGCAAGTGGGAAGCCAATCAAATGTATCTGTTACTTAAATTAAATTAATTCTATTAGGAGAATCATTAGGTTGGAATAATCTTCTCTGGCTGTAAGACCATGTCTCATCTGTGAATCCCAGACCGCCAGTTGAAACGTCCCGACAATCAATCAACTACTTCCTGTGCCCTGCCGAGCCCTAAAGATCTGTCCCGACATGTCTGTTGCTAACACCTTACAGCTTTTTATTTGCATGGCGTGGATTTTGAGCAGTGTGTTTCTCTCTCTGTCTCTTTCTCTCCCCTCGTCCATCCATCCTGTGTGTGGGTGTGTGTTGTGTCTTTCTAGGAGAGGGCTAATGTTGAGGCCGAGCGGCGGGCCCTGCAGAGCCTCCAGGAGGGCTACGCTGAGTTGGAGAACCAGCTTCATAACTGTCCCGAGTCGCTGCGGGAACAGTTGCAAGAACAGCTCAAAAGGGTGGGTCGTCAGTCCAGCAGAAGCACATAGACCCCGCCCCCACTATCCCACCCTACCTACAGACCTCAGTCTGCAGCAGCCTGACCGTTTTAAACTACAAAACATGACCTGATCCATCACCAGACACGCACACACACACACACACACCTCCCCACAGTCACCATCCCACCCACAGCCTCTTAGTGAGTAGCATCAGCCCATAGCATCCTATGAGCCTCCACACACTGCGTTAGCTTCTTCTAAGCTCACAGAAGTAATATTTGGTATTAAGCACCCATTTGTATTTTGATTTTGTACTTCTGGGGCTGGATGTATAAACGACTTGTACCCATTTTTCCCACACATTAACTGGTATCTATGAAGGAGGAATGTACACACCTCACATGTTCTTCAGACCAGACATACACAGTCTTAGCTGGTGGGTGATTTGAAGGTGAAATAAAATATAAGGGTGCTTTCAGACCTGTCGTTGTCTCCTTTGGTCTGAATCAGGGACTAGTTTTGTTCCAAAGTTGTATAATTGCCTAGAGTTGGTTCGTGTTCTCACGGCAGCATTTACAAGCAGACCAGATCAAATGCCTTGTGTGAGAAAGCTGCTCTTGATTGGTGAGATCCAGGTCGGAACACGTTCGTCTGGGCAGGTGTGAACACAGCAATCACACTCAGGTGTCACCAAAACAACCGGACCAAGACCTTCTTGAAGACGTGGTCTCAGTCTGGTTACAAAGGAACTCTGGTGCGGTTGGTTTGTGGTGAGAACGTGTTCCGACCTGGATCTGAACCAACTGCAGTCACATGACACATTGTTTGGGTTAAACATGAGCATGTTACAGTCCTGGAGGATTATTAATGTGCGCCTCCTCCTGTACTGCCTTAATATGCACATTCAGCACATCCAATGCATCAAAACATTGTTTTCTAGTTGGAGCCGCGCCTCGTTTTCAAACTGTATGCTTTGACTCAAATGAACAATGACAGCAATATAGTCCACGATGAGCAGCGCTAAAATCAACCTGCGTAGTTGTCCCTCCATTGTGACATTAGAAAGTGTCACATTTATCTTGACAGTGTACTCTTCTTCAACGTTTGCTTTACTTCCTGGATTTTTCCCACATGGAAATTCTGACCAATCAAGAGCAGCTTTCTCACACAAGGCATTTGATCTGGCCCGCTTGTAAATGCTGCCGTGAGAACACGAACCAACTCTGGGCAATTATACAACTTTGGGACAAAACTAGTCCCTGATTCAGACCAAAGGAGACAACCAGTAGGTCTGATAGATTTTAAGTGCAGTGATTTTTTTGGGAGGGGCAGATAATCAGCCTTAAGAGGCATAGGATTAAAGCATTACGACCTTTCTGTTTGTCACAGTTTTCTCACTCTCACTGCTACTGTTCTTACTGCTCTCAGTCTTAGTAGGGCAGTGACTGTGCCAGGCCTCAGCACATGCCATCGCACATAGTGCTACAGGCACCTTTAACCCTTTGGCAGGGGCCCACTACATACTGTATGGTTTTAGACACACACACACACACATACACACACACTGAGAGTGTTTATGACAACCTCCCTCACAGACGTGCTGTTACCACAAGCTGCAGGAATTCTGCCTCCTCCACACAACACCTACATGCTACTGAAACCCTCAGGAGCTCACACACACACACACACACACACACACACACACACACACACACACACAGCTCCTGGTCACTGCAGCTGCTGGTGATGCATTTTGGTAAACTGTTGCGCTGCACTGCATGTGTGAATCTGACCTGCATCTCTTCTCTGATTTGTCATGGCTCGCATAATTTGTGTAACTGCTGACTAATCAATTAACATAGGCCCTGACTAGATCCATTCTCTGTCTCCCCCTGCTCTCATCCTGTGACTCTTCTTCTGGAAATGAATCTTGTTGTTTCGAAAAACAAAAACAAGTTAGAGTAGATATTGTAGGCTGCATTTATGTGTTGACGGTGATGCTCTGTGTGCAGAATCAGATCCAGTAAAGCTGTATGTAGAGCTGGAGTCTTTATTTAATTTAATTTGTTTGGCTCAGTGAGAGAACAAACCTTGACAATCAGTGTTTTGGCAGAGACGTCAGGCTGCACAAGTACACTTCAGTATTAAGTGCTAAATAGAATAAAGTCCAAACACAGAACAAAAGTTGCTCCCAAGGTTTCAGACTTGTTTTAACGCCCACAGTAGATTTTAACATTCTGAGTTCTTTGTTTTGGACCACTTGTTAAGAATGAGTCATGTCAGTGAATTAACTCTGCAGGCTGTCGAGTCCTTCACAAGTACTCCAAAGATTCTTAAGAGCCACCTGAGAGAAACCTCACAGTGTTACATATATGTTGACATTCAAACCATCAGTATCTTATATTTTCATATATTTTGTAAATAATTACTTCATGTAGGATTTGTAACACAGTTTTTGTAGCGCATACTGCACAAGTGATTGCTGGGCCGGCAAAACTGAAGATATGGTTGCCATTTTTAATCACCTTATATGTTGAGTAATTACCATGCCGTTATATGACAGCTTAAATATGAAAATATGATGTAAAAGAATGTTTAAAAGCTTCAGTACAGTGACCAAGCAAAATTCCTTGTAGTTTGTGTTCTATCTGATCTGAGGGATGCACGATCATATCTGCACGTCGTCGGTATCGGCTGAAATCGGCTTTTTTTTTGTTGTTGCACATTGAATGAATATTACATACGTTGAAAAGTATTGTATTTCATGTCTCCATCTGCTGGTGGGCTGTCATGATAAGAGTATATGTGCATAATACGATATTAATTCCACTACAGAAGAGACTTGATGATCACTGAAATTAGGTGAGAAAAAGTGGATATATCAATATCGATTTAGGTTATTGGTCGAATGAGTTGTTACATGTTGGTATATCAGATGACAGTGTCCCGAGATCTTGTCCATTCATTCAGATTCATCTGGTTCTTTTTCAGTTGAATCAGTTATCACATATGTTCAGGATTTTTGACAAGTTAGTTGAACTTTTCACCCGACAGTCAAACACGTTAATTTGCTTCGCCTCTAAACCTGTCTGGTTCTGGTTCTGACTGTAACGGCAGTATTTAAATATCAGTAATGCAACAAAATATGTAAAAATATATAAAATATATAAAAATGTATTTGTTTCCGGGTTAACGTTTTGCTGTTTGTTGCTCCTATTGGCTGCCAATTTTTCAAAAATGGTTTTCAATGACCACGTTAATACTAATAATAACGATGATCTGAATCTGAATCAGAATCAGAAATATAAGAACTGTAAGAGGTAAGAGTAAGAGTATGAAATATATGTATGTAAATATAAAGCAATAAAATAAGAATAAAAATAGAAATGAAAGCGTACATTAAAATAGAAAATAAAAAATAGAAGGTGCATTATGCGACAGTGTTTAACACTAGTACTTGAGATAAAACACATACACACACACACACACACACACACACACACACCAGTTGTTGTGCTGCAGTAGAAGCATGTTCTTCATGACTGTCTGCTTGACTGAGCACAGTGTGCTTTACTTGTCCCCAAAACGAGCTTCAGCCATGCTGGGAAACTGTTTCAGCTGTCTCAGATATAAGAGTCGAGGTGTTTTGGCTTTGCTGTCGGCAGCTACGCTAGTCTGAGAGTAGTGGATGGCTTTAAAATGAGCGATGTGTTCAGTGTTGTTCCTCTGTTTATGATGTAACCGCTGACGCTGTGTGTGCGCCTCCATCAGGACGGAGAGGCGCTGGAAACAGGAACCAAAAAGTTTGAGGACTTGGAGTTTCAGCAGCTGGAGAGAGAAAGCAGCCTGGAGGAGGAAAGAGAAACCATCAGCCAGCAGCTGCTCCAGGAGAGAGCCGAGTACCACAGCAGTGTGGCCAAGAGGAAGGTGAGGAAACATCCATCTCTCAGTGCGAGGTTATTACGATGGTTTGGACAGTATGGGCTTTTGTGTTGGAGCTGGAGCAGCCAGTGGCAAATATCTCTGCGATGAGATTCAGTATCTGTTTGGTTTGACGTATTTATACCTATAGGAGCAAAGCTTGTGGGTATTTTGTTAGCAGTGTACTCTGTTTATGTGAAGAAGTTACATGATGCAGTGTGTAAGCAACAGCAGGCTGAGAGGGAGCAACCCAACAAGCCTCAACCATCTGCTCCTGCATGAATTCAATTCACCATGTATTCATTTTGTACCTACCGGATCTTTCCACTCCGGTGTTTATAAAGTTATACGATACTTTCTCTACTGTTGTCCCAGCCTACACTGAAGAGTTAATTCTCTGCCTTCTGTAGGAGAAGGTGTCCGCTCTGGAGACCCAGGCCAACCAGCTCGGCCTGCAGGCGTCACAGGAGTGCGAGCGGCTGGCCAAAGACAGGACCCTCACACTGCAGATGCTCCAAAAGGTAATTAGTAACCATTTCAAACTCAAACTAGCTTTTTTTACACAGCTGTAGAGACGCTGCAAAGTCCCATGTCGCTCCAGTGTGTGATTATAGACTGCATCCCAGCATTGCAGAATCAAGAGAGGTGTGGCAGATGTGACGCGTAACACAACAGTGTCAGACTCTAGTGTGACATAACACACGCAGCGGCAGCACTTTATAAACAATAGCAATAACGTGACAATAACGCCTCGTGTCTGCTTATTTATGTGTTCGGAGATGAGTCAACAGGAGGTCCATTCATTCCTGTGGGAATCTACATGATATCTGATGTGCCTCCTCCCCTCCGTAGTATTTCAGTCTGAAATTTGATGCAAGTTTGTCAAAAAAAAAAAACAGTTGTGATGGATTTTGGAGAGACTGTATGACGGTGTGCTAGCTTAGCTAACATTAGCTAACAATTGGTGGGCTAATCCCATCAATTTAGTTGCCTGTTGATTGTCAAGCGAGGTTGTATGATTAAAAAGAACTTGTTCATCACGTTTTAACACAGCGTGAATCTGAGTAAAGTTATTCTGCTAAAATATGGTCATACATTACATACAGTCATCGTCATTATGGCTCGTTTAGCCATTCATACATGTGTTAAATTGAATATTTAATAAAACATGCTATGTACCTGTCAGGTCCTGTTTCTGACCTGATAATGTTCCAAGCACATATTCTAAACTACTGGATGGCGAAAAAGGGGTAAAATTAGCCTCCCCCGTGGCTACAGGTAGTTTCTATCAGGTTTTTATTCATCTGTAGAGAAGTGCACTTCCCCAAGTTGGACACTGGAGGCATCATCCGTGTATTTACGGATCTGCGGACAGCAGTCACATATTTAAGTGGAAAAAAGGCGGTACCATCCCTGTTGTATGGTGGCTGATTTGTCCTCTGCTAGGAGGGTAAGGAGCTCCCAGACCTCATTGTTTTCCCAGAGTCAGCTGCTAACTGCTACTACTTTTAAAATCTCTAGTAGTGGGTTGCACGCATAACACATAAAAGTCGTTTTGGTGCTGTTACTACCTCCGTTCCTGGCTCAGAGGCGAGACAACTTTGTCCCACTATTCCACGATCCTACTTTATATACAGAACAGAAAGGCAGCATGATGGTGGGATATTCCTCACCTTGAACTGTATTTGATCTTAATCTAAAAATGAGCAGTTTGTAATACGGCTTATTTTCAGGCCTTGATTTAAAGAGCTGCTCCTCAAACAGCTAACACACTGCATGTCTTTATGTCCCAGGAGAAGGAGAGGCTGTCGGCCCTGGAGAAGAGATACCACAGCCTGACTGGTGGGAAGAGCTTCCCCAAGTCCTCCAGTGCGATGAGAGAGGTGAGAGAACGACTGAACACACACACTCAGCGCTGCCGGCCTGAAAACAAAAGGAGCTTTGATGACTCACAGCTGACTCCTCACCACATTTACCTCTTTGACTTCAGTGATTTGCAGACTTGGTGTTAAACTTTAAGTGTTCAAAACAACTGGTGTAATCAGACTAATCTGAAGCATTATGTTGGATGTGTTAAGACTGTGGAGTTGTTGATGATGTGTGTGTAGAGCAAACTAACTCGCTGATACTTTAAAGCCCTGTTTACACCTGGTATTAACATGCGTTCTGGTCGATCAGATCACAAATGGACAGCTCTAAGTACAGGAGTATATGCACCAAATGTCTCCACATTCAGAGGTGATCTGGTCTGCATGTGGACACAGTCTTTCAGCATGCTAATGTCTCTGCTGGGCCACACTGACAGTCCGCTTACTAAACTGATTTCTCACCTGAAGAGCTGATCTCCAGAGCTGTGACTCACCAGGTATATCTGTCTTAATAGTGACGGGATTGTGGGTCGATTAGCTTGGCATATTTCTCGACCTCAACATGTCTCCCCACATCCACACATCCATTCTCATCACACATGAGACAGCAACAGCTACAGAGTTCTCTACATCCATGGTCGAGGCGAGGAGTCGAGCTGCCATAGGAGCAGAGAGACAGAGCTGCTACGGGAGCCAGTATGTGTGGCAAGGCTTGAAGTAGGACAGTGTGGTGAAGTGCCGCGGGATGGCGTGTCTAGGAGCGCCAACATGTGTCTTCCCTCAGCTGGAAATAACAGGGACTTTGCCCCTGGTGTGTTTTGGCCTTTACAGTCTGCTGACTCTGCGGTTTCTTATTAAAACCAGCTAAAGACGCACCTGTTTAGACAGGCATGTGGATGACTTGTATGTGCTAGCTCTGTATTTTCTTTATTTTGTGCATTCTTGTGTACAGTGATTTTTTTTCAATGTATTGTGCAAACAGTTGCACTTTTAGCTATATAACCCAGGTTGTCACTTTATCTTCTATGTTTTATTCTTGTATATAGCCCTTGTAAAGCACTGTGTGACCTTTGTTAAAGTGCTAAATTTTACTTACTTACTTTACGAACTTAGTAACGGTCTTGCTTCTCCAGTTCAGAACTGTTGTTGTCGTTACACAGGCTAGACACATGATGGACCGTACCCAGAACCGCTCTCCTCCCAGACGTCGCTCCGTTAGCACAAGCTAACACAGCAGCAGCTGTTAAACGGTCCCAACAAACTCACACTGAAACAGCTTAACTCTGTCGTTAGCCTGTTAATAACTGTCAGATAATGTTAGCCGTGTGATGCTAAAAGTTAGCCCTGTCAGCGTGTGTGTGAAGCTGGACTGTCACCAGCAGTCTCCTAGCACTGGGGAGGTGCAGAGATCGGGGCGTGCGTTTGTCTCATGATAAACAGAGAGAGAAAATTTAAATATTACCGGCTGTAAGTGTGTGTTTAGACAGACAGACCACCTGCCTGTTAAAAACAAAAAGTCATCTGGTCTTTGCAGATGGAAATGATTCACATGTTTGTTTGCTGATAAAGCAGGGAGATAAGATCTGCTCACTTGAGACACATGTGGAGACACGTTCAAATACAAGGTGTGAACAGACAGAGCTGTCCTCCTGTGATCACATCACCAGAGACACATGTTACTCTCAGGTGTGAACAGGCTCTGACAGACGGAGGGCAATAGACAGAACACCTGTTTGACACACTTCCTGTAGCTCTGCGTCATGTGGAGAACACAACTTGTATCTGTGTCCTGAAGTTCTCTGTGGACATTTAAAGCACTTCCTTCTGAACTGTTAAAACAGGAAGTGCTCCACATCAGCGAGGCCGACCTGTTGTTGGAGGATATCCACTCCTCCCAGCATTCCCTCTGTCGAGCCTCTCCTTCCTACTTACATCCCTCCCCTCTCTGTCAGTTGTACCCCAGCAGCCCTACAGAGGTAACCAGACTAACCATTCCTGCATGAAGCCCGCTGCTTCCCCCTCTGCTGTGTGACTCACCCCAACGCTCACCATTTTACTGTCAGTGTCCCGGTCACACTTCAGCTCTAACTGCACCTGTGACTCACTGTGCTGTGCCCGGCTCGGCTGCTCTTTCCCATCAAACACAGTTTACAGCAGCTGTGTTAAAGTAGCAGCCGGCACAGCAGCTTTCAGTCCGTGTTTGGTTTGTCTGCTCCGAGCTCAGGGATGTAGCAGAAGGTATAGATCTTCTTATTTAGCACTACATCACTGGTTGTTGTAACAGCCAACAAAAGTCCCCGTGTGTGTGACATCTGTGTCAGCCAGCTGTGACGCTAAAGATGCTTTTTCTGTTGCTTGGTGTGTTCCTGTTTGTCTGCTGTCACCGTGCACCTCTCAGCTGTAACACCAGCACTTAGGTTAAATATGGGCCTGCTTTATTCCCCACGACACGTCTCTATCTGTGTGGGCTCTGTCTCTCTGTGTGTGTGTGTTCATATACTGTACATAAGTGGTGCGGTGCAGCTTTGTCCTCATGGCTTCTCATCCTGTCTGACCGCTGCTGGCTGTTGGCTGCTGCTCAGGAGTACATGAAGCTGTCGGACGTCTATAAGATGTACGGCAGCGGCGGCCTCCGTGAAAACAGCAAACCCGCCTCTCACGGCCGCTCGTTTGCTGTCGATGCTGCATTAGCTGGCGCCTGCGAGGTACCATCACTTCCTGTCTGTCTCTGTCCTGATGAGTTTCTGTCTCTCTGCTCTCCTCCCTGTCTCTCTCTCTGCCTGTCTGTCTCTATCCATCCTTCCATTTCCATGTCATGCTGCTCCCTCTGCTGGTTTGCTGTTAATCAATGTTGGCTTTGCTCTTTGCTACATGAGCCGTTGGTATTATTAGCATCTTGTACTCACCCCGTCTGTAGCCGGAAGGCAGCGTTCACTTACAGTAGACACTTAGGATCTGTGGCTGCATCATATCAGCAGCGCAGACGGTTTAATCAGGGTCAGACTGATAAATGCAGGTTTGCTTTGAGGCAACTAAAAGTGAAATTGTAAAATTTATGTCAGTGTCAGTACAATGGATTTGGCTACTGGTATCAAACAAATTATTTAATAAAGGTATTTTATAGGGAAATTTTATGCCTGTGTTTGAAAGCTGAAAGTAGAGACATGACAGGTCAGGTAGACAAATCAGGGTGTCTGCAGGTCCTTAAAATGTCTTAAATTCAGTTTTATAAATATACAAGGCCTTAAAAATCATGATATTGTCTTAAATTTGAATTTTATCTAGTTTAATTTATTCCTCTTTTAATATCTTTTGTTAAAATGGGTAAAGCTCTACTGCATCAAAGTCCACATTTCTGATGTCACAAATCTTTAAACCTACCACTGAACCTAACACTGTCTTTTTACTTTAACTCAACTTTATTTATACAGCACCTGTCATACAAACATGCAGCCCAAAGTGCTTCACATGGCAAATTTGGAATGACACAGACACAAGACAACAAAATATTAAAAAAGCAAACCAACCAGAAGAAAATAAACTCACAAAAAAGATGATTAAAAAGAGAGTAAGTAAATAAATAAATAGAACAGAATAAAAATGAACAGGAGACATAAAATCCAGACTGTAATGTTACTCCACATTAAAAGCCAGCTTAGAAAGACAGGTCTTTAATTTGTGTTTAAAGATACCGAGAGAGTATTTCAGCATCTTTCTGGGTTAAAAAGGTCAGACCTTAGCAATGTTGAAGATGACAAAGCCCTGCTCACCTGAAGTGTCTCACCTTAACAATGAAAAGCTAAATTTGAGGAGTGCATCATCACTTTTCATTTTTCTAAAAACAGATCAGCTATATAAAAAAAAAACCTCACCTCAATATAATTATAATCTAATGTTGTGATTTCAATAAGGAAATGTTTCTGATTGGTTGCCAGTGAAACTCAGCTCTGTTCTCATGTGACAAAAACCAGGATAGCAGTAAATACGAGCGATTATTTCTGCCTGTTTAGAGCAATAAAATGTTCATGGCAGCGTTTTAGGTACACGAGAAGATGCTCCACGTATCAGCCTGAACCTGATGTTGACTGTATGTTGTGACGACCCTCCTCCCCCTCACTCCTTCATGATGCAGAAGGTCACTAAGTTAACTTAATGTTTCCCTCCTGCTGCCTGTCGTACTGACGTGTTTGTCTCCTCTCCCGCCTCCTTCCTCCTGTGTGTGTGTTGCCTCTGGGAAGGAGTATGTGACAGTGGGACAGTTAAATCAGATGTACGGGATGCCAAAGGTGGAGTCGTCCCCGACTTCCCCGCTTCGCCAGCCCCTGCAGTCTGGAGCAGTAGACCCCGCCTTCTCCTGCCTCTGCTCTCCACACGGCTCCTCCCTTTCTCTCTCTGTGGAGGTGTGTGCTGCCTTCCTTCCTTCCCTCCTTCCTTCCATCCTTCCTGCCTTTAATGCTGCACTAGTTTTTCAGCTTTCGCCAGCGCCAGTGGTTTTCCCCTTGTTTCATTATAATATTATTTGAAGAAAAAATTATCCGGTAACTTGTAAAACAGAACATAGATGAGAGGAAAAAGTAAACATAAATGGGTGTAGCAGAAGTAGCTGTAGTCCCTTGTCAGCATTGTGTTTATCTATAAAATAAAATGAAGGATGCCTAATAAAATACCTGTGTCTCCCAAATGCACACTACATAATATGCAGTGTGTATTACAAACTAATTGTCCCCTGGGATCTATATATATAAATCAACAGGTGATTTCCTTCTTTTTTTTGTGCTCTGCCATTTCTCCTCTAATCATCACGCTGTAACCTGTTACAGGCTGTTATGATACCACAACTGTCACACACTCACATAGATGGAGTTTATTCACGTAGGTTTATATTACCAAAGGTTTATGACAAAATCACTTGCCGACACCGAGAGAGAGGAGAGGGAGAGACGCTGTGCTGCTGCCAGAGGAGGCCGCTGAATGAGTTCCCTCTGAGTGGTGAGTCGCTAAAAGAGTCTGGGAAGTAAAACATTCAGGACGCCACAGTTTATTCCACACTACTGAAGCTGCTCCTCTTTTTGGAACCACCACGGAGTCGATAATAATTTCACTTTCAGCCATGTTTGTTGTTGCCGTGGGTAACAGCATGACGTCAACACAGTCAACAAGTCGAAATATCGCGAGCATCACAATACGAATTTTCCATATCATATTAAAAATCATGCTGGTATTATCGTGAATGAGATGATATGGCACACCCCCTAACAATGACAGCTAAGTGGTTTGAGTATGCCACATTTTGTCACAATTCCAGTGTGAACACACTACAAACTAAAACCTGCTTAGGATTAGTATGTCGTACAGTTCGGGACACCTTTAAAGACACTTTACTTAAGTCTGGAATCTGTAGCGCCCCTCCATCGGTCCATTTAGACAAGAATGGACCAATCCTATATTTGTTCTTTGTATCCCCTCTGAAATCTTTTAGGATATACGCAACCATGTGTTTGGATGGAAAAAAGGAAATGTGTCACTGTTAATCACAGATGTACATGTGGCTGATATAACCTAAGTGTTAAAGGACAATATGAGACTTTTCTGGTCACTCTAGAAGCCCTGTTTTGTACCTGTATTAGTCCGTGTCAGGAAGTCTTGCTTTCCGTCGTACTGCAGATTTGCCTCAAGTCACAGACTCCCATTGTTTCCAGAGAATCACCAAGCACAGCTCACAGTCACACTGCTGATTCCACTTATATAATCCGTAACATTTGATGTCATGTGAATCAAAACCAAACAGATCTGTTTAAGCTGCACAACAGTCACGTCAGTGAGCAGCGAGTCGCCATCAGCTGTTTAAAATGTCTTTTATTGTCAGAACAATAGAGACAGAACAGACAGGGAGCGCTTGTAACTGCGGTTTTAAACCTCAGCATCATGAAGAAGTAAATCTAGTTATTCTCTCAGATAATATAAGCTGTGGAGTTACTGTATGCATTAAGCACCGAGGACGCTGAAGTGAAGTGAAACATAAAATGAGAAGAAAACTTAAATGTTCTTGTTAGAAACTGGGTCATTGCAGCAGCAACATAGAATTAAAACAGAGACATGTAAAGTAGTGGTGTAGCAGCTGGAGGCTGTGAAGCATAGTGCAGCTGACAACAATAATGTGTTCAACGTATTTAAAGATCATTTTCAATGTATGAAAAAACCCTTAATTACAGCCTCTGAGGGTGTTTAAAACAAATGTTTCTACCTCTTCCTACTGTCTTTGAATGCTTTCTAATCTCCTCTTGTCTTCTCTTCTCGTCTCTGTGTTCTTCTTCTTCTTCTTCTTCTTCTGTGTGTCCTTGTTGCTCCGCTGTGTGCTCTCCAGTACCAGTCTGAAGGTAGCAGGTCTCACCTGCCCAAGCTAGATTTAGAGCAGTGGTACCAGGAGCTGATGGCTGGCTCCAGCCAGCTCTGTCCTCCCCCTCTGCCGGCCAAGTCTCTGTCGGGCCGCAGGCCTGTGCTGCAGGTAGAGGGCCTTTCTTCTTTCTCCTCCTTTTTCCCCACTCGTTCTTCTGCTGTGTGTGTGTGTGCTTTTATTCTTCCTCCAACCTCCACACTGCTTCAACTGTGTGTGTCTAACGTACAGCAATAAAGTCTGAAAACATCTGGGGCCACATTCACAAAGCTTCCTCGTACAAAGAGTTCCTCCTAGTGACAAAATTCTAAGAAAACTCTTAAAATTATGACGTTTTCTCAGAGTTTCCCCTTAGAGTTAAGACTAGGTCCTGGTAAGAATGTCAAGTCATTTCACACAGATACTCCCACAGTACATGAACGCAGCCCGATCAAAGAGCTGTTCAATGAAAGAGACAAGGCGGCTGTTCTGTGTGTGTGTGTGTGCTAAACTCATGAAGTGTCTGTTAACTCTTTGATATATTTTTGTCACTCTTTGATACTTCTATTTACCCCTAATTGCACCTTAAATATATTAACTCCAGTGTTTTATTTTAACCCCAGCCAGTGTTCATTAGCACTCACAGCGTGATGCTAATCGAGCCTTTAACCACTGTTCTCCAGCAGGTGCTTACAAGTCATCCGTGGTGGATCTCATTATACCTCTAACATTATTGTAAAACCCCCCATCTGCCGTCACATGTGTCATCAGCACTCCCTGATCTTTATCTCTTCCTCCATCAGGTGTTCCGCTCCAAGCTGGACAGTGATCAACCTAAATCAGCCTCTGGATCCCCTCTGCAGCACGGAGCAGCAACGCTGGGACGCAACTCCAGCCCAAAGGTACACAGGCTGCTCATTCTCAGAGACATACAGCCATTAGCCTCTTATTTAGTCTTCATCCTGTTTAAGGGTGTCTACACATTCCCCTAGAGAGCCCATGTTGTTCTTCTTTGTGTGTTTATCTTTGACTTGTAAGACATGTTGTGTCTGCTCCCTGTGACCGAGCAGAGCCCCCTGCTGGCGGCCAACAGCACTGGCAGTCTGCCCAGGAACCTGGCTGCAACCCTGCAGAACATCGAGACCAAGAGACAGCTGGCTCTGCAGCAGAAAGGTACAGTAAGTGAGGCGGGCTGCCTCCAAGCTGCACTCCACAAACACCAGCACTCCTTAACACTGACAGATTCATCACGCAGCAGCGTTCATTAATCATCGTTTAACGTCTCAGTAACAACATGTGAGCTCTACATGTTCACTCAGTAACGGTAAATGATTTGTTGTGAATGATTAAAGCATTAATTAATTTAATGGCGCTAAATCAGTCCTTAGTACATAATGTTATAGGTATACATGAAATAATCACTGAGGTGTCGAGAGACGACAGAATCCCTCCACAGGCCTGTAAAAATGAATCACTGTTCTGTGTACTTGATTATAGACGTCCAACTGTTGACAGTGACACGCATGTACACATTGCTCCATTTAACAACAATAATTGTTATTTATTTAAGACAATTTGTGCACTTAATGTTGCCTTAAGTGCAGTACACAAAAAATAGGACGGAAAATAAAAAAAGAAAGTGCCGATTACAGCAGCAGCAGACGTTCACGTGACTTATGAGCACACATTAATATCATACTCAGCAGGCAGTTTGAAGGGGGACAAGAGAGGATGCCCTCCCCCGTTGTTAGCAAAACGACCAATTTGTGTCCCCCTTTAACCTGCCATTCCCCTCTGTCCCCGGGGTCTGGACCCAGATGCTGTCCTAAGTGGACTCAGAACAACAGCCGATAAATTATGACAGGTACTACAGTCTGATGGAGCTGACGCTGGGCGAGGGTTCACCCTGGACAGGTCACCAGACTATCACAGGGCTGACACATAGAGACAGACAACCATTCACACTCACATTCACATCTACGGACAATTTAGAGTCACCAGTTAACCTGCATGTCTTTGGACTGTGGGAGGAAGCTGGAGCACCCGGAGAAAACCCACACTGACACATGGAGAACATGCAACAACATGCACAGAAAGACTCCCGCACCCTGGGTTTGAAGCAGGAACCCTCTTGATGGTGGAGCAACAGGCACACACAACACATTAAAACCTGAAATTACCTCAAGCAGGCTAAAAGAACTACTTCAGTACATTTTAGTCGATCAACAAAATATGGGACATTATATGGAGCAGAGAGAAGAAAAATTAATTTGCTAATCTATTTACAGTAAGTCTTATTTTTGACATTTCTTCTCAGGGCACAACTCATTTTTATTTTAATGCTAACACACGATTGTCATGCACATACACAAGGAGCTGGGGGGGACAATGACGACGTTCTAAGGTTTATAAGCAGCATCTATATTCCTAAAATCTGTGGAGATCTGTATTCTGTATGGGCCTGTTTATCACATGTTCCGACACCGATTATTAAAAGAGGCGATGTGAAGCGCCGTTACAAGACAAAGCACTGAGTGTTTCTTTTGAGCAAACATAGCCACTCAAATCCAAACTGAGGGCACAGAAAATATTTTACATGGCACTGAATCACTGAATCACGACACAAAAGTTATGCACCAGATGGAGGGTGGGGTTGGGGGGGGGGGGGGGGGTCGTCTGCTGGTTCTACTTGCTTGTGAGAAGTCATTAGACTTTAAAACAGTGTTCTAGCATCTTCTAATGATGAGTAAACTCTGCAGTAGACAAACTGATGAATATATATTCAGTAGTAATTAGTGTGCTTGCCTTCAGTGCTGCACACTCTTATTCTCATTAACTTGTTAGTGTTGGTTATTGTAAAGTGTTACCCTGCTCTCCTCCTCACGTCTGGCATCAGTGAGTCTCAGAGAGAGTCATGTTGTTTGACTCAGTGGTTCAGAGGAGAGCAGTCTGTTGTTGTGGCTCCGCTGGCTGCCGCCCGCGGGTGCTGGGTCGGAAACCTGATACAGTCACATTCATGAGCGTCTGCAGTTCTTCATGTCTCCCTGTCTGTCTCTGTCCGTTGACTTGTCTCTTCCTGCACTGCTGCACCACAGAGCCCCAGACCTCCAGACAGATCATCATAGAGGGAAGCTCAGCAGGTAGATGGATCACTGCGTCCAGGAGTTGATGATTTCTTGTGCTTTCCTCAGTTTGTGCAGCGGGACTCATCCTGTCGGTTCATCCACTGTCTCTTTATATGTCACACGCAGTGTCTGAAAGTAACTGATTGTCTCTACTGCCAAGGGCCAACACAGAATGTTTCAAACACTAATGCTTAAGACATTTAGACACAAGTAAAGTCACTCATCAAAATGGTGATTTGCCATACAGAAAAGTTACATTTAAAGGAATACTTAACTCTTTGACTGACCATATTAATATGTACATCAGTAACTCACCCCGTGTTACCTTAAGCCCAGTTCAGACCAAAGATTAACTACTAGACGTAATGGTTTTAAAACGTTGCAGAGAAAAGTTGCAGCAGTGTGAACTGGCTGGTCTGAGCTCGACTTAAACCTGAAACTCAGCTGGTTTTAAAGCATGTCACCTGTTTCTACAGCCAGTCAGCTTGTAGTGGAGTCTTATGGTCAAATCAAAACAAATCAAATCAAATCAAAAACATCTGTTTACAAACTCTCATACAACTCATGTAGTATAATCCAAGTCTCATTTATCCAGTCGTATGCTCAGTGATTCCCAAACAGACAGCGAACTGTACGGAAAGTGAAACTTACCTATGCTCTCTTCAAAGCCAGACTCCATTAGCAAAAGTATCTTAGTAAGTTACCTCGCAGAATATTGCAGGTGTTGGTCTACCTCTGCTTCAGTCTGTTAGTTTGTATGTGTGATTGTGTGACTTTGATGAACTCAAACTAACCCTTTATAACGCCAAAGTCACGCAATAACACAAAAAAACAAACAAACTGATTGAGGCAGGTAGACCAGCAGCTCCTGTGTTCAGCGAGGTAAAATTACTGCTTTTGTCAATGAGGTCTGGCTTTGAAGAGGATAGATAAATTTCACTTCGCTTTTCCTGTTGTTAAGAGCTGTCTGTTTGGGAAGTACTGAGCATACAATTGGATAAAAAAGATTTTGATTATTCTGCACAAGTTGTGTGGGAGTTTGGCTGTTGTTAAAGGTGGACCCCAATGACTTCAATTCATAAAGACTTTCCTCCGTTTCTAGATTCTTTTTTCACCGTGAATGCATGCAAGATAAACAAAGTTTTCTTCTGAATTTCAGTGTAACATGGGGTGAATAGTTGATGCACAGATAGTTATTTGGGGGGTGAAGTATTCCTTTAATCAACCATGTGGCTAATTAACCACCCAGACAAAAGAGAAGCAGAGCAGAGAGCATCGCAGGCAGCCAATCAGGATCCTGCTTCAACACAGGTGAACACCAAAGTCTGTATGCACCTAAAAAATTCAAGTCTTATCCAAAACCTAAGCCGGTCTGGCAGCTTACTCTTATTGATTTATCCATCAAAGGTAACGTTTACCAGAACTTGACACTTGGCAGCCGTTAATTTCAGACCCTGCTCTCACCTAACCCTGCTCTCTTCATCCTCCTCTCACCGTCTCCTCTATCTCTGGTGTGTCATTAACTCCTCTCCCCCGAACATTCCTTTCATCTTTTCTTTTGTCTGTAACATCGAACAGTCTTTCTTCTGCCATCAATCTTCTATGAATGTTCCTGCTGGTGGAGAATAAATCTTGCATGTTCAGCATTCACTGAGCTCCTCCTTCAGTTATCGACCTGGGCACTTCTGTTCAGATGTGTGTGCCCATTATCAGGTGCACAGCAGCATGGGTTTGAGAAGTGAGAAGTTGGATAGATACTGAAGTTTCTGGTGACGGCAATTTGTGGGGGTTTTTTTTTTTTGCAATGATCCTCCAGCTTGTGTTACAGAGAGAGCACATACTTGTATGTGTGGTGCATGGTTTATGGTCTGTGGGCTGGTGCTGGTGATGGTTGTGCATTTAGTGGTTCCCCAGCTGGATGCTTGGGGTGACCTACTCTACAGCCAGCATGTTGATTTACGTGTGGTGATCTCACAGCTCTGTAGGAAACAAACGGACCTCCGCTGACTTGTTGATGGAGTTGCTTGCAGGTTGAAAGTTCCACCATGGTTCACAATCAGAACCTCCACTGATCATCACCCACCCTACTCCCTCCAGGTCAGCAGGTGATCGAAGAGCAGCGTCGACGTCTGGCTGAGCTCAAACAGAGAGCGGCGGTGGAGGCTCAGTGTCAGTGGGAGGCGCTCCACGGCTCGCAGCCCCACCTCATGACTTCGTCCTCCTCGTCGCCATCCTACTCACCGATCATGGCCTACAGCCCCGCGCTGAGCCACAGCTCTGCAGGCCCCGCCCCTCTGGTCCACCACTCCATCCTGCACCACCAGCCCCCGTCAGCTGGGGAGCAGCCGTACGACACCCTGAGCCTGGAGAGCTCCGACAGCATGGACACCAGCGTGTCCACGGGGAACAACTCGGCCTGCTCACCGGATAACATGTCCAGGTAACATGGAGACACATGCACAGTCATGACCAGAGTCTCTTTAACTTGTGTGTTTTACTGTATTATCATTATCATAGTCATCATTCAGGTCCATTAGTCGACTAGTCACCTGCATGTTTATGATATGAATGTAATGATGAAATGATATATTTTGGTGGTTTGAGTTGAAGGTGTGAGAAAGAATAGTCTCAGTAACATTGTTAACACTGTGCTACATTACAGAGAAATACAAACCGTACTAATGAACCTTCATTAATATAGGCCTATATTTTATCTACAAGTGCACGTCACACACTGAGCGAGCCGCCTGTTAATGACGCTGTGGGCTAATGGGCATGTAGCTACTTCCATGTTTCACATGATACGTCATGTTTGTAGTGGACCAATGAAGATGAGTTTACATATCACCTTGGGTTGGTCCTTCACCTTCTCAAAATGATCCCACACTTTGGATTTCCTGCCCGACATGAATAACTGCAGGTACCAGCCCTGGAAATTAACCTGACTCCTGTCTGACTGCTGAGCGTGGACACTTCCTGTGTCTGTCCTTTCAAATTAGGTGCAGCTCCTAATACAGTTTAATGTGTTTTTTTTTTTTTCCTGCGAGTAAGCGAACAATGAAATCTTGCCGACTCATGACCTTCCTGGTCGACTGTTAGGAGGCAGCCCTAATAATCATCATATTCATATTGTCTTAAATCTGTGACATCAGTGCGCATGTTGACCAAATTAGGCTCACTGCCCTCTGTCTGTTAAATCTCTGTACTGAGCGATTCTTTCTTTATCTTATGCTGTCAATAAATGGCATAATTTAATTGAGGGCCTGTGTTTTTTGACTCATGGATGAATTCACAGAGAATAGATTTCAGTCACTGATAGCACCATGAATTGCAAATCACTTGCAACTGCTATCTGTCCCATCTTAAGGTCAGATTCACAAAAGACAGCGCACAAATGATATTACACAAAGGCATGTTCTTGTGTCTAAATGCGATAATCCTTGTGGCAAAATATGAATGTATTTGTGCCAGGAACACAGCAGGCAGAACAACAGTAGAGAAAAAAATGACATTTTTCAGACTACAAACTTCAGGTCCTGACCAACGAGGTGCAGAGGCGTTCCCCAAAATTCCAGGCAAGGATTTTAAATAACTATTTAGGTCGTAACAAATGCAGACAAACGCAGTCAGAAGACACTCAGACAGCTCTGCTGCTCCCACCAGGTAAAGTCTCTGTCCACAGGTCGGCTAATTTGTACCATCTGTTAATGTGGCCCAGCTGTGTGCCGCACTCCGACAGTGTTCACCGCAGCACGCTCTCAGCTGCTCCTATTGTTCTAACACCTTTTATCGCTCTCAGGAGTCAGATTATAAAAACAATTAGTCGTGTTTCTGAGCTGACTTTAATGGGACTTGTTCTGTAATGAACTTCACACCGTGGAGACATGAGGGAGGAAATGACAGTCTGACAGAGTGTCAGAAACATGTGGGGCGTTTTATTTTGATTTTTTAATTAGTTGTTGTTTGACTTCCCAACAGGATTATCATCATGAAATAAAACTGAAAAATACTGTTGAAACTAAAACTAAATAAAACAGATATCTTTTGAGGAAAACTGAAACTGATATGATATTGCCTGGTGAAGTAACTAATAAAATGAAAATGAATCTAAATTAATTTGAGTTTTAGTTTTTTAGCTATAATTTATTCCTACTGGAAAAAAAGAAGCTGCCTCAATTTCCATTAACTCTTTTGCCATAAACCACAAAAACTGAATGGACTTGACTTTCCAGGAGATGATGCCACGCCGCAAATGCATCACAGCAGACACTGTGGTAGCGCAAAGATTAACATTAAACTTTTTGCCAGTCCTTTACAGGTCTCCAGCTTTGTGTTTTGTGTGTATATGTAGCTAAACATCGCAGGCCCTGACAAAAACAAACTGAAACTAATTTAAAACTTCAATTAAACGCCCAGTCCCTTTTACTAGCCCGGTGGAGCTACACATTTTGACAAATAAACGCCTGTCTCAGTTAGACGCCTGGTCTAGTTAACAAGCGATCGCACATGCAAATATGAATATTTAAGCTTTTGTCAGTATTGAGATGCAACATAATGTTAGCTTGGTTAGATTCTCCACAATTCAATCGTTCAGTTCATTTTACTGAAACCATGAACACCAAAGAATACAGTAACTTATTGAGATGGTAAATAAGAGAGGAATGTGTCCATACCTCGATTACCCTGCAAGTTATTTTTATTCCTTTAGTCCGTAAGAGTCCTCAGATCAAAAGAATCAAAAGAGTTTTCTATAAACATCAATCCAAGTTGTGAGGATTGTTTTAACAGGATACAGTGGTGTTGTGTTAGAATCCTGTAATCCTCAGGTGCCTTGAAATGAGTGCCCTAACTGTCTCTCTCTGATGCTCTGTCTGCAAGACCCAGATCAAATGAGTGATTCACAATTGATGTTATTCAAAGCCTAATAGAATAGAATAGAACGAACTTGACTTATCCCAAAGGGAAATTCAGCTGTCCAGCAGCTCATAAAAGACAAAAAACAAAATACATTAAAATAAGTGCACAAATAGAAATTAAATTAAGATAAAATTGTCCATTTCACAGTCAAAAACAGCCATTTATGGCTAATATAATGTGTGTAAATGTGTGTGTGACTGGATTCAGGAGGTGTTAAACAGTCTTATTGCCGTGGGGACGAAGGATCGTCTGAAACGATCTGTTCTGCAACGCAGTGAGATCAGCCGACTGCTGCAGCCGCTCCTCTGTCGCTCCAGGAGGCTGTGGAGAGGGTGTCTAATTTATAAACCAGTAATATTCATACTGGTTTAGATAAAGAATTTGATTGTATTTACCATCTTTGCCGAGCAACAGTTTTGTGTGAAAGGAATTAAAGGCCTGTCTCAAATATAGGCCTGTTGATTTCAGTGATTTTAGGCAAATAATAGCCTGGGCTTTGATTGAAGTTTTATGGTAAATATATAAAAACTGAACCTATCCTAAAAACTAAAATACAACTAGCAAACATGCTGTGAAAATTTGAACTTAACTTAAATGAAATCAAAAAGTCAAAAATAAAACAAAACAACAAGTAACTGAAAATTCAAAACTATTATCAGACTGTTTCCCCAACAATATAGATGAATATTCTGCCTCCATTATTAGTGTCATTTTCTCAGCTGTGTTAAAATGTTTCAGTCCGTGCTGTTTAAATAAAATAGCTACATGTCAGTGGTTCACAAAGCCACACTGTAGAATGTGTTGGTGAACACAGAGACGGACGGAGACGTCTATATTTCATCACATCTCACTTGCTGATCCTCACAGTAAAATAAGAGACGTGTTTTAAAACATTTACCTGCCAGAGACACTCATCCGCTGCTGCTGCACTGATTTCCTTCAAGTGAAGTAGAGTGAGGCATTAAAAGGTTTAATCGTCATTATCAGTGTTGTTGTTGTTCTCCGGGATTTAAAGTGTGTTTTGACTGTTTTTTTTTTTCTCACTTTTACACGTCTGGAGTAAACACTGAAACACAAGGCTTCCCTTGGATCTGTAGGGAAATGAATTCACAAATACTGTCTGCTAAATTGCCCTACAGATATTGTTTGAACCCTGCTTTGAAGTAAAAGGTTAACCGGGTTGATTCGCTGTTACGTAGCTGTTAGATGTTGGAGCTGTTGCTCAGGAATGAACGTGTCGGCCCGTACGTTGTGTGGTAACACCGTCTCGTTGTGTTTCAGTGTCGGAGGAGTGGACGCGCTGAAGATTGAGGAGATGGAGAAAATGCTGAAGGAGGCGCAGCTGGAGAAAGCCAGACTTATTGAATCGCGGGTAAGACTTCAAAAGGAGACGGTGTTACAGTAGGAGAAGCTGATTATTCAGAATCCATAGCTACAGTAGTGACTGATGAGACGTCCTCTGGTGTTTCTGTCAATAGCTTTAAATTGATCATGAATGTGGAACAAAAGCAGCTCAGGGCTCTCATTCATTTTTATTGGCCTCCATGTTTCAAACATTCTCATGTCTTTGTGTCCTGATGAAGAAGCTTCGACTGAAAGACCAGTGAAGATGATCAAATCAATTCTCTGCTGTAGTTGTAGCTGTACTTCTCGTCACTGAGCAGCAGTCCAGTTGAACAAGTTCTTCATATCAAAGTAGTTCAGTTGTTTTAAACCATGAGGTCACTGTTTTGAATCTGATCTGCCTGGTTTGATGAGCCATGAGAGTGAGGAGGTAACAGACTTGTTCCCCATAATAACTCCTCTCAAACAGATCTTCATAGACTGACAGTGGATTTGTTAAAACATTTAGGATTGTATGACGTTACTCCAAAGCTGAAGGTTTATGCCAGTTCCCTTATTCACTGGCGAGTCACAGTCACAGTTTACTAATAAAACTCTCCACAGTATGAACAGTGGTTACATGAGCCTCAAAACCAGACACAACTCAGCCCTGAGCAGAGTGAGTGTCCTCTACTGACCAATCAGACTGCAGTGTTCACAGCTCCACCTTTTAGTACCAGATCTGTGTGCTAGGTACCCCAACAGAGGGGGGACCAAACATGGGGACGCTAAGGAACGCTTCTATTGGTACCATCCACAACTTTTCACAGTGGAAACAGAAAAAAACCGTACTGAACTAAACTGAACCGTACCGTACGCTTTTGTAGCTAGTACTCAACGTCATATCTCAGGAACAGAAGGGGAGACATTTGGTCAGATACTGAACTGGTGACACTGATCTTGGGCGGTTATTCAAAACTGTTACACACAGAAACGTTGCTCACTGAGTCAGATGTGTTTCATTGTTATACTTGTTGCAAAAATTCATAATAAGAGACAAAATAGAAAGACACTTTTCCTGTTCTGAAAACTTTATATAACTTTATATGACAGACGAACGTTTTTAAGTCAGTGTGTACACTTGATCGACACAGTCTGAGGCTCTACTTATTTTTAAATGTATGACAATTTTGGACGAAAATAAACAAGGACTTGGTGTGGTAAGGCCTTTTTTAAATTTTTATTTATAAAGTTTTTTTTTTATATTTAAGGTTTTATTTTTATGCATGGGGATTATTTTATTTTATTCTATTTAATTTTAGTTTATCCTGTTGACCTTTATTTATTGATATTTTTTATTAATTGATTTTTTACATTTTATTGTTGTCATTTTTGGTCTTGCAAAATTCAATTTAAAAATTTAATTTAATTTATTTTATTTTATTTCATTTTATTTTATGTCTGTGCTGCTTCAGTTTTGTTATATGAAGAACTCTGGGCTCCATCTTTGTGTGAGAGGTGCAATATGAAGTTGAGTTTTATAGAACTGACACACCTCTTTATTGGAAATCTGTTGTCGATGCTGATCTGTCTGCTCTGATTCATGGCAACACACTGTAGTTTTACACCGACAGACAAATAACACAACCAACTCGAGTATTACACACCTCATTTCTCCAAGAACATGTTTTCTCAAATCCCTTCTCCTCACATGTTTTGCTTACACCTCTTCCTCGTGTCTTCAGTGGGAGAGACTGAGATGTGAGGACAAAACACAAGTGAGGAAAGTGTGGATGTAAATAAGGGAACAAGCATGCACCCTTCACAACATTGTACTCGCTCAGGGTCTGAGCACCAAAACATTGTTGTGCCAGGGTGCAGGATGTTTTCACTGTCAGGATTTTATAAAGACAAAGATACTTTAAACACACTGTGTTTTATTTGTGTTTTCCCCTCCTGGTTGTGTTTTCTTTAGGCTCCCTGCATGTCTGTATGGATGTGCTGTATATGAATGTGTGTGTTTGCTGTCTACACAGTGGATTATTACTTCTCCACATAGCCAAAAGCGGTTTGTTTAAAGAATCGATCAGTGTGGTGGAGCTGCACGGTGGCCAGCAGCTCTCAGCAGAGACAAATGAACATGAATGTATGAATGTGAAGCTGAAATCCTGCTGAAAAAAAGGAGCGCATGCATGCTCTGCAAAGCCCTTCCACAGATCAAAAAAAATATTAAATGAAAGCTCTCTCCTCCAGGAACGAGAGAGCCTGGCTCGCCGTCAGATGCTGGAGGAGGAGAGGAGGAGGAGGGAGGAGGCGGAGAAGAGACTGCAAGATGAAACTTTCCACCGGCAGCAGCTCGTGGAGAAGGAGGTCAAGATGAGGGCCAAGAACTTCTCTCAGGTCAGTAAAATGAGACATAATTGAGTCTGCATGGTGGAAAAGTGGAAAATGAGTCTACCCACCGACTCTGACAGCAAAGCTTCTGCTTGGTAATATCCTGTGCCAGTATTCAATATCATTCAATTTGACCATTTTCATACCAAAGTTACCTTATTCCCAGTTTTGCTTCAGAATTGAAACACGTATAAGAGCATTTACACCATCACAGGGCGCTAAATCTCTTCACGGACCAGAAAAAGATGTCGAAAATAAGACATCTTCAGACATCTGTGCAGTTTGATCAGAATATTCCATCATGTGAGAATAAATACCGTCATAATACTTCCTCCTGCTCGATGCTTATCCTCCTGTTTATGTCTGACTCTTTGCTCCGCCCAGGCCCGTCCTATGACTCGCTACCTGCCTATCCGGAAGGAGGAGTTCGACCTCCGCTCCCACGTTGAGTCGTCGGGCCACAACGTGGACACCTGCTACCATGTCATCCTCACAGAGAAGATGTGCAAGGGCTACCTGGTGAAGATGGGAGGCAAGATCAAGTCCTGGAAGAAACGCTGGTTCGTCTTCGACCGCCTCAAGAGGACCTTCTCCTACTATGTTGGTAAGACGTGTTGAGACACAAGATTCTGTGAATGTTTGGTGCTGTTGTAGTTTTACTCTGCGCTTCCCAGAGTAGTTTGAACCAGGGACACTGTAGCTCATGGATCTTTTGAAGTGGGCTTGTAGAGGAACTTATCCATAGTCAGTGTGTTACATACGGTAGATGACGGTTGGCACGTCCCCAGTTTGGAGAAGCAGGCTGGAGTCTGACACAGAAGCTAAGCAATGTACTGCTGCTATATATTTAGAATATTTTCACCATTTTACCTTCCTGTCAGACAGCAATATCTGTCGGGGAACTTCAGCCGTCAGTGCTCTCTTCAAAGCCAGACTCCATTGAGAAAAACGGTAATTTAACATCACTGAACACAGGAGCTGCTGGTCTACTGCAGCCTCCATCAGCTGGTTTGTTTTTGTTATTGTTTGACTTCCGCGTTTAAAGAGCTTAATTCAGATTTGTCAAAGTCACATAATAACACAAACTCGATTTAGGCAGCAGCAGTGTCCTGCATTAGGTCAGGTACTTGGCGAGTGACCTGGAACAAAGGTGATGTCGCAGGTGGTATTTTGTCTTCATTTTATTTCAGAGTTCAGTTCTAGGAGGAAAAAAAAGGACATGCGGGTCAGATGACAGGTGTTGGATGATAAATATATTATTATAAAATGAGAATAGTAAGAATTTTATTTAATATTTTAATGTTTAAATAATGTTTAATGTTACACGTATATGAAATGTGCCAAAATAATCAATTTAAATGTGCTTCCTAAGTGAATTATTTGAACAGCGCATGGTTATTGTAGGATTTGTGATAGCGGGCCATGCTGCAGATCTTGTGATGGCGGGTCGAGTTCCAGTTCAGGAGTGGATCTTGACGCAGAGCTAATAATGCTCTTATTGTCAATGGAGCATGGTGGCATTGACGAGAGCATAAATGGGGAACTGAAGCTGTTAGCGGCCTCTCTGTTGGAGAGGACTGTGAAAATGGGTGATAATTTTCGAAGCCGCTGTGGCCTTCAGTGACGCACCAGGTCAAAGGGACCCACAGAACACGATTAATTAGCATTACTTCTTTTAATGCGTTATTTTTTCTGTGATTAATGAATTGAAATTAACGTGTTATTTTGACAGCCCTAGTAATACACTGACTAAACTACAAACTGTCCTTTAACCCCTGTGCTATAAGGGCGCTCCTGGGTGGTTCCCTTTTGTCTGTTCAGTGGTAGAACGATTTTGTTCATGTAGCTGAGGTTATATCTCAAGCTCACAAAGTCTGGAGACATCTTCATACATTAGATGCAGTATAGGTCCAGATATGAGACAGCGCTAATTAAGAGACAACTCCCCTTTTCTAACTTCTGGTTTTGACTTCCTGATGGTTCACTTTCAGACCAGTCTTGTTGGGAAAGTTTCTCTGAGATGCTGTTATTCCACAGAGAACATAGTCCCCATTCTTCTTGCAGCCTTTTCTCTCCTAAAGTCAAACTTATATGCACTTATATTAAAGCACAGCCAGATTCACAAGTGTGTGTAGCGTATCCATCAGTCACAGCCGCTGCTGTCAGGCTGCTGAAGCGCTCAGAATGAATTTCTCTGTGCGAGCTCTTCAACATGACACTCTGTGACGCTGGTAATTGGACTGTTTGACAGATGATTCGCTCTCCGGTTTGGTTTCTTACAGTGAAGACGACATTTTCACTGGTCAGGAGTTGATTTCCTCTGCGGCAGCACAACACATCAGCAGCCCTCAGACACTGCTGAAGGTTAAACCAGGCTGCCTGAACACTTTCAGGAAGGATTAACTCCAACAGACACAATATTAACAGACTGGTAGAGACTTGCTAGCCTTGCAACATTAAAAGATATATGTACTATAAGTTGAATTAAAAAAGATGTGAATTTGAGTTCAAGGAGGTACATTACTGTATAAAGTTTGAGAACCACTGTTCTAGAAAGTCGTGTTTACGATGTTGGATTTAAGTCCCAGACACACCGAACCGACTTAAGAGAACTAGCGGCAACGAAGGCCCCCTGTTGAGTCGCCTGATGCCATTGGTCTCGACCACAAAGTTGCACATGAACACACCGCAAAGACGACAGCTGACAGCCAACTAGCCCATGCGTTCTGCACCTGCATGAGAGGAAACAACTCTCCCTGTAAGACCATCTCAACGCTAGTTAGCCAGTTAGCACATTAACAACACAATCCAGTGTTAAAAGAACAGAGCATATAGAACAATAACACACACCATCAGGAACCGTGTCTGCTGAAGAACGCACAACGGTTTAAGTTAATTTTAGTAATTAGCTAAAATATTTACAGTTAACTATCAACACTTTTACGTTCACAATTATTATTTACATATTTACATCTTAAAAAATTGGCCGCCTCAGTAATTCTCAGTCTGAGGCCTTCTAGCTTCTCATTGGTTAGTTAAGAGACATGTGACCCACAATAAGGAAATGTAACCAGGAAATGTTGTTGGGAAGCTGCTGAAGTGTGGAGAACAGTAAAACGCTGCGTAAGCAACTGTGTGGGACACCGGTGAGGTGTGTCAGGGCCTTTAGGGAAGATTAATTGATAGTTGACGAATAGGTCGTTCAGAATTTGTTTGAACATGGGCAATTTAATCAACCAATTAAAGATTCTGATTCTGAAATATAAACAGTGTGTAGTCTCCTATTACAGTCTAGCCATCAGCAGAACGGTGCATGGCGGTGACATTGGAAAACAAAGCGAGCAAAGCGAAGCCTTATTCAGTTATATTTAATGTGTGTATATTTAATTCATCCGTCTAGGCAAAGCAGCACTGTTAGAGAATATGTAACGTGTTGCTGTATAATCTGATTGAGTTTATGAACTGATTCAGTTCATTAAATGTAAATGTTACCAATGATCTATGAAGGAAACTCCTTAGATTTTGCAGACCTAGTGGGATTTTATTCAGTGGTGGAGGAGGAAGTCAGATCCTTTTCTGTAATATATAAATACCTGGTGACGTAAAGTCCTGTATTGAAAAAGTCACCTCAGCAAAATGTACTTAAATGTAAAGCACAAAATGTCTCCTGTTAGTGTTTTATTATCATTATTATTATTATTATTATTATTATTATTATTATTATTATTATATTACAGTGTATTATTTGATTTAAAATACTGATGCCTTAATTTGTGCCATTTCTTTGCAACATGTGTGTGTGAGGACTGTATCTGGGAAACCCCAGGGTTTTTTAGCATAACATGTACATCAACTGTATGAAAATATGTATCAGAGGTCACAGTTGAAAAATGGCAAAGCAGCAGCATTAAGCTTCAACATTTAACATGTAAAGTGGCAGGAATTTGCCGGCGTGGATGAGTGACAGACAGAACGTGCGTCCTCCAGACCTTGAGCAGCAGCAGTACATGTAGTATGTAGCCTGCACGGTCGTGTAATTTGATCTTGTGCTGTGAGCCCTGGGACACTTGTTCGCTGTCAGGCCTTTGAAGTCCTCAGAAGGTTCTGCTTAAAGCTGCTTAAAGCGTACCTTGTTGAAAGTGAGCCAGGGTGAGGAGGTGTACTGAGATTACTTTGGCAGTAGTTAAAATGCGCACAGCGCTGCGCTCTCTGAGGAGGCTGATTGAGATGCACCGCTCGCCCTTGTCTCTTGACCTTGAACAATGGGGAACGAGAGGTGACGAGCATAAGTCATGAGCGCCGCTAATCCACGTTAATCAACCTCAGCCGCAACCGGAGTTTTGGTAATTTAGATGCAGTCAAATGAGATGCAAATGCAGGGCTATTTGAATGCTAAAGAGGTCATTAGCAGATAATAGCTGCGTATTAAAAGGAAAGTGTTATTCCTCGAAATGAAGCGCTGCGTTTCTACCTACTACTCTTAAGTTGGCTTGTGGAGTGTTTGTGCCTGGAGGTAGAGAGGGGTGTTGAGTTCCCCACCGGTTCCTCACTGCAGTTCTGCAGTGGCTGATGAAACAAACTGCAATGATGTACCAGAGTAGCGTAAGAATGCAGTCAAGTCTGAAAATACAATGAGAGCACCATTGGTTTTAAAAACACAGAAAAAGTGCTGTGGTTGTCTTTTTCCATCCATCATCGCAAACCATAAATTGGTCATGATCAAAGTTTGATTTCTGCTCAGTTTTTTCTAACGACCGTATCGCGTGTTCCCCCCTGTCGTTATTCTAGGTGACATGGAAGCGATGCGTCTGTCTTTGTCAATATATTTTAGTCTTTGACCAAACCCACGTTATTTTTCCCTCCCACAGACAAACATGAGACCAAGCTGAAGGGTGTGATCTACTTCCAGGCAATAGAAGAGGTCTATTATGATCACCTCCGCAGTGCCACAAAGGTACGTCGTCAATGGACTTTGAAAACTCTCGTTTTCTCTCATGTGTTTCTCAGTTTGTTTATCTTCATCCTGCATTCTCTTTCATTTAAAACATGTCTCTGCACACTCTCTGCTTTGCTTCTTTTCTCCCTGTTTGTGCTGTTGCTTTGGCCGGCTGCTGTTACAGAAGGGATTTTTCAACTTGAATTTGACCAGTGTATGTATCACGCTCCCAGTTCTCCCAGTACTCCCATCTAACCCCACTGAACCCTGTGTGTCCGAACCATTGACTGTGTATTGTGAGGAGGGTTAACAAGCTCAGTGGCTGGTGGTGCATGGTTAAGACTAGTTTGATTCTTGTGTGAGTTTGTAATTTGAATTGCTAATCCTGCTTGATCCTCCCGTCCATCCCAGTGTTCCCAGTGTAAACCAGTCAAGTGGTTTAAAAAGAAGAAGCTGCTTATGTAGATGTGTTTATGAAAGAGAGGAAGTACCCATGTTTCTTTTCACTGTGCCTCCGCACCAGCGATAGCTGTGGACAGAGGAATCATGTTGTGGGGCTGTCCATCTGTCCATCTGTACATACGTCTGTCCCAATCTCGTTAACGTGATATATCAAGAATGCCTTGAGAGTTTTTTCAAGTTTGGCACAAACTGTCCCTTGAACTCAAGGATGAACTGATTAGATCTTGGTGGTCAAAGGTCAAAAGTCAAGGTCACAATGACCATCTGTCTCATTCTTGTGAATGTGATATCTCAAGAACTCTTGGATAGAATTTCTTCAAATTTAGCACAAACGTCCACTTTGAGTCGAGGATGAGCAGATTTGAATTTAGTTGTCAAAGGTCAACATTTAAGGTCACTCTGACCTCATCCATCGCATTCCCATGAACATGATATTTCAAGAATATCTTGAGGGAAATTCTTCAAATTTGGCACCAACATCTCCTTCAACTCAAGAATAAACTGATTAGGCTTTGGCGGTCAAAGGTCAAAAGTCAAGTTAAAAAGTCAAGGTCACTGTGACCATCTATCTCATTTGTGTGAACGTGATGTCTCAAGAACTCTTTTGTGAGAAGTTCGTCAAATTTGGCACAAACATCCACTTTGAGTCAAGGATGAACTGATTTGAATTTGGTGGTCAAAGGTCAGAGTTCACTGTGACCTCATTGGTTGCATTCTCATGAACAGGACATCTCATCACCTTGAAGGAATTTCTTCAAATTTGGCCCAGACCTCTACCTGGACTCATGAATGAATTGATTAGAATTTGGTGGTTAAAGGGCAAAGGTCAAGGTCACTGTGACCTCACAAAACATGTTTTTGGCAATATTTAGGAATACATGCGCTATGACAAACTTTCACACAAATGTCTAATAGTGATGAAATCTCGGTCCTTGTGACCTTGCATCCGTCTCATTCTTGTGAACGTGATATCTTAAGAACGCCTTGAGGGAGTTTTCTCCTATTCGGCACAAACGTCCACTTGGTCTCAAGAATGAACTTATTAAAACTGATGGTCAAAGGTCACTGTGACCTTTTTGGCCAGAACTCAAGAATTCATATTCTATTTATGACAAAATTTCACACAAACATTTAATATTGATGAAGTGCCGACATTTTATATCCAAAAGGTCAAAGGTCAAGTTCACTGTGACATCATAATATTCTGCAAAACACTTCAAGAATCGAAGAAGTTACATTTGGTCAGACATTGAATTGGTGACACTAATCTTGGGTGTCCACCTTGAAACTGTGCTGACTGTATAGATCGTCTGTGTGTGCAGTATCCGTGTTTTCACTGACATGGATGTAACCTGTCAGAGAAACCTGACTTGTGTGCGGAGGCGTACAACTGCTAGGCGGTAATTCTAGTTTTGTATGAAGTAGGCTGAGCAGGAAAATGAAGGTAAGGACAATATTTTCCGACTGATTCAAGCACCTCTCTCTCTCCTTTTACTAATTTTCAAAGACCTCTCTCTGTTGAGGAAGTGTTAATATTCCGTAGAGCCGTAGGTGTAGTTTTTGGCCATATTTCTGTTCTTTATGATCCGGGGCTGCGTGCTGCTTGTCTTGAGCCTTACACGTCTTGTCATTTTTTAATATTTTTTTTATCTCCCAACATAAAGCCGAGCTGCTGCTGCCTCCTCATCTTCAGTGTGTGTGTTTGTGTTTGATGGCCTGTCGCAATGCTCCGCACTCTGACTTACTGTGGGGCTCTGATCAACTCTGGAACTTTGATTTTACTTGTCACATCCAATGTCACATTACAGAGCAAAAACTTTAAAGTCTGATGCACTTAGCAGACAGAAAGACGACGGTTTAGAAAAGGAAAAGTGATGCAGATGAGTGGGTGAGATAAATTGTACAGTAGTCTGGAGCGTTGCTCTTCCAAAAACAACCATTTCATGGGGAAAACACCCGTAAGTTATTTTTTCATGTACTTTTTTTTTTTACGGACTGATGTCATTTCCAAATTTTCATGAAATCTGTGCAGATCAGGAGTAGACAGCTGGGTTAGTGACAGACTTGTGTATTGAAAGTGCGTATGTTTTTGGATTAGTGCTTCAGATAGTATTTCGTGCTGGATTCAATACATATATTTCAGGTATTCAACACTCTGTATTTCTCAGGGCCAAACTAACCCCAGTCCATGCTTCTCATGTATAACTTTACATTTCAGCTAAGCAGTTCTTTCTATAAATACCAAGCGTCTCATTTATAAAACAGTGCATAGGATACATACTAAAAATGTGAGTATGAACAAAAGCCAAAAATGGCATGCAACATTATATTAGACAATTTTAAGTATCAGGCTTTCACCACACCATTTGCATTGCCAATTTCCTGTCTCCAAAATTTCGTACATTTAGCACAAATGTCCACTTGGACCTAACGATGAACTGATTAGATTTTGATTGTAAAAGGTCATGGTCACTGTGACCTCACCCATCTCATTCTTATGAATGCAATATCTTAAGAAAACATTGGGGAAATTTCTCAAATGTAGCGCAAACGTCTACTTGGACGCCGCATGTACTGATAAATTTTGGTGGTCATTGGTCAAAGATCAAGGTCACTGTGACCTCATCTGTCATTCTTGTGAGCCCAGTATCTCAAGAACACATGGAGGGGATTTTTTTTTTTTTTAATTTGGCTGAAATGCTCACAAAAATGATGAACTCATTAGATTTTGGTTGTCAAAGGTCAAGGCCGAGGTCACTGTGACCTGATCTGCCTCTTTCTCAGGAATACAATATCTTTAAAGCTCACTGGGGAAATTTCTTAAATTTAGCACAAACTTCCACTTGGACTTAACAATGACATTATTAGATTTTAGTGGTCCAAGTTCACTGTGACCTTGCATCCGTCTCATTTTCATGAATGCAGTATCTTCAAAAAGACTCTGAGAGAATTTCCTCACATTTGTTACATATGTCCACTCGGACTCAAGAATGAATTTGTTAGAATTTGATGGTCATTGGTCAAAGATCAAGGTCACTGTGACCTCATCTGTCTCATTCTTGTGAACCCAATATCTCAAAAACACAAGGAGGTTATTTTTTTGAAATTTTGCATTAACGATCACTTTGACCCAATGACGAACTGATTAGATTTTGGTGGTCAATGGTCAAGGTCGACATTACTGTGACCTCATCCATCTCATTCTCACGAATAATATCTTGAAAACACATTTCTTAAATATAGCACAAACGTCCACTTGGACTTAACAATGAAATGATTAGATTTTAGTGGTCCAAGGTCAAGGTCACTGTAACCTCATCTGTCTCTTTCTCGTGGATGCAGTATCTCAAGAAGAGTTTGAGGGACTTTCTTTAAATTTGGTACAAGTGTCTACTTGAATTCAAGTATGAACTTATTAGAATTTGGTGGTTGAAGTTCAAAGTTGAATTCCAGTTTCCTCTTTGTTCTTCCAGAGCCCGAACCCCTCCCTGACCTTCTGCGTAAAGACCCACGACCGGCTCTACTACATGGTGGCCCCCGCAGCAGAGGCCATGAGGATCTGGATGGATGTGATCGTCACAGGAGCAGAGGGATACACACAGTTCATGAACTGAGAGACGTGCAGCAGTACAGGGAGCGCAGGTGACGAGCAGATAGTTTCGGCAGGGACTCTCCCATCACAGACTCTACAGGCCCTTCCTGTTTCCAGTCCACAGCGGACACAACGCCTTGTTTGTTACTTTTCATTTTTAATCTCACACTTTTGATTTTACTATGTAGATGTTTTCACCTCTGCATTTTCTACGTGATTCAGTTTGGATTGAAAAAGGGAGCCCTTGGAGGACATAAACACTTACACACACATCTGTATATAAACCAAAATGTATACCTGTCAAAGACTTTTAAAAAGCCTTTCTATATTGCCAAATGGAGATCTTGTAGTTACTGTTTGTTGAACCTTTTATATTATTTGTTTCCTTTCTTTCTCTTTTTTTTTTTTACTTATAGAGAAAATTGCCAAATGACATAATGCCAATGTTTTGTTTGAGTGTTCCATCATGACTATGCTCAGTTTAGACAGAAAGAGTATAAAAGAATCTTCAATCTAAGGGTTAATCGATTTATAAATATATTTGAAAGAATCTTATTCAAAATGTATGAATTTATGAGAAATAATAGAAATCAGCAAACAGGGACTGGACATGACCGAAGAGTCCAGCACACTCGTCTGTAACAGTGAAACACAGTAAAACATTGCATCCTCTACAAGTCACTTCACCTCAGTGCTGCTCTTAGAACACTAACACTAAAATCACGTGCAGCGTCTGCAGCAGATTAAAGTGTCCACAGCTACGTCCTCGTCACATTACTTCACATAGGCTTACCAAAGTTATTGTAGGTGTTTTGTTAAGACTTTGACCCACTACAGCTCAGGAGTTCATGCTGCAGTTCTCACTATGGTTCAACCAATATGGGGTTTCAAAAGCTGGCACTGGTGTTAGCACTGAAGCTGCTGATAAACGTTATTTTGTGCAGTATATTTCAATATCACAACAAAGCTCCACTAAACCCAGAAAAATTAAATACTTGAAGGACTGGCACCGCAGTTTGACATATTGGGACATCAGCTGATTTGCATCTCCAAAGAAGTTTCAAAGAAGTGAAGAAAATCAATTCCTTTAAGAATTTTGAAGATTGAGGGTGAGAAAGAGACAGATAACAACCCCTAGATAAATAATAACCAGATACAAGAAGCCAAGATGGCGCCTATTCATCCCTGATGGAGTTGCTCACCTGGCGCATATGCCAAAAAAGTTTCTAGTTTCCAGGTTTACTTCAGGGGTATGCAGCCCACTCAATGTGCATAGTACTGTTTTTTCTGCTGGCCCCGCCCACGAGGTCCAACTTGGCTTGTAGACTTCACAGTGTGATGACATCACAGATTTTTAAATCACTTTTCTTGGCTCGAGGAAAATTCTTGCCTCACGGGTCAAAATTAGGACTCAGGATTTTAGTGCATGGGGAACCCCAACATTTGACACTTAATTGCTTTCTTACCGAAGTTAGACGATACTAGTCTCAGACATTGAGAGTGGCATCAATCTTCTTATCAAACTCTTTCCAAGAAAGCAGCCCAGAGCTTAACAAAACGAAGGCAGAGCCTGTTGGCTTAGCTTAGCATTAAGACTGAGAGCGGTGTTCAAAATCACCAGCTCAATCAAGGAAAAGTTGCAGCACACAAACTACAACTTGTTTTTACATTTTGTTTTTTGTTCAATTAAAACAAGATGTAACATTTTCATTGAGGGCTTGAGTGCTGGTACGCAGATGTTGTACCTTAAGCTAGCTGTTTCTCTGTTTCCAGTCTTTATGCTAAGCTAAGCTAACTGTTTCTTGGCTCTAGTTTCATATTTAGCGTGTGTGCTAGACTTCAAAGGTCCGTCAAATGATGCCATTTGGCCCCAAAAGGCTTTTTTCCATAGACTTAAATTGGGAAAGACACGTCAGTAAATCAGTGGATACATTGATGAGCGTCAAAACCCCGAAATGACTTGTCTCAATATCAGGATTTGATCCATTCGGTGCGATAACATTTGAAAAGATGCACGATAAAATAATTTCATCCCCATTCAAGTTAGTGGAGTGCTAAACCGAAAGTTAGCTGCTCACACCCAAAAGTCTGGAATGTGATTGCTCTATGGGCCAGCCTCTTCTTCCCCTTGCGTCCAGTCTTTATGCAAAGCTAAGGGTTCGTTTATGCTCAACGTTAGCTACGGTAAAAGCTTACAGATACAGGCAAAATGGCGCAGTACCACCGGAGATTGTAGGGGCAGCATAGCATATTTCAAATGAGATACAACCCTAAGAGACAACAAAGACATTGTAAAAACAATGGAGAAGTTACTTCATGAATCACTTCTTTGGCTGCTTTGGAGCTGGATGTTTCCCTCTCGTTGGGATAGTTGGTTTTGGTCATGGTGGGATCAGCACAGACGTTGAGTCCCAGAAACCCCCATCTATTGGTCTAGCCATAGCTGCTGCATTCTCAGTGTACTTGTGAATATGTTGAACATATCTCACTGTGTCTGTATGCCAACTCAAGGTGTCCATGTATGCACACGTACAAACAGAAGAAGCTCGTCTATTTGCCAAGTAGCCTTTAGCTAACTTGATGATGCGACTACACAGCTGGGAAGCAGCCATCATCACTGCCAGCCTAAAGCAGCAACCAGTGGAGGGCGCTACAGAGACCACACCGACACAGGACCACACGGGATCAACAATACGGACTAATGCAATTCTGAACTGTGCCTTGACTATGTGTCGTCATTGATGCCGTGTCTGAGTCCAGCACAGCCTTGCTGGAAGGCTACAATCGTATGAATGCATCTTAATTAGTTTCTGAGCTGTAATGCAGTAAACGGACAGGCTTGCATGAGGTGTAGTACTCGCCATGGGGACGTCTGCCTGTAGCGTCATTACAGGCAGAGATACCGAAGGCCCTGAGTACAGTGGGGATCAGCTAGATGACTGGCATTATCTAAACTCTGAATGTACAAAATCAGTACATTCAGTTATACTCTTCAATGAGCCAGCTTATGAGAACAGTTGTTTAATATCTTCTAATGTCTGGAGGAGCTTTGAGTGTCAGGAAATAACCCTGATGATGTCATAATTATACCCAGTGACCACAAATGTGAAAGATGTTGGTGTTAAATGTTAGGGAGAGTCTAATGGAAGATACTGTGGTTGTATTATGTGTCCTAGTGGTTTTAAAGCTTGACCCATCCCAGCTGGCTCCTAGCCTGGTAAGACCATCCTGATGACATGAGCTTAATATTCTCTCTGTATCAGTCTGGACTCGCTGCTAACCCAAACACTTAGAGTGGGCAGGACTACTTGCCTTTACAGACAAACTCCTTTAGCCAGTCAGTGTAACAAAATACCTTTAACATCTTCTTCAAATCCAGTCGCATGAACGTTGGATCTTTTTCTCTGAGAAACTCTTGAAATTTGTGTTTAGCCTCTCTAGCTGCGACCTGTATTTTACATCATCAGCTACCATACGGATCCCTGATTGGCCCCGACTGGTTTAATTTCTGTGAAGTGTTTTGGGGCATCACTGAGTCCAGACTGATACAGAGAGCGAAACAGTATGTTGAGGTTACGGCATCAGAATGGTCTTCATCAGAAAGACGTTAGATAGACGTTGAATTTCAGTTGGAATTAAAATCAGGTTTACGGTAATTAAAATGTCAACAACGTTAGAATTTTAAGTTGTGTGGACATTAACATGATGATGTTTTGCAGACGTTGGGTTTCATTCTCCATATCTTAGGACTAAATGTCGTTATTCTGCGTCAAGATGACGTTTGGCATTTGACGCTAAAACCAACAAAATATCAACGTCATCTGTCGTCAGTATTCTACGTCAGCGTTGATGTTGGAATTTGATGTTGTCGTGACATTTAAGTTTGGTCACCCGACATATCGATACTAATTCAACCAAATAACATCTAATGACAGGATAAGCAGTTACAGATAATGGATAAATGGATGGCTGAACATCAGGGATAAAGTCAAAGAAAACCTTGACTCCCTGCTTTGAATCCCCACTGTGAGCTGAGGCCTGCATGCACGAGGGTGGATAAGGAAACTTTGCATCTTCAGCTTTAACAGACTGTAACCGACCGGGCTCGCCTGGTGTCTTTCTGTTGTCGTCAAGTGTCGATCATCGCATCGTGAGTCTGTCGAATCGGCCGGTGTGTAGTTAAAAGATGCTGTCGTCTGTTTTGTAGAAGCAGAGGACGAACTACGCTGTGATTTTCAGAGCATGTGGAACTGTTGTTTAGTTTCATGTGTAGGTACAGTAATGATAATTTATGGTTGTGGTGCCTGAGATAGTGACACGTTTACTTCGAGAAAAAAGAAAAAAAAAAAGACGACTAGTGAAAAGACCTTAATATATTCTGCCCCCCTTGCCTTTACTTTCCCTGCACCGCTAACGTGTGCAAACCAAACTATTCAACACTGGCAAGGCTGTTAAATCATGTCTGTTGATAGATGGTGGTATAAACATTACTGTTGTTATCTATGTTGAAAAGAAAGGAAACTAAATATACTGTAAAGAGGATGCCTGAATGAAAAAATAATCTTACTATTGAAATGAAATGAAACAGTATTGTATGAAAAGAAGTACAATTTTTACTTATTTTTGCCATTTTAGAAATTTTATTGTCAGTTACATTTCAAATTGTATGGTAGTGATGTATCAATCTACCTTTTTCTTTTTTACTGGTACAGCAGAACACACATCTGCACACGCACACACACACACACACACACACACACACGCACACATACACACAGAATAACTCACCAAGCACTCATGAGACTGTACTTTTGTTTTCTAGAACGTAGATCCTGTTTCTCACACACACACACACACACACACACACACACACACACACACACACACACACACACACACACACACACACTCAGTACTCGGACCATACTGTGTTATTGGTACCCTGTATGTCTCATGCGTTACTTTCACGTATGAATAATATGGATTTTGTCAAATCTATTAAAAACAGAACTGTTACAGAGAATCGTTTGCTTTTCTTGAACTCAGCGGGTTATAATGTGAAGGATCCAGTGTTGAGGAGAGACAGCAGTCACTAGTGTGTTGATTCTGAACAGATTCTCATGCTGACTAGTTATCGGTTCATTATTAACAGCCATAGTTCAGAGGACGAGGACAAACCTACCATAAAACACCAAGTAGAGCAGAAAACAATCAGAAGCTAAAAGAGAAGAACACGTTTGTTCCTAAAAAGTGGAATCGACTCAGTGAAACACAGCTAAAAAGTTCAAAAGGAGTAAAAAAAAAAAAAAATTATACAGAACCAGTCTAAGAAAAAAATAAACATCTAGAAGTTTCTTTCTGACACAGTGATTGTTCCAACTGAAAGAAGTCCCGTCTGAAGGATCTCAAGGTGGATTTTACAGCTGGTTGAGGACGTCACCTGGAGGGGAGACACGTTCAGTTATTCACAATATATATTCACTGTCTGCAGGTTTTTACTCTCTCTATCTGACCAGCTTTAAAGGGACAGTCCAACCCAAAATCAAAAAATGTTTTCCTCTTGCTTATTGTACTGTTCATCAGTCTAGATTGTTTCGGTGTGAGCTGCTGAGTGTTGGAGATATCAGCTGTAGAGATGTCTGCCTTCTCTCTGATATAATGGAACTAGATGGCACTCAGCTTGTGGTGCTCAAAGTGCCAAAATATACATTTGAAAAACTCAACAGTAATGTCTCTTTCCAGAAATCATGACCTGGTTACTCAAGATAATCCACAGACCTTGTTGTGAGCAGTTTCATGCAGGAAGGTAGCGTGCATCTACTGCTAGCTCACCTTGCACCACTGAGCTAGCTAACGTTACAGCTCAGCCTGTTAAGTTTACATCTCACGCTGTCACAAGCACAAACCTCTTGTTCATGAGTAGATGCACCCCTCCTTCTGTATCAAATGTGGCCTAACTTAATGGGGAAGGCAGCTAACGGCTAACCTGGTTTGCAGTGAGGTATAACCGATGATGGAAACACGATGAACACCGAGGCTCCATGCTCCATGCTCCAAACGGTCAACCACAGTTTGCTACGATTTTTATGTGGGAACATCAAGGAACACCACTGACCACTGGGTGAGTTTCATGGCTTTGAAAACCAACGTTTAAGGTGGTTTTAGGACAGATTTACACATGGCCATAGACAGCATTGTTAAGCCAGGCAGGGGAAAGACAAATTCTCTCAAATTCTCAGAGAAGGAGCAATCGTCAAGATTTTGGTCTTAACCACTCTATTTCATCATAAACAACCAGGAATGGGGCTCAAAGTGCAAAATACTGGACTGCTCCTTTAACTTCTAATTCCTGGTAATGTCTTAACTAGACTGTGACACTGTGTCGCAGGAATTTCTCGCTAAAGTTCTCGCTAAATGGCCCAAATTTTCATCTCTGCATTGACTTTGTATCTCATCCTTTGTGAATCACTTACTTCACGTTCAGTGTGAACACATGATTAGAAATGTAACTTACTCTCTGCGCAGGGGGAGGTGTACTCAGTGACCGCCTCATCACCTGGAAACACCAACAACAACACATCAGATACACAGCAGTGTGACAGCGAGGACACACTGTGTCTCTCTCTCAAAAACCTTTAACGTTTACTCACAGCAAAGAAAACTGAACATCACATAACATAAAGAAAAAAGAATGAAGCTCTTACTCGTCTGGTAGTAATCGTAAATTTTGACCACAGCTGGTTTCAGGTTCCTGACAGGAACGTCCTCCTCTAGTGTCACGCTGTGTATCTTTGTCTCATCCTTCTTCAACTGCAACACAAACAAACAGGGACGCTCATTAAATTCTGTCCAACCTCACAGTTTACTGTACTCATCATAAACTCAGCTCTCAGTGATAATGGCTGCACTGGTGTTTATAAAACTAAACATATACAGAGACAGAGTCATTCTATCAGTGCTTCCTACCCCATCTAAGTAGATGTTGATGTATCCTTCCTCCACGTCCACACGCTTCACTGAACGGTCGCTCTTCAGCTACCAAAGCAAAGAACACAGATGGTAGTATTAGCATAAGTGATGTGTGTATGAAAGTATAAGACCTCCTCCTAACATACAGTGAGAGACAGGGTGTCTACAGGTCCTTAAAAAGCCTTAAAATGTCTTAAATTCAGATCCAATGGGTCTTAAATATTTTCAGTCATATTACTGCGAAGATGTCTTCATCCTGACAGACCCACTGACTGTTTACCATCACTGGACAGACCAAAGAATTGTAATAATAAATAGTATTTATGACGTTTGACCTTGAACACATCAAACTTAAACTGTTGTCAGCTGTTGTCATGTTTCCTCACTGTTCATTTTGAACTGACATCAGTGTGTTTATGTGGAAAGAGTACTAAGTACTGGAGTAATGTGTATTTCCATTGCAGGTTTGGTTTTAAATTTCATCTAAGGTGGTATCAAAAAGGTCTTAAAAAGTCTTAAGTTTAACTCAGTTACATCTGAGGATGCCCTGACTGAGCGAGCAAACTCTCCAGATACACTACAGGTGACAACAGCATTCAGAGAGCTGTTGAGCCACTGGAAACAGGTCGGAGGAGCACACCGCTTTGCAAAAGCAGAGCCAGAGTGAGTGGTTTATCACAAGTGACACATTGCTCAGCCTGTTCGCTGGTGACCTGGAGCAGGTTAGGAGAACAAGACTGAAACTATCTGATGCTGCATCACGTCCAGTCAGGAGGAGGTGTGAACTCGTCCCTGACTGCTCGTGGTTTAACAGTAAGCAGCTGTTGAGGAACTGACCAGCTTCAGGGAGCTCTTATCCAGAATGTATCCAGACAGCAACTTGATGTTGATGATGACCATGTTTGTCTCCTCTCTCCTGCCCTGGTACCTTCACACACACAAACACACACACAGAGTCAAACGCCAAGCAATACTGATGCTCACACACTGTAGCTTCACTTCTAATGTGGTTATCAGTTTCTGTCTTTGCAGTTTAAGGTGCAGACAGACTTTAATTATTTCTCAAATTTAAAGGTATAACATCTTTGCAAACCAAAGCTTAAATAGTGACTGAAAACTGAACCCATATGTCAAGAAACCCAACTATTTAACTTTATCAGTTTTAGAAAACAAGCTTTAACTGTGTCAAAAAGTTTGTTGGTACTACAGTTGCATTAACTGCAACTTATTATTACAAAGGTGTGTGTGCTGGCTGGTTTGTGTTAAGGTCATCTCAAAGGTCAAAGTCATTATTTAAGCCCAACAGCTAAACTACTTCATGTTCTGTGTTACATTATGCTGCTGTTTGCTGATGCAATGAAGAATACAAGACTAGAATCACTGTTAAATAACACTATTAATGATACAAACTTTTTTAATAGCATCTACCAAGAAAGTTAACCAAAACTTAAATTGCTGATTAAATTATTTCAAGTTTGCCATGTACATAATGGGGAAAAAAACCTTCTCACTTTGCCTACAGATTTACGAAGTTATGGTCAAACTGGATCTCATGTGCGACATTTTTTGGAGTTGATAAATTCATAGATCCCTTAAAGGATGCCTGCTCTCCTTCCCAACTTAAAAATAATGCACTGGAATGTATGGGGTACTAACTGTTCAAAAAAGAATAAACTTTTTTGGTAACTGGTGTCTGTTTGCTAAAACAATACTTAAAGTTTGCAATGTAACATGATAAGCTCTGTGAAAAATAATTAACCTGTCAACACACACACACACACACACACACACACACACACACACACACACACACACACACACACACCCCCCTACCTGACATGCGCAAAGAGGATGACCTGAGGCCTGCTGATGTTGCATTTGGCCATGATGTTGGTGGAGATGTTAAAGGCGGAGAAGTCAGGAGGAGGGGGGACGTTGAAATGCATGGAGATCTGTGGAGAGACAGATCATGACAAACATCAAGTTACGATGGAAAAATAAACTTTTATCATTGATATCACCCATTATTTTAAAGAGTTATCATCTCAACAATTATTACTTTGAATTATAGCTATAAAAACTTTAATTTAGAGATGAATATGTGCAAAGTGCTGCCTGTAAACACTGTGTATTGTTGTTTCTCACTGCTCTGAATTTGTTCTGTAACACTGGTTCATATTATCTGCCTTCTGATGAATAGTCTGGACTTTAATGACCTTAAACATGTTGTCACTTTATATTTATGTGTGTGTTTAACTGGAGTGATACAGTTTTTTTATACTTGTTTCACTGTCATATTTTAATTCAGAGTAGTTCAGTCATTTTTCTTTGCCTCCAAGTTCTCCTCCTCCTCTTCTCTTTCACCCCTAACTTTTTCTGTTTGAGTTCAGTCCCATGTTGCTGCTTCACATGTTGTGACGTTGACCTCGTCCTCAGCTCAGATTATACCTGTGCCAGCACGCAGCTCTGTCCCTGGGCTTTGATGGTGTACTCTCCAGGGACCTCATTCAGCCTCTCCTCCTGGTACAGCAGCCTGTTGCGCTGATCCACCGTGAACTCTTTGTTCATGCCTCCTAACGAGATCACTGTCACTGTAGTGCTGCCCTCCGCACTGTAGGTGGCAGCACCGTACTTAGCCAGAGCCTGGAGGGCCACCACAGTGTCCTGAGGAGCAGAGAGGTTGAACGTGTCATTATAAAACAGTTAGGAGGTTAAAGGCTTCTGTTGAACCTGCTGTGTGTGAGATCTGTCCCACCTGTGTGGAAGAGAAGCCCCCGTATGGGTTTTGCTGCTGGGCCAGCCAGCGGACGATGCCGGAGGAGTAATCCAAACCAAAGTCTGGTATGACTGGACCGGAGAGCAGAGCCAGCAGCATGTAGGAAGTCATCTCCACCTCCAAAGAATCCAGGCCTTTCCCAGAAGCCCCTGCTCTCTCCCAGTGACGGGTTCCTCCTGCCAGTCACAACAGTGGAGTCATCCATTAGGACGTTAATAATACTACTTTGTGCACTTCAGTTAAATTCATGAGTTTGTACTGCAGGTCTACACACCACAGAGTTTAAAACCTGCACAGTGTATCACAGAGATTCTATTACTGTTTCAGTTTTCAATAGGGAATTTATCATGGAAATAACCATCTCCTCCACATGTGTTTCACACACATCTTCCCCCAGCAGCACAGAAGATCTATATGACCAGCACAGTTCCATGATTAAAATCACCAATTCAAAATCTGAACAAATGTGTCCTCTTCTGTTCTTGAGATATGATGTTGAATAATGGCCAGGAAAATGTTTTATGCAGAATATGATGATGTCACAGTGAAGTTGACCTTTGACCTTTTGGATGTTATCACTTCATCATTGTATCAGATTAGATATTCACGTGACGTTTTGTCATGAGTATTGTGAGGATTCTTGAGTTATTACCAATGTTTTGTGAGATCACACTGACCTTGACATTTGACCACCAAATTCTGATCTGTTGATTCTCTAGTCCAAATGGACGTTTGTGTCAAATTTCAAGAAATTCCGTTAAAATGTACTGGAGCTATCGTGTAAATGAGAATGAGCCAAATGCAAGGTCAGAGTCACCTTTTGAGTCCAAGTATTTGTTCGTGCCAAAGTTAAAAAAAATTTCTCAAGGTGTTTGTGAGATATCACATTCTCGACAAGGGGATAGACGCATGGACAGCTGGAGGCATGGACAAATGGACGGATGGATAGACGGACCAAGTACCATATAACTCTGCCTACAGCGATTACCAGCATGGAAGGATAAACATGTTGTCAAAAACATATAGCAATCATGAAAAAAAAAAAAAAAAAAAAAATCATGAAAAAAAAGTCATACTATACTATGACTTTTTTTCATGATTTTGAACGACATACTATACTATGACTTTTTTTCATGATTTTGGACAACATACTATACTATGACTTTTTTTCATGATTTTGGACAACATACTATACTATGACTTTTTTTCATGATTTTTAACGACATGCTATACTATGACTTTTTTTCATGATTTTTAACGACATACTATACTATGACTTTTTTTCATGATTTTGGACGACATACTATACTATGACTTTTTTTCATGATTTTTAACGACATACTATACTATGACTTTTTTTCATGATTTTTAACGACATGCTATACTATGACTTTTTTTCATGATTTTGGATGACATACTATACTATGACTTTTTTCATGATTTTGGACAACATACTATACTATGACTTTTTTTCATGATTTTTAACGACATACTATACTATGACTTTTTTTCATGATTTTGGACAACATACTATACTATGACTTTTTTTCATGATTTTTAACGACATGCTATACTATGACTTTTTTTCATGATTTTGGACAACATACTATACTATGACTTTTTTTCATGATTTTTAATGACATACTATACTATGACTTTTTTTCATGATTTTTAACGACATGCTATACTATGACTTTTTTCATGATTTTGGATGACATACTATACTATGACTTTTTTTCATGATTTTTAATGACATACTATACTATGACTTTTTTTCATGATTTTTAACGACATGCTATACTATGACTTTTTTCATGATTTTGGATGACATACTATACTATGACTTTTTTTTACTGATTTTTGACAACATGCTATACTATGACTTTTTTTCATGATTTTGGACGACATACTATACTATGACTTTTTTTCATGATTTTTGACAACATGCTATACTATGACTTTTTTTCATGATTTTGGACGACATACTATACTATGACTTTTTTTCATGATTTTGGACAACATACTATACTGTGACTTTTTTCATGATTTTGGATGACATACTATACTATGACTTTTTTTTACTGATTTTTAACGACATACTATACTATGACTTTTTTTCATCATTTTGGATGACATACTATACGATGACTTTTTTCATGATTTTTAACGACATACTATACTATGAACTTTTTTTTCATGATTTTGGATGACATACTATACTATGACTTTTTTTCATGATTTTTAACGACATACTATACTATGACTTTTTTTCATGATTTTTAACGACATACTATACTATGACTTTTTTTCATGATTTTGGGTGACATACTATACTATGACTTTTTTTCATGATTTTTAACGACATACTATACTATGACTTTTTTTCATGATTTTTAAGGACATACTATACCATGACTTTTTTCATGATTTTGGACAACATACTATACTATGACTTTTTTTCATCATTTTTAACGACATACTATACTATGACTTTTTTTCATGATTTTGGATGACATACTATACTATGACTTTTTTCATGATTTTGGACAACATACTATACTATGAGTTTTTTTCATGATTTTTAACGACATACTATACTATGACTTTTTTCATGATTTTGGACAACATACTACACTATGACTTTTTTTCATGATTTTTAACGACATGCTATACCATGACTTTTTTCATGATTTTGGACAACATACTATACTATGACTTTTTTTCATCATTTTTAACGACATACTATACTATGACTTTTTTTCATGATTTTGGATGACATACTATACTATGACTTTTTTCATGATTTTGGACAACATACTATACTATGAGTTTTTTTCATGATTTTTAACGACATACTATACTATGACTTTTTTCATGATTTTGGACAACATACTACACTATGACTTTTTTTCATGATTTTTAACGACATGCTATACCATGACTTTTTTCATGATTTTGGACAACATACTATACTATGACTTTTTTTCATGATTTGGCCAACATGCTATACTATGACTTTTTTTAATGGTTTTGGACGACATACTATACTATGACTTTTTTTCATGATTTTTAACGACATACTATACTATGACTTTTTTCATGATTTTGGGTGACATACTATACTATGACTTTTTTTCATGATTTTTAACGACATGCTATACTATGACTTTTTTCATGATTTTGGATGACATACCATACTATGACTTTTTTTCATGATTTTTGACGACATACTATACTATGACTTTTTTTCATGATTTTTAACGACATGCTATACTATGACTTTTTTTCATGATTTTTAATGACATACTATACTATGACTTTTTTCATGATTTTGGACGACATACTATACTATGACTTTTTTTTCATGATTTTTAACGACATACTATACTATGCCTTTTTTTCATGATTTTTGACAACATGCTATACTATGCCTTTTTTTCATGATTTTTGACAACATGCTATACTATGACTTTTTTCATGATTTTGGATGACATACTATACTATGACTTTTTTCATGATTTTGGACAACATACTATACTATGCCTTTTTTTCATGATTTTTGACAACATGCTATACTATGACTTTTTTTCATGATTTTGGATGACATACTATACTATGACTTTTTTCATGATTTTGGACAACATACTATACTATGACTTTTTTTCATGATTTTTTAACGACATACTATACTATGACTTTTTTTCATGATTTTGGACAACATACTATACTATGACTTTTTTTCATGATTTTTAATGACATACTATACTATGACTTTTTTTCATGATTTTTAACGACATGCTATACTGTGACTTTTTTTTCATGATTTTTGACAACATGCTATACTATGACTTTTTTTCATGATTTTGGACGACATACTATACTATGACTTTTTTTCATGATTTTGGACAACATACTATACTATGACTTTTTTTTACTGATTTTTAACGACATACTATACTATGACTTTTTTTCATCATTTTGGATGACATACTATACGATGACTTTTTTCATGATTTTTAACGACATACTATACTATGAACTTTTTTTTCATGATTTTGGATGACATACTATACTATGACTTTTTTCATGATTTTGGACAACATACTATACTATGACTTTTTTTCATGATTTTTAACGACATACTATACTATGACTTTTTTTCATGATTTTTAACGACATACTATACTATGACTTTTTTTCATGATTTTTAAGGACATACTATACCATGACTTTTTTCATGATTTTGGATGACATACTATACTATGACTTTTTTTCATGATTTTTAATGACATACTATACTATGACTTTTTTTCATGATTTTTAACGACATGCTATACTATGACTTTTTTCATGATTTTGGATGACATACTATACTATGACTTTTTTTTACTGATTTTTGACAACATGCTATACTATGACTTTTTTTCATGATTTTGGACGACATACTATACTATGACTTTTTTTCATGATTTTTGACAACATGCTATACTATGACTTTTTTTCATGATTTTGGACGACATACTATACTATGACTTTTTTTCATGATTTTGGACAACATACTATACTGTGACTTTTTTCATGATTTTGGATGACATACTATACTATGACTTTTTTTTACTGATTTTTAACGACATACTATACTATGACTTTTTTTCATCATTTTGGATGACATACTATACGATGACTTTTTTCATGATTTTTAACGACATACTATACTATGAACTTTTTTTTCATGATTTTGGATGACATACTATACTATGACTTTTTTTCATGATTTTTAACGACATACTATACTATGACTTTTTTTCATGATTTTTAACGACATACTATACTATGACTTTTTTTCATGATTTTGGGTGACATACTATACTATGACTTTTTTTCATGATTTTTAACGACATACTATACTATGACTTTTTTTCATGATTTTTAAGGACATACTATACCATGACTTTTTTCATGATTTTGGACAACATACTATACTATGACTTTTTTTCATCATTTTTAACGACATACTATACTATGACTTTTTTTCATGATTTTGGATGACATACTATACTATGACTTTTTTCATGATTTTGGACAACATACTATACTATGAGTTTTTTTCATGATTTTTAACGACATACTATACTATGACTTTTTTCATGATTTTGGACAACATACTACACTATGACTTTTTTTCATGATTTTTAACGACATGCTATACCATGACTTTTTTCATGATTTTGGACAACATACTATACTATGACTTTTTTTCATCATTTTTAACGACATACTATACTATGACTTTTTTTCATGATTTTGGATGACATACTATACTATGACTTTTTTCATGATTTTGGACAACATACTATACTATGAGTTTTTTTCATGATTTTTAACGACATACTATACTATGACTTTTTTCATGATTTTGGACAACATACTACACTATGACTTTTTTTCATGATTTTTAACGACATGCTATACCATGACTTTTTTCATGATTTTGGACAACATACTATACTATGACTTTTTTTCATGATTTGGCCAACATGCTATACTATGACTTTTTTTAATGGTTTTGGACGACATACTATACTATGACTTTTTTTCATGATTTTTAACGACATGCTATACTATGACTTTTTTTCATGATTTTGGATGACATACCATACTATGACTTTTTTTCATGATTTTTGACGACATACTATACTATGACTTTTTTTCATGATTTTTAACGACATGCTATACTATGACTTTTTTTCATGATTTTTAATGACATACTATACTATGACTTTTTTCATGATTTTGGACGACATACTATACTATGACTTTTTTTTCATGATTTTTAACGACATACTATACTATGCCTTTTTTTCATGATTTTTGACAACATGCTATACTATGCCTTTTTTTCATGATTTTTGACAACATGCTATACTATGACTTTTTTCATGATTTTGGATGACATACTATACTATGACTTTTTTCATGATTTTGGACAACATACTATACTATGCCTTTTTTTCATGATTTTTGACAACATGCTATACTATGACTTTTTTTCATGATTTTGGATGACATACTATACTATGACTTTTTTCATGATTTTGGACAACATACTATACTATGACTTTTTTTCATGATTTTTTAACGACATACTATACTATGACTTTTTTTCATGATTTTGGACAACATACTATACTATGACTTTTTTTCATGATTTTTAATGACATACTATACTATGACTTTTTTTCATGATTTTTAACGACATGCTATACTGTGACTTTTTTTTCATGATTTTTGACAACATGCTATACTATGACTTTTTTTCATGATTTTGGACGACATACTATACTATGACTTTTTTTCATGATTTTGGACAACATACTATACTATGACTTTTTTTTACTGATTTTTAACGACATACTATACTATGACTTTTTTTCATCATTTTGGATGACATACTATACGATGACTTTTTTCATGATTTTTAACGACATACTATACTATGAACTTTTTTTTCATGATTTTGGATGACATACTATACTATGACTTTTTTCATGATTTTGGACAACATACTATACTATGACTTTTTTTCATGATTTTTAACGACATACTATACTATGACTTTTTTTCATGATTTTTAACGACATACTATACTATGACTTTTTTTCATGATTTTTAAGGACATACTATACCATGACTTTTTTCATGATTTTGGACAACATACTATACTATGACTTTTTTTCATCATTTTTAACGACATACTATACTATGACTTTTTTTCATGATTTTGAACGACATACTATACTATGACTTTTTTTCATGATTTTGGACAACATACTATACTATGACTTTTTTTCATGATTTTGGACAACATACTATACTATGACTTTTTTTCATGATTTTTAACGACATGCTATACTATGACTTTTTTTCATGATTTTTAACGACATACTATACTATGACTTTTTTTCATGATTTTGGACGACATACTATACTATGACTTTTTTTCATGATTTTTAACGACATACTATACTATGACTTTTTTTCATGATTTTTAACGACATGCTATACTATGACTTTTTTTCATGATTTTGGACGACATACTATACTATGACTTTTTTCATGATTTTGGACAACATACTATACTATGACTTTTTTTCATGATTTTTAACGACATACTATACTATGACTTTTTTTCATGATTTTGGACAACATACTATACTATGACTTTTTTTCATGATTTTTAACGACATGCTATACTATGACTTTTTTTCATGATTTTGGACAACATACTATACTATGACTTTTTTTCATGATTTTTAATGACATACTATACTATGACTTTTTTTCATGATTTTTAACGACATGCTATACTATGACTTTTTTCATGATTTTGGATGACATACTATACTATGACTTTTTTTCATGATTTTTAATGACATACTATACTATGACTTTTTTTCATGATTTTTAACGACATGCTATACTATGACTTTTTTCATGATTTTGGATGACATACTATACTATGACTTTTTTTCATGATTTTTAATGACATACTATACTATGACTTTTTTTTACTGATTTTTGACAACATGCTATACTATGACTTTTTTTCATGATTTTGGACGACATACTATACTATGACTTTTTTTCATGATTTTTGACAACATGCTATACTATGACTTTTTTTCATGATTTTGGACGACATGCTATACTATGACTTTTTTTCATGATTTTTGACAACATGCTATACTATGACTTTTTTTCATGATTTTGGACGACATACTATACTATGACTTTTTTTCATGATTTTGGACAACATACTATACTGTGACTTTTTTCATGATTTTGGATGACATACTATACTATGACTTTTTTTTACTGATTTTTAACGACATACTATACTATGACTTTTTTTCATCATTTTGGATGACATACTATACGATGACTTTTTTCATGATTTTTAACGACATACTATACTATGAACTTTTTTTTCATGATTTTGGATGACATACTATACTATGACTTTTTTTCATGATTTTTAACGACATACTATACTATGACTTTTTTTCATGATTTTTAACGACATACTATACTATGACTTTTTTTCATGATTTTGGGTGACATACTATACTATGACTTTTTTTCATGATTTTTAACGACATACTATACTATGACTTTTTTTCATGATTTTTAAGGACATACTATACCATGACTTTTTTCATGATTTTGGACAACATACTATACTATGACTTTTTTTCATCATTTTTAACGACATACTATACTATGACTTTTTTTCATGATTTTGGATGACATACTATACTATGACTTTTTTCATGATTTTGGACAACATACTATACTATGAGTTTTTTTCATGATTTTTAACGACATACTATACTATGACTTTTTTTCATGATTTTTAACGACATGCTATACCATGACTTTTTTCATGATTTTGGATGACATACTATACTATGACTTTTTTCATGATTTTTAACGACATACTATACTATGACTTTTTTCATGATTTTGGACAACATACTATACTATGACTTTTTTTCATGATTTTTAACGGCATACTATACTATGACTTTTTTTCATGATTTGGCCAACATGCTATACTATGACTTTTTTTAATGGTTTTGGACGACATACTATACTATGACTTTTTTTCATGATTTTTAACGACATACTATACTATGACTTTTTTCATGATTTTGGGTGACATACTATACTATGACTTTTTTTCATGATTTTTAACGACATGCTATACTATGACTTTTTTTCATGATTTTTAATGACATACTATACTATGACTTTTTTCATGATTTTGGACGACATACTATACTATGACTTTTTTTTCATGATTTTTAACGACATACTATACTATGCCTTTTTTTCATGATTTTTGACAACATGCTATACTATGACTTTTTTCATGATTTTGGATGACATACTATACTATGACTTTTTTCATGATTTTGGACAACATACTATACTATGCCTTTTTTTCATGATTTTTGACAACATGCTATACTATGACTTTTTTTCATGATTTTGGATGACATACTATACTATGACTTTTTTCATGATTTTGGACAACATACTATACTATGACTTTTTTTCATGATTTTTTAACGACATACTATACTATGACTTTTTTTCATGATTTTGGACAACATACTATACTATGACTTTTTTTCATGATTTTTAATGACATACTATACTATGACTTTTTTTCATGATTTTTAACGACATGCTATACTATGACTTTTTTCATGATTTTGGATGACATACTATACTATGACTTTTTTTTACTGATTTTTGACAACATGCTATACTATGACTTTTTTTCATGATTTTGGACGACATACTATACTATGACTTTTTTTTCATGATTTTTGACAACATGCTATACTATGACTTTTTTTCATGATTTTGGACGACATACTATACTATGACTTTTTTTCATGATTTTGGACAACATACTATACTATGACTTTTTTTTACTGATTTTTAACGACATACTATACTATGACTTTTTTTCATCATTTTGGATGACATACTATACGATGACTTTTTTCATGATTTTTAACGACATACTATACTATGAACTTTTTTTTCATGATTTTGGATGACATACTATACTATGACTTTTTTCATGATTTTGGACAACATACTATACTATGACTTTTTTTCATGATTTTTAACGACATACTATACTATGACTTTTTTTCATGATTTTTAACGACATATTATACTATGACTTTTTTTCATGATTTTTAAGGACATACTATACCATGACTTTTTTCATGATTTTGGACAACATACTATACTATGACTTTTTTTCATCATTTTTAACGACATACTATACTATGACTTTTTTTCATGATTTTGGATGACATACTATACTATGACTTTTTTCATGATTTTGGACAACATACTATACTATGACTTTTTTTCATGATTTTTAACGACATGCTATACCATGACTTTTTTCATGATTTTGGACAACATACTATACTATGACTTTTTTTCATGATTTTTAACGACATACTATACTATGACTTTTTTCATGATTTTGGATGACATACTATACTATGACTTTTTTCATGATTTTTAACGACATACTATACTATGACTTTTTTCATGATTTTGGACAACATACTATACTATGACTTTTTTTCATGATTTTTAACGGCATACTATACTATGACTTTTTTTCATGATTTGGCCAACATGCTATACTATGACTTTTTTTAATGGTTTTGGACGACATACTATACTATGACTTTTTTTCATGATTTTTAACGACATACTATACTATGACTTTTTTCATGATTTTGGACAACATACTATACTATGACTTTTTTTCATGATTTTTTAACGACATACTATACTATGACTTTTTTTCATGATTTTGGACAACATACTATACTATGACTTTTTTTCATGATTTTTAATGACATACTATACTATGACTTTTTTTCATGATTTTTAACGACATGCTATACTATGACTTTTTTCATGATTTTGGATGACATACTATACTATGACTTTTTTTTACTGATTTTTGACAACATGCTATACTATGACTTTTTTTCATGATTTTGGACGACATACTATACTATGACTTTTTTTTCATGATTTTTGACAACATGCTATACTATGACTTTTTTTCATGATTTTGGACGACATACTATACTATGACTTTTTTTCATGATTTTGGACAACATACTATACTATGACTTTTTTTTACTGATTTTTAACGACATACTATACTATGACTTTTTTTCATCATTTTGGATGACATACTATACGATGACTTTTTTCATGATTTTTAACGACATACTATACTATGAACTTTTTTTTCATGATTTTGGATGACATACTATACTATGACTTTTTTCATGATTTTGGACAACATACTATACTATGACTTTTTTTCATGATTTTTAACGACATACTATACTATGACTTTTTTTCATGATTTTTAACGACATACTATACTATGACTTTTTTTCATGATTTTGGGTGACATACTATACTATGACTTTTTTTCATGATTTTTAACGACATACTATACTATGACTTTTTTTCATGATTTTTAAGGACATACTATACCATGACTTTTTTCATGATTTCGGACAACATACTATACTATGACTTTTTTTCATCATTTTTAACGACATACTATACTATGACTTTTTTTCATGATTTTGGATGACATACTATACTATGACTTTTTTCATGATTTTGGACAACATACTATACTATGACTTTTTTTCATGATTTTGGACGACATACTATACTATGACTTTTTTTCATGATTTTGGACGACATACTATACTATGGCTTTTTTTCATGATTTTGGATGACATACTATACTATGACTTTTTTCATGATTTTGGACAACATACTATACTATGACTTTTTTTCATGATTTTGGACGACATACTATACTATGACTTTTTTTTACTGATTTTTAACGACATACTATACTATGACTTTTTTTCATCATTTTGGATGACATACTATACGATGACTTTTTTCATGATTTTTAACGACATACTATACTATGAACTTTTTTTTCATGATTTTGGATGACATACTATACTATGACTTTTTTCATGATTTTGGACAACATACTATACTATGACTTTTTTTTCATGATTTTTGACGACATACTATACTATGACTTTTTTTCATGATTTTTAACGACATACTATACTATGACTTTTTTTCATGATTTTTAACGACATACTATACTATGACTTTTTTTCATGATTTTGGGTGACATACTATACTATGACTTTTTTTCATGATTTTTAACGACATACTATACTATGACTTTTTTTCATGATTTTTAAGGACATACTATACCATGACTTTTTTCATGATTTCGGACAACATACTATACTATGACTTTTTTTCATCATTTTTAACGACATACTATACTATGACTTTTTTTCATGATTTTGGATGACATACTATACTATGACTTTTTTCATGATTTTGGACAACATACTATACTATGACTTTTTTCATGATTTTTAACGACATACTATACTATGACTTTTTTCATGATTTTGGACAACATACTATACTATGACTTTTTTTCATGATTTTGAACGACATGCTATACTATGACTTTGTTTCATGATTTTGGACAACATACTATACTATGACTTTTTTTCATGATTTTTAACGACATGCTATACCATGACTTTTTTCATGATTTTGGACAACATACTATACTATACAAGTCTGTATGTCGTCAGAAATCATGAAAAAAAGTCATAGTATAGTATGTCGTCCAAAATCATGAAAAAAGTCATAGTATAGTATGTCGTCCAAAATCACGAAAAAAGTCATAGTATAGTATGTCGTCCAAAGCCATGAAAAAAGTCATAGTATAGTATGTCATCCGAAATCATGAAAAAAAGTCACAGTATAGTAAGTCATCCAAAATCATGAAAAAAAGTCAAAGCATAGTATGTCGTCCAAAATCATGAAAGAAGTTATTGTATAGTATGTCGTCCAAAATCATGAAAGAAGTTATTGTATAGTATGTCGTCCAAAATCATGAAAGAAGTTATTGTATAGTATGTCGTCCAAAATCATGAAAGAAGTTATTGTATAGTATGTCGTCCAAAATCATGAAAGAAGTTATTGTATAGTATGTTGTCCAAAATCATGAAAGAAGTTATTGTATAGTATGTCGTCCAAAATCATAAAAAAAAGTCACAGTATAGTATGTTGTCCAAAATCATGAAAAAAAGTCATAGTATAGTATGTCGTCCAAAATCATGAAAAAAGTCATCGTATAGCATGTCATCAGAAATCATGAAAAAAAGTCAGTCATAGTAGTCTGTCATCCAAAATCATGAAAAAAAGTCATAGTATAGTATGTCGTCAGAAACCATGAAAAAAGTCATAGTATAGCATGTCGTCCAAAATCAGGAAAAAAGTCATCGTATAGCATGTCATCCAAAATCATGAAAAAAAGTCATAGTATAGTATGTCGTCCAAAACCATGAAAAAAAGTCATAGTATAGTATGTTGTCAAAAACCATGAGAAAAGTCATAGTATAGCATGTCATCCAAAATCATGAAAAAAAGTCATAGTATAGTATGTCATCAGAAATCAAGAAAAAAAGTCAGTCATAGTATAGTCTGTCCTCCAAAATCATGAAAAAAAGTCATAGTATAGTATGTTGTCAAAAATCATGAAAAAAGTCATAGTATAGTGTGTCATCAGAAATCATGAAAAAAAGTCATAGTATAGTATGTCGTCCAAAATCATGAAAAAAAGTCATAGCATAGTATGTCGTCCAAAATCATGAAAGAAAGTCATAGTATAGTACGTCGTCCAAAATCATGAAAAAAAGTCAAAGCATAGTATGTTGTCCAAAATCATGAAAGAAAGTCATAGTACAGCATGTCGTCCAACATCATGAAAAAAAAGTCACAGTATAGCATGTCGTCCAAAATCATGAAAAAAGTCATAGTATAGTATGTCGTCCAACATCATGAAAAAAAAGTCACAGTATAGCATGTCGTCCAAAATCAGGAAAAAAGTTATCGTATAGCATGTCATCAGAAATCATGAAAAAAAGTCAGTCATAGTATAGTCTGTCATCCAAAATCATGAAAAAAAGTCATAGTATAGTATGTCGTCCAAAATCATGAAAAAAAGTCATAGTATAGTATGTCGTCAGAAATCATGAAAAAAAGTCACAGTATATTATGTCGTCCAAAATCTTGGAAAAAAAAGTCATAGTATAGTATGTCTTCCAAAGTCAGGAAAAAAAGCCATAGTATAGTATGTTGTCCAAAATCATGAAAAAAGTCATAGTATAGTGTGTCATCAGAAATCATGAAAAAAGTCATAGTATAGTATGTCGTCCAAAATCATGAAAGAAAGTCATAGTATAGTATGTCGTCCAAAATCATGAAAAAAAGTCAAAGCATAGTATGTCGTCCAAAATCATTAAAAAAAGTCATAGTATAGTATGTCGTCCAAAATCATGAAAAAAAGTCAAAGCATAGTATGTTGTCCAAAATCATGAAAGAAAGTCATAGCATAGTATGTCGTCCAAAATCATGAAAGAAAGTCATAGTATAGTATGTCGTCCAAAATCATGAAAAAAAGTCAAAGCATAGTATGTTGTCCAAAATCATGAAAGAAAGTCATAGCATAGTATGTCGTCCAAAATCATGAAAGAAAGTCATAGTATAGCATGTCGTCCAAAATCATGAAAAAAAGTCAAAGCATAGTATGTCGTCCAAAATCATTAAAAAAAGTCATAGTATAGCATGTCGTCCAAAACCATGAAAAAAGTCATAGTATAGTATGTTGTCCAAAATTATGAAAAAAAGTCATAGTATAGTATGTCATCCAAACTCATGAAAGAAAGTCATAGTATAGTATGTCGTCCGAAATCATGAAAAAAGTCAAAGCATAGTATGTCATCCAAAATCAGGAAAAAAGTCATCGTATAGCATGTCATCAGAAATCATGAAAAAAAAAGTCATAGTATAGTATGTCGTTAAAAATCATGAAAAAAAGTCATAGTATAGCATGTTGTCACAAACCATATAGACTCATATCGTAGCATGTCATGAAAAAGCCATAGTATAGTTTGCATACATTAAATTCTCATTGGGAACAACTGAAAAAGGACACTGGCCAAACAACCAAAAAAAATGCTAAGCAGACACAGACCCTTACAGTTCAACTGACACTCGAAACCCTTAAACGTCAGGTTTTACCATAAAATAAACAAGTTCATTTTCCAGTTTTTTAATTCACTAGAACTGCTTCAGTCAACTGAAACTTTCTGCACAATTTATCACCTTCATTTTGACCAACACCTCACCTCTGTTTAGTGCTTAAACTTTAAGGGATATTTTGTCTTAAATTTACACTCAACTTCATTCAACACACACTTAAACAGATTTTCAGTAGATCAACTGTTGCAAATGGTAGAACTGCTAATTGAGGAAATAAAGCAGTGAGACATGGTCACATTCTTCAGAAAAATTTTCCTTTTCTAGCTTCATGTTTGTTTTCATGCTGCTTGATAGCTGCAGTTAAACTGTCAGGGGGAAAACAGCTGCAGAGCCAGAAGTGCAGATGTTGCTGGTGGTTTCTGTCCCTTACCCTCTGTGGAGGACTTGAGATTCATGTAAGCGATGAGTTTGCTCCTGATGTCCTCGTCTCCAGCCAGAGTGAAGGTGTAGGACAGCAGGGCGGTGGTGTACAGGTTGTCCATCTGGCCGACCATGGCTTTTTTGAGACAGTTGAGGCAGTTCTGCACCAGGGGGTCCTGTCGCACCATGAGCAATAACAAAGATGAGACAATGCACAGGAGAACATGCACAACAGAGAGAACTCCACCATCTGAAACACTTACTGAACTGATTTCTCTGCAGGCTTATCACAGTTAGTTACTTTAAGGTGATTAGCAATGTTTCAGACAAATGTAGCCCTCAGGACAAAGTGTTTAAAGCTGAGGAGACAATAAGGACCACAGGTGGACATCTCTAACAGTGGACTTTAACAGGTGAACGTCTCACAGCTGCAGCGATGAGAGCTGATCAGAGCCGAGGTCTGAGCAGGATGAAAGCAGTGTCAGACTCACCGTGGTGTTGGTGTCCAGCTCCAGCAGGGCTGCAGTGATGTAGGCCGTCAGAGACACATCGTCGCTCACTCCTCCCTGTTGGAACAATCAGCGGCACTCTGTCACACTTCATGTTTTCTTGTCAATAAACTAAAATAATGATACAATGCATGTATTTTACCAGGCTGTAACTACCTTGATGTTGTATAGAACAAATAAAAGATTTTTGAGGGGGTTGTTAATTTTGTTTTTCCTTTTTCACATCCAGTCGACTTCTGTTTTGTTTTTGCTGTATTGTTTTAATCACCACAGTTTAAAGGTGGTCACTTAAGATCAGTGTCACCAGTTCAGTATCTGACCAATTGTCTCCCCTTGTGTTCCTGATATGACGTTCAATAATGGCCAGAAAAGTGTTTTTGCAGAACATTATGATGTCACAGTGAAGTTAACCTTTGACCTTTTGGATTTAAAATGTCATCACTTCATTGTTTTATCCTGTTAGACATTTGTGTGAAATTTTGTCATAATTAGCAAATTAATTCTTGAGTTATGGGCAAAAACATGTTTTGTGAGGTCACAGTGACCTTGACCTTTGCCCACTGAATCCTAATCAGTTCATTCTTGAGTCCGAGTGGACGTTTGTGCCAAATTTAAGGACACTCCCTTAAGGCCTTCTTGAGATATCACGTTCACAAGAATGAGACGGACACAAGGTCACAGTGACTCTGACCTTTGACAATAAAAAAAAACTAATCAGTTCATCCTTGATTAAAAGTGGACGTTTGTGCCAAATTTAAAGACATCCTCTCAAGGTGTTCTTGATGAGGTCACAGTGCCTTGACCTTTGACCACCAAATTGTAATCGGGTCATTCTTGAGTCCAAGTGGAGGTTTGTGCCAAATTTAAGGACACTACCTTAAGGCCTTCTTGAGATATCACATTCATGAGAATAAGAAGGACACAAGGTCACAGTGACTTTGACCTTTGACCACCAAAATCTAATCAGGTCACCTCTGAGTCCAAATGACTTTAATGTCGAATCTGAAGGAATTTCCTCAAGACATTCTTGAGATATTGCGCTCACGAGAATGGGACAGACAGACGAATGGGGAACCCAAAAACATAATCCCTCCAGTCCTCTGGTGCAGTGGCATAAAAACATTTTTCCCAGAGATGGTTTGCCATTTTAGTTAGCTTTCTCACACTGATGTATGTTCAAGTGTTCGTTTTTTGGCTCTATAAAAAGGGGGTGTGACATCGTGACCAACAGCTGCGTGTGCCAATCGGTATGCTCGCAATGGTTCAATGGTTCCAGGAATTCAATACCACAGATATCACCACTGCACAGACTGTGGCTCCAAAGGACGGCACCAGTGATGATGCCAAGAAGTCAGTGGCCCTGTCCTGGATATTTTGGCTTCATTTTTGTACAGTGGAAACACGTTGTCTGTCTTTATGTCCAGTCATTGATTCGATCTATAACAGCAGCCATCGCGGTTCAAGGCTGATGCTGTGCCTCCAGGCCCTGTAATCCTGGAACAATGTGTAAAACTCATACTTTGCCGCCGAGCACTGGACGTGCATGTTCTTTTCATTTAGTGACAAAATTGATTCAGTTACTGCTGATTGGAAGCATCGTTGCTTTATTACACGGGCACACCCAGCGGCCATTAAACTTGATTAAATTTAACTCAACAAAACTGTGCACACTTTACTTTGTCTCTTTCCTCGCCTGAGAAAATAAACACGAGGGTGAAACGCACACACTCGTCTACTCTCTACTTACCTCATGTGTCAGAGAGGTAAAAGCTAAGCCTGAGCTGAGCAGATAAAACTCATATCTGTACTTTTATCTGACAGCTTGAGATTATCACTCCCCATAAAAACGTTTTTTTAAAATTCACATATATTTTTACAACACAAGCAGAAACAGTCATCACCTATATTTTGAATTCAAAATGAACATTCCCTTCAGACTGTCCTCAGCTTCTTTATTATCAGAGTTTACCAAATATTAGTCCACAGTACTCGGCTGGTGCTCGTGCCTGGAAAAAGCTTTATCGACAACGACCATAAAAACACTGGTACCTGCCTCAGACACACAGCTGTCATGGCTTTTTGGTGCTCGTCTGCTCCAGTAAATGTTTCACTTTAATAGGGACGGGCTAGCAATAATTTGTTTGGGATATTTCCTCTGCTCGGCGTGTGTGTGTGTGTGTGTGTGTGTGTGTGTGTGTGTGTGTGTGTGTGTGTGTGTGTGTGCTGCTTGCCTGCAGGCCCGGGGGCAGTCTCAGCTCTCTGCACACACTCACAGCTCTCTGAAACTCTGCAAATTACTCCTCACATTGAGCTAATTCTTTGGTTTTGTCTTATAGGAAAAATTCACCCAAGCAGAGCTCTGAACGACCAAAAGCAGACGGTGATGAAATCAGATACTCCTGTCGAACATGTCCATATTAAAAGCGAATGTTCTCACCTTCATGCCGTTGTGGAAGAGTTTCCCCACAGATCTGATGCAGCCGTCGGACCGCTGGTGTTTGGACAGCCACCTCCTGGCTTCTTTAATGTGCTTTGCATGCACGTAGATGTATGGTCTCGCCCCGCCAAAGGACTTCATCACAAAAGAGGTCAACCTGAAAGAAACCACACACACACACACACACACACACACACACACACACACACACACACACACACACACACACACACAGACGTTTTTTAGAAAACAGATCTAACCACGTGTGCCTGTGTTGGTAACCCCAAAATGAACCTCGCTTCAGGACAATTACATAACAGCCTCCTGTCTCAGACTAACACAGAGCGCTTGGCCTGAGCTGCATCCACAACTATCACAACAACAATCATATTCCTCCGAGCCGCAGAAGAGTGCAGCAGAATATCGACAGCTGGAGCTGACAGAGAGGCAGCAAGGGTCTTCTGGACAGTGAAATATCCACATCTCTTATATTTGGATCATAATTCAAATGTAATGCTTCTGAACGAAGTCAGTTACAGACATATAACATTACACTATATATACTGTATTACACGATAATCAGAATGGATGGTACGGACCAACTCTGCCAACCTCCAATGATATGTTAGAGTGCACAAAAATATGCATTATCAATTTTTGGCCACTTCATTTGGAGTCGTGTTTCTGGCCACCTGACGAACCCAGTCCGATGTACACTCTGCTTTTAGCTCTGTTTTTGGTCTCCACCAGCTCCGGAGAAAGATATTTGGCTCTAGCTCGAGGTCCAGGGACGGAGGGATGTCTCACGCTGTAAAGCCCTCTGAGGCAAACTTTGATTTGTGATACTGGGTTGTACAAATAAATTGAAAATTGAAATTAAATTCCAAACAATGCTGTAGCAGAATTTATAACCTGTACCTACATACATAGAAAATAAAGTAATGTTTATTCTGCTTTTTTTGTTTCATTTTTTTATCTTAATAAATCCCAGTAGAACCAATAACAGTGCAGTTAAAGTGGTACTTATAATAATCCCATGTGCTTCTCTCCATCACAGCCACATAAAAACGATGGTTGCTTCCTGAATTTATGGTCACATCACAACAAATGTGCACAGTCGGCCAGAAAGAGGGGGTGGGTCAGTTTACCCCACTCTCCCCAACAGTGGATTTATCAAAGAATTTTTGTGAAACAGCCGCCTGCTTCATCTTAAAATGGGGTTGATGGAGAGTTTGTGGGCCTGAAAACGAAAACAATGAGGTAAAAGAAGCTAAAAATATCACATGACACACAGTCCTGTGAGCCATTGTTCATATAAAAATATTGATTATAAAAATCTTGATATTTTCTCTCTTTGTTGCAGAGTTTTTGTATTTTCAGTGATTAGACCAATTGTGTCCGATGTCCTGTTGGAATTTTAATGTTATCAAACACTTGAGAGCCCTAGTTTCTCCCAACCACAAACACACACCCACACACACACTCACCAACTGCCAAACTGCCCAGCACCCTTTCAAACAGCAAAGGGTTTGTTAAATCCCCCGAGGCACTGCGCTTTAAGCCCATTAAATGCAAATATTAATATTTCCTGGCAGCTTCCCCATAAAGTAAATTATTAGGACACTGGCTGGTGCCAAACACCAGAAAGGACTCACTGTGTGTGTGTGTGTGTGTGTGTGTGTGTGTGTGTGTGTGTGTGTGTGCGCGTGTGTGTGTGTGTGTGTCTACCTCCCACTGTGTCTGCGTGTCATTTTTATTCTCTCATCAAATGAAGTGTGAGATTTGAGCTGAAAATATTCAGATGAACAGCAAAGCTCGAGATAAATGTTTGAAAATGTTCTATAAGCACTGATGCAACTTCATTATATCACCAGTTATATAATCATGAACATTTTCTATTATTCAGATTATTTTGGGACTTTCAAGTGACAGGTGTGTCGGTAAAGTGAGCAGACAGTGGGTGGAATTTCTGGTTCCTCTTCAGTTTTATAGATCTAACTAAAACTTAAATGTATTAATCATAATTCCATATGTAAAATATGATAGAATAACTATTATTATCTTAAATAATATAAAATTATTTTTAAAAATGCCTCTTCTAATTTTAAAAAGTTTGTTAATGTATAAAATGTGCTTCATCATTTCTAAAAAAAAATATATATATATATATGCTCTTATATTAGCTACAATATTACACTGGTTTTGTTTTAGGCACTTTGTTTTTAAAATTGAATCAAACTTGTGACCAATTTATTTACGTATGTTCATAGAAATTGTCGTGGCTGTTACACAGCATCATTCACTCATTACATCACTGAGTTTACTGACCAGGTGTTTCCAGACTCATCGCTCTTCCCGAAGGCACTGTAGGAGCCGTCGTCGTGTTTGTAGGTGAGTTCCCTCTGATATCCTACAGCACACAGACACACATGAACAAAACTGTCACATTTACAAAGTAACGCTCCTCTGCAGACAGACAGACAGACAGACAGAGACAGACAACAGTGAGAGGACGGAAGGGGGGGCTACGGCGGTGAGGGCCTGTTCTTTCACACACCGGTGAGACGATGAAATACAATCCCCGAAGGCTGGTTTAAATAATAGATCCAAGAGACTGAAGGCAGATGTCAGAACACTGCGCAGCAATTTATAATACTAAGAGACAAGATTTTAAAACTTTGGAAAGTTATTACTGTGATGATCATTTTATTTTTAATGACCGTGAGGTAAAAATTCTTTGATGCTTTCATGTGGCACACTGATTAACCAGAGACATGCTATTGCATGTATTTAATGGGCTGGGTAACAAGCCTGTCTGAACACAGCCAGCCCATTCATTCATTTCTTTTAACTCTACACTGGTTTAAACCAAAACATCTGACAACAGACCACTGACATCATGGAGCATACAGTGACATTATTACAAGCGATAACTGAGAAACACTTTGGAACTGTTGGAGTTATACAAACTGGACTAATCACTTAAACCCTAACTCTGTGACGATGGAAACCATTCTCACAGCTAAAGACGGGCTGCATTTTTGTGTCTTAAATTAACTAGAATTATTGCCCACGACTGCATGCCTCTGCGCACCAGTCAAGTTTCTTACAGTTTACATCCATGTGTGTGAAAACATGGACGCTTCACACACACATCTATACAATCAGCACAGTCTCAAGATTAGTGTCACCAATTCACTATCTGAACATATGTCTCCTCTGCTCCTGAGATATGATGCTGAGTAATGGCCAGAAAAGTGCTTTTGCAGAACATTATGATGTCACAGTGAAGCTGACCTTTGACCTTTGGATATAAAATGTCATCACTTCATTATTTTATCCTGTTAGACATTTGTGTGAAGTTTGGTCATAGTTAGCTCATGAATTCTTGAGTTACAGCCAAAAACATGTTTTCTGAGGTCACAGTGACCTTGACCTTCAACCTATGACCACCAAAATCTCATCAGGTCATTGTTGAGTCCAAGTGGACGTTTGTGCCAAATTTGAAGACATTCCCTCAAGGTGTTCTGGAGATATCGCATTCACAAGCCTGGGACAGACAACCCCAAAAACATAATGCCTCTGAATATGTTCATCACCAGTGCTGAGGCATAACCAGAGTTGGGTCAATTTCCAGTTGTGCTGGTCTGCTGCAGTGTGCCAGCTTGCACAAGTTGGATTTTATTCACATCGGCTTCAGTGACTTTTCCCCATTAGGACACATTCTGGCAAATTAAAAAGACGCCTGCATCAGCGACCTGTGCCGGCGGTGTCACAGCGCTGAATCCAGCTCATACTGTCTCAACACAAAGCAATATGGCAACATCATTAACATGATATTACATTAACAAGACATTTCTTTCCCACACACCCTGACGACTTACCGCTCTCAAGGAAGCGTGTTGCTCTGTCCTGAATTTCCTCCGTCAGCTGACCTGTGCTTTTCAGGTAGTTGAGGATGAAGATGTTGGGCGCAAACAGCACCATGTTCTGCTCCCCGCAGCCGTACGGCATGGCCAGGAGCTTGTCCAGGTTCTTCATGGCCCGGCCCATCAGATCACCTGCAGAAGCAATTAAAAAAAAGATGAACCAGACTCTGAGAATATTTCACACAACTGACAATATAATAATAATATTTTAGATAATAATAATATTTTATCTTAACAGGTTTGAAGGTTTAGAAACAGTGGACAGTCTTGACAGCTAATGGGAAAAAATGACAGGAAGTGTTTTCATATAGCGTCACTAACCCAGTACAGAGACCGTGGCCCTGGCCGATCCAGCCACAAACATCTCGGGCATCAGAAGAGAGATTTTCTTCTCCACAGGTCCATCTGACAAAACAGAGAGCAGAGGAGACAACACGTCAATGATACATGGAAAAGAGAGCTTGAATCAGCATATTCACTTCCTTAAGTTAGTTAAGAACATTGACTCCTCTCTCACGTCCAAACTGGACGTATGAAACTACAGAAAGCATCTGGTTAGCTTAGCACATAATAGAGCTCTTACATTTACTTTATATATGTGTTAGAATACCGGCACAAGTTCTTTACACCAGGTATGGTGCCTTAAGGCAGTTTAGTGTGCATGACAAAAGGAGATTGAAGACAACTTTATACGTGAGAATGTGGAGTGGACAGTGGACCGCACAAGATGTAATTTTGGAAAGACCTGGCGTGCCATTTTGTTTTTCTTTTTTGGATTCTCAATAAACCTCGTTAAACTTTTTCCCTGCCTCAAATGAGTACTGTGAATCTTCAGAAATGGAGCAAAAAGACAAGTCAAAACACCTCACAAACTAAGTGGCCTGTGTGTTGAAACGGCCACTATACCGACGTTGATACACATGTTGTCCGTGAACACTCACCTGCAGGACAGAGGAGAGCGTTGTGACTGACCATCTGTGGTGTTCCTTCAGCCTTGTGGAGAAAAACAAAGACAATGATTTCGTTAAAAGACAACGTGACAAGTCTTGTGTGTGTATCATGGCCTGGTATATCTTCCTCTGAGCTCTACTGGTGTCCAAAAACTATCACCACGAACAGCAGCTTATTTTGACATACATGATCATGGGGCACATGGGGCACCAAATGTGAATTAATCTGCAGCTGAAAATAGTCCCCAACAATAGGGCTAACACATAGACCTTGACCTTTGACCCATGACCACCAAAATCTAGTGAACATCTGTGCCAAATTTGGAGAAATTCCCTCAAGCTGGTCTTGAGATATTAAGAAAATAGGACAGACGGACAACCTGAAAATATTATGCCTCACTCACGGCTGTCACCGGCACAGAGGCATAAAACAACAAGTACATATATGTTCTTATTTAACAAACATGTGACTGATTAAACTTCGGCACCTGACACTACCACCCACAACCTGTCACATTTGTTTGTCCTCAACATGTCTTTAAACTCAGACGTCGTGCTCCTCCTGTCACCTCTGCACTCGGCTGTGTCGTGTTGTGTGTGACAGTCACTGACCTCCACCAGCAGGGTGCGGACCACAGTGTCGATTCGGCCCATGTCGGGGACGGTGGCCACCTCGTTGCCACACAGTATGTCAGTCCTCAGGGCCTCTGCGCTGACCTTCAGATTCACCTGACCTGTGTGCACACATACACAGTCTTAATCCGAGAGCAGGGCTGTATTGATTAGCGCTCACACTCCCTGTCACACTGTCACATTTTGTGTACGGAGGCAAAACAGCTTCCTGTCTGCTTTTCAGTCCAACTCATTATCCTCCCTGTTCCTCCATCCCTCCTCTCTGTGTTTTTCTTCCTCCCCCTGTTTCCTATCTCTTTCGCCCTCATTAATCCCTATTTGTTGCCTTATTATACCGCTCTATCTCCCACCCCCTCCCTTTCTTCCTTCACAGCCCACAATCCTTCACACAGAGGACAAGTACAGATCACCCCCCGAGGGAGAGGTTTCTGAGTGTTTCGTCAGAGATACTACCTGACTTGTTAGTACAAGTGATTGTCAGCATTCCTCTAAGGGGGAGTTAGAGGAGCGCAATTTGACATTCATCAGAGCCTCGTCTCCATCCGTGCTGATGGAGGCTGATAGAAATCCTCTGCTTTCAGGCCAGGCAGCGTTACAACAACAGCCCCCTGTCTTTGCTTCCAGCAGTGCAGACGCAACAGCTGTCAGTGCCCTTAATACAGATTAATTAGCTTGTTCTGTCTCATCTGTGTCACTGGGAGCGCGAGTTTGGCATTGGACGGAACAAACAACATCAGTATTTAATTATAAAGATGTGAAGACTGCATTAGATTATTAGCGACACTAATAACAGTCACTTGGAAATGTTCTTTGTAGTAATGAGGAGGCAGAGAGAGCAGAGCTGCGACTGGCTGACGCCGTTTGAGATCAACTTCAATCCAGTTTTAAAGAATACGAATACATATCTTTAAATTGAATCTTATAGGTGATATTTGCATGGATTCAACGTCAAAATTAGACCCTCTTAATTTTTTAGAGGCTCTTCAGCTCGACACGAACACATTAAAAGGAACATACCACACCATATAAAATCTGCGTCTCAGTCATCTATGTAATGAGATGAGGTTAAATCACACATTATTCTTGTAATTCTTGTACACTTTATGAATCTTGTTTGTTTTTTGATCTATGTAATTTTGTGTAAATTTACTCTGCTTTTTTTGATGAATTGTAAATTATCTTTAAAAAAATGTTTTTGAAGAAGGTGAAAAAGAAATGTTGAAAAATAAAAGGGGAAATAACTGATTATTAGTCATGTGATTCATGTATATTTAGCACACCTGTGAGTGCTCATGTGATTCTGTTGAGTGAACCTGAAGAAGCCACGGGTGAAACGTGTTGTGTTTTATGTGAGATGTTCCTGTGGCTGTAATTTGAGATATTATCTCCAGTATCAATTCTGTATATGTCTTTCTTTTTAAACCATTGAAAAAATATCTAGAAACCTTAAAGGCCTTGAAAACTCAGGATGTCCTAATCTGGTCTCAGATTATCGGAGCCGATTAAAGCATTTTATTTAACTGATCAGGATTGGCTGTACTGAGCTTTATTGGGTCTGATCCGATCCTTTGATTTACATCAGCTGTCACACAGGTGTTTTTACGCATGAGGCTTCAATGCACAGCAACGCGAAGCTCAGTCGTTGTCAACTCCTCCACTCTGCTGAGCTCCCATGTGTGTGTGTAAAAGCAGAGCCTGAGCCCCGCCCACGGTGAAACAGCACACACCATCTATGAAAATGCAGAATAAGACTGTTTACTCATGTTATGTACCGAAGTTATAAGCACTTACTCTTTTTCAGCTCGGTGCTAGAGTCTCTTTTGTTATCTAAGGCACATCGTGTTTCACCGCACTGTTCAGGGGAGAGTCAGACAGCGGTGCAGAACTAACACCAACCACACTCAGCACGCTACTGCAAGTGCAATAAAAGCATCTTGAGCAAAAAGCCAATAAGAGTAATATATAAATGTTAATCTGTAAAGTAACTACCAGCTATAGCTGCCAAATACATGTAGCAGCATAAAAAGGTAAAAACACTAAATATTTTCATATTTGGGAAGTACTTCACTACTACTTCCATACTTGGAGCCATACAATGGGAATATCCAAGGATAAGTACTTCAGAACTGTACTTGCCCAGTACTCGAGTAAATATACTTTCCACCACTGGTGGTTTTCAGATCAATAAGCTGTCTCAGCTGCATTACCACACAGCAACAGGATGTCATGTTCATTGCAGCAAATTCAACTTCAAGTCTAAATGCTGATTTTGTTGCTGTATGAAAAGACAGCATGCTTTGGAAAACGGTCTCCAGTCGGGCTGCCCCCTAACAGTCGACCCAACGTTAGTCAACCAGAAAGGTCATTAGTCGGCAAGATTTCATTGGTCGCTTAGTCGCAGGAAAAAAAGTGAAACTCCATTAGGAGCTGCGCCTTGTCAAAATAAATCAAAACCTATATGACTGGACCATGTGGGAGTTTAATTTGAAAGGACAGACACAGGAAGTGTCCACGCTCAGCAGTCAGACAGGAGTCAGGTTAATTTCCAGGGCTGGTACCTGCGGTTATTCCACAGGCTAGTTAATAACATGTGGGGCAGGAAATCCAAAGTGTGGGATCATGTTGAGAAGGTGAAGGACCAACCCAAGGTGATATGTAAACTCATCTTCATTGGTCCACTACAAACATGACGTATCATGTGAAACATGGAAGTAGCTACATGCCCATTAGCCCACAGCGTCATTAACAGGCGGCTCGCTCAGTGTGTGACATGCACTTGGAGATAAAATATAGGCCTATATTAATGAAGGTTCATTAGTACGGTTTGTATTTCTCTGTAATGTAGCACAGTGTTAACAATGTTACTGAGACTATTCTTTCTCACACCTTCAACTCAAACCACCAAAATATATCATTTCATCATTACATTAACATCGTAAACATGCAGGACACTAGTCCACTAATGGACCTGAATGACGACTAATGGTCGACTAGGAAAATTCTTGATTTGTGATTTTGTGAT